>ML685763.1:8708956-8760506 GCA_007922175.1 Pelusios castaneus | reverse complement strand
TAAATAAATCTGTTAGTCTTTAAAAGTGCCACAGGACTCTGTTGTCTGTAAGTATAATGTAATGTTTGGGAAAGGTGCCGGACTGACAGCTCTGGAGACAGATGTACGTTTGTTCACAAAAATAATCCTGCTCTCCACCGCCCATGGTAAAATGGGGGTGCTGGTGTTACACAAACTTACTAATGAAAAACAATTAAAAACCACTCTAACACTATTGTTCTTTTTTTGTAAGCTAATGTCCACATTACTCAAAATTCTATTTTTCAAATTTGTGTTTCTCCCAAAATATAATTTGTCCTGACAAAAGAGTCTAAATGTGTGTTACCATTATTTTTATTATGTATTCGTATTGTGATAACATGTAGGAAGAGCCTCAGTCATGGATAAAGACTTAGTTGTGCTAGGCACTGAACAAACTGATTAGAAGAGCTTACCCTTGCCTTCAAAGATTTTACTATTTAAGCCAAGGGGTGTGCACAACAAAATTAAATCTACCATACTTATACCACAAATATTCAACGTAAAAATCACATGCAAATATATTTGGGTCCAAATCCTGACATCCTTGTTAAGTTTTCACTCAGTCCTCATGAAAACAAAATTTCTACTGTTATCGAAGAGAATTCAGCTCAGTAAAAAAAGGACACCCCCAAAACATGAGCAAACTTAGGGTCATTTGTCTTGTTCATCCGACATTTGCCTGCTTTCCAAGGTTATTTACCTTCTGCTCCTCTCATGGTTGACAAAAAATTATTTATTTTTAGCTACTAGGTTCCAGCTTAAGCAATTTACACAGAAAATGAGTTGAGTACGTGTATCAGATTATAAAGAGAATTGGATGTATAATGAATCCTACAGGTAGATGACAGTGGAATCAGCCAAACTAAGAAATAACTGTGAGCTGGAATGAATGGTAGGAAAGAGACAGTTCCTTATAAAATTACAAGAAGAAACAACAAACTAAATGAGGTCAATAGAAAGCAAATGACAACCAGGTTGTATTGGTACAGAATAGGCTGTAGTGCCACATGTAAAGAAAACAAACTGACCTAGATTAACATGGCTACCCCTTTAGAACATGTAAAGAAAACGTATTCAATACACACAAGCTTTATATCAGAATGAATTGCTGCATCCGTTTCAAGCAGAAATGGAGCTAGCACTTTGAAATTTCTATATTTCTGCTGTTGCTCATACCCCACTCTGCCCAGCCACAGTTACAGCAGTGTAAATGTAGACCAAAATCTTAATGTTCATTTACCCCTGTCTAACTGGAAATCAGAATCTGCTCACTGAAGTGAATGGAAGTATGCTTATTTGAGCAGCTAAGGATCTGGCCCATCATATCTAAAGAATTTGGTATCTAATATGTTTGAAAAATATTTTCACAAAGGTAAGTAGTCTCACCTTTCAGTAAGGATTTACCTACCAAGAAGTTTTTTTGAATATAAACTTCTACAGAACTAATCTAAAATCATTGTATCCATGCCGTCAGCTTTAGCCTGCTTCGTTTTGAAACCATGCATCTGCATGGCACCAAAAAGTATAACATTCTGAACCAGTATCCCATCTTACATCATCCCACCGCTGGGCTTTATGCATTCTGGGAATTCCTTGCATCTCATTGTGGCACACCTATCAAAAGGTGCCCTGGGATTTTGTGACATGGGGTCAAAATGAGAAAATTTCCATGATTTCTTTCCTGGCATCCCATGATTCATCTGTCTTTTGTGATCCATCACCATTTTCATGCTAGCCAGTCTGGAGGGAGCACCACAATCATGATATACTTCTGCATATAAATGTTTGAGGAACTATTAATCCAAACTAATTGGGGTCATGCAGCTGGATGAATGGCTTTGGCAGCTGGCATTTTGCTGCTGAGCCAGTTTGGTGGGAGGAGGAAACTGAGCAGCTTACTTCTGGATGAACTTTTCCTGGAGCTACTTCACTCAGTGAAGCATCATTTCTGGGCTTAGGGACGTAGAATTGATCGGTGGGAAAGACAGTGATGCGGATCTGGAAATATAAGCACTGCAGCATGACAAAGACCAATTTTGTGGAGATTTGTGTGGCGCTCAAGCTGGAGCTGTGCCACTGTGAAACATTTAAACGAAAACTTCCCTCACTTGGGAGAAGTCATTGTCATCTAGCAGCTGATTGCTGCTGATCAGTAGCTAGCAGTTTCATGTTGGTACATCACTCTTGGGGCTGCTGTCATAGGGTGCGTCTAAACTTACAAGTTAGGTCGACTTAAGGAGGCTTAAGTTAGTCCCTGTCCACACTGGGTTTTTATTAAGTCAACTTGAGCTGTTCCTTAAGTTGACTTAAGGAAACTTAAGTCTCCTTAATAACACCTAGTTTTAGGTCAGCTTAAGGCTTAAGTCGACTCCTTAAATCGACTTAGACCCGTGGGGACAGGAATTAGCACCTAAATCAACCTTAAGTTGACTTAAAGAGTTAAGTTGACTTAATAAGGTTGACAAGGGGTATGTCTGCACTAGAAAAACTTAAGTCAACTTTAAGTCAACTTAATAAGATCAACTGTAAGTTGACTTAAAGTTGACCTCATTAAGTTGACTTAAAGTCAACTTAACTTTTCTAGTGTAGACATAGTTGTGCAAGCATCTATGGCTATGAAGAAAGTGCTGGTGCCCCAGTTCATAAAGGGGGGAATGCACAAGAAAGGTTTCATGGCATTGCACAGTTCAAGAGTCCCAACTGTACTAAGGTCATTGATGAGACCCACATGCCTTTTATCTCCCTCTACCAGGCTTTAAAGTTCATCAACAAAAAGGGAAGTTTCCCCTGTGTATTCCTGGCTTATGAGGCCTTTTATTGGATGCTTAGACAGGCGATGGGAGCTGTTTAGATACATCAAGAGTAGCTTCCGAAAGAGAGTGGAGCGTACATTTGGCAGGCTGAAAGGAAGATGGCAGTACCTCAAGATAAGGCCCGATACCTCTCAGCAATACTTGTCTTGTCAGAGGCGGCTTTTGGGGTAGGCGAAGCAGGCACCCACCTGGGGTACAGAGCAGTAACGGGCAATGTCACCTGCTTTGGCTGCCCCAAAAGCCGTGTCTGCCTTGATCAGCAGCAGGAGAGGAGAAGCTGGCTCCTGGGGCTGGTGGTGGGGTGGGCCAGGCCCAGTGGTGGGAAGCTGGGGCCAGAGGGGGGATGCAGGGCGGTGGAGAGCTGGGGCCACAGAGGAGGGCCTGAATGGGCCTATGGGGGGCACAACAATAGCCCTATAGGGGGCCCCCCACAATGGGCCTTCATCTAGGGCCCCCAATAGCCAAAGGCCACCTCCGTGTCTTGTGTAATAACAGATTGCTGTATTTTGCACAACATTGTGAAAGCAATGGATGGAACCTCATCAATGGATGGGAGGCAGCAATGGAGAAGCTTTCAGAACAATAAGAGAAACTGTTTCCATAGACTTCCGCAAAGAAGGGTACATGATCAGGAATCCCTTACACCCCTAGTTTGAGGCTAGGAGCTAAGGTACTGACATGAAATTTTATTATACATGGTGTAAGGATTTTATGAAACTGCAGTTTATGGTGTTTTTTCCAGTGATTTTATGAGAGGGCACTTATGGATACAACGTGTAATTTTATGCAACTGTACTGTGCTTTTGACAATAATCTTTATTGAAAAATCAACAATTGCAAACCACCCTAACATTGCAAACTTTAAACCAGGGATTATAAACCATAACAAAAATAGTGCAAATATGGCACCCATATAAAGCTGCAGGATATCTGGCTGTTATTATTCTTGCTTGGGGGCATAGAATGGTGAGAAGAAACCATCTTTGTAGTTTCTCAGTATCATTTTTAAACGTCAAAAATATTTCTCTTTTTTTTTTTTAAATGTTTGGAAAATAAAGATTGATTATCCAAATTGCTGATAGCACGCCAGCTTAAAATTGTACAGTTTTAAGAAGGACTCTGTGTTCATCCACTCATATGGTCAATCTGGGTTTATTCCAGCTTTTTCAAATAATTAAGTGGCATTTGATTAGACTAATTAGAATGAAAATTTTTATTCCAGCTGATGTTTAAACTATAATTCAAATGTCCATTACTTGTACTGAAGTTTTTAATGCACGTAAGCCACTTCTAATTCAAGATCAAATCCATTCCCCAGTAAAGTTTTTTTTTTTAAAAAAAACCTTGATTTAATAAAATGCTGCCTGATTGGGAATTAGGCAATTCATTTCATTGCTCATTGGAATGTTATTGTCAATATAGTATTCTCTATAAAATAGCCTATTAAGAGCTGCTAATCAATGCCAACTCTCCTGAAGACCAAAAATATGTGGGTTAAGGGCAGTGCTTTTTTGTAATAGAAAAGGTGTCGGTACTCGGCCAGGGCCCTGGAGCCGCCACCCCTGTTGAGTGTATTCTGAATGTAAAAATTCTTATGCATGAACGAAAAGGAATGGGCCTCAAAGAGTAACTGTCAGTCACATGAAATTCATGAACATGGCCAGCTAGTTTTAAGGGCTCATAATGAAAATATAACATGGCTGAGGACTTAAACATGTACCTATAAGAACTGCCACATTACATCAGACCAATGTGCTGTGTAGCTCAGTAGCCTGTTTCCAACAGTGGCCAGTACTGTTTAGGGTATGTGTACAGAACAGGGTAATTGAAATGACCACCAATATCTTCCATACCCAGCTTCTGAAAGTGAGCAGTTTAGCGTCACCACAAGCCTGGGGTTGGATCCCTGACTATCAAAATGATAGCCATTGATGGACATATCGTCCCTGAACTGACCTAGTACTTTTTAAAACCCAAGTTATCATTTTGTTCATTGCTACAGGTTAATTGTGTGTGGTGTGTAAAAAGTTCTTCCTCTTGTTTGTATTAAACCTGTTGCCTATTAATTTCATTGGATGAACCCTGTGTTTTCTGTTGTGGGACAAGAAACATTTGTCTATTCATTTTTTCCACATGACTAAAGATAGAGGTCTGGGAAATCATATTTTCCCTCACCCAGCCTTTTTTTTTTTTTTTTTTTTTTTTTTTTAAGTGAATATGGAAGCCATTCCATACCCTTGATCATCTTTGTTGCTCTTCTCTGAACTTTTTCCCCACTTGCACTCAATCATTTTTGAGATGGGCAACCAAAACAGGACACTATTCACAGTGTGAGTACACTAGACATTTAGAGTGGGATTATAACATTTTCTGGCCCTTTCCTAGTAGTTCCTAAGGCTGTGTCTATACTGACAAGTTAGTTCAAATTAAGGAAGCTTAATTCAAACTAACTAAAGCCATGGCTCCACTAGGCTTTAATTAGTTCAAATTAAGGGCTTCCTTAATTTGAACTAACAAACTCAAATATGCTATTCGAACGAAGGGTTAATTCGAATTAACCAATGTAGCCATGTTAGTTCGAACTAATTGCTTAGTTCGAACTAACCAGCCCATTGAACTCAATGCAATTCGCTAATTCGAACTAAGCAAGTGCCATTCATGGCACTTGCTTAGTTCAAACCAAATTTTTCTAGTTCGAATTAACTTAATTCAAGCTAACTAAAATTAGTTCGAAATGACTAAAATTAACTAATTCAAACTAACTTTAGTAAGTTTAGACATAGCCTAACATTTTTACCAGTGCTGCACACTGAGCTGAAGCTTTCAGAGAACTACACATAGTGACTTAAACATTCCTTTGTCAAAAGGCAACAGCTAATTTACACCCCCTTTAATTTTTATCTACAAGTAAATGAAAAATATAATCTCAATGAGTGCGTCTACACTTACAAATTAAATCAATTTAAGGAGGTTTACGTTGACATAAAATATTCCACGTCTACACTAGGCTTTCCTTAAATCGACTTAAGCTGCTCTTTAAGTCGAATTAAGGAAAAAAGTTAGTTTGAATTAATAACACCTGGTTTTAATTTGAACTAGTGCTTAAATTGACATTAAATCAACTTAAGCCAGTGGAGATGGGGATTAGCGCCTTGGTGGAGCTTATTCAGTTGACTTAAAACGTTAAGTCGGCTTAAGGTCGAAAAGGGGCCATGTCTACATTTGAAAAGTTAGTCGACTTTTGTTAAATTGACTTAATAAAGTCCACTTAAAAGTTGACTACACTTGAAATGGTAGGTCGACTTTATGAAGACATAGCCAGTGTGTGTTACTTTGCATTTATCAATGTTAAATTTCATCTGCCATTTTGTTGACTAGTCACCTAGTTTTGTCACATGCATTCTTATTCAAAAGCAGCTTTGGATTTTATCTTTAATAAGTTTGCATCATCTGCAAACTAAATTTATTTTCTGTTCCACTTCATTAATGAATATATTGAATAGCACAGGTTGCAGCACAGATACTTGGTAGACCTCCACCCTCTGTTTACCTCTTTCTGTTGTGAAAATTGACCATTTATTCCTACATTTATTTCCTATCTTATAACCAGTTACTGATCCATGAGACCTTTTCTCTTAGGCTATGATTGCTTAGTTTCCTAAAGTGTCCTTGGTGAGTGACTTGTCAGAGGCTTTCTGAAAATCCAAGTGTATTGTATTGACTGGATACGCCTTATCCATACATGCTGACTTCCTCAAAGAGTTCTCAGATTAGGTAGTCATGACTTCCTTTTACAAAGGCCATGTTTTTCTAGGTGTCTGATACTACTGTTCTTTCCTGTCATTTCTACCAATTTGCCCAATACTGTAGCTGTCAGGGTCCCCGCTGGAGACTCTTAAAATGGGTGGTATATTAGCTACATTCTGATCATCTAGTACAGATATTTGTTCTGTGATAAATTACAGTTAATAGTGTGGAAAGAACTCATGAAATTTCAGAATTCTTGGATGAATACCATCAGGTCCTGACAACTTATTACTGTTTAATTTATCAATTTGTTCCAAAAAACCTTAATGACACATCACTGTGCGACAGTACTTCTGAAGTGGATATCCTTTTTAGGTGACCAATCCGATTTCCCTTCTCCACACTTCCTCTGCAGTAAAGCCCAATGCAAAGAATTCATTTAGTTTCTCTGCAATTGCCAAGTCTTTCTTGAATGCGCCTTCAGTAGGGGACCCAGTGCCTGTCTGGCAAGCTTCCTGTTTCTGATGTACTTAAAATTCTTACCTAACTTCATTTACATGCATGAAGTTACTCATGTTCATGAATAGTTTGAAATACTCTTTTTAATACTACTTAACCTTTCAGTAGAGTGGTTGCTATTACAACAGTTACATTTGTCATTGCAATTAATTGTCTGCATTTGAACCACAGTCAAACTTGTGACTTTTGCCAAGGTGCCAATTGGATTTTAAAGCCGAAATCCAAACTACAATTGCCAGTTTGATAGATATTAAATTTTATTCAAATATTGGCTATAATAAAGAAAACCCCTGTTTAGTAAGTGCTAGCTTATTAACAACACTAGATTTTTCTCAAGTCAACTGGCACCTTAGATAGAACTTCTCACAGAAATACATGGTTATTCTTAACCAAGTTTAACTCAGCAAAATCCACATAACTATTGATTTTTATAGCTATCAGTTCTTTACTATTACTAATACTTTTAGCATTGAGTCCTCTTCAGAGTAAAGCTACACTTTGTTTTAAGGAACTTTTAAGAATGCCATCACTGGTATTTATAGGTTTTATTTGAAAGGGAATAGTTTAGAAACACCAAAGCTATTTGGGCTTAGAACTTTTCTTTGTAAATCCAAGTAAATTGGCCTAAGAGAATCTCAAAAGGAGAAACATGCATATAGAATTACTTAGCAAAAAATCCTCAAGTTCCTTTGGGGCTCACTAGGAAAAGTGCAGACTCAAAGGAGTCAAAGATACAATACAAAGAACTTTGTATTTTTCTTTCAGTTACTCATATTAAAGAACACAATATATATTAATTAGTTCTCACACATTTCTTAGTCCACATGGCTGGTCTAAGGATCTTACTTCTAGTTCTACAGCTTCTTTGGTGAATTCCACAAACTCAGAAGTTGCACATGGTGGCCTGCCTCATGTTTTATACAGTTATTTCCAGGATCCCTGGAAGAGATGACCTTCATTTCTACTGGACACTTCTCAACAGACTCAGTTTTTCTGCTACTTTCATTGTATCTAGTAGATGTCATCAGTGTATAATGAATGTCTGATACATAGCATAGGAAAAGTATTTATTTCAACAACTGTATTCCTATATCACTAATTAGAATTTCTCCTTTTAGTCAATTTATTTTAATATTTCAAAGATTTAAGAGGTTAGGAGCTTATACTTCAAATTTTGGAAGAACCATGAAAGCATTTAGACATAGGAACAATCAAAGAATGGGTCGACTACATACATAGACAGATATATGATTCATAAGTGTACAAGTGTTCATTTTCTGATTTGGGGTGAAAACTGCATTGACATTAGAGAATCAGGAACTTTGATATCTGGAACCTTCAGTTTTCTAGGTCTCACAACAAACTATTCCAAACTGGAATAAGTGTACAGTTTTCACTTCTCTGTGAAGCTTATCTTAAACACACAGAAGGCCACTCTGCTTTGGATGAGAGGCTACTACTCTTGTTTGCCAACCTTAGGGAGTTCTTTTTAGCTAGACAAGGAAGTGAAAAAAGTTCAATTCTTGTAAATTGAGATGTCCTAAAGTTAACAATAATGTCAAGATTTTGTTTAAACACCCCTCCACCCCCACCAGCTGCATATTCTTTGGATAACAAAAAGGTAGAACAAACAAAGGTACATTTTTGTGTCTTTAATAGGGGAATAGAGTGATAGATCTCCAGATTTAAGGGCAGGAAGGACCCATAGTTATTAACACCATGTTCAAGGCATACTTGATATCTCTATCCCTCACATATCCCTCTCCTTGAAATGCCATGACTTCTATGAAAGTTTGGACATCCCGATATAAATTAACAAATAGACAAGTGCATGCAATTGTCTACTCAATGAGGCAGGAAGGAAAGTTTTTCCTTTCTCCAGTTCAGTACTTTCCTAGACCAAACCCATAATTTGGGACTTAGCTCATAATTCTGATTCAACTATTCAAGGCCTATGGTTTTATAACTATACTGCTACAATTAGCAAGCTTCTATAGACATGACAATCCACTCCAAATTCAAATACTGGCAGATGACAGCATGGAACAAAAGATCAGTTTCTCACTTCTTCCTTACTCATTATCAACTCCATAGTGTTTGAATCTTTCATTTTCAAGTGTGCTCATTGTTCTTAACACAATATTATGTCTATTAGAGACAGATTCCACTTCAACTTCATGGATGAACAGGAGAAAATTCATCCCAAAGAGAAAAGTCTATAACAGAAATATATTCATTGTTTACAACTTACCACAAGCATTTTTAGTATACCTATATCTAAAAAAAATTCTGCTAGAGGACAGTATACATCCGGAGCAGGAGCCACCACATCATTCTGAGGTAGTGATGACATGGGGAAGGTACCCTTTGTGTCAGGCCACTCCTTCCCCCTTTTGACTAGTGGGATTAGATTGGCTCTTTGGAAAGATCTCCCTCATGGGAAAGAGGCAACTTCTTTGGTTTCCTAGTTTTGCTATGGACTTCAAGGGGGGATGAGGGTACAGATTTTCACCTACCATATTTTTCATGCCTCACAAATGTAGGGCTGGAAAGGACTAATCTTGTCCAACCCCCCTTCACTGTGGCAGGCCCACTTAGACTATCCCTGACTGGTGTTTCTCTAACTGCTCTTAAACTTCCAGTGATGGGGATTCCACAACTTCTCCTGAAAGCCTTTTCCAGTGCTTAATTACCCTTATAGTTAGAAAGCTTTTATTAACATCTAATCTAAATATTCCTAGCTGGAGATTCAGCTAATTGTCCTCCTTTTTTAGAGCAGCCCTTAATATACCTGAAGTTTGTTATCAGGTCCCACCTCAATCATTTCTCAAGATTAAACATGCCTAATTCTTTCAGTTTTTCCTCACAGATCATGTGTTCTAAGCTTATTTTTGTTGCTCTTTTCTCCAAGTCTTTCCTAAAGCATGCCCCTTAGGAGTCAGCACAGTGTTCCAGATGACACCTCATCAGTGTCAAGCAGAGCAGGACAATTATCTTTGGTTTGTTATGTCACATCTGTTAATACACCCCAAACATGATATTGGCTTTTTTTTGCAATTGCATCACATTGTTGACTCATTCAATTTATGATCCATGATAGCCTTCAGATCCTTATTACAGTACAATTGCCTTATTCCCCATTTTGTAGTTGTACACTTAATTTTTCCATCCTTAAAAATAGTACTTTGTACTTATCTTTGCAGAATTTCATCTTCTTGAATTCAGGCCAATTCTCCAAGGTCATTTTGAATTCTAATCTTGTCCTCCCAAGTACTTGCAACTACTCCCAGTTTGGTATCATGCATGATCTTTATGCACACTCTCCACTTCATTATCCAAGTCATTACAAGAAAATATTGACTAGTATCAAAGCTAGGACAGATCCTCATTGAACCCCACTAGATATTTCCTCCTAGCTTGTCAGTGAACCACTGACAAATAATAGAGTATGGTCTTTCAACTATTTCTGCACCCACCTTTAATTTCATCTAGACCACATTTTCCTAGTTTGCCCCTGAGAAGGTCATGTGGGAATTTGTTAAAAGCCTTAAAAAAAAAAAAATAAAGTCAAGATCTATCATGTCTACTGATTTCTCCCCATCCACTAGGCCAGTAACCCTCTCAAAAGAAGGAAATTAAGTTCCTTCTTGACATTGAAATCAGGTTTGTTCTTGACAAATCCACATTAGCTCTTATTTGCAAACTATTACCTTCCAGGTGATTACAAATTGATTACTCAGTAGTTTTTTCCAGGTGTCAGTTAGGCCTGTAACTAATGCCTGTAAGCCAAGTATTGTTGCACTGTGGATAAATACTGAAGTAACTACCGAGCCAGAGACAGTGTGGAGTGGAAGTGTTCTTATTACGGAGTTGAAGCTATTTCACAAAAGAAACTGAGGGAATCCTGCTCCAGCATACCCCACAGTCCAGGGGTTAGGGTACTCTATTGGGAAGTATCGACATTTGGTGCAATGCTTTGTGCTAAAGAGTTATAAGGAGAGGGCACCATCCATCACTCCCCAACTGGTCAAGAAAAGCAGCTAACCTGGTTTAGGTGACCAACTCTGAATCCTGAGTAGAGACAGCCATTTTCCATTGACAGAGTTAGGCCCCCATTCCTCTGAGGGGCAGGGCTTAGACCATACATTTCTTTGGCATTTCCTGTTTGCTAACAAGTAGTTCTGCACTTTTTGTGACAGCTTTTCTGGATCTGATTCTTAGGTGCCTAACCTTCCCCATACATTGTACAGAGAGCCAGAGTTCAGGATTATGAATTCCCCCAGGTAGCAGGATGCCTTTAGCATCAGGGTGATGTGATGCTAATTCCCTTTTGTGGAATTAATTGAAGGCAACTAGTGTCCCCAGAACACTGCTAAGCACGACTTCCTGGGTGCGCAGAAAGATGACCTAGAAACCCTAATGTATAGCTGTTCCCAGGAGGAATATAGCATTTACATTGTTACTGTGGCAGTGTTAATACAGATCTATTTCTCTTAGAGATCAAAGTCTCCAGACTGAACTGAGCATTCTCATCTGATAGTGAAATGGGAATGGCATGTATAGCTCATTGCACAAACAAGAGTTACGGTAGGTGCATGAATCTTTCCTCTGAGAATTTCCTCTGTTTAGCCTCTACTTTCTTGATGCCAGACAACTGAAAGCCCTTTAAGGCAAGGTGACAGCTGCAGCAGATTTTCACTTTACTGGCAAAGCAAGGCTGCCTCCAATTTGTGGCTGAAGAGACATGTTCCAGACTGAGACATCTGTCTGAAAGAGTTTGGAACTGCAGGACTGAAATTGGTCCTTGCCTTTTGTGCTTTGGAATGCGGAATGGGAAGAAGTTATTTATTTGTTTAGCGCCAAGTAGGTGTTTTAATTTAATGCTTGTGTAAGGTTCCTGACTGAGAACTCTAGAGAGATCAGTCTCCCTTTTGCCACAGAACAGCTACAGTATTTACAGGATCATTGCAAACTGTTCCTCAATGCCTTGCTCTTATACTGCCAACCTGACATACCATATCAATTCATTGACTTGATTCTGACAGTAAAGTGTCTTGATGAGCACCCACTTAACACCTTGATACTGGGATCTTGGTTCAGACAACTAAACTTTTCATGTAAACAAAACTGCAGGCAAAATTTATAGGGGATGGAAGCCGGCCATGAGCAGTGATAAAGGAGATCGGTGAAGCATGGTAGATTCTTCTTTTAAAATGACATGTCTGACATGACAAACTACATCCAGAAATAATTTAAAGCAGCACCAGGTGGAACTCATTCTCCAAGTACTTCTTGAGGCAAGCAATTTGAGAAAATGTATCTGATTTGGAATGAAGTAGCCCAGAACCATTACAAAAATGTACATTATACTTTATATCTGATTATATTAATACATAAGATACATTGTTGGCATTATCACAAACACTGAAGCCAGGAGGAATATTAAAAATCTGTATTTACCTGGATAGTACATTTCTTGGCGGGGCCCCCCCCCCCCAAAAAAAAAAAATCTATAGTTCTTAGCTAGTTTGAGAAGAACAAGATGGTGAATAACTCATATGGGGGAAATTCAAGTCACCTCTTAAAAACACCAACACTCCATGGGCAGAAGGTTAGGTAACACCTGGGACAACTCCCATCCTTTCCTCCAAATGGTGGCCTGCACATAGATGGTCAAACAGTTGGTACAGCTATCAGTTACTAGAAACCCAAATGAGATTTCAACTGGGAGAGGAGAAAGGGTCAAATTTGCTCTCAGTTGTTACAGGGTGGAGAAAGAAGATCCACACCAGGTGGAGTGATGAGTGATGTATTCCGTTACAGCATCTAGTCCACTTGTTTCCCTTCACCTTGCAACCAATGAATGAGCCCCAAGTTAACTAATGTATAATTTTTTATTTAAAATATGTAAATACACATTCTGTATACACACACCCCTAAGACACTTGTAATAATATGATAAAATGAATATTCATGGCTATAGGAAGAATATTATACTCACCAGTTATTTGCAGCTTTAACTTACAGAGTGCAAGTGCTTTACCTTGAAACATGGTCTTTGCAACAGAAATGACTACAGATTCCTTATTAAGCAGTTTGAAAGAAAGGAGGGAAAGATGGGCGGAATTATAATTTTAATAAGCGTGAGAAACAGAAGAGAATACTAACTAAATTCTTTATCCAGATGCTGATATGAGGCCTCCCAACTCCAAGGCTATGTCTACACTGGCAAGTTAGTTCCAATTAAGCCTCCTTAATTCGAATTAACTGAAGCCATGGCTACAGTAGGCTTTAGTTAGTTCGAATTAAGGGCTTACTTAATTGGAACTAACAAGTTTGAATAGGGTATTCGAACTAAGGAGTTAAGTGCTTGCTTAGTTCGAACTAACGTTCCAGTGTGGCCATGCTAGTTCAAATTAAGCTAATTCAAACTAATTTTAGTAAGTGTAGACATAGCCCCAGGTAGGAGAGCTGCTGTATGATCAGAAATTTCCAGGGGGGTAACCGTGTTAGCCTGTGTACAGCAAAAACAACGAGAGTCCTGTGGCACTTTATAGACTAACAGATTTTCTTCGGCATAAGCTTTCATGGGCCATAACCCAGGACAAAAGTGGGTAATAGCCCACGAAAGCTTATGCTGAAGAAAATCTGTTAGTCTATAAGGTGCCACAGAACTCTCGTTTTTGTATGATCAGAGGATTTCTGCTTGTGCAGTATATGATCATTCAATCCAAACCAGGGATCCTGCAGAGGACAATTCATGCCCAAAGCCTGGGCCCAGCCCAAAGCCAAGCACTGCCCCTCCCCCCCACCCCAGAAATTTGGCCCAGCACCTGCATTCTTTGTTCACACACCCACAACAAAGTCTAACAAACCACACACACATCCCTCCCCAAAGCACCTAGCTATGAATATATTGCTAAAAGGCAATTAGGTTACATCATCTGTTCATGGCCTAAATAGAATGACCACAAAACATTTCAAGTTTAATGGGATAGAGGAGGGTACAGATTGGAGCAGATAAAAGGAAGCAACTACCCCCGCCCTGCCCCCCCATAAAAACCTCTAAAAAGGTTGGACCTTTGGATATCTAAGAATATTCTTAGTTATTCTTATTGCTTGAATTATTCTTCATCTTATCAAAACTGCTAAGAAAGATTATGGGATTCTTGTAATAAATGAGTTGTACCTCTGAGAATCACCAACATACATTTGTTTTCCTTTTATATTTATAAGGTATTTTGCATTAAATTACCTACATGCTTAATGCTCGTATTTAATGCTTTTAAATACATATGTAACCTCCTCCCCTCCTGATTGCTACCCCCCATAAGGTGGTTCAAGATAGTGGCATAAAAAGCAACAAGGCAGATTTCCTCTATGGGGGACTGGGACTGAGGTTCTTCATGCGTTCTGCATTGTGTCCCAGTGTGTTCACCTCAGACCAGACCCATTCAGACAAAGCACTAGAACGGTTTTATTCCGTAAGAAATAGACCAGGTTGTAGTGAAGAAGCCTCTTCTCTGTTTGCCTCAGTCTCCCAATTTCAGAGCTAAAACTTGAACATCTGTCTGGGAAGGCAGAGGCTACTTCCAGACAGGAACCAGAGAATTCTCCCAACTAGCAGCATTTTGAGGTCCACATCATGTAGTTCCCCACTACTGCTGCTGAAATATACTGAACCTTGAGCTGCACCCACACACCAATATTCCAGTTCTTTTGGCAGAAATATGCTGCAACATTATATGCAGTATCAAGTTACAGAAATATCTGCATTAATAATTCAAATAGGCTGACTTCTGTAGCAGACATATTTCCATATTCACAGATGTGCCTAAGGAGCACCACTGTATTAAATATGCACGGATACACCAGAGTTTAGGGATATTCAGATCTTGGAGTTTGGTTTAGGCCCATATTTATTATGTACATAGAATACGTTTGTGCATATATATAGCTTACTGAAACATTTGGTCTCTCCATCCTCACAGCCTCTTTGGCCAGCATCTCACATAAGGCAAAACTACAAACATCTTTCAATGATGACCTTGATCTTCTGAAGTATCAATTTCCCAGGGTTTAGCACTGACTTTCCCACTGATTTCTATAGCAACAGTTGTCTTTCAGCACCCTGAAGGAGGTGCTCAGCCCTAAATGAACTGACCGACTGTCTTGAGTGATTCCTTTCATAACGTGCCCTCTTGCTTCCCATTTCTCTTGTAACAGACATAGCAACCATAGAGGGCTAGCAGATATAGACTTGTTTTGAAGGGATGAGTGTCTCATGGTACATGACAGATTAGAAAAAAAAAAGCTGTTTACCTTCCTGCTTTGCATTTGATTACTCTCCTGCTTTTAGTTATGTAGTCAAGTAGAAAAACCCAAACAGCTGTATGTTACCAAACAGCTGTATATGTCCTTATGAAATGGAAGTTAGCAGGTAAAGAGTTTCATGTTAGCACAAATTGGGGGGAAGATATACAATGTTTAGTTGTGTCTCATTGAAAATTCATCTACCCATACTTTGAATTGACAAGAATTTCTAATATCTCCAAAATGCATAGGTCTAAAATGCCCCCTTGTTATTCTCTACCATTCTGTGCCTACTTTGCACAGCTGAGAACAATACAAGCTCACCAATACCCTGAGACTGACTCAGCTGCATAAACTTTCTACACGCATGTAAAACTGTAGAAAAAAAAACAAAAAAAACCAGACCCCCATGTGTTTAATGCTCACACCACTACAAACTATATGGCTAGAAGAGCGAAATAAACTGAAATCTACAAGTGCTTGCGCTTGCACATAGTGCATATTCTAGATTAATGCCGATAATATCAGATTAACTAACTGCATAATTCTGCCATATAGGAAGTGTTCTAGAGCAGAACTGAATTTCAGATAAATATTTGCATGTAATTTGTCAGTGGCATAGATGAATATAGGATAAAGTAACTGCATAAAATACTGGACTGAGTCATATTCCGATAGTATCAACTAATGCTGTTTTTTATTCTATATGGATGTTTCACAGCATCATTCCGTCACACTGCCTCCTGATACACTCACTCATGGGGACTTGTAGCATGCACTTTCCTCCCCAAAGGTGCCCCTCGGACTTTAGTGGGATGACTTGTACAGTAAGGTACTACCCTTCATGAATGAGTGGCAGAATCTGGTACTATAACACAATAAGAAATCTTGCCTTGAAGAGTGAAACTGAATTAATTCTAAAGTTTTCCCGTCTCTGATTGCCCTCAATCCCATTTTGGTGCCTAGCAATCATAATAGGTGAAGCAGCCTAATGCAGAGAGCTAGCACAAACCCAATTCATCATTTAAATCCCATTTAAACCCTCAAATACTGATAAGGGGCATTTAAGTAGTGCATATGCCTTATGCTAGCCATCAGCACAGGTGCCAGTTTCATCCTAAATGATTATCTGGCATCAGGTGGAAAAAGTGTTCAGTTGGAAATCAAATAGCCTCTTGCATGCATTTATTAGGCTTTCCAAATGAGGATGATATTCTCTTTCTTGATACTCCTAATTTCAGATGCTTTGGCTTTTTAAAGATGTGATTATCTGTGGGTCTTGATGAGCCTTATTATTACTGATTGTCCTCCATTGATAACTATAAACAGCACAGTACAAGAAAGCCAAGCAGCAGCATAAAGGAAAGCAACAGAAAGTTTTACATTGTAAGTCTACCAAGCCAAAACTAAGCAGTCACAGTGGGTGCGTCTACACTGGCAATTTAGGTTGACTTAAGGAGGCTTAAGTCGACCTAAACAAAGCCATGTCCACACTGGGCTTTTATTAAGTTGACTTAAGCATTTCCTTAAAATCAACTTAAGGAAAACTTAAGTTGACTTAACACCTCATTTTAGGTCAATTTAAGCCTTAAGTCGACTTAAAACCAGTGTGGATGGGGATTAGCACCTAAAATCGACCTTATTGAGTCAACTTAATAAGGTGGACAAGGGGCTGTGTCTACACTAGAAAAGTTAAGTCAACAAGGTTGACAAAGTCAACTTAACTTTTCTAGTGTAGACATAGCCATTGTGACCATGGAAAAAAACATAGACCTGAGGGTTATAAGAAGGTTAATCTTTCCTGCTACTGAAATGTATTCCTTAGTTTACACTTTTAAACTATATTGCTTTGCATGGTTTCTCCAAGTTCCCAGGTATCTACACAGAATGATCACCATATTCACATTTCACCTTGTCTATTGCATCAGTCCTTCTTGCCATTAAAATGAGAGTGGAAAATGTGAGGACATGCGCATGGAGAGTTCATAATTTGTAGTAACCATATAAGACATGGTGCATTATCTATTTATATTTTAAATAAGGGTTTTTTTGTTTTGTTTTTATTTTGAAGAAAACCATCTTCGTATCCTGTAGATTTCTACCGTATGGCTAATCTCATGTGTGTCCATTTTAGTGAGATCACAGCAAATTAGTGTGGTGACAGGTTACTGAGTCACTCAAAAACATCTCACTTTGTTTAAAGTGCCTGTGAAAGATACCTTTGACAAACCTGGAGACCTGAGTCCTTTATTTATTCACAGAAAATAAAGCATAGACAGCAGTATTTTGAGACATTAGCGCTGTGTCTCATCACTGATTAGGTGAGACCCCTTTCACTAATGAAAGAGTAGTTCATTCAGTCCTTGGCCTCCCTCCTGAGGCTATGAATAGTAGTTCCAATTAATTGTGATGTGCACACTTGCTCACTAGAAACTGGCTCCCAGCGGTGGCCTGCAGTCCCTGGTTGGGGCACTGGTCCTGGGTAGCCTGGGGTCCCAGCTGTGGGCTGGGTGGCGGCAGCCTCAGCCAGGGCTGGCTCCCAGCCACAGCTGGAGCTGGCTCTCCCTGCCACCTAGCGGGCAGCCTCGGCTTCCCAGCCTGGGGCCAGGGCCAGCTCCCCGGGAGGTGGAGTGGGCCAAGCTGCCGTGCTCCCCACCAGCACGGGGGCAGGGGCCTGCCTAGGCCAATTGGTCCTGGGCCCCACTCCCCTGAAGGGACAGCCCTGTGGCTACACAGTACTTGGAAGGGACTTCTCAGAGGGAAAAATACCAATCTGAACACAACGTTACACACAAATTGCATGCCATACCTCGCATCTTAAACAGCTAGAAAAGACAAATGGATATATCATCTGGGACTAGATCGCAAGGTCGCACCTAGGAACGTGAGCCATATTCTGTGAGAGTTGCTGTGTCAGTCAGTCGATAATGCCCCTTCTTATAAACAGGGAGTTAAGTGCTACATGTCTGTGCCTTGTGAATAGCAAATACTAAGAGCAGTTAATCACTGAGAATTTGCAGAGTAGTTTTTTGGCACAGACAAAACTATTCAACACCCTTATATATTGACAGCATAGCTGCTGTAATCTTTGGGATGACAATTCCAAAGATAAAAGGAATCTAAGGAGAAACATTTTAAATGAGAAGTAGGCCAACAACCTACCCTCACTGAATTACCCACAGACGGCTGCAGAAGTCAACAAAGTCAGAAGTTAGTTCTGCAGACGGCTGCAGAAGTCAGTTCAACAAAACCAGGAAAAGCTTATTTTTATAACTCCTCTTATTCCTGGCTCTCAAGAACACCAATCACTGGATACTGAAGCAAGAGAAAACCCTAATAATTTAAATAATTCAAGTACATCCACCATTCTTATATTCACCAAATCAAGGACTGTTTTTAAACCTTGCTGCTGCTATGGACTCTCATTTCAACATTTTATTGTTAATTTTCAGTTTCATTGAACTCTTTTCCTTAATTAGAAAAGCCTCAAAATAAAGTCTAAACTCTGGGGCCAATATGGTATTCTATGCTAGTAAGTACGTGTTAAGGCATTATAATTTTACCACCAATGTGAGGGCAAAATAAGGTAAACATTAGTCCCTTGTATGCATGGCGCTTTTTAATCACTAGACCTTGGGGGTTGTGTATGAATATCATCAACTTAACCCTTAGCACTAAAACATATCTATTGCAGTTATTATATAGTGTGAGTACCTTTGATTAGGTGTAGTGCATCCCTTGTCCTTTGTGTCTCTCCAAAAGCCTTTATTTTAATGAAGGGAATGGCTGATGCAATTGTTTCAGGTTCTAATAGGCAAGTTTTTAGACAAGGTGCTTGAAGTGACAAAATATAGAGAGCTGGAATGTGAATTTGCTGCCATAAAACCAGAGTGATGACCAGAAGAATTAGAACCAGAGACTTATGTTTCAAATATCATCATAAGCCCAACTTCTCTCATTATACAGGTTACTTGCACAATATTATTGAACTAGGATGGCAGTGCCAAGGAAGTTCATAACTATCATACACCAAAGTATAGAGAGGCTTTACTTGGTTAAAAATATTGAGTTGCCATTTTAAAATGCTTTGAGATTCTCATTCAGATTTAAATACCATCAGCACATTGTCACAGTTCAGAGCAACCACCTCTGTTTTCCTTCTTTCTGTTCCCCAAAAAGCAACCTCTCTAGCCTCCTGACTCCTCAGGCATCATCTCCCTTGGGTGAAGACCTTTGTCTCACCCTGTTCTGATCAGTGTGTTTTCAGTCTGCACAGATCGTACACTGCAAGTTCCTTAACAGGGTAGCCATCCTAACCAGGCCTGCTTTGCTTTCTCCTCAAAGGCCAGAAACATTTGACTACGCAGCCTTTTCTATTCAAACATATTAAGGTGAAAGCATTGAAGAGAAGACAGATAGGGGACCCCATCTGCATGCTAACAAGCTTGCCACTGCTTACTCACAACTCTAACAAGACCTCTGGTAGAATTCAGTCCTTCAGACCCCACCAAGGCATTTTTTTGGTGGTTACAAATTCACAAACTGCTCAGAACAGAACCTCTCTGCACAGGTTAGCCTTTCCTATATACAACCTAACTGTTTGATCTTCAGAGATCATGAATAGGTAATGAATCAGGCAATGGTTCTCCCTGCAGGATGTAGCTTCAGTTGTGTCAGGAGGTGGGAAAACTTGAAATCCCCCTCCCCATCCCTCAGTTATTTCCTAGGAAACGCACTTAACTTTGTCTGTCCCAAAAGCTCCTTCTTGTCTGGAATGTTAAGATAGTCCCTTGGAGATTTATATACTTATACTGGCCATGTCTCACACATAGAGAAGTGACAGTCCCACACAATACTACATGATTTGACATTATATAAAGGGACTTCCATGCTCTAAACTTAATCCAATATGCTTTCCCAAAGATATTGCAGGAAATTACCATAATTATCACAAACATGTACTTTATATGAGCCTATGCTTCAGAAAGCATCATTTTTCTTCATATGAAATATTGTCCTGAACCCTCATGGTTTTTCCTCTCAACTCTTTAAGCAAACTAGTCACTCAAACATAAAGTGCTGTAGGATACAAACTGAATTTTCAAAAAGGAATTAAACTTAGTAGAACACTTTGTATTATATCCATTAAACCAGCACTTGTATCTATGCCAGAATGTCTGAGCTACAATTCATTAGAACTGTAGAACCTTGGATGAGAGATCCCATCTGCTTATTAATTCTGAGATCCCAGGTGCAAGTCTCAAAATGAAATACTCCCACATTCTTCTGTTTTACCACTGATGGGCCGGATAATGGCCTACGACTTCCTTCCTCTTTGGAAAATTTGATAAAATATTCAGATCATGGCCCTCTTAAGCTAAACACCATAAGGTACAGGATTAATTCGCACTTAGTGAGGCAGCCATTGACGTTACACATTTTTCAGTACATTTCCTAAGAGGAGGAGCAGCAACTTTTGCACAACATGCAGGCATTGCAGGGCACATAGTCACTTACAGCACTGCCTAAGTGTTTATAGCAGGGTCATCCGCCACTCAAACCCCCTCTTCCCCATGAGTCAGAGGTCATTCTGTGGCCCCTGCTCTCCCCCATTCAAAGCTCCTTAAATAACACAGTCCAAGAGAAGTTAAAACATTTCCCCATTTGAGGTTCACTTTATTCAGTCCTGAGATATGCACTGGCCCTCCAGATCTCTCGTCTTTGTTGATGGGTTTCCAGATCTTTCCCAGAGTTGAGGCACAGTTCAATGTCTCTGCAAGAGGCAGTTGCTCCCTGCAGCTGCTGCTGGCCAGCTATACCTCCTCAGACTTTGGTTTCCTTGAGCATTCCCCACCTTACTGCAGCTACCTGCTGTCCTTCATAGGGAATTTCCTGATCCACTTAAGGCTCTACAGTGCCCAGGGCGAGTCACCCCAGCTCATGGAAAAAATCCCTTCCAGAAATCCTGTTACCCAGTCAGTCAATGGGAGTTTTGCCTGAGTAAAGACCTCGATATTTGGCCACATGTTAATCATGGTTTATCAATCTATCTACTTAACAAAGAATTTGAGCCCCACCTGCGCAAGGGAGCCCCAGTCCATCTGAGCCCCAGGGGCAGGACTGGGGCTCAAGCCAGCACCGCTGCCAGCCTTTCAGATGGCAGGGCAGTGCATGGTGGGATAGGTACCCACCATGCACTGCTCCAACTAGTGAAAATTCAAAGGAGTGCATGAACACTCCTTTTCGCTAGAAGGAGTGCTGTGTGGATGCAGTAAAGTGTTATAATTGTAACACTTGCTTGTCCCGCAATAACTTTTATTGCAGGACAAGTCTGTAGTGCAAGACCTGGCACACAGCCTGAGCGGCACACGGCGCCACTGAGGCTCCCCCACTGGCCCCGCAAATCACACAGCCAACAGCTGTGGCCGTTTCGGCTGAGGACCCCTGCTAGCCCCACCTCCTGCTGGATGGCAGGAGGGGAGCAGAGCGGCTGGCATCACATCACCAGCCCAGAGCCGCGCTGCTGCTGGCAGGGCAGAGCCAGCCCTGGCCATGGCCAGCAAGGAGATGGGTCGGCCCAGCCTGGCCAGAGCCACCACTGCCAGCGGGCGGCCTGCGGTTCCTGGCCCTGGCTCCCACCAGCAGCAGCGGCTCCAGCTGGGCCAAGCCGACCTGCCCAGGGCCGGCTCTGCCACAGCAGCACAACTCTCAGCCAACCGGGGCGACGTGACCCTCTCCGCTCCTGCCATCCAGCAGGGGCCCTTAGCCGCAGGCTACCCTGTGGACGGGAGCCAGCCCCGGGGCCAGAAACCAGAGGCCACCCGCCAGGGAATGCCAGCCTAGGCCCTGGCCAGCAGGGCACTGGAAGCCTGGCCCTACACCTGGCACCTGCTAAAGGTGCGGTAGGCAGGGCTGGCACAGGGGCTGGCAAAGGTTGCCGACCCCTGCTGTAGTGTGTACATGGCCTTAGTCTTCCAACATCCATTGATATCAATGGAAGTTGAGGAGCAGAGCCTCTCAGCTCATCTGTTCTGTCTCTCACCATAGCATGTGGGCACTAAGTGTATATGTGCAACATATTTTAATTAAGCTAAGAAACAGACTGACAATCTTGAGCCAAAACCTACATTCCTTTTTCATTTTAGCTCACTCAGGCAAGACTGCCATTTCAATTGACTTCCTACACAGCTTTTAAACAATCAGAGAATGAATCAAACTGTATTAAAGTGAAGTCTATAAAAATCCATCTCTCTCAGAATAGCTACATATTTTGGAAGAATTAAAAATGCATCCATTCACTATTTAGGCAAGTTCTTTGTATTCTGTTTTTCCTAGTGCAAATTTTATAATGGAAAGAGATGAAAATACAAATAATTAGAAAGTAGAAGAAAAATAATTTGGAATTTTACTATATTACATGCTCCATGCCTGCTTGCACTCAGTTGCCAATATTTTAAAAATACATTTCCTAAATTGCCATAAATTAGTAATGTCATTTTATAATAAATTTGTTTGCTACAACAACAAACTGACCCTGAACAAGGAAGCTGCAAGAAATCTTTTCATAGCAATGATTAATTCATTTAAATGTCTTAGTTTTGACAGTGACTAGTTAGTGCATTTCAGTCCTGTATACCTCTGATTTTTAGTTATTACCTTGATTACTAGTAGTTGAAGAACAGTGGTTTTCAAACTTAGGGTTGGGACCCAGAACTGGGTTGCAGACCTTCAGGCACTGGGTCACGGCATGCTCTGCTGCCACCATCAAAAGATGGGAATGCATTGCTCAATCATGTAATTGTTCAGTCACAGGCATAATTTATGTTCTTCAACTGGGTCCCAAGAAAAAAAGTTTGAAAACCACTGGTTTAAAACATTAATATACTATGACAAAGTACCTCGTCTACCTGGGTGGGTCCTGCACGTCCCTGTAGCAGTGAGTCCATTTCCCTCAGGCCCCGAGGCCTGGGAAAGGTCTTTTGCCCCCTTTGGGGAGAGATTTTTTTCCTTCCCCCAGTCTCTGTACCTGTGGGTGTCTTCCTGAGCCATATTCTGCTCCTTCTTCAGATCTTTCTGCTTTCCAATCATACCTTGCCTCCTCTCACAAACTTCCATAGCTTTCCTCACTCTCATACTCCAATCATACCCTATCTCTGCAGGGAAGGCTTTTAACAAGTCTTGGGTGAGGTCTTAATTAGCCCCAGGTTTGCTAATTAACCTGGAGTAATCACTGCTCAGCTACAAGGGGAAAAGGGACTTGCTCAACCTGGGGCTAATATATTAGCTTTCTAGCTCTCTCTGGAAACCCTCTAGTCTGACCCTGTTACAATACATATTGAGAAAAGAATTAAAAGTCTTATAATGATGGTAACAGGATTATTAGAAAGAATGAAAGTGCCTAAAACAAAATTTTGCATAGGTTTGAATTTTTAAACTAGTTATACTGGGTCCCATATCCTTTTCAATCTAGCTTTCAGTTATAGTGAAGAAGCTGAACTCATTACCTGAATGATCCGATTTCTAAATTTTAAGCAAATGTTGATAGATGCACATGAAAAAAATAAATGCTGTATCTAAATGTGAAGTCACACTGAAACCTGATTTTAAGTATTATGCTGGCGCAGGAGCAGACGTATACCATATACTTGTTTACAGGGTGAATAAATCCATGCCAGAGAGATGTAAGTTCTAGCAGATTACACTAAATGGCCCATGAGGACCCTCCTGGGTCACTCCAAAATTCTCTAGTGTATGTTAATGTAATCCCATTTCAAACAGTACTAAATGAATTTTTAGTGCATGCCAACAGGGTCCCTATGGGCAGATTAGTGTGTGACATGCTAGTGCATACTAAAATGTATACCATGTGGTATGAACTACCCCATCTTGCACACAAGCCACCCAATCAAAACAAGCTAACAGTTTTCAATTTTGAATATCAAAATTAGGTGTGAACCAATGATGAATAGTCTTGCAGATCAAGACCTCTTTCACTGAATTTTATTCATTTGATAAATGTACATTTGAGACACCATAAGCTGTTAAAAAAAATTATTCTCGGCATGTTTTCCCATTTCAGGGGATGCATACTGAAATCTAGACTTCAAATACTTGTAAGAAACGCATCCATTTCAGGAAAGACAACTTTTAAAGTATTCTGTGGTGGGTTTTTTCGGGTAGCCAGTAAAAGCTTTTATTTTTGTAACATAGCAATTTTGAGCAAATTAAGAAATCATGCACGAGACCCAGATATCATTACTCAGACTGAGTAGTATCTTACTCTACAATGAGTTATTGATTTTTGCCAAGACACTGATCCTTCAAACATGCAAATTTGTGACTGTGAGTAGTCCATTAAAATCAATGTAGCTATTCATGGTAGCTAAGAGAGTAAGCAAGTGTTCTAGGGGTATAAAGCCAAAGGCAGGAAATGGTATCAGAGTCTGATCCACAGGATAATTTGTGGACTTTGGGCTTCTCTTCTTGTTTAGCGTATACATTTCAAAGATCAATTCATTACATTATAAAGATCATTTAAAAAAAATCAATTTCTCATACTCTACTTCCTCATACTGACTGGTGCCGAATGTGCTCCCAAACTGGAGGGAGAAAACACCTTACATTGCTCTCTAGAAAATATATTGCCTGATTCAAGGGAGGGAGTCGCAGCAAGCCCACTGGTAGGGGAACTGTTACTATCACATGAAATGTAAGTACATGTGAGAAGATACAAAAAAGAAGATACAAAAGCCAGGAAAAAAAAGATAGTTATCATTTGTCTGGCATTTAAGCCATCTGACAGTTGCAGGGCAAGATGGATTTAGGTGTGATAGATGTTCAGCTATCTTACTTTCCTACTGTTCTTAATAATGGTAACATAGACCCATAGCAAGCCTGTGTTGAATGAGGAGCTTACAGTTAAGGTTCTGGTCCAGGGCTTAGAGTTGAAACTTGCATTGAAGTCTGCTTCAGTTCTCCAGCTGAGGAAGTGGGGATAATATTTCTTTTCTTCCTCCTTAGTCTGTTTTCTCTATTTAGATTGCAAACTTTTTGGAGCAGGGAGTGCCTCTCTCTAGCACAAGGCCCCAAGGCTGGCCCAACCACATAGGTGAACTCGGTGGTTGCCAAGGGCACCAAGCTTTAAGGGGTGCCAAATTATATGTAAGTGATTTGTTCCTCTATTTAAAAAAAAATATTAATATGTTCTTATAACATGGGGGCAGGAGGTGCCAGTCATAGCTCACCTAGGGCACCAAAAACCTTGGGCCGGCTCTGCCAAGCCCTCAATCTTGGGCGAGGCCTTTAGACACTACCATTATTATAAATAAACATACTGCCAACTCATCACAGTTATTGTTTTTCTCAACTTATCAAATCAAGAGATTACCTAATACTCACAACTTTTTAAAATTCAAGTTTTAGACCTCAACTGCAGAGAAAAAGCTTGGAAAATGTGACTGAAGTGCAGCCTAAAGGCTCAATAACAAAGAGGCATTAAAAAAAAAAAAGTGTTTATGTCCATCTTGTGATTTTTTTTCAAAAAGCATGTTCCATGGTTATTTAATGTCTGATGTTACTATAGTATCACATGTGCTACCTTTATGAGTCTGGACATAGTCCTTGCTGGTAGACACCACCCTTAGGTGCACCGGCCTATGTGAGAGCGCTCAAGAGAATGTTTGGAAGGGCATCTGCCTAAGGGGAGACTGCCAACTGCATAGGCATGAGGGTGCTCAAGACTTGTGGCCTCTTTCCCCTTCATCCACTGCACCTGTCCAGCATAGGTCAGGGGTGCACTTATCTATAAATAAAGTTCCCCTGTTTTTTCTAGTGCAACATACTCTCTTGAAAATGGAGATACAGGTAACAGGAAATTACTAGATATTGGTAATAAAGTCATTTATTCTAATTAATTATGTAGCATGTCTTATAATGTTTAGTAATCAATGGTAATTAGAGCCATATAACAAGTCATTCCTAGCTGTGGAGAAGCATGTGCAATATGAACCATAAAAATAGGAACAGCTGCAGCAGTTGATATTCTGATTTTTTTTAAAATATGTGCATTGGAAATTGTGTTAGCCAAGATAAGAGAAAAGGAAATGTCTTGTTTTTAAGAAAGACCAAGCATAATCAGATTTGGGAGTCCAAATGGTTTCAGTATACTGGGACACTGTGTAGTAAGTGACCGGGGGGGGGGGGGCAGAGATATGGTTTCATGAGTTGTCTAACTTGGTAACCAGCCAAAAGAGCCATGAGGACTTAACAGTAATCACACTTACAGCAAAGAATCAACACTTAAATATAAATTTATATTTAAGTCCATGAACCCTCCTCTGGGAGATGGAAATAGGGAGAGAGCCTGACAAAATTCATTCTTAGGACAGCCAGTTCTCTTCTCATTTTCGCTGACAGGAAGGACACTATGGAAGTCAATAGAGTTATACTAGTATATAAGTGAAATTAGGATCTAGCCATTGTACAGCTACCGCTTTTCTTATGTTGCTTCTTTATGTCAGAACTGGTCTTTCCCTAATTTTTTTTAAATGTATGTAAAGTGTTTGATTAGTTATTGTCCATGCATTAAAAGAAAGTGCTATATTGTGAGAGCAAAATTTACAGCTTAAGGCCAAACATATCCTTGATGTACAACACTGAAGTTAACCTTTGAGAGTCTTGCTACTCTGTCAAAACTCAGAGTCAAGTGCGTCCTTTGGAATACAGACATAACACAACATGTTATAGGATAAGGCCCAAGATAGCCTCATTTTTCTTAAAATAATTTTTGCCCAGAACTTGTACCTATATTTTTGCTCCTCAACTGCCAAATTGCAAGTGGAAATCAGGTACCTAGAGATTTAAGTACCCAGTCTTTACACCTATAGTTTAATGATATCAAGAAGGATTGGACATTTATATGGATAAAACCACCTAGAATTTATAATAATTATTGTAACAAGTTTTGAAAGGGATTTTAAACTTCATTCTTCAGCATTTAAGCCAACCTCAAAGATTTTAGATGAGATAATGTGGGAAGCAGATTCTTTCCCACCCCTCCTCCTTCATCCGTCTACTGTGGGGTTCCTACACCTTCTTCTGAAGTATCTGCTACTAGCCACAGCCATTGCTGGAGACAGTATTCTTGACTAGACTGATCTCAGGTCTGATTCAGCATGGAAATTCTTAAGTATGTGCATCAGCTGTGGTGATCACAGCCTTGCATAGAAATCCCACTTCTAGAAACCTGGGTCACTTCTTGGCCCAGATAGCAATGGTTCAAATCAAGTCAGCAAGAACAAAAAAGGTACTCTATATAAACAAAACCTAAAAAGGAAGTCAAAAGGACATTAATTCTCAGGGATTTTGTCTTCATTTACCTCCCTTGCCTCTCTATGGGGCATACTAATCTCTCTGAGGCAGTCTGATGCTAACTCTTCTCATTGGCTAGCGGCGAGTTATTGCTCATTCCACATTCAGTCTCTTCTGCACTTTTCTTTTTTGATCTGTCACTATACCTGTGGGTGTGTCTTTCCATTACTGGCATTTCTGAGTTGCTTGGGATGTGGCTAGTCTGTCTGTCCACAAGCAGGTCAGGTTCATAACCCTTTCCTGTCTGTGTTTAGTCAATCTCATGACAATGTCAAAAAGAGGAAGCACAAGTTTCATAAGTGCAAGTTGTGCACACACAAGAGAAAGCCAGATTTCAGCCATGTTAACAGTGTGCTTTAATATTAAGTAAGCCTGTGTCAAGGAAAGTAGGGATGTAAATAGCCAACATACATTCCTGTAGTTCCTATTCAGTTAGATGTTTAACTAGAAAATGTCCACCATTCCCCACAAGAAGCACACTCAAGGCACATCTACAATAAATAATAATAATACTAATAAAAAAAGAAGAGAAGTAGCAAGTCTCAAAACTTGGATCAACTGACTCAGGCTCACACCAGAGAGCTAAAAATAGCAACGCAGGCACTTCCGGTTGGATTCAAGGCCACGGTCTCAGATCCACCCTCCCCAGCAAGTTTTGAGACCCAAAGGGAACTGCCACACTACTACTTTGAGCCCCATAGCACAATCTCAAGTCAATTGATCACAATTCTGAGACTTGCTGCCATGGAGTGGGGGGGATTTGGCAGCATACATGTATCCTCAGGCTCCACTGATATTCTAAGCTCAATCCTTTAATTCATTCCTCACCAGCTCTTCTCAAACTAACAAGAGGGTTAGTAAAAAAAAGATAAGCAGAACACTAAGTGTTTTTTAGACCATCATCCCTTCTTTAATACCGACTCCCAGGGTTTACCTGGCTAAGGCTCTGCAGGAACCAGTCTCCTTCAACATAGATATTTCTTCTACCAGCTATGCAAACACTTGTTTCTTAAACCTCCCCAGCTCACTACAAAACTTCCTGCGCTAACAATCTCAGCCACTAACACCTCTGCATATACCATGCCCCTACTTTTTATATTGGAATCACCTGATTAATCTCAGGTGCGGCTCATCTTGAAATCAAGGCTGGCTCAGTCCGTCTCTCCAGCCCACGGACAAGCCAGCTTGTTACATGACATTTATGTAGTACTTAGGAGCTTGTGCAGATGTCTTTTACTCTTGGATGGGATATATAGTGGTATTCCGCACTGGCCTACCTGTACCTCTTTGGAAGTCAATGGGATTTTTACCATTAACTTCAGTAGGAACAGAGTTAGCCCAAAACTTAGAATTTTTTAAAAATCTCATGTTTAATGAATATATTTAATGCATTTCCTCTCACTTCCATGTTATTCTATCACTATAAATGTAAACCAAAAATGACAATTTGGAACTAAATTGATGATAAGACCAATTATTATATAACATATGAATAATAATTCATATTTATTTGTGTGCAATACAGAGATTTCACTGTTTATATAGCATTTTGAAACACTTCTATGTCTTATCACCACATCAACTGACAGCAATATTGCTTAATATTAAACAGCTAATTTTCCTGTGAGCAGCCTACCTTCATCTACTTGAGGTAGCTGACTCAGCCTTTTCTCCAAAATTAACACAGAAAAACTGAAGGACCGGGACTGAAAGAATAGACCATGGGATCAGAAAGAATGACCATAATGAAGTACAGAACTTTCCAGTGCACCGGAATGTGGTAACTTGGGCTCTTTACCCAGTCCTTCTTACTACTGTCTGACATCAGTATATGTAAAGATAATATAGGTTACATTAATTCTGCCTGAACCTATGTAATTAAAGCAAAAAATTGATAAAGCCTATATTGGGTGGACTTGTGCCTCAGTTTCCCAATTTAACCCCCAATAGTTACTATATAAAAACCGTGACAAAAACAGTTACATGCCTCCTCTAAGAAGGCTGAGCATGGAATCAAAAGAAGACTGACTGTATAAACATTTACCCAAATGTAATTGTTGGTGGCTGGAATGGAAAATTTTCTTGTTTTCAGAATATATTTTTTTCACAATTGTTTTTCCTTTCTACTGTCTCAAACAGTTTTATAACAGGGTTAAGGGGAAAGGAAGATCAAAGAGTTTCTGTTAAGATGCTTTGAAGAAAGAAAGAAAGAAAGAAAGAAAGAAAGAAAGAAAGACCTGAGTTGCTTTTCAGTAAAGCTTTAGGACATTTGTGAAAATGGAGATCAAAAAACAAACATGTCAAATGTTAAAATCAGTCCAGAGGGTTATGGGCTTTTAATACTCTGCAAGTCACAGGAGGCCCTTTAGCTTGCCCTTGATTCTTTCAAGTAGCTGGAAATGAATGCATGGCACAGAAGCAGCAGCTTCAATTAAATGTAATATTGGAAAAAAAAGGTTGATGGCTCTTCCTTGTTAATGAGGAAAAAACAAGTGTTATACTCTTTGGAACAGTGCCAGTCCACTCTGCTATCAATACCAGCATAACATGATCACACACATCTAAATGGCCCATAAAGTAGGGCACCTTACAAATGTGGTTCCATTTTGAAAAGTAACTCTATAAAAATGGCATTTTCTTCCTCTACAGACATCTCTGTGTGTGTATCAGGAGACAGATCTACTCTCTTTACTGAGTCATATAAGTTTTGATACTTCTCCCCCCCCCCTCTTGTTAGCATAACCGCCAGAGAGAGAGAGAGAGAGAGAGAGAGAGAGAGAGAGAGAGAGAGAGATGGTTTCTGTTCTGGCTCCCAAGGCATATAAAGGGTCTGATTCAGCTCCCTTTGAAATCATTGTTACCCTTTCTGGTGACAGTGCTTTGTTTCTGATGGAGAAAAGACCTCTGAGCCTGCTCTGCCTGGATATTGTATTAGGAAAGAACTTTTGTGGGGCACAAATGTCCCTCTCAGGGTATGTTTACATTAATTTCCAGCTTCAATAGACATACTTATTCTAGCTTTGATCAAACTAGTGTCTAAAATTGAAAAATAGCTGCAGTGGCAGGAAAGGTTAGTCACCTTAAGGACATGCCTACTGTATCAGATGGGATTGTATTTGGGGCAGTCCCAGTTCACTGTGGGTACCCTTCTATTTCTATCATGCTAGCTCAGTCAGAGCTAGCATGTGTATGTCTACTCAAGCTGGAAATTACACCTCCAACTCCAGTATAGACGTACTCTCACTTCTCAGTCTGCACAACCCCTGCTACTTAAAATATACATCACTTAATGGATTCTCAACCTGACCAGTCAGGTACATAATCCTTTAGTCCCCTTTAAAAAAAAAAACAACACCGATGCATCATTTAGTAGTTGAAGAACAACAATGGGAGTCAGAAAATCTTAGTTCATGTCCTGGCTAAGCCACAAGCTTGCTGGGTGATCTTGCTGGATGATCATTTATTTAACCCAGTGGTTCCCAACCTTTTTGGCTTGAGGACCACAGGTATAATTTTTACAATCCTCGAGGGGCAGCAGTTTCCACCAGCAGGCTGCCCCCCACTGCAGCGAGACAGAAGGAGCTCAGCAAAGAGGCTGCCTCCTCAATGATCTCCCATCTCCCTGGCAACAGCAGGGAAATCACATGCGTCCTGTAGCCCTGTGTGCTCTACCTGGGTCCCTCGGCAGTGGCTTTCTTCTGTAGCCAGAGGACAGAAGATCAGTATTCCCCTCCCTCTGGCTCCAGTAGGAACCCCAGTGCCTGTGGACCCAGGCAGAGCACTTTGCTATAGCCAAGGGGATACTGTGGAACCGTTAGAACTGCAGCCAGCCATTTACCCCAAGGATACTTGTTCAGCACAGCAAACAAGGAGTCAGGTGGCACTTTTAAAGACTCACAAATTTATTTATCGCATCACCTTTCATGGGAGAAAATCCCACTTCATCAGATGGGGTGTCAATTAAGACCAGTAGTGCAGAATTAAGTGAGTGGGTGTATACTGTGGAGCACAAGAGTTGTGATCCCCCCACAAGGATGAGATCAACTCCTTTCAGAATTACAGGAAGCACACCCTGGCATTTCACATATGAAATCTTTGGCGAAGAGCTATGTATTGTAGAGATGTAGGGCAATCCCTCCTTGTCAGTCCATGAGAGAGGACATGCCCCCCCCCCCCCGAACAGTTACACCTGTGCAGGCAGGCTCGAAGCAGGGAATTTGCTCTCTTTGGTTTCTAGGCCCTCAGGCTGGGTTGAGAGGGAATGAACAGGAAACACAATCTAGGGGCCCAGGTAAAATGCTGTGTGTCAAAGAGTCTAGGGCTGAGGTCTTTGTTGGCTACCCCTTGGGAACTTTTGAACATTAAAAAATCTTTAACCTCTGGTTCAAAGAGATTATGGCATGAAGTGGAAAGTCTTCTCCCTGAGGAGAGGGTAAGAAAGAGAACAAACCTTATGTGACAGATTTTAGTCATGTCATTTAATGAACTACTGAAATACCAGGGTGATGAGCACAATGTAAGAATAGAATAGAATAGAATAGAATAGAATAGAATAGAATCTATATAACTAAACCACAGTTGTATATATGCACAGCGGGACGTGGACGCAGCTCCTGCGCGCGCATATAACTGACACAGCTGTGCGCGTGCAGCAGCTGAATCCACGTCCATGCCATGCATAAGCCTGTGGATTAGATAGCTCGCGCGCACGGCTGCCCTCCTGCCAATTTGCGATTCTTTAGAGAATCGGGGGTTTACTGGTAGAATAGAATAGAATGTTCATTTTGTCCATGGTTAGAGGTTCCTACTGCACAGGGACCGAAGAATCACCAATATTTAATGTACATATTAATCATACTACTAAAGGATTATTTATATGCTAATTTAGACAGGTTCGAAGAATATAGAGGATGCAAACCAAAAAAAAAAAATTGTTACAGGATGAAAACTAAAAAAAAAATAAAAAAAAAATATCAGTGTTAGGGTATTATTTACTAATCATTTAAAAAGAAAGATGCTCAAGGGAAAAGATTACAGGACTGAGACATAAATACCAAACATGGATTTAGCATCTGATCATCCAGACCTTAAGGAAATCACTGACTTCAATGGATGTTTTGCCTATGTAGTACTGCATGATTGGGCTCACATCTATACGTCCCTGGGCTGATTCTGTCACCCTTAGTCATGTATCTTACTCCACAAAAAGGTTCATCAAAATCAATAGAACTATTCATGCAATAGGGTAATACTCACTGTAAGTAAAGATGACAACGTATGGCCTGAGTTAACATTTATACTGATATCGTGGAGGTTAGGTGAAACCTCACTCAGGCTGGCAGCCATGACAGTTGCTCTTCATTCAGAAGCAATATAAGATTCAGTTAAGCTTGAATGGCTTAGACACAATAAATCCTTTATCTTGGCAGGGGGTTAGACTAGACCACCCTTGCAGGCCCTTCTAACCCTATGGGTCTGAGTTCCTTTTTGAAGGCCGATAGATGAAACAAGGATTCATCACATAAACACAGGCCACATGCAAAAGCAGTCAAAAACTGAGCTACCTGGGCAGAGGGGGATTGCTGGATATTGTTTGATAATCGTGTCTGTGACTAACTAAAAGCACCCAGAAGCATCAAGACATCATGCAGAGAGAAACAGCCAATAAAACAAGCATAAGTAATGAGATGGAGATTTTGGGGCAAAGTGCTGGCTAGAAAGAGGCTCGGAATTGTGAGCAAAGATACTGCCTCCTGTTTGATTGCTACTGTGTTTGCGGAAATAGGACTTGTACATTCTTTGTAAATAAACAGGTTTGCAGCAAAGAAGTACTTGAATGCATCAGCATAAACAACCTGCAAGGCCCTGCTTAACAGATAACCACTTTGTTCTGCAAAGGGTATATTAAGGATGTGAAAATCTCAGTGCTTTCTACTGTTTATAATTTGATTTAACTACAGTATATTTAACTGAGAAAGTCTCTCTCATTGAAATATACTATCGATCCTTCTTTTGATTTCATAGGTTCTGGATGAAGATAGGTTGCGACTTATGGATTCTGAAGTTGGACCAGAAATGAAGTGCGAAAGTACAAACTTCCCAGAGTGACTGGAAATATTAGTGAAAAGACAGGCATGGAAGGAAAACTTTCACTTGCCACTGCAGTGTAAAACCACATATAACAATACAGGTAATTTCATTAGTCTTTAAAATGGCTACATTGCGGTTCTGACCACAGGATAACCGCTGGTCTCTGAAGTAAACTTGTTGGTATTTGGAACAACAGATGCCCTCTAGCAGCCTCTCTAGTTACATTACTTTTCAGTACCTCCTGTAACATATATACTTAGGAATTAGCATGCACTATTTTTGTCTGCATCTGCAAGGGGGCAGCAGAAATCCTGACAAAGGAGACTGTAACTGAAATAACCAGATACTGTCCTGTGTTTCTGGTGTTTGGGATATGGGTAGAGTGAGTACTTCCTGCTAGTTTTGGCTGGAAACTCAGTTACGCAGGGCTCGACAAAGTTGGCTCCTGGCTAGGCACCAGCAGTTTTATTTTTGGTCACCAGAGGGCGCTCCTCTGCTGCATTTCCACAGTGGAACTAGGAGCCAGGCTACAAACCCTGGTCACCCTGGTGACCCGGCACCCAAGTTTTGTTGAGCCCTGCAATAACGCCAGCAAAAAGTAGCACAAATAATTAAGAATGAGTCCTGCAGAAGTCCTCTTCCTTACCACAAGATCCACCAGTAACATCATGGAGGGAGTCTAGGATCCTGGTGTAAGGATAGGGCAGATAGTCCTTCTGCTCAGCTCAGAATTTGTTAAATTCTAGGCTGCTTGTGAGATACTTGACTGACTTCCTGCCAATAAAAAGGAGGCGAAATCAAATGCAGCCCTTTAACTGAACTGGTTTGGTTTTGCAGTGATTATGTCCTAGCAATGCAGTTGGGAGCACTCACTGAATTATCATCTTCTGGGCTTCAAGAGATCTCTGAAGGATAGACAGCACATTAAATACACACAAAGGGTGCATCTACATTAGTAAATTAAGTCGACTTAAGCAGGCTTAAGTCGACTTAATTTACTCTGTGTCCACATCAGAGTTTCCTTAAGTCGACTTAAGCTGCTGCTAAATTCCTAAGTGTAGATATAGCCAAAGATACCAGCTACCCAAAAGAAACTCATTAACAGAGAAAGGAGAGTTATTAAAGAGAGAATAAAATTGCCTCCAGCATGAATCTTTATCCAAAACACAAACCAAATTTCAATTGATGGGCTTTTTGTTTGATTTTTGTTTGTTATTGTAAAGTAACATATCTTAGAGGTTAAATCATGAAACTTTGCACTAAGAAATCTGAGTTCCATATTCTTATGTGGTTCTGAGCAAATCAAAGTCAGATTCTTTTACTCTGACTCCGTTTGAATATTACCTTATTCCATGAGTAACTTCACAGGTTTCACAGTGCTATGACAGTCTGGGTGGCTGAATTCGGCCTTTATCTTCTTTACATCTGTAGACAATGATTTTTACCTTTATGAAGCACTTAGAAATCTCCAGATGAAAAGTTCTACATGCAAAGATGATTATTCATAAATGTTGATTTAATTAATTCCCCTCAAAAATTATTTCTCAAGATCGCACGTCTCTGTCAGGACCAGATAGGAAAGTAACAAAATACAGTGAAAAAAAAACAAAACCCACCCTACCCTTATGGTATTTCCAGCCTGCCTAGAAACATGATATTTAGCAAATCTCATAATACAGCCTCTTCTAATTTTTCCAGACCAATTTTGGAAACAGAAAGAGTTTCTGATGGGAGTTGCTTGCTACTTTTAGGGTGTTTGTCTGAACCAAACAGTAACTTGGACCTTTTTGAGTTTAGTCTATTGCTAACCATTAAGGAACAAGCCAGTGTAAATATAAGGAGAAGGGAGAAGTTCAAACCTGTTGTGCTATTTATATCATTCATGTTCTGGACAGGCTGGTGTATGTTTTTTTCAAATCCTATTAATTACTGCTAGAGTGCAAGCTTTTGTGAACATGGCGAAAGGTTTATAAAACCAGCTAAGGCCTATCAGTTTGCAAGTGAGTTGTCAGCACTGAAGTTCGCAAAAGGTTGCTTGGGGAAGTGTTTGGGAGAAATAACTAATTAACTGGTCCTCCCTAAAAGGATCTTAAAAAATATTGTTTTATCAGCAAGGTAACATCATTGCCTCAGGCACTATCATCAAATGTAGATTAATTAGAAACAACTGTGTACTCTTTTAAAATTTGCTTTGGATTTCAAACAAAACTCTAGAGCCAGGCTATATCTCTAAAATCAAGAGCTGTACAGACTTTATGAAAATTAAAATCTGAATCCAAAGTAAGTATAGAATTTTGCCAGAAATTGATCCAAGATTTGCTCAATTCCTTTAGGATTTATCATGATGATGATAGTGAAATCTGAATCAAAATATTGCTTTCAGGCTTATCATTAACACAAAGCCATGGATTTTTTTTTTTAAATTTTGGAACAAAGAAATGGAATAAGATATTTGTGTTCTTTAATTTAATATTGGTTTTTAACAAGAAAGGATGGTAAAAGTCACTTTTTCCACAGAAGCTACTATGTCCTCGCAAAACATCAGGTAATTTGATTTAATGAAATGAGCAGAATTTCTTTCCTGTTGATTCACAAGGAAAAACAATCAAATCTGACTGCTATTTTAAGTACATAATAAAAACACTGAAAGGCTTAGCAGGGGTTTGGTTTTAAGTTAATTTGGTTTAGTTAATAGGCAGATGGGGGTCTAAGACCGGCACAAAGAGACAGCTGACACACATGCCCAAAATCATGAGTTCCCTCATGAGGATTTCCCTCCACTTCCCTCTAGGCTCTCTTCTCTCTTGTCAACTATCTTTTCACTCTTTAATCCAAAACTATTCCAAAATTACATTGAAGTCTAAAAATGAAATTTTCTAGCAGGAGTCTGAAAACAAGCTTTTGAGATTAATGGATAATATTCAGGATTTGAATACTCAATATAAATGAAATAGCATATTTATTCTGTTATAAATTCAGTCTCTGCAGGTAAGCTAGGGGGAGTGGACAAGGTTGCAGTTTGTCTCTCTTCATGTATTTATTGTTAGAATTTGCAATCAGGGGTTATTCTGGGTCCCCAGTTGTTAGATACACATACAGCAGTTTCTAAGAAGGCCAATTTTCATCCTAGTTTTCACTTTTATAGATTGAGATGATTGATTTCAGAAGTAGACCTTGTTATCCGTAACGCATGTCTTTGTCACCTCCAGTTTAGTCTACGGAAAAGCTATATACTGGACCACATGATATTCCACTTGATCTCTTGATAAAGATTATATGACTGATTCTGTTATCACTAAAGTCCAGGGAGACTCAGACCTGTGGTTAACTACAATGGGAACAGAACTGTCCCACTAGCTGTTAGGTCCTGTTACTTCTGAGCACCCACTCCTTCAACAAATATCACTAGGACCTGCATGTGCTTGGAATCGCTGAAGAGTCAAGCTGAGGTGAAGTACCACATCTCTGTCACCTCTGGTGGACACTTGCAAGACTCCTGTGAGGGATTGAAACACTTAGTTTGCTGAAGGTGGGCAGAGTTTAGGCATCATCCCTGGGTTTTGTCCTCTAAGCCTGGACACTCCTCTTTGCTCTGGAGACCCAATAATTCAAATACCTACGCTCCCAAACTAATGTTCTCTCCCCCTAGACTCCCCAGCAGCTTTTGGATGTTCTCCAGACTCCCACCAAAGGTGCAAGTCTTGCTTTATAGTTTGATTCATCAGGAATATGTGACAATGAAAGCAAATAGGCAGGCATTGCACAGGATTCTAAAAGACATTGTTCTTTTCTTAGTAGTATAAGAAATACATCCATCTGTACAAAATAATAAACACACTTGCATGTCTCTGGATTGTTCTTTTGGGCTTAGGCAGAGTCCACTGTGATGCCCAGGATTTTTCCCCTGTAGCTCATCACACACACACACGTGCACACACATATCCTGCTGTGAAAGCTTTAGCCATCTCTTTCTTTTTCTGCTCAAAATTTCTCCTTGCCCATTGTTCAGCCAGAGTACAGTTGTTACGGTTTATGGCTTTCCATTTTCCCTTGTCTGGTAGGTACATGATTCAACCTCCTGTCAGCAAAATGGTGAATTCCACATCCATATAGAGAAGTTCCCTGATACATATAACATCAAACAGTTGTATATACAGTCCCAAAATTGTCAAGCCACACAATGGCACGGATCCTGCAATGAAGTTACACCACAGATGAATTTACCCAACTGAGCAAAAACAATTGTTATTACCAGAAAGGTGCTTTTGACTTTTGGTGAAATCTGCAAAACCATTCATGGAAAACAATGAAAAAGCCAGTTCTTTGTGCAATTTCTCCCATATTGTTCCCTCATTCTGTTAACATGTGCAATTGATCAGCACATTCACAGAAACCAGGAACTGACATAAACTTTTGGAAACTTTTTAAAGGGCCAGGAACATTCTTTATGGATGTACACAAGCAATTGTAGGAATTTTCAAATCTTGGAGTCTAAGAGATTGTGGGCTTTTAGTTTGTAGTTGTTGGCTGTGTTTTGGCTATCTTCTTAGGTATCAGAAAGAAATTAAATTCCCATCCACAGGTACAGCGTAGCACAATCGGCCAAGTGCATTTGGGGCAGCTGTAATCATTTGAACATCAGGCAGGCATCTGAAATATCAGCCAGGGTGATCAATTTGATGGCTCAGTGGTTTTGTATAGCAAATTATTGTTACCTATCAGGATCAGATTATGTGGCCACTTTATGTGACTTTCATCTGTACAAGTATAATCTTTAGTTTTCAGATATGCTGATATAACCCCCTTCCCCCCTCCCCCCATCAATTTAGGGCAAACTCTACCATGAAGACTACAGCCAAAATTTTCAAACTGGGGAGCCTGAAGTTAGGCATCTAAATCCATAGTTGGACATCTTACTATTGACTTTAGCAGCAGTTCTGGGCACTCAGCACTTCTGAAAATGATTGGAAGAATTTGACTTTTTTGCCAGGGGAAGCCAATTTTTCTGTAGCTAAAAAAAATATGACTGAATTTGCTATAAAGAAAATCAAAATAAATACCTCTGGAGCAAACTGTTAAAATGCAAAACTATTTTATAATAAAATGTTCTACTGGTGACAGGACAGTAAAACCCCCACAAAAACAAGGTTATTTCTATTAGGTTCTAAAGACACATTTAAGACTTTTTCATTAGCATGGCAATTAGTATTCAAAACTTACCTTAAGAAAAAAACTGCAACTCTTTGGGGATCTATAGGTATTTTTTAAGATGTCCAAATGTAAATAAAAAATCAGAGGCTCAATGCAGCAGAAAACTATTAAATTCCACTGTTTGTCCCTACAGCAAATTCAAAGCAGAGTCATGAACTGAATCAGTAAAATCACTGATGTCATTAGCAGCACATGCGCTCCATTAGTTTAGTTAGATCAGTTCAGTCGGAAGTGAACATTAAGAAGAAGCAGATTAGCTCCAGCGCAATGGAAACAGGAACTGATATTTCTGGAAAATTTGGTAAATATTCAAACTTCTAACCTTCTGTAAAGAGTCATGCAACTTCTGGTTTTGGCCTTGATTAGGAAAGGACAAGTATAAAACAACTTGAGATTCCACTTTTTATTCCTTGAGTTAGAAGGATAATTTCTTCCTGGATTAGGCAACATGCTAAATGGAGAAGGGGAATGACAGAATAAAAAATCCTGTGTTGTTTTCATTAAACAGCTTAGGTATCTAATCATTTGTGATTTGATTTAGCCAAATTTAAAGCTAAAGAGGGTTTGGTTGAGTCAGGACTTGGAGACGAGACCTCAGTGAAACACCTACAAAACATCTTGCAGAAAGTAGTGTTGGTGAATCAATCGGTGGGCATTCTTCACTCGGAGTCAATAACGAACCAATGCCTCACAATGGCACTGTGGGCATTAAGCTACTGGATGAGCCGAAGCCATCTTTTGGACGAGACTCTGAAACAAGGTCTTGGTAACTAGTGATCATGACAGGAACTATGACAATATTTGCAAGAGCAGAAATGTTGACCCTAATGTCCTGATCAGATCGTAGCTCAGGTAATGACATTCTGAGTACATAATTTCCCTTTGTTTAGTTACATGTGGTAGTCTTTCCTATCATAAACTGTTGTAAAGTATTGCTGTGTGTTGTTAAATGGCAGCTGCATTCTACCCGAGAGGTGGTATTACCATGGTGGATGAGGTGATGTTTATACCATATGTCCATGTGTTCCTGGAGAAAATCCAGAGGACTTGAAAAAAGTTGATAGTGTTCTAATATTTCAAAAGGATAAATAGAACGACATAGGCTAGTTGGCCTGACTTCAATTCTTGGCAAAATAAAGGAATGCTAGCATGGAATCTCAGTGAATAAAAATTAAAAGGATAGTGTCGTAATGCCAATCAACTTTTTTTTCTTGAAAATAGCACTTGTCAGATAAACTTGAACCAGAGTCTAATAACTATATCAAGTTTAGCTGATAAAAGTAACTATATTTCAACTAATCATAATAGTCACCCGACCCTAAAAATCTATGAATTACCAGTACCCACTTTACGAAAGTACTCTGAGCTTTGATTAATCTTAATTTATGTAATATGCCAAATTCTGCCCTCAGCATACACATGGAGTCACTTCATTGATACCTGTTGAAATATTCCTTGTTTTCAACAATGAAAATTTGAGAATAATTTGGCTGGTTTGTGTAAACTGCTTTGAGATCTTCCAGTGATAGGTGCAGGACTGCCTCTGAAATACATTTATATATGTCAGATTTAGACTAAAGACTGAAAAGCAATAAGAATAAAACTTTCCATTTCTATAGAGCCTATTTTTCATTTTTGGGTGAATAATGAGTTTGTACAGTGACCTCTTGACACACAGACATATAGCAGGAAAAGTTTTTTCCTGGGGGAACAATCCCCTTGTGACCTATATCTAATTTCAAACCTAAACTTCCTATTGGCCAGTTTATATCCTTTTGTTCTTGTGTTCACATTGGTTGTTCACAGTGAAGTTAAATAATTCCTCTCCCTACCTGCTATTTATCCCTCTGATGTATTTATAGGGAGCAACCATATCTTCCCTCAGTCTTCTTTTGGTTAGGCTAAACAAGCCAAGTTCTTTGAGTCTCATCTTATAAGGCAGGCTTTCCATTCTTTGGATCATCCTAGTAGCCCTTTTTTGCACCTGTTCCAGTTTGAATTCATCTTTTTTAAACATGGGGGACAAGAATTGCACGTAATATTCCAGATGAGGTATTTCCAGTAGAAACAGGGAGGTGTTAGTATCATTATACAAGGCACTGGTGAGACCTCATCTGACGCAGCCTAAGATCACATTAGCTTTTTTCACAGTCACATCATATTGACGGCTCAGAATCATCCTGTGATCAACTACTACTGCCAGGTCCCTTTACTCATCTGTCATTTCCAATTAATGTGGTCCAAGCTTATAGCAAAAATTCCTGTTATTCATCCCTAAATGCATGACCTTGCACTTACCACTAATAAATGGCATCCTGTTTCTATTACTCCGGTTTAAAGGTCATCCAGATCTTCTTATATGATATTCCGAACCTTCTCTGTGTTGACAATACCTCCCAACTTTGTGTCATCAACAAACTTCATTGACACATTCCCACTTTTTGTGCCAAGGACAGTAATAGAAAGGTTAAATAAGATTGGTCCCAAGACTGATCTCTGAGGAACTCCTCTAGCAACCTCCCTCCACCTTGACAGTTCATCTTTCAATATGACCCTTTGAAGTCTCCCCTTTAACCAGTTCCTTATTCATCTGTCAATTTTCATATTAATCACTAACTTTAACTTATTATTCCTTATGTGGAATTATATCAAATGCCTTACTGGAATCTAGGTAAATTAGATGCACTGCATTTCCTTTGTCTAAAATATCTGTTATTTTCAAAAAAGCAGATCAGGTTTGTCTGGCACGATCTACATTTTGTAACCCCATGTAGTATTTTGTCCCAATTTCCATTAACCTCAATGTCAACTATTTTCTCTTTCAATTTTTTTTCCAAGATTTTGCATACCGCTGAGGTCAAACTAACAGGCCTGTAGTTACCTGGATCCATTTTTTTTTCTTTCTTAAAAATAGGAACTGTTGGCAATTTTCCTTGATCACGGTATAGAGTGGTCTTCAGAGCCAAACATTTGCTTTTTGGCATCATCAATGCTGTTCCAATGCACTGCATTTTTCTTGGGTGAAACTCATTCACTCAAGAGAGATTTCCTAACTTTGGATATATTGCTAAACATGTTGAACTCTTCTAGGTGTCACTTGTGCTCAGTGATTAAAGTCTTTCATTATCAACCTCAGTCTGGATGCCTAAAGCTCATTGTTATCTTTATCTTCCTAAATGCAAATACGTTTGTTCTAAGGGATCCAAATAACAGGTCCATTGTATATGCCATACCACATCCTGCAGTACTTATAAAAACTGCACTAGGAGCAAGGGAGTCTTTTTCCAGTTTCCAGTGATGGTTCATATAAGGGATATAATGTTCCACACCACTCTGCACTAGCCTTAACTCTTGTCCCAGTGAAATCTCCAGTGATCCCACAGAGATTTATTAATCTTTTTTTCCAATGGATTTAAACCTTTAGTTCAAACAGTAGAGGTTCTGAAACCCCAGGTTCAAATCCCATTGTTGGCCCATGCAATGTCCACGTCACTTATCTAAACAAAACTATAACATATCAATGGGAAATCTGTTTAGATAAGAACTGAATCAAAATTTGGACCATTAGGGCCAGGAGGATGAACCACTTCAGGTAAAATACGAACCAATGTGACACATCACTCAGAATTCGAATTAAGCCACATTTATTTTGGCTGTTTGAAAAAGTGTTCTTTTGTTTCTTTGTGTTTGTTACTTTCCTGCACCTTTCAGCCAAGCTTTAACCAAGAGGGAAGGTGCGTGGAGGTTATTTCCAGCCTAGCCAAAGCCAGACGCACTGGAAATCTGTTGAAAGCCCATCAATGCTAGCACACGCACAGCCTGATTTCCAGATCAAAGGGGTTGTGATAAATTTAGATTAGCAACCACAAATAGTTGATTCACAACAAGCCTTGCTAAGTAACGTATGTCTTTTGTGTGTGTGTGTGTGTGTGTGTGTGTGTGTGTGTGTGTGTGTACACACTTATGTAAGGTGCTAAAAATGACAGCCCTGGAGCCTGAAGGTCTTTCTTTATGGAACAATGAAAGCGTTCCACATTGCCCCATTGTTGTTCCTCAGCTGGGATCAAGAAGGATCATTTTTAAGGGTGAGAGAATAATTCATCTCCATTCTCTGTCCAATTCTTGGCATTTTTGCTAGGAATACCAGCTGGTCGTGGGATTTTCAGAAGTATAAAGTGACCAACTCCCCACTAGGAATGATGCTCCTAAATCATTCAGGCATTTCTGTGAAAAATCCCAGGCCCAACTGTGGTGGTGGTGGTGGTGGTAGATTTTGTGATGTGGACATCTATGCAAAGGAAACAAAACTGAGCTTATTCACACCATTTCTCCCAGGTCACCAGCCAGCACCCATAACTGACTATGCCTCTGAGGGAGAGGTCTGATGAGGCACTCTGAGTAATGGAAGAAATTATTTAAAAATAAATTCATATTTTCACTTACAAGAAAATGTATCTGAGGACAAAGCTTGTTCCTTCTACTTACATCATAACCTTGTTATTACCTTGGGGAGTGACGCAAAACAGTAGTTGTAACTTACTTACTGAATACAGTCCAGAATAAACAAATTTATTTTCCGCATAGCTATATTTGATTTTCGCTTGTGTCCGGGCTTCAACTAATAGCTTCCATAAACAGCTGCGGGCATGCAGGAAAGAGGGAATTTTCTGAACCTAGTAAGCACTGAAGAAGAAAAATCAATGCATTTTTTTTTGTTCAAAGCAGAACTTGTAGGATGACCACAAATATCTTCGAGCACAAGGGGTTATTTTTCCAATAAAGGCATTTAAGTAGGGACTAAGACTGGGTGCTTGATGTTAGGCTGACTGGTCTATATTTAGGTGCCTAAACAGATGGCTTGCTGTTCTAGAGTGCTGAGCACCAAGCGGCTCCCATTGATGTCTTTATGTTGCTGATCAATCACCTTAGAAAATATACCCAAATACGGATTACATAGCCTAATGTTGGGCACCCAATTTGGAAAATTTTCACTGGGATGGCCAAAGCCTGTATTTTGGCATTTTAATTGTTACTAAGGCAAGTAAAATGAGCCCTGATGTTCCTACATTCCATTTTCAACACACTGAATGTAGAATTTATTGCTTCCATTTAGGCACTCCTTTTTGAACATTTAGTTCACAATTAATAAAATGTTGAAATAGGAAATTCCATTTCAAATCCTTCCTGAATGACACCCTTTTAAAAAGCGACAGAGTTTATTAAAACAAAACAAGTGTATGATAGTCTAAAGAGTTACTTTTATATTGGAATTATCTTGCAAATGAAGATGGCGCACACTTCGGAAATGTACTATTTTATTCACTTTTAAATGTTTGCTGTCATCATCTTCTCCAACAAGGATAGAGTATTTTCTGTGGTGTATGGCAGGGGTTGGCCACCTGTAGCATGTATGCCAAAGCTGACATGCATGCCTATTCACAGCGGCACGCAGGGCCCCCAGCCCTGCTGCACCGTGGCTGCTCCCCCCCCCCAGCAAAGGAGCTGCTACACATGCATGTCTCCTGTCACCTGCTGAGAGCTGGGGGGGGAGGAGCGGGGCTGGCATGGGGGCTGGCAAAGGTTGCCAACCCCTGGTGAATGGGATCACTACAGAGCCTCATGTATTTGCAGAATTGAGCCAGATTTGGGAACTTCACTATGTGATGGTTGGTGTGACACCGTCAGCCGTGGTCAGTCTGGCTGGTGCACAGTTCTGAACTGCATGTGTTTAGGGATGAATCTGATGACCAGATTCACAATCCGTTCTGGTCAATTTCAGAGCCAGAGGGTTTTAAAATTGGTCAATTTCATGATGGGTGTTTACATCTGAAATTTCACAATGTCTTAACCATGAGGGTCCCAATACAAAAGGGGATCATGGGAGGGTTGAAAAGTTATTGATCCCGAGATTGACACCCCCATTTCTCTGCTGCCTTCAGAGTCCAGCTGGAGAGTAGCTGAGGAACTTCCTGCAATTGGAGGAGGCTCCCAGATGTGGAGGTGAGTCTGATCACCCCTTGCTGCTGGGAGCACCCCAGCTGGAGACTTTTAGCTGCTATTCCAGCCTGTACACAGAGGCCTCAGTCCAGTTGTGGACCCACACAAAAATGGGTGCCCAAGCCCCAGCAGAAGCTGCAATGGCAAGCTCTAAGTGTGCAAGCTCCAAGCCCAGGCTGAACCCTGAGTGAATGAAAGACCCACGCTCGGCCACCCTGAGACATAGCAGGAGCCATGGGGGGAGGAGATGGAAACCGAGCTCTGGGACTGCTGCAGTGCAAAAGTGAGAGTGGACTGTCCATGGAGGTAGGTCTGATCTCCCCACTGAGAACAGCTGTGCAGGGGAAGGACAAGTCCTGTCCATCCCCAGGCCAGTCCAGACTAGAAGCTAGGCGCCTCTGGTTGGGGCACTCACAGCAGCATGGGGGACATCACATTTCACGGGGAAATAACATGTTTTTCCCAAACATGAACTTGGTAAGTCCCTAATGATGATGGTTTGCGCCTGAGAGGTTCTCACTCTGCATCACCTCATCTTCTGTTTGTCCTTTTTTCAAGCCAGGAAGTCATTACACTGGATTAGTAACATCATATTCATTTCCATTATGATCTCAAGACACCATAGTATTTGCAACTCACTATGCCGATGATCTGTATCCTCAAAGTCCATCCCTTGTGATTGTAAAGTCTGGTATCCATGGATAAGCCATACTTGGTTTTATCAGCATATTTGCCTACTAAGAGACGTAATAAATTACTAATCTTACCACTTGCATTCAATGACTATTGGTTTGCCAGTCCAAAATTCACAAAACTGGAAATCACAAAGCACCGCAGACCTGATCTGACCTGGACTGTAACATATTTAATAGACTGTGTGTATTTAATACTTGTTTCTGTTTTACTTGATGTGAGGCTTACAGAAGATAAAAGCCCCCAAACTGCAACCTATATAACAGTGAATTATATGGTTATAGATCTAGATCAAATAGTGATGAATTTACTAGAAAAAATTAATAGTTTCACTACCTCTTTATGGGTATAAAACAACAACATAAAATAAAACATTTTAAACTTCATTTAGCAATTCCTGTGTAGCCAAAGTCACCTGAGAGCTGCAAGCCTTGCTAAGAATTTCTTTTTAACACACTCTGTGTATCTGGCTCTCCTGGAACAGTTCTGAAACAGTAGTACAGAGTATCATGTCATTAAGGATCAAAGCCAGCAAGAAGGAAAAAGGAAGACAGAGGCCTGGAAGTTAGAAAGTTCAAGAGTTAGTGTACACACAACCTCGCCTTCTTTTTATACTAAAATAAAAGACTGAAACACACTAATGCTCTGGCTTGACTGCCTCTATGACAGAAACCAGCTGCAGCCACTGATAAATTGTTTTATCCTTACAGTTTTATTGGGCCAAACCCCATATTCATTAAGTAACCTTCAGTGATAAATGACAAAACATTCTCTTAAGGAAATGTGAACACAATAAATGTGAAGAAGAGGAACAGGCATTCCAGCTCATCATGTACTGCACATTCACCTTGCTCCTGGGCATGATAATTACTTGCAAATGCAAGTTGTAAAGATTTTCACAACAAGAATATGTAATTTCTCCTGTCTTATGCTTACTATATTATTGATCTGTCTAAAAGTACCTATTAGGCAGCGAGTTTAAAATGAAAAAAAGGAAGGATTTATTCACACAATGTACACTCAACCTGTGGAACTGCTTGCTAGAGGGTGTTACAAAAGCCAAAACTTTAACAGGGTTCAAAAAAGGACTAGGTAAGTTCATTGGGGGTAAGTCCAACAATGGCTATTAGCCAGGATGGGCAGGGATACAGTTTTGAGCTAATTGTTTTTTTAGTTCCAGTGACTGGCTTTCATCCTAGTTTGTAGGATGCTGTTTGTGCAGAAGACCAGGTTGTTGCAGAGTTAGAATCCCATGATGTGAAATTCTCAACTTTATCGTTCATAAACTGTAGCATGTCAGTAAAGATCAGAGGGCACTTGTTTGAGATGCAGCCCTGCCCTCAGGAAGTCCTGATACAACCCTTGGATTCTAAGAATACGCTCCCCTTTCAAATCCTTTTTTCTTAATTGTTCTTGGAGTGGATAAGGAGATCTTGGGAAGCTCACGGGTAGAAGCGAAAAAGGCTTTTACTTCTTCCATGCTTAGATGTTTTCCATGGCAGGTTCCTTTTCCCTTTTGCACAGCTGCTAAATAGCATAGGAGCAGAAATCCTTATGATCCTTAATGGCAGCTGCAAGCTTCCCCCCCAGCTCCTTTCAAACCAGTGTTTCAGCCCTTCTGCCTCTCATACCTTTCCAGCTTGCCACAAAAACCACCTTGCTGTGGAACAATTAATGTGACAGGCAGACAAGGATTATGGTAGAAAAACAAACAGAGTCCTGTTGCACTTTTAAAGACTAACAGATTTATTTATTGCATGAGCTTTCATGGGAGAAAATCCCACTTCGTCAGGCGCTTTGAAGCGTCTTCAAAGTGCCTGACGAAGTGGGATTTTCTCCCACGAAAGCTCATGCAATAAATAAATCTGTTAGTCTTTAAAAGTGCCACAGGACTCTGTTTGTTTTTCTACAATAGACTAACACGGCTACCCCTTTGGAAAAGGATTATGGTGACACTTAGGCCTCATCTATACTGACAAAACTCCAAATGGAGTAAGGCTGTGTCGACCGGAGGGCACTTTAAGTCAAAGCAGCTGAGTGAAGATGGTGCAGTAAATAGGGGAAACTAAGTCTGCGGGAGATACACATTCTGCCGTTGACTAAGTTCCATAGTATAGACTTGGCCTGAGTCACAATGCTGCTTGTGATTGTGAAGCCTACATATTACCCCTCATCCAGGGTTCTGCTTAAGGATACAATCTAGCCCTCAGGCAGAATTATCTTTTCAGGGGTGTGTTTGCAAAGCAGCTACAGTATATTGGCTAAGAACTCCACAAGTGTCAGAGAATCCCAACAATAGGAAGCCTGCTGTACCAGACACAGCACAGGCAATTGCAAAGATAACAGAAGTTTTCCAAACTTGCTTCACTGACAGATTTCAACTTAGACTTACTAATACAATGTAGTCAAATTCCAAAGGGGTAGCCGTGTTAGTCTATTGTAGAAAAACAAACAGAGTCCTGTGGCACTTTTAAAGACTAACAGATTTATTTATTGCATGAGCTTAAAAGTGCCAATGCGATTAATAAATCTGTTAGTCTTTAAAAGTGCCACAAGACTCTTTTGTCCTAATACAATGTGTTCACTGACAGGGAGGAAGAAATGAGTCATTGGTGGCATTTGGGCCTGTAAAGGTCACAACATGCCAAAACTGATATGTCATTTGGGGGCTTTTATGACAGTCCTGTTTTTCGGTGATATCAACTCATGTTCATTAGCACTAAACTTGAAAATTACACTTTACCAAAGTGATATGTAAAAATCTTGCACAGGCTTAAAAAGCAGCAAATGCCATGGCAGGCTGAAAACAGTTCTCTGTATATAGAAAGGGAAATTTGTCTAAGAAAGGAATTTGGTGCAGTCATAACAAAAGTTATTTTAGCATTACATTTAGTGCATTGGAGTAGTGTATTTAATAATTTCAAACACTTGGAAGGGAAAAAGGAGCGGTCCCAGAACATCAAAAGACGAGATTTTTAAGTTAAAATATGTATCTTTGTTGGTATGTTGCAAAAAAGAGAAAAGAAGAAAAAGAAAAATCTCACATCTTTCAACAAGCTGTATACAAGCATTTTCAGCCCTGTCACGGGCCACTTTCTCACGCCGGGCAGCGGGTCCGCCGTGCGCATGACTCAGATAATGGACCGTGTGTTCAGCTTCGAAAGTAGGCTCTAGCGACTGTACCTTCTCAGAGGGGTTGGGGTATAGGCCCCCAGGGACTCACCTCCTCAGCGCTGGGTGGTGTATCCTACTGGTTAGGGACCCTGGAGAGGCACCTCTTCACTCCTGGGGTGGTAAGGCCTAGCAGCAGGAGTCTCTGTAGAGATTCCCCTGATCGGCGTAATGAGGCCTAGTGGCCTGGGCCCTTGTAGAAGTTCCCCTGACTTCGGGGTAGTATTGCCTAACAGCCGGAGTCCTTGTAGAGGTTCCCCTGCTTAGGGGTAGTATGGGCTGGTGGCCGGAGTTCTGGTAGGAGTTCCCCTGCTAAGAGGTAGTAAGGACTCGCAGGCAGGGCCTTGCTGGGTGAGCGAGTGCTGGCCTGGAGACCACCAGCGGTGTGCTTCCTCTCGGGTTGGCCATCTATCTGTCACTGAGCTGGGTGGCTGGCTTTTATATCTTGAGCATGCCCAGCAGATGAAGGGGGCGGGGCCTCTTCAGCCTGGAAGGTTTCTTTAACCCTTGCCTTGCTAGGCCGATACGCCCCATCACAAGCCCCTACAGAATTTGTGATACTTTTTGTTTCTTAGGCAGTGGGGGGGGGGAGAGGGAGGAGGGAGGAAGGGAGAATTCATCAGGTAAAATTAATGGTACTCTGCCTGTTTACGCCATCTGGCCCACTGCTTATTTTTTTTCTTCACTCACTAAACCTCTGAACACTAGAACAAGACATTTTACAAACAGGCCAAACCCAGCTTTACGGCCCATTAAATCAGGGTTTGGCCACAATTTAAAAGTGAAAACTATAATTTTTTTTCCTCTCTCAATAAATTAACAGATGCCCTGTGTACTGAAGTCTTGATTCTTCCCCTCCAAATCAAACCCCCAAATCCTTGTGAATAAATGTTAAAATGATTTAACAAGTAAAAATAATATTTAACACATAAAATGCTTTGCATCCTAGGATCTTAAAACATTTTACACCTCACAGCAGGCCTCTGAGAAAGCAAGTAATCTTAAAAGACGCTCATCAAAGCTTGGTAATTAGAAGCAAATAGTGTTTTCTGAATTAGTTTGTAAATATTCAACCTATGGTCCTAATTCTCAGAGGTACTGAGCACCAGCAGCTCCTGTTAAATGTGATGTGCTCAGCTTCTCTTAAAATCAAGCCCCAAAAGTCTCAACCTGGACTCCCAAAAGCACTGGAAGTGCCCATAATTCATAAACACTTTTGAAAATTTGGGAGTAAGTGATTTGCCCAGGGAACACTGCAAATCAGAGGCAGAGTTAAGAACAGAATTCAGTAGAAAGTAATGTGCTGAATGTAAGCACAGAACCCCCCCAATCCACTTGATATCAGAGTAGGAAATTGGGGGTTCACTTAACACCCTTCCATCTTCCCTTCTCACAGGGGCCTTCCACTAAATCCCCTACAGCTATCCCCTTATCCTAGATCCAAGGGCATCCAGACATTACAACAAATGTTTTCCATGAGGCCACAGGGTCCCATTTCTATAGCACCACTTTCTGGCTGGTGGCCTTCTCGATCCTCTTATTTTTCAGAGATGCTGAAAACGGTTTAGGAGAAAGACTATGTACAAGTCACTGTTGCCCAATCCATAAATTGTGCATTTGTGAATGCAGATACTTGATAATCCATAAAATGTTAATTACGAAACCTTAGGAAGGTAATAAATTAAAGCTGATAAAAGTTCTCAAGTGCCTCCCTTCTACGGCACTAAGAATTATGAGGAATCATTGGTGTTTGCCAATAAAATATTAATTTTGTTAACATTGCTATTGGGGAGTGAGAGGAAGCAAATCCCTTAGGAGGTCTGTACCTGATAGAAGATCCCATTGGAGGAAACAGTATCTGGGCATCCGGAAGACCCCCTGAGAGGATTGAGGGGGCTGTTGCCTCAGGAAGATGATCTCTCTGAAGACCCCTCAGTGCAGAAGATGACTGTGGATTTCTCCTGGATGTCTGAGTTTTATCCCAGTCTGAACCACCAACTGAACCACCTGAGAAGGGGTTTGATGCCAATACCTGCTGATTAACCCTGAAGGAGCCAGTTCACGGGATGCCAGTTCCCAAATGAATCCTGGATAATTAGACACAAAAGTGCTCTGACTCTCATTCCAATTACTACATTTATACAAACAATGGATAAAGGCCTTGAGATAATAGGGACTCATTATACTTCTGAAATGATACCAAAGCAGTATCTGTGACTAGCATGCTAACTTTAATTTCTTGAAAAACAACAGAGTCCTGTGGCACTTTTAAAGACTAACGGATTTATTTATCGCATGAGCTTTCGTGGGAGAAAACCCCACTTCGTCAAAGCGTCTGACGAAGTGGGATTTTCTCCCATGAAAGCTCATGTGATAAATAAATCTGTTAGTCTTTAAAAGTGTCTCAGGATTCTGTTGTTTTTCTACAATAGACTAACACGACTACCCCTTTGGAATTTAGTTTCTTGATCACTTTTCATTTATTTTCCTATGGATAGCTATGATTAAAGATTCCTGAACCAGTGTATCATAGGTAGAGCCAAATTCATCTTGAATATTACACACACACACACACACACACACACACACACACACACACACACACA
>ML685763.1:8672520-8708946 GCA_007922175.1 Pelusios castaneus | reverse complement strand
ACACACACACACACACACACACACACACACACACACACACACACACACACACACCCCTTGTGTTAATTCATTGATTTCAGAAGCGTATATAAGGGTTCAGTTTGGCTCTTATTTTGTCCGGAAGACTTTAAGTGTTAGAAATCAAACAAAAGAGAATATCAGATACACCGTGTTCCAAGTGAAGTGACTTTTTACTTCCTAATTGAAAAGAATATTAAAATTGAAATTCAGACCTGCCAAATTCTTTTAAAAATAGCTAAAACACAAAATTTTAAAAGGTATAGAAACCAGAAGAACATTACCATTTATTATTTAGAGAAAATATTTTGATGTTGGAGTCAAGATGTTCTTTTGGGTGCGTCTACACTTGTAAATTAAGACGATTTAAGCTTGCTTAAGTCGACTTAATTTATTCTGCATCTACACTACACTTTCCTTAAGTCATTTTAAGCAGCTGCTTAAGTCGACTTAAGGAAAAGTTAAGTCGACTTTATAAAACCTAGTTTTAAGTTGACTTCGACTTAAGCCAGTGTAGACGTGGAGTAGCCCTAAGTCGACTCTAAGTCGACTTAGGTCTCTCCAGCACTTCACCACTGCCCTCCCTGCCAGGGTGGCTGGCACAGGGAGAGCCTGGCATGCCCCCTCCCCCACACAGGGCAGGGCTCCCTATGCCCTGCCAGGGTACCTGTCCCCCTTTGCCCCATTGTACCCAGATACAATGGGACAAAGGCTGAGCCCCCTGGCACTTGACAAGGGGTGCCCCCCCCTGCCACCGTAGACCAATCCAAGGTCCACCTAGCTCCTACAAGTCGATCTAGGCATCCAGTGTGGATGCTCTAGGTCGACTTTGTAGGGTCCCCCCAAAGTCGACTTAAAATTTAAGTGTAGATATGCTAAGTCGACTTAAATTAACAAGTGTAGACATAGCATTTGATTGTTAACCCAGCTTTAAGCAGGTTGTTAACCAGTGTGAAAACTGTTATCCTTGAACCATCAAAGGGGTAGTGTGTCAAGTGGTCTCAGCAGTTTCATGGGACAGCAGCAAGCAGGAGACACAGAAAAGCTTATTTTAAGTAAAAACTTTATTTTTCATTACAATTCACAGTTTATACATGGCAAGAAGAGCTTCTTACCACGTGGACATTCAGAACACTGTGCTGGGAGAGACGGGGTCTTTTTATTTGTGTAAGAACATGGCCTGGTTCTACCTCATCAAACTTTCCTTATTTTAAAAAGCTCCATCTCTGTAAATGTTAATTGATTGATATTTACATTGATGGTGATTAATTAAAGAACAAGATTAAGCATCCAGAACATTAGCATTCATATTTTGTATGTTATTTAATGGACAGAAATGCCAAAGATTTGTCATTTTCATCATGGCCCAATCAACAAAGGCTCATTTTTCTTTAATTTATACAGAGCCTAAATTATTCCTTAGGGCTTGTTATATTTATTTTATGTACAGCCAGGTTACAATAAACTAAACTATGAAAAAAAAAATTAAAAGCACACAAAATTATCCATTCCTTGTTTTTATCCTGCATTCCTTCTGAATCTCACACACAACTATAAACAAAACAACAGATATAGAATTAAAGTCAATGCTTTCCTTTAAAACAAACACAGAAACTCTAAGGATTGGTTTAAGATCTGCGTATCATCAGCCTACCTTATCTGAACAATTATCAGCATTCAGATTGTGTTCTTTATCAGCTTTCCTTCATGTCTGTATTTGTATTCAGAGACGTCTGTATTTTAAATGTACAAAGTCACAGTGATACCAGTTTCAATTGCATTCCCACTTTAGTCACAGTTCGGTGTAGGCAATCGTACCGTGTGACATTCAGGAAAGCACTCCAGTAGGATCCCTGTGTAAAATATCATATGGTGCCTAGAGTGACTCGGCTGAAACAAAAAGTTAAGAATTCTTTGCACAGAGTAAATATCTGGCAGCAGATTTATGATTATTAGACATTGAAGTGGTATTTTTCTGTGTTGTTTTCATGAGCATGGTTATTAGTATGCACCAATTTAAAATGTTTCCACGTAGTATTAACTTCTACTTGCTCTTGTCATCTAGCAAATAATTTAATGACACTGAACTGAAGATTTTTGGTACATCTGACACATGAGAACACTGCTGAACAATGCTTACAAAATAAAGCTCAAAATGGATCCCTACATTCTGCAGGTCTGGTTCTAATATAGTGTGAACATGCATCACCTGAACCTGAGTGAAATAAATATTTTCAGGGGACAATTTTGCAAATCTTGTACTCATAACTGCAGTTCCTTTAAAGCTAGATTTAAGAGTGTTGCTTTGATGTCTGTTGAATTTTGGCATCCATTCCCAATACTGGTATCTTCACTAAAGACACCTTTAAAATAACCATTTCAGGCAAGAAGAAAGCTCAAATGAAACACATAACTCATGCAAATCCAACCAAACAAACACAAACCATATAAGAGTTATAGAGGTTCTATTTCTTCAAAAGATAAGGCACTGACAGAGTTTCTTAGGTAAAAGGCTGCATAAGAATTTCTTGCCATTTACAAATAGGTTGTAGTCCATAAATGGTCCATTCCTAGGCTCAGTAAGGTAGACCCTGAAAAGATTAGGAGTGATCCTTCAAAGCTACATTGTTAACAAACAAATATAATTCATTCTTTAAGCCATATGGCATATTAGAAGAAATGAAAAACAGTCTGAGCACAAAAAGGCATTGGACGTTGCTTGTTCAACAACAGAAGTTCCATTCATCTTGTTTCTTTGAAGAGACATGATTGTGACACTGAATATTGTGGTGGTTTCTGTTGAACTCATGCACAGGTATGAAATACTACTAGCATCAGTCATGGATAGGAAAAAAAGGAAGTGTATGGCTAGTTTACGCCAAGAGCATCTCCAGGGATCAGGATCCAAAGTCAGCACTACTTAATGTTTTCAATCACAGCAATATCTTCTGCCGCACAGTGAGGAGTCAAACCATTCATATAAATGCTGTCTGTCTTAGTCAGAGCTGGCAAGATGTCCTTTTCGCTGGTGAGGTGATTGACTGACAGGGTTCTCTTGCAAGGAGTCAGATCTTGACTGTGGTTGACAGCAAGTTCTGCAGAGAGCTTCCTTTTGATGGAGGTAGCCCGTTGAAACTTGTCATAAATCTCCACACTCAGACGCCTGCGGGTTTCTTTGAACTCTGCCGTGACATTGGCTGTCCATTCGGCAGCGTGAGCTCTGAACTCTCCCACCTGCAGCACACACAATGAAAGAGGGGGAGAGAAATGCAGCATGAATAGACACTTGAAGAATGGTTTATGTGCAAGACCACCCAATGAATGGAGGACAATATGTCTATACACTGACAAAAACTGTTAGCCTTTGGCACAGCTCTTTTGTGCTTCAGGTTTACCTTTTGATCAAAAAAAAAAGTCTAATTTCATAGATCTACATTCTTTTGTTCAAAAGAACTATCTATATAATGAGAGCTAAGATTGATATTAAACACAATAACACAAATCTATATAGTTAAACATTTGAAAGCTGATTTATATGAAATCAATAAGGGAAAGTTTCCTTTAAAAATGAAGCATCGATAGCTGAAAAGAACCCAGCTGGCTGCCAGGGGAGTTGAATTCCCAGAAATCCAGACTATGTTATATATTGTTACCAGGGGAGAAGTTCAGAGTTATTTATGGACACACTTACTCTCTGTGTAAAGATCTCTGTGAAACTCGACACAGGATTTTCTAAATATAGATCGAAAGGGCTTTTTAAAGAAAAATGTCAGCTGCTTGCATTCTATTTTTAGTGCCTATTCAGAGCAAAGATTAACACAGGTGACAGTTTTAGTTAAGCCAGCAATATGCTTGGCTTTTTCTTTCCATTTCAATAAAGTCTCTTATATCAGATAGAAAAAGGAATACAATTACCATATGAAACTCAAGGGCTGTCACTAATTGTAGTGAAATGAAACTTTGTCCACTAGTCAGAAAGCAGAGATGTTGTAGCATCTCACAGCTTTATGATTTTATTGCCATTGTGAAAAATCCCTCCATTCTGATTGGCTATGGGAGGGATTCTGACTTCCACAATGACTACTCAGTCATAGGTTAGAGGTTCATTGCAGGAGTGGGTGGGTGAGGTTTTGTGGCCTGCATTGTGTGGGAGGTCAGACTAGATGATCATATTGGTCCCTTCTGACCTTAGAGTCTGAGTCTTTCTCAATTATGAAATATGCAGATCCCTGCACTTGGATTGGTTCCTTGGATCTCTCAGCACTCCAAATGCATTTGACAGGAACAAGCATAGGGCCTATTTCACTCGCAGAGAAGACACTACTCTTTCAACCATCAACCATATTGTTCCTCACTCCACTTAGCTTTCAGTAACAGAAAGCCTGAAAAAGTTGTGTGTGGGTGTGCACACACACACATACGAGCGAGGGGGCAGAGTGAAGAAGTACCCTCTACTTCCCAGTCCCCAAAGCGTTCAGCCTTTAGACAACTTTAAATGGGAAAAGCTCTCTTTTTGAAGAGAGGAATAAATGGATCAAAGAAAAAGAGAAGAGGAATGAACGAAGGGAAATAGGAAAGTGGGGATGCTGGGCCGGGCCGGGGGTGGGGGGAACTAATCCTTTCTAAGTAGCAAAGAAGTAGGAGGAGGGAGAAAATGTTTTCATATAATAAATGAAGGATGATTCCCCTAAATCTAGCAATAACCATATGCTGTGTTGATGTGAACCTCAGCCTCTGACTTTATTTCGCATTAACACATTAGCCTTTGAATGCTTTTAGCCCAGAATACAGATATTATACCAAACAGAGAAAACACTCCAGTTATCATTTAAAATAACTAAAGATGACTCCTTGGAATTATTAGGTTGATTTTCAGGGTTTTGTGCTGTTTGTTTTTTTTCAATTAAACTCAGGAGTAGATATTTTTGGAGGTTTTTCCCCTCAAGTCTGCACTTGGCAGACTGTTTTCAGGGTTGGTTCGATTCAGAAAGGAGACAGTAAACTAACATAATTCCAAAGCGAAGCACATTAAAAGAATTAAACACTCCAATTTGCAGTGCATAGACCCAGAATTTCAGTCATTGGCAAATAAGCAGTGACAAGGGTGATCACCTATTTCTTCACAAAAATCGAATGAAAATAAGATCAGAGAAACAAGAGACTTTGCCCATAAAATAATTATGCACATTAGCTCTAGAAGGTGGCCTCAGTGTTATGTATATTTTGTAGTGCAGCTGTAAACAAACAACAGTTTTAAAAATCATCATCTTGTTTGGGAATGATGAGGGGTGATTAACTCAGTTTTCCTTCTCATTTCTCAAAAAAAAAAAAATAATAATAAAAAAAAAAATAATAAATAATAAAAAAAGAGCCCCCTAGATCCAAAGGTCATGTTATTGAGTCTCTTCATCATTCAACTTCGATAGAATTACACCCAAAATGAATGTGGCCTAATATGTACATTTTTAAAACAAGGAGTCTTTTCAGTTCTGCCTAGCAGTTTGGGTGAGCTGAACATTTAATGAGTCTTCAAACCATGCTGAAAGGAACACTGATCCATACTTCAAATTTCACAAGAACAAAGCCTGTGATACCTACAGATTTCAACCGTGCCTATTTCTATATTTCTTGATAGAAAACAAGCAATGAAAACAAACTGAGCCCAAGCCTCCCCTGCATTATGGCAGCTTTGTCCTAGTGCATTGTTGCACAGCTATCCTAATGACAGCTTTCCCAGTCTTCAAGGATCCCCCTGAGAAGGCAAAGGCTCAGATAGTAGAGAGACAGCATATGGGTTCTGTTGTCACAATTGGCCCTACAAAGTCACCCTAAGCTCAACTGAAAGAGTGTGTGAAAGTTCATGCAATGTTACAATAACCACCAAAAAATAGGTCAGCTGTTTAACGACTGTTGCAGTAGATGCAAAAAAAACAGACAGAGAAACTGTATTAGTCCAATCAAAATGGCTGACTGGTGAGAGTATACTTGGTAAACAAGGAAAGGTAAGAACAAATTTACCCAGTGCTTTTTTTGTTGGGGAGGCGGAGCGGGTGAGGGAAAATGTGCTGGTATTTGGTCAGGGACCTGGGGCCACCGGCGGTGGAGGCAGGAGCCAGGGCTGCATTGCTGTGAAAAAAAAAAAGTGCCAGTACTCAGTACCCCTGAGTACCATCACAAAAAAAGTCCTGAATTTACCTGTGCCAAGTTTGGACTTATGGAAATGGATTTAATGGGTCGACAGAACAAGAGGATATATGCCACCCACTTTTACTTTTGGGGGGGTTCTTAAAAAAAGCTTTGAGGGGGAGGGCAGGAAGAATCTTCTCCTTCCCATGTCATCCTTGGACATTCTGGTGCATCAGGTCCTTTCAACTCTTCTAAAGGACTCACTTCCTGCAAAGAAGGCTGGCCGGCCTAGTTTTCATTTAAGGAACTTCATTTCATCAGGTAAGTGCTGAAAGTCATTATATTATCATGACCTCCAGTCCTCAGCCCACCAGTTGGAATAGCTAATTGTCATCACCACAAAGGTTCTCAAGATCCTGGGTTGTATTCCCTTCTCTTGGGTGATTTTCTGCCCAATGTTTTCTCCTATCTTATCTCACTCACTTGGCTTTTCATCAGATCCCTAAGCCACCTATACTGCATTCATCTAAACCTGCCCTGTCTACGGGGAAAGAATCCAAACAGATGACAGCCCTGACCAGATCATAACTGACCAGAATCCAAGTAGAATGTGCCATGGTCGACATGCCATCCAAAGCATCCACTCATAACCAGAAGCCCAGTGTTCAAAAACATCAGCCAAAGCAATATTTCACCCATATTTTCTAACCTGTTTCTCCTCCACTTTGTGTGTGTATCTTAAGAACAGGATAAGTGAATGCCCTTCTCATCAAGGTTCAGAGTAAAGTTAACCTTTTCCTTTTATCAAAGAAAGGTTGTTCTGAAAATTAGAGACTCTCCACTCAACCGCTGTTTCAATATAAAGCTTAATTTACTTTCTTGTTCTTTGTGTGTGCATGGGTGGGTGGATGTTTTAATCCATAAACTTTCAATTAATGAATGCTTCTGAGTGTCTGCCAAATAACCAAGTAAAACCAGGGTCTCTGTTTCAACGTAACTCCAGGCCCCAACCCATCAATCACTGTGTAATGTTGACCAGTAAAGAGTTTATAAAAACCTTAAACTCTTTAGGCCTTTGACATAAATATCCATACAGTTCCCATGTTACGCCACATCTTTGCCCTTCTCCAATGAGTGTGGTTCTTGGCTACACTGAAGGATCTATCCCAGATATTTTACTCAGAGACATATTGCTGACAAGGATGTTGTCAAGATTGGTACAGTTAAAATTTAACCTACTGAACTAGCTTTGTTTGGTTACTGTCCTTGTACTCTGTCAGCCTGCTCCATTTTGTGCCCAGGCAGGCTACTGAAAGCCACAAGCATTCTGAACTGACCTACTCACCCACTGCCGTTTTAACCTCACTCTTAATTTATTTATATTGGCAGTTTCAGCTCTTTCCTCTCCTATGCTTCCCCAGCAAATAACCAATGGGTTGTACTGCTGGCACAACTAATTATTGACAGATAAGCTTATTATTCACTGTTTGTGTCCACTCAGCCACATGCATATGACCACACTATCTTCATAGCCCTAGACCACTTGCTCTATTTTAACGGTGATTCACATTAGTTATTCAATGGGATTTTAAATGTGTAGTTTTAGGTCGCCTCCTACCTAAATTCTAATTAAACTTCCTTTGGTGGGGGAAGGATAGGTGGTATAATTGGTTGAGGAAAACCACTAGATATTCCTGTTGGAATCACTCCTTGTTTAGATCATAAGAGACATGAACGTGGTGGTTTCATGAACTGCCATTTTTTGAAACTGTCACACAGTTTGACATTATTTAGTATGAGCTGCAGTTTCTTTATAAAATAAGAGAAAGAAGGATTGAAAATGCAGTGATGTCCCATGGGGAAACTGGAAAAACTGCTGTGTGTCCTATGCCTGCCCCAAATTGTTACTTTTAGCCCCTAACTTTTGTGAACCTTGAAATACACTTAAAGAAAAAGTTTACCTTTTCAGAATACAACATTTTCTATCATGTAGCATTTATGGACTCATGCTCAAGAGGTTATTGAAAAGGGAATGTGCAGTTTCTAAAACTGCCAGAGCACCATAAGCAACCTGCTCTTGTAATTTAATTCCTTCTTCATTCATAACAACATTTCAGAGAATGTTCAGGTTCTCTCTGTCCCCAAGGTATGACATTTCTTCATACTGCATTCAATTCTAGCTTAATTTGAGGTCCGGTAGCCACTTAGTATCTGATGCTAACTGACTGAAATGCCAGTTGCCTCTGCTGTTCAAAACCAAAAAATTGTTTACTTTTTCAAGTGCCTTGCCTCACAAAAATAGACTACACAATAAACTTCATAGGAGGCATGTCTGCTTTTTTAATCAAATAATTCTGAACTATATTATATATTAATGAAGATTGTTAGGCACACAAATGACTGATTACAATCCATGGAGTACAAGGATTAGAATATGCACAATATTCCATAAATTCTGCAGAAAAGTATAAGAATGACAGCCCAGGAGTCATCCCCAAGCAACAAACACCACCATCAGTAGAAACCTATTCTAGAACACTATCATTAAATATAAGCAGTCCCCAATCCTATTCTTTAGTGTTGTCTTTTTTCTAAAGAGGGGCAATGAAAAATAGATTTGGGTGGAGTTATACATCCTCATTCATCTCAGTGGAGTGTTAACTCTAAAGCATTATGATGGCAATTTAAATGTCAATAGTAATTATAACTTTACCTATCATTTAAGAAAAAATATCCATCTATATTGTGACCAGGTCTTGAGTTTGTGCACAGAGCTTGACTCAACTCCAGTTTAACACCTGGTCAAGCATTCAGGTTACAGATAGTTGCAACTTTTCTTTTAACATCACAGATCTATATGAATAATGTATACTAATTTAGAAGTCACAATTTATAATTAATATGGTAACTTAAATATTCAGTACTACTTAATTAGTTTTCATAGGAATTTTCTAACATTCTTTGTTTGCCTTGGGCTTTCCTGATCATGGACTTTTATACTATTATATTACCTGACCCAACCAACACCATTGTCCTGCATATCTTCCCATAGCAACTTCAAATGTAGCAACAAACTCTTCCAGAAATATGGTGAAACACTTATTTCAGAGGGAGAGCTCATTATACTGAATAATAAAATTCACATTAAACTAGATATGTTTCTCTTGAAGAAACACAACTATAGTGGATACTTTCAACTAGAGTGAAAATATCAGTCTCAGTTTGTTGTAACATAAGGGGAAATATTCTGTAAATTACAAATCTCTGATACATTTATCAAATAACATGAAATAGTTAGCCATCATTTTAGAATTACACACCTAAAATAAGATGTGAACTTCCCCAATCAGTAACAAAACAGAGCTTTGCACATTCCTGCTGGTGCTACTAACAGACAGGCGAGTAGGATTTGGCAAGACTAGGAAAAGCCCCCAACAGCATTGGAGTGGTCTAGTAGTTAAAGTAAGGAAATCATATCCCATTACCAAGAAGCCACACAGATAAATGGAAGTCCCCTAAAATCATGTGGATTTTAGCAAGCAGCTGTCTGTCCACCTTCTTAGCCCATACATTTTTTGGACTGCCACAAAGCTTAGTTTTCAACATCATCCTAATTCATTTCTATACCAAATTGTTGAGGAAGATAGTGAGAGAGCATGGGCTGAAATACATCTATGCTTTATGTCAAATGCAAGCAGCAGCGCTCTCTTCCCGCTTTCTCAACACCTACCTGAGATCAGCACCTGGATGAAGATTCATATATTCTAATGCTAGAAGGGAGCATCTGGCTAAAGCAGAACACAGACAAGATTGAGATGATGCTACTGAGAACAGGAAAACACTCTGAAGGACTTGTGCTACTATAATTGCCCCCCACACAATAGAGGACCTTTACTCAAAAATTCTCAAGTGAGTCTGCAGCCTTGAGATCCTTTGGGATATTTCATTGCAATAGGTGCCCAAACACCCATAGCAGTAAAAATTCCTAGTTTCATCCAGAGAGACTGATCTCAAGGGTAACAAGCTTTGTGGATAGAGAGGAAGCAGTAGATGTGGTATGTCTAGACTTTAGTAAGGCTTTTGATACGGTCTTGCATCACCTTCTCATAAACAAACTAGGGAAGTACAATCTAGATGGAGCTATTATAAGATGGGTGCATAACTGTTTGGATAACCACTCCCAGAGAGCAGTTTTCAATGGTTCACAGTCATGCTGGAAGGGCATAAAAAGCAGGGTACCACAGGGATCAGTTCCGTGTCTGGTTCTGTTCAATATTTTCATGAATGATTTAGATGATGGCATAGAGAGCACACTTATAAAGTTTGTGGATGATACCAATCTTGGAGAGGTTTCAAGTGCTTTGGAGGACAGGGTTACAATTCAAAATGATTTGGACAAACTGATGAAATGGTCTGAGGAAAGAGGATGAAATTCAGTAAAGACACTTGCAAAGTACTCCACTTAGAAAAGAACAATCCATTGCACACATATAAAATGGACAATGACTGCCTGGGAAGGAGTACTGCAGAAAGGGATCTGGGTGTCATAGTAGACCACAAGCTAAGTATGAGTCAACAGTGTAATGCTGTTGCAAAAAAGCAAACACCATTCTGGGATGTATTAATAGGAACATTGTAAGTAAAACACAAGAAGTAATTCTTCTGCTCTATTCCATGCTGCTTAGGCTTCAACTGGAGTATTGTGTCAAGTTCTGGGTACCTCATTTTAGGAAAGAGGTGGAGAAATTGGAGAAAGTCCAGAGAAAAGCAACAAGAATGATTAAAGGTCTGGAACACTTGACTTACAAGTGAAGATTGAAAGAGCTGGGTTTGTTTAGTCTAGAAAAGAGAAGACAGAGGGGACATGACAACAGTCAAGGACCTGAAAGGTTGCTATGAGGAGGAGAAAGAAAAATTATTCTCCTTAACTGCTGATGACAGGCCAAGAAGCAATGGGCTTAAATTACAACAAGGGAGGTTTACATTGGACATTAGGGAAAAAATCCTAACTGTGAGGGTGATTAACCACAGGAATAAGTTGCCTAGGGATTTTGTGGAATCTCCATCATAGGACGTTTTAAGAGCAGGTTAGACAAGCACCTGTCAGGGATGGTTTAAGAGGGTACTTGCTCCTGCCGTGCAGGGTACTTGCTCCTGCCGTGCCCTGAGTGCAGGGACTGGACTTGTTGACCTTTCAGGGTCCCTTCCAGTTTCTGTGATTCTATTAGATGTGGATCTGGATACAGAAGGTACATGTTCATGATCTCCACATTTGATTCATTCATACTAGGAATGCAATCACAGACACTAAGAAAGCTCTATTTGGTACAGACAGGGATTATTTTGAGTGTACCAGCACCTATTTTTCCCTGCTCAGCCCTGCTGCTCGGCTGGGGTCAGCAGGGGAAAGGAGCAGGTCTCCCTTCCAAAATCTGGCCCACCAGAGGCTGGAGTCTGGCCAGTGGATGCCTGAGAGCTGCAGCCAGGCTGCAGCTTTTTCAAATCTCCTGCCCTGAGCATGCCCAGATGCGCAGGCTCAGGGCGGGAGCAGCCTGGCCAGGGAGCGACTCTCTGCCCCTGCAGCTCTGGCCAGGTAAGCGGGAGGGGGCTGGGAGGGTCAAGGAGTGGCGGGGAGTGGGGAAGAGGCCTGGGGTGGTCGGGAAGCTGGCAGGTGGGGTAGGAGCTGGAGGCCCAAGAGAAGTGGGAAGGAGACGGGGGGGGTGGGAAACTGGCGGGCAAGGAGGGAAGGAGCGGGGAGGGGGGGGTTGAGGAGTCAGTGGGTGGAGCAGGGGGGTTTGAGAGGCCCCAGCAGTGGTGGAGGGTCTTGACCCTTGACCCGCCCCCCACCTCCCACACACCCCGCACCACTCCTGCCAACATACCGACACCAGCACTTTTTTTTTTAAAGATAAAAAGCATTGGGTACAGAACACGTTAACCCATTTTCTTAGTGACATGAACTACTATGAGCGTATCTATCACCCTTATGTTTTGCTCTCCCCTCTGGTTCCCCACTGCAGAGAGTTAAATTCAAAACCCAACTCCTGATATTTATAGCCTTCTATGGAACTAATCCAAGCACCTGAAATGTTGCCTCTCCTTCTACAATCACAACTTCCAATAACACCAATGTTCCACTGGAATATGAAATTGTGGAAAAATAGCACAGAATATGCAAGAGATTTTGGAACTCCATGTCGGAAAAGACAGGAACGACTATGGATCTTTTCCCTTTAAAAACTAAATTCAAAACTTATCTCCTTGACTTAGCTTTCCCGCTACAAATTCATACACACACTTTAAAAACCCCACCCTTATAATCGCATCAAACAATTTACAGGAAAGGAAGAGATATCACTATTTCTAATTAAATACTTGGGATGCACTCAGGAGATAGACAAGTATTGTGTACCGTAAGAGAGGGAAAAGTTAAATAATGTTAAGTATTTTTAATTACATTGGTTTTCTTGACAGCTGTACTTTAACATTTTCTTTGATTTGTGTATTTTAATCATCTCCCTCAAGCTACTTTAAGCCAGAAATCTGAATTAAATAAAATAGTAGGCTACAGACACCACTTATTAATTCTGTGGAAAAATTGTGAAACCTCGTTTACAGATAATCTTAATGTTCTATATGTTCTCTAGTCTGTAATATCAATCATTACTAATGCATTCCCCATATTATTGCAATTTCACTTTTTCCTGAGATGTACTTTTCTTAAAAATAACATTTCTGCTTCACCTCTCTAGGACAAAGTAGTCTGAGTCAAAACTAGAAAGAGTATGAAAATGTCACATTGTCCATACAGAAGGAGAGAGAACATAATGTTTTGTCCCTCAAGAAACTCTTATGCAATATTTCAGGAACTGTACTGTTCAGGGTTTCTTTTGTTTTGTTTTGGTTTTTAAGTTAATTCATATAGATGGGCCCAAATGGAGACACAAGGCATTGACAGCTGGGCTGATTCACAGCATGGACAGAACTGGTTTATTTCCTCCCTTATTGTCCTGCAGTTGCAGACCACAGCTCTTCTGGCCTGCAGGTGTTACTGCACTGAGTTAACTTGTTGTGCAGCAACAATCTTAGCCACCTACAGAAGATATCGGTGCACTCTGCCCCAAGGATATTATTAATGCATACCCACATAACAGTTTTATAGATGTGGCTCACTACCTTCTTTTTGAAAATTCACACTCTCACTTTTGATGGGAACAAACTCTCTCTCACTCAGACAACAAATAACCACAGTGATTATGTACTAATGTTTACACAAATAAAGTCAGCTTCAATTACTTACAACATTGTGACAGGAAAGAGAGCGATCAAAAGTGAGCCAACTTATTAAGGTGACAGAGATCAGGCGAGTGAGTAGTGGATCAATAGAGAGTTCAGTTTGTGGTGCTAGTATTTCTCATAGAAGATTCTCAATTTGGACACTGTCAGTGGCTAACACTAGGAAATCTGAACTTTTAATATAAAGATTTACCTGATCCTTTGACTCCTTGAGCCATATTGTTCTCTGGTTTAATTCCATTAACATGAAGTGAAATTATACCAGAAATTGATTTGATCAATAGTTCTGGGACATAAAATACTAAAAACGGGAAAGTTTTCTTCCCCCCCCCCCCCCCCCCGCAACCAAAAGAATATGGATATTATTCGGAAAGACATCAAATCAGTATTAGAGAGACAAGGTGGGAGAGGTAATATCTTTTACTGGATCACTAATTAAGTACATTTATTTATCATCTTTCATTTGGAAGGATCCTCAGATACTTTGTAAACTATATCCATACAATGCCAATTCATTAAAGAAAGTTGGCACTTACTGGAATAGGTATGGCGGTCAGGGAAACAGTATATTGCACAACAATAGAGGAAAGAGATTTGGGAAGCTAAGGATCCTTCTACCTATTAAAAAATGTCTCAGGTCAGGTTAGGCACTATGGCTACTGTTTACTACACTAATCACAACTGTCTTGCTGTTACCTTGTGGCCTCCCCCTCCGTTTGCTGTATACACCAGCAGTCTTGTTTTATATTGCACCAGGAATGGTCTTTTCATTATACAGATATACAACGCTTAGTGCATTGGCCTCTTCATAGCTGATTGGGGCTGCTAGGCAGTACAACAATACAAACATTAAACATCACCACCCATCACCACAAAAACATTTCAGGCCTGAATCTGGTTCCTGGCTCTGCTTCCTTTATGGTGTTCTAGCATTGCTTTGGGTTGGAAGAGCTATTCCATGCCACCCATCTTTTCCTTCCTCTCACCCAGAGGTAGGGAGGCAATTCTTGGATAGGCCATGAGCACGAGATGGCCAGAGGCAGAACACTGCGCTCACCAATGATCATTGATGGTTAGGAAACTGATCTAGTCAGCATAAGTTAGAGTAGCCCTTTGGCTGCTCTATAGTACGCTGGGGTCTGGTTTGGTCTCTGGTCAGAATGAGGATGAAAAAAGTGCAAAAATGGCCTAGAATCGCCTTGCCCTGTACCCCAGATCATAGAAAAGGCTCAACTCAGCTGTACTTGGGGATCTGTCCTTTAGTGTACAACAATAAGATTTTGCTTGTAAAGTGCTTTGAGATCCCCAAATGACAGATGCAAAATAAACACAAATCTTGCAGCAATTGTTGAACATAGCTATTATCTTCATTTTGGGAACAACTAAGGTACAGGGAAATTAAATATGCATAATGTGTGTAAAATTATGAGGAAGAACATTTCAAAAAGGAAAGTGATAGGGGAAATATCAGTAGATTGCTAGCTCTAAGAGTGTCTCTGAGCAAGAAAAGACTTCATCTCCGTGTTGTGCGCTTGTAACAGCATGGCACTCACCTCTCATGGACACCCCTTCTCACCAAGAGTGTCTGACATCTATAAACAGTCCTGGAATTGAGCCGTATCCCCAGTGCTTCCTCCCTGGAGGCAATGGTTCCACCAACTTTAGCTCTCCAGCTGGGCCACTCAGCAGTTCAGATATCCTTCTAGGGGCTTATCACTGTCCAGTTGTAGGCCAATTCCCAGTGGCCTATGGGGGGAGGGGCAGGCCCACCCACTAATCTAGGTTCCAGCTCAGGCTCTCAAAGAATAGCAGCCATGTGCCACTGTGTCCCTTTAACGAAACTGTTTTCAGTTCCTTGGGCCACGTACCTGTTGCCCCAGCCTTTCCCAATGCTTCACTCTTACCTCAGGGCTCTTCTACATTCAGATCCAGCAGTCAGAGAGCAATGCTTTCTGGCTGTCCCAATCACAACAAGCACTGAACTCTCCATGGTGCTGCAGTTCCATTTGGGCAGTTTGGAGCACCGCCTGTACTCCTCTGGCTCCAGCAAGGAACTGACTATGATCTTCTCTGCAGCTCCTTTTATACTAGCCTGAAACCCTCTGACTGGCTAGACTTTTGCCTTCTCCCCTCCTGATGGCCTGCTCACTGCAGTCTCTGTAGGCCAATTGGAGGACTTAGCTCTATAGCTTCTTTCATGGGACAGGTGTGGGGGGATTCTGGTGTCTAGTCCACCCTGTCACAGTGCTTCATTGGATTTAGTGCCAATGTTCTCTTTGTAAAAGGTGCTCAGTATGGAAGCAAACTATGCTGGACTGCATTGAGCATTTCATAATTGAAAACAGAATCTACAGCATTACAACCAAGAATAGGGAAATGTTGTTTTGCAAAGGGAGAGAAACTAAATTCCACTCAGAATCAATTCAGCCAGATCTCCACTGATGGTTAATGATACTTACATTCCTGTTCACTTTGCTACTCCTTTTCAGTCCCTCATCTCTTTTCTATTGAACCTATTAGTACTGTCTGACCTATTTGGGAAACAGAGATGGGCACTATCATCCAGAATGAACATTACTACTTTGGGGACATATTTAAGAGAGACAAAACATCCACTCCAATCATTAAAAAATATTCCATTGCAATTTTTTTCCAGGATATGAAATTTAACAGCTAAGTGGAGTAGATTTAGAAAGCTTTCACACCATATGGCAACATAGTGCAATAGCCATCAAGTTAATACTTTTCATTCATAACAGCCCACAAAATGTATCAAATAGGAACTGTGCCTCAAATAGATTTTTTTTAAATGCAGTTGTTGAATTAGTACTTCTGAGCAAAAGACATCTGGATGTATTTTCTGCCAGAACCATTTATAAGTTTAACAGTGCTTTGGGCCTCTCTAGCATCTGATTCAGATATAAACTCCTAGGGTGCGTCTACATATACAAGTTAGGTCGATTTAAGGAGGCTTAAGTCAACATGAACTACTCTGCATCCACACTGGGCTTTCCTTAAATCAACGTAAGCATTTCCTTAAGTCAACTTAAGGAAAAGTTAAGTCGACTTACTACCTCGTTTTAGCTCGACTTAATATTTAAGTCGACCTTATTAGGCTGACTTAAGCCAGTGTGGACGGGGATTAGCACCTAAATCAAATTTATTAAGACAAAGTGTTAAGCTGACTTAATAAGGTCCAAAAGAGGCTATGTCTACACTAGGAAAGTTAAGTCGACTTGTGTTAAATCGACTTTAAGTCAACCTTGTTAGGTCAGCTTAACAAAAGACGACTTATCTTTCTAGTGTAGACATAGCCTTAGAAACTGCTGCCTTTCCAAATGCAGTACTTCTCAACAAAACACACCTCACCCAATAAGCTGGATTGACTGAACAAACTCTTGGATATGCCAGCTACAGAGAAGCACTATCTTGCTCCAGATACACAGGCATTCAACAACAGCTGCCATTCTTTCACAAAATAAGTCTTATATTTCATAACTATAAAAAGTTAAGGGATTTATTAAATAAAACTGACCTGTTTTCCATTTTTGCTCTTATAATAGCTTATTCCTCATTCTAAACAAAGAACATGTTATCAAAAGTTGTGCGCCTTCCAGTTGTAACTCACATTTTGAGAGAGACAGCTAGGCTAAATTCATCACTGATGTAATTTGAACATTTACAGTAGTAATGAATTTTTCCCGTTATACAATGCTGCAATTTGAAAATATTTAGGAGTCATTCAGCAAAGAATACTTCTGCATATCCTTTCCATTTCTTCATAGATTCCCTAAAATTTTAATATTTAACAGTTATGTCATAGTATCATCATCCATTTATATTCCAGTGGTGTTCCAGAAGCCCCCAGATAAGATTAGTATCCAGAGTGCTAGATGCTTTACAGACACATAGTAACAGACATCAGAATGCAAATGCACAAGGGGTAAAATTTCCTGCTTTTTGAGTGTTTGACTTTACAACCTTTTTTATAGTTTTCTTCTGTTATATCTCTTCACACACTAAACTTAATGCAAGATTCCTTGAGGCAGTATATTTTACACTCTTTCCTGCTTCAATTATACAATTACTGAAGTAATGGGGGCTCTCACCACTCTCTAGAAAAGTTTACTCCACAGACTAATGTCCTTTTAATTAGTAATTGTTCTCTGACACTCAGCTTAAGTTTACCCCTTTCTTCAATTTTAAATCCAATTTATTTATGTAGAGATGTTAAGTTTTGTCCAGTTCCATTTGCGAAACTTAATGTAAAGATACAAATTAGCTCACTGCATAATTTATATATTTGCAAATAATTTGTATATGGCTATCAACTTCATTTTTTAATCAATATGCTCTACTTCGAATAGCAGCAGAGATAGGACAAAACCTGATAGTTGTGGCAGGCAGGTAGATGCTGAAAAAAGTCTAGGGAGTAGATGGGTGCTCAGTAGGACTGTCTGAGAGGAGGAAGCCAGGGCATGTGGGTTTATGAAGATGTTTGGCTGAAAGATGAGGGTGGATGAGGGCTGCCGAAGGGGCTGGAAGAGGCTGGTGAAAACAGGGAATTAGCTAGAGAAAAATGTAGTTCTGGGGGTGTCTGGAAATCAAATTTGGTAATGGGAGGTTGGGTGAATCTGGGCATAACTAAAGGAAGGTAGATGTACAGGGGTGTCTGGATGGAGTCAGGAGAAGATCGGGATGGAATGGGTTTGTAGTGGTGTCCAGTGAGATAGCTGGATGACTAGGGATTGGCTGAGTGGTAGGTAGGTAATTAAGGATGTAGCTGAGTAGTTTGAACATAAACTGGGAACAGCTGAGTTTGTAGCACAGTGTCCAGAGGGAAGATGGGGCAGCAGCAGTGTGAGTTTGCTGAGGGTTGGGCAGATGGGAGTGTCTGGGAAGGAAGCAGGTTGGTTACCCTGTGGATCCCTGCCGCTACTGCCTCTATTTTCTTCTGCTATCACTAGCCTGCTCCAGACCAGCTCCTCAGATCCAGCAGGAGAGGCAACAAGATAGAAACTGCTTAGGCCACTGTGGTGCCTGCTCAGCTGGCATCTCTGGGACACCTACAACTGTAACCCATTCCTGCAACCCATTTGAATACATGACGCTCAGTCTCAGCTGTGGGAATATGGGAGTGGTGGCTTGCATATGAGAGTATCAGGAATTCATGATACTTGGCAGGACTGCACTGTATATACAACCATTGAAAGAAAATAATCTGTTTCATTTACAAATACTGAATATGTCCTAGATTTCATTAAATTCATAAATTTAAAGGCCAGATAGTACTATTATGATTGCTAAGTCAAGGTTTCCGCATAATGCAGGACATAGAATTTCACCTGTACGGAGCCTGTGACTTCTGGCTGAGCTACAGAGCTGCAGATTGTATTTTAGAAAGACATCTAGTCCTGATTTAAAGAATGCCAGCAATAGAGACCACCATAGCTCAAGGCAAGTTGTTCCAATGGTTAACTATCCTCATTGTTTAAAGTGTTTGCCTTATTTCTAATCTGAATTTGTCTGGTTTCAGCTTCTATTCATTGTATTTTGCTATGTGTGTCTCCTAGCTTAAAGAGTTCTCTACTATCTTTTCCCCTTGTGGTATTTATAGCCTGTTTTCAAGTCACCTCATAGCTTTTTTCTTGAATAAGATGAATAAATGAAGTGTCATATATATCCAACTCTATAGCATATTTTCAAGACCTTAAATCATTCTTGTAGTTCTTTTCTGAACCTTTTAAATTTTTTCTACATTAGTTTTGAAGTGTGGACCAGTTGTAGTATATTCCAGTAATGACATCACTAATGTTGTTTGCAAAAATTCCATCTCCCTTCTCCTACTCAATATTCTTCTGCTTATATAGCCATGGGTTGTGTTAGCCCTGTCTACCACAGAATTGCACTGAGAGCTCATGTTCAGCTATTTATTGACCACTATGCACCACAACTTCCCCAATTTATTTGTCCACATATCCCCATGTTACAGCCCCCTTTCTATAAGTATGGCCTACATTCTTTGTTCCTAGATGCATACATTTACATTTAGTCATAGTAAAATCCACATTGCTTGCTTGTGTTGCAGTTTACCAAGCAGTTCAGATCTCTCTGAACAAGGTTACCTGTTGTCTTCATTATTCATAGCTCTCCCACTTTGTGTGTCACCTGTAAACTTTATCAGCAATGACTTTATAAAATCATAGAATCATAGGGTTGGAAGGGAACTCACGAGGTCATCTAGTCCAACCCCCTGCTAAAAAGCAGGACCACTCCCCCTAAATCATCCCAGCCAGGGTTTTGTCTAACTGAGCCTTAAAGATCTCCAAAGATGGAGATTCTACCACCTCCCTAGATAGCCCATTCCAATGCTTCACCACCCTCCTAGTGAGAAAGTTTTTCCTAATGTCCAACCTTGACCTCCCCAGCTGTAATTTGAAACCATTACTCCTTGTTCTGTCCTCTGTTACCCTCGAGAACAGCCTAGCTCCCTCCTCTTTGGAGCAACCCTTCAAGTAGTTGAAGGTTGCTATCAAATCTCCCCTCAGTCTTCTCTTCTGTAGACTAAATAAGCCTAGTTCCTTCAGTCTCTCCTCATAAGTCATGTGCCCCAGCCCCCTAATCATTTTTGTTGCCCTCCGCTGGACTCTTTCTAATTTGTCCACATCCTTTCTGTAGTGGGGAGCCCAAAACTGGACACAGTATTCCAGATGCGGCCTGACCAGTGTCGAATAGAGAGGAATTATTACATCCCTCGATCTGCTGGCAATACTCCTACTGATGCAGCCTAATATGCCATTGGCCTTTTTCGCAACAAGGGCACACTGCTGGCTCATATTCATCTTCCCATCCACCATAACCCCCAGGTTTGTTTTCCTCCAGGTCATTGAATAAAAATGTTAAATGGTATTGGGCCAAGAACTAATGTCTGCAGGATCCCACTGGAAGCATACATGTTTGATGATGAATGCTGCTTGAGAATTACATTTGATGTGTCCCATATTAATTTTATAATCAAAATGTTACATAGAACCAAGTCAAATGCATTATAGAAGCCTGAGTACATGACGTTAATCATATATACCTTTAGCAACCAAACCTATAACCATATAAAAAAGATATCGAGTTAATTTGACTGGATCTCTTTTCCATAAACTCATGTTGACTTATATGAAGTACATTAGCCTCCCTTAATTCCTTATTAGTTGAATCCTGTCTCAGCACCTTTTGATTTTTTAACATTGATCATAGATGGAGCTAGACACGTTTGATAATGCAGTACGCTTTCTGATACAGAATCTATGCTGGGAAGTAGACTTGTATGACACACTGTTAATTTCCTTCATTAGACAGCTGCTGAACATGACTATTCACAAGCTGCTCTAAAATGTCTTTGCAGAGGTGTATGTTCTTGTTGTACGTTCTGCAGAAGCCTTATTGTTAGTTATCCCTGCACTGATGCGGGTATGTAGTAGAACATACAGGAATATTTGTCACTGGAAGCAAACCATCTAGCCTGTCCAATGCAGACACATTTACTCTATGCTGTTTTCTGCATAGTACGTTGAATTTATGTACAGAAAATGTAAAAACTGCAAAAAGCTTCATTACAATAATAAGATGCTACGGCTAAATATTTGAAGAATCTCTGTAAGCTATGTGAGCACAAATACCAATGGACCAGATTTTCAGCTGGTATAAATGAACAAAGCTCCATTGATTTCAATGGAATTTTGCTGAGTTATGTCTGACCCAACGTTTGTAGGCATAAGATGAATATCTCAGAAGTTATAAAATTGTCCATTTCACCAATGAATGTACCAGACAGCTGTTTCTCACAAGATTTACAACCTATTTGAGGGCTTATGGCTTTACTTATTACAGAACAAATTAATCTTATGTTTAGCACACTGGCAACATGGGGGTGCAAAAAACAAGATCTTCTTATCCTCTGTACAAGTAAGAGTGCAAGATCTTCTCCTAACACACAAGATAGCATATAAATCTCTTTCTTATAACTGAATAACAATGGAACACCTTTAATTTGGTGCAAATCTGCGCTGTAACAGCAGAAAGGAAGCAGGTAACTGAACCAAATCTATTAGCTATTGCATGTGAGCACAGTTAAACCAGATCAATGGATGATAATTAAAAATAAATGTAGCACTCTATCTTTTAATTCTTAAATGTAACTTTTTGACAAAGTTTCTTTATTCAGACACATTTAAGTGCTTCTAACATTGTCCACCAGAAATGAGACTGATTATTTTAAGCCATTGGATCCAATTTTGATCCCAATTAAGTCAATGACAAGACTCCCACTGCTCTTATATCCTCTCAAGATGTGAAGCAAACAAGGAGTCTAGTGGTATTTTTAAAGACTAACACATTTATTTATTGCATGAGCTTTCATGGGAGAAAATCCCACTTTGTCAGACATTTGAAGATGAAGAAGTACAGATGAATGGGAGGAAAATAAATGCAGGGAAGTGTGATTTCAGAGACAGGGAACACTGCAAATCCACTCAGAAGTGGAGCAGGGGAATATGATGATTCATGTTGTCCCAAGAGCCCTGCCTTCAGCAGCCGCCAAAGTCCCCCTCTTTTTCCTCACCTCCCATCCCCCAGGAGTATCATGCTATAATGGAAGTTTCCTTGTAAGAGAATAAACAGAATGGCACAGCCTAAGAAATACTATTTTGCATTTTCATTTTGGGATCATAAAGAACTTTACAAAGAATAATGAATTTACCCTTCCAACATCCTGATGAGGTACAGAAGTATACGGACTTCATTATTATAGCTGAGAAAACTGAAACATACATAGATTCAGTGCTTTGCCCAATACAACAAGTGTGTGGATGACTTTGGAGTAGAATTCTTGTCCTGGGCTATTATCTTTAGAGTGCACATTGATTGTAAAGACACATAGAAATGTTAACTGTATCTGAATGATCCTAAACTTAAAAGAAGACTCTGCAGCAAACTAATTCTAGCTGTGGTTTTACAAAATAAGATTTAACAGAAGAGATTTTACAAAACTAAAAGCAACTTGGTGCTTTTTCCAGCCTCTCAAGAAAACTGAAACTTTAAAACAGAAGTTCATATGTTATCTGGATTTTATTTACCATAACTCTTTGCTGCTGGGACATCCTATGGCAAGAAAAGAGACAAGAAATACAATAGTCAGTGCAGTAACCTCCATGATTTGATCCTTATAGGCTCAATCCACCCCCACTGACATTAGTAGAACTTTTACTGTTGGCACCAATGAGATCCAAGAGACTTCATGTGAATTAAATTTCCTTAACATACCTACAAGTAAAGCCTTGCACAGGGCTATTTTTTAATCCTGTTCCTGTTCCTGTCCCACCCCACAATATCCATTCCCACCTGCTCCCACTTTGTTTCTTGCATTTTTGTCCCACCTGCAAAAATTTTAGATCTTCTACAAGACAGACAGATTCCTCCATGTTACTAAAAAACAAAAAGTCAGTTAACATATATATAATTCAGACACAATTTTTACCACTAAAAGAATACAACAAACCTGCTTAAACCAGGTAAAGAAACACTTTAACTCTGGTTATAATAGACTTCAAATCTCTATCCCTTGCTTAAATTTAAGTATCAAAATGTTTATTTAAAAAAAAAAAGAAAATATTTAGTATTTTCTTGCAAGTTACTGCAGTCTGGTTTTTGTTTGTCCATCCAATCCCATATGCAACAAAGTACATTTTACTTGCTCCTTCTATTAATAATTTTCACTTCAAAATTCAAAGGAAAGTGAAGTCCATATTTTACTTTCGTGAATTTCTAGAGCCAGTCTTTAAAGGCCTTAATCAAAGTCATTCAAAACAATGGAAACTCTCCAACTTAAACAGGAGCTGTTCAAGTGCCCGAGGATGGGGTTTTCAAAGGAACTGAAGGGAGCTAATTACTCAACTACCATTTAATTTTTAATGGGATTTGAGTTTCTAATTTCCTTTGATTTCTGTGAAAATCCCAGCCTAAATTATTAAAATTCTTGATTTAGGTAAGTATTATCATGGGGAAACTCAGTAATTTAAGATCAGCAGCACTGAGAAGTGAAGGGAAATACTACAAGGGAGAACTCCTGCTGAAATCTTGTCTTTCAAAGGAACATGTAGTCCAAAGACCAAATCAGAGTTCTGAGTAATCACAGTATAGAGAATAATGAAGAGGGGAAGTTTGAGGAAAGCTAGTACTCTCAAAGCTGAACTTCAGAGAGGCAGATCCCTACTTACGATGACTGTGCACAGCATGTTCCCCTGCCTTTCTGACTCCTAGTCTCTCTTGCCATGTGAATTGGTTCTACCAATAGATCTATCCTCCAAAACCTCCCACCTCTAGCTCTGCTTGTCTTTCATTTCCCAACCCATGATTTCAAACTCTCAAGTGTGCTGCAAAGAACGACAGACATGTTGCTTATCATACTTTTATCACTAAAATACAGAGTTATTAATAAGTGCCCATGATTAAAATCTTCAGCCATGCTACGGCATTTCAGCAAAATAATTCTGGTATTTTAAAATATAAACCATTCATTAAAAAAAAATAAAAGGAAGTGTAACATCAAGAGGGCTACGTGTTCTTGTGTCTCAACACCTCTTATTGCTGACAGACTTACTTGTGGGCTCTCAAAACAATAGCAGGAATGTTATTTTGTTGGGACAATAAAATGTATTATTCTCTCCATGCCTTTTGTTAATTACTTTTTTGGCAAAATATAGTTACAGTAGTGAAGGAGGAAAAGGGTTAACAAGATTGTAGAATTTAGACAAGATTAATTATCAGCAAGTTTATTTCTTTACATATATGTGGTACCCTCCCCCATTAAGGACTGATGCACTACACTTGATTTTAGCACCAAAAACAAACAAACACACATCTCCCTCCCCCCCCCCCCAATAAAACCAAGCAAAAGTAATAATATTATATGTATTATTATGGCCACATATGAAAATAGATGTCAAAGACATAACCTAAAAGATGGTTGATTTGCACAGGGGCAGGTATGGGGGACGCTTACACCAGTTATACACACACTCTGATCCTGGGACTGGACGGATGCCTGGAGTAACTTAGAAGATTCTGAGAGCTGCTGTCATTTGCCTTGGCTGGTATTGCCCTCAGAAGGCTTTACTATCATTTGGAGATGACCACAATGAAGTAGTTTTAAAGCCATGGCTTCTCCCACTACACCAAAAGCCAGTAGTGACTAACGTAGTGGTAGTGGCCCGTGGCGGTAATTTCTCTGTGCCAAGGAAATCCACAAATGACTGGCTAAACTAGCTTTCTGACTCCCTTGTGTTGCATACCTGACCAAAGCTGGTTGTACAGGGATCCAGGATTTATTTCACAGTGTAATTTAAAGGACACTTATTCTTAGTTAAGAGTTAACATACTTAATGAAGGAGCAGATCTGCTCCTGATTCCAACCAAGGGGGCGACAGGAATTTTGCAATTGATCACTGGGAACAAGGGCAAAGTTAATGGCATCTTCTGCTTCAGAAAGGCACCCTTATTGCCTTGGACTATAAAGAAAAAAAACACTTTTAGCTGTTAGTACTATTAAGAGTTGTATCCTCCTTGAACACCAGGTAGTACAAGGCTCTGCTCTAGCAGCTAACACTCCCTTGCCCAGTGGTTCCCAACCTGTGCCCCCCCAGGGGTTTTCAAAGTGGCCCTCCACTCCTCTCCCACTGGCTGTAGAAGGGGGCTGCTGCCTAAGGACCCAGGCAGAGTGATTTGCTGCAGAGATAAAAGACCAAGCTCCTTGTTGCAACTAAGGGGACAGGAGATCAGTGCTCCCCTCCCCCTGGCTGTAGCAGAGAGCATAGAAAAGCTCTGTACTTGGGTCCCTAACTGCTGGGGTCCCTGCTAGAGCCAGAGGGAGGGGAGCACTGATCGTGCATCCCCCTGGCTGTGGAAGAGAGCCTAGGTGAAGTGCAGGAGTCTATAGGCTGTGTGGGGTTTCTCTCTGCAGCCATGGGGACAGGAAAGCATCCTCGCTGATCTCCTTCCATCTGACTGGAGGTGGGAGGACAAGTGCTGGAAGAGACTGGTGGCCCTTCTAGGTAATAAAAACTGTATCTGTGGCCCTCAAGCCAAAAAGGTTGAGAATCACTAACCTAGCCTTATGGAACTGCATTAATAAGGGAAGGCTATATCCACCCATCTCAATTAATTTACCACCTGTTCCACTTTTCTTAGCAAAGGATCATGAAAAACCTACCATAAAAGCTAGGTAATTTGCAGGCCTTAATACTATATTTGTAATATTTTTATAGCTGTGTATCCCTATCATAACCACTGACACAAACAACTCAGGATTGTCATCAGCTACTGCAACTGGTTGAATAAATCATATGCTGTAGCAGCAAAATTTCTTTTTACTAACATTTATCACACCAGTTGATTGCACATAAGTTTTTAGCTGTTTTCAAATGTCCTCTCAGACACTGTGGCAAATTGTGGGATCATACTGTACTTTTGCTGAATCATACAAAATTAATGCCTTTCAGCAAATACTGAAGCTGTATTTCTTCAACAATAATAGAATATCATTTTATCTACTTCTGGAGGCATGTCTTCATTTAGCATGGATCTCTTGCGCTGCCTGCTACAGTATTTGTCAAACAGATTTTCTGCAATCACTGTCTCTCTGTGTCAGTATCTGGAGAGAATCCAAGTTACTGCATGCTTGAGTATATCTTTCTAAAAAATGCATTCTTAATGTTATATTTCTTCCAAAAATTGTTCAAACAGTAGGGAAGAGGGAAAAAAAGAAAAGAAAAATACACACGATTTTTCCCTACTAGAAAATGTATAATTTAAGTGGCAACATTATTATTACTTTTCCAAAGCTTTGATAAAGTTTCTCCATAGATTTTTAAAAGACATCAGAATTATTCTGCAATCTGCCCAGTTTTCCTTCAGAATATGGTGCCCATTTAAATGCTATTCTGTTTCTATAGGAGGACAGATTCTTTTCCAATAGCATACTTGGTTTTACCATTCTGAAAGATTCAGGTAGCCATGTCTTACTATAAGTAAGACTACAGAGTCCTGTGGCACTTTTAAAGACTAACAGATTTATTTATCACATGAGCTTTCGTGGGAGAAAATCCCACTTCGTCAGACGCTTTGAAGATAGGAAAGTTACAGAGTGGGAGGAAATTAAATGCAGGGGAGTGTATGACATAGCATCAGGTCAGGCTGTAACAGCAAATCCCCACCTATTTTGATTTGCTGTTACAGCCTGACCTGATGCTATGTCATACACTCCCTTGCATTTAATTTCCTCCCACTCTGTAACTTTCCTATCTTCAAAGCGTCTGACGAAGTGGGATTTTCTCCCACGAAAGCTCATGCAATAAATAAATCTGTTGGTCTTTAAAAGTGCCACAGGACTCTGTTGTCTTTCTACAATAGACTAACACGGCTATCCCTTTGGAATTTGACTATAAGTAAGACTAGTTAGAATTAATATTGTTCACAATACTGCACAGAAGCCTGGGGCAGTTTATTATTATGATTAGCCCATATTGTGCAGGCCTTTCTGATTCATAGTTCTGCATGACTTCAATGGGATCTTTCTTTGGTATGTCCCATTATTTTTTAAGGTACTTATTATAAATGTATGTGAGTTTAGTTAACAGAGCAAGTCCAATTTCTTGAAGAATTTACAAGCCAAGTTAGCAAAGACTAACGAGAGAGAACTAGAGTTCAGGTGAAGGAAGCTCTGGGGATTATTGATGATGAGAAGGCGGTAGGAAGAATTACTGGGAAAAAGCAGTGAATTGCCAGAGGTGCTTTGCACATGAGAACAGTGAGGCAGACAACATGAGTGAAGGTGTAAAGCAGAGAGTGGGAGGAGGAGACAAAAGGAGAGTAGATTGAGAAGGGATAAGGAGCAAGTGGAGGAGTATGGAGAAATGAAAGCAGAACTATAGGCATAGTTTGTATTTTGACATCTAATATAACACTAACCTGTCTCAAAATCCATCAATTATGCATGCTTCTGCTACCCATGATATACCAATGCTCTTCAATTTCTACTTTAAACCTCAAGAAGATCCCTATTGTCCTTAATTTTAACAGAATATTTTAATGGGGTCCAATATATTCTATTAAATACATTAAATTATCTCAGTCTTAGCTGGCCATCATTTATGGCATTATAGATTCTCTGCAAAACTCATTAGATTTCATCAACTTCATTTTTCCAGGTTATGATGTAATGAGCAATTCCTCCAGAGTCTGAGAGAGATGCCTCTGATGTATAGTAAATAATCATGGAGCAATCTGGAACTGCCTACTGAACTCTGATTTTCATTCAGGGCCCTCCCCCAAAATCTGCACAGTGAAAACCAGAACAGACCATGGGTGAACTTGACTCCAATGTCTATCTGAAAGCCAAACAATACAATACCCAGATTCACTCAGAATCTGTTCTGGCTTTTTCAGGCACAGAATCTTTTGGAGAGGCCCAGATGATCGAAAGGAAAGTAGGTATTCCCCACAACAAAAGGGTACCCATTTAGCATAAAATTATGATGTAAGGAATAAAATTTTAATCAAGACACCAAAAGACTTGAAAAGAAGAAATTCTTTAGTTGAATGTGCATCAATGGTAGGAGCCCAAGTAATAAGCAAGATGAAGTAAATTTGGTCATTTATTAGCATAAATTTGACCAAGTTGAAATTACTTTTGAAACCCGGTGGGAAGATTCACATGACCGGAGTCTTAAAATAATTGTTTATAACCTATTTATGAAAGTATCAGTGGGCAAAAGGGGAGAGGGAGTGGCACTCTGTTGAAAATGGCATTACCTGTTTCCAAGTCACTGACAACTGCAGCAAATGATCCTGAATCTTTTATGGGTTATTGTTCTAACAGACAAAGCACAAAATGGGGTAATAAGTGGTGTCTAAATGCCATTAGAGAACATGACTGCCTCCTTAAACACCTATCTATAATGGTTGGGAGGAACATGGCAAGATCCCAGAGGCCTTCAATATGAGTGACATGCAGGTGATCTCATGTTGCCAGTACTCCATGGGATTTCTAAAAAAATTAGGAGATACAAATTTCTCATTTAAAAAAGTTGCATCCAATATATAGGGAACACTATAGAGACTTCATGTCATCAGATAAAGAAGGAATCAGTCTCAGAACACAAAACAAAAAAATCGTGGTTGCTTAGATGCAAGGGATTGTAGTTGCCAACATTTGTTATGTGCATACATAGTGAAGTCTAAACCAGTAGTATATGTATTTGGTGCTTTTAAAGGGCCAATTTTCTAAACAAATAGGAGTCTAATTAGCTGTAAGAAAGAATTTAAATAGAAAAATATGAACAACAATTGTAAACTGTTCGAGAACATTTTATTGAAAAAGATTTGGTTAGAGTTAATCAACTGAACAGGAACTTCCAGTGCAATGCTGTAGCCAAAAGGACTAATTTGATCATTGTATGTATAAACAGAGGATGATCAAGTAGCAGTATATTTCCTCTGTATTTAGCAGTGATGCAATCTATTGGAGTAGTATGTCTGGATTTAGTGTCCATGTTTCAAGAAGGAGGTTGAAAAGGATTAGAAAATGTCTCTTATAATGAAAGGTTCAAGGAGCTCCATCTGGTTAGCTTACCAAAGAGAAGGTTAAGGGGTGACCTGATCACAGTCTGCATGTACGTACTTGGGGAACAGAAATTTGATAATAAGGGTTCTTCTGTTTAGCAAGTATAAGATGGAAGTTGAAGCTAGAAAATTTCAGATTGGAAGGAAGTGCACATTTTTGGAAGTGAGGAGGATTAATCATTGGAATAGTTTACAAAGGATTGTGGTAGATTCTCCATCACTGGAAATTTTAAAATCAAGATTGGATATTTTTCTAAAAGACATTCTCTAGGTCAAGAAGAACATTGGACTGGAAACAGGAATTAATATAGGGAAATTTTATGGCTTCAGCTGGACTTCAAAAAGAAATTAATAAAGGAAAGTCTTCTGACTTGCATTAGGCAGGAGACTAGCCGGATTATCATAATAGTCCCTTCTGGCCTTAACATCTATGAACTTCATCCTGGTTCCTCAGCCAAAAGACAACCTCAAAAGTACACTAAAAGCTTAGCATGTGTGACCTTGTAAAGTAACTTGCAGAGTGAACTCTTTACACTAAATGACCTAATAATGCTTTTTAAGTTTAGCTTTTACGATTTCTCAACAAAGGAAAAGCTTCTGACAGATAAAGACAACAGCATAATACAATTACTTTTACATAACTTCCTTTATACACAGTATCACAAGAGCAGAATAGTGTTCCAATATTTTCTTAGAATAGCACAAAAATCTGCCAAAACTCAATCTGCTCAATCTGATTTCGACTACTTCTGAAACCTTAACAGCTACGGCTACAGCATCCGCTGTTGTGAGTACCCACAGAGAAGCAGAATGAGTCTTGCTTCTCAACAGGATGAAGATTTCAGTACCTGAGGGATGCAATTACTTGAGTAAGTAGGGCCAGCTATTCTATGGCTGTATTTATTCTGACCTGGAGAGAGAGAAAGAGCGTGGAGAAAGAACTACTGTGTAACAATATCCTGTACCCCTACATTAGCCAAGGGAACATGAATAATTGTTTAAGCTACAAAGGAGAGAAGAGAGGGAAAAGGGAATAAAACATGCATTCTTAATGCTTGAGAGAAGTATGTTTGGCACTGTACTGCGTTGCATCACCTGGCAATAGGAGAATGAATTTAAAAGCATTTGTATGTTTCTCCAACTCGTATCTGTTTAAATCTTTCCTAGAATTCAGTTTGGACTGAAATGTCAACAGTGCATAGTTAAAATCAATACAAGTGAATTTTTAAAATATCCAGGTCCAGTTAATAACAATAAACCTTAACGTACTACACAAAAGGACATAGAGACTCCAAGAATAGGGCCTCATTTTACTACATGTTGCACAAAGTGCATTATCCAAAGATCCTACAGCCTAAGGCTGCACCTACACTTGGGGTTGGGGGTGTAATTCCCAGTTCACACAGAAGTACTGGTGCTATCTCTGCTTGAGCTAGTGTGCTAAGAATACCAGCATAGCTGGAGTTACACAAACAAACGCTGGCACAAGCACATATCCACTCAGATCCCCTGGGTATGTATGTGAACAGCTTGCCAGATGCGCTGCCCAGGCTACCTCGGATAAACTATTATTTGTAGCATGGCAGCTCAAGGAGAGCTAGTGCTGATATGTCTACATAAGCAGGGAATCGTATCTAACGTTGCCACCCGTCTGGTTTTTACCCAGACAGTCTAGTTTTTGGCTTCTGAGCCCAGATGCCATTTAGGAATGCCAGGTGCCTGTGTTTTGGGGACCTGGCAACCATAAATGGCACACAAATCAAAAGTCTGGTTACCATGTGGCAGGAGCCGGCGCCGGGTCATTAACCCGTGCCAGTCCCTGATCAGCTGAGGCCACCTCCTATCTGTAAGGAGGCTCATTGAGACAATCCAGTGAGTGACAGGTGGGAGGGGGAGAAGAGCCAACGATGGGAGTAGGGCCTTCGGAGAAGAGACAGAACAGGGGTGAGGACTGGGACGAAAAGAACGGATAGGCCTCTGGAATCTGAATACCAGCAAATAGAAAGGTGGCAACCCTAATCACACTCCCAGTTTCAGATGAACATGGAACCTAAAAGACAAAATAAAGCACTAGTTCTGTTGAATTTACAATGGGGTTTTGCCCCCACCACCCCCACCCAGAAGACCTCCAAAGCACTTTTGAAAATCTCTCCCTCAGGGATGAAGTGCCTATCTCTACATAGACTATCCAGGATACTCAACAAGCTTTAGAAAGAACATAAGCAAAACTTGACCACATGCCCATAGAGATTAGCTTCTTTTTCATAAAACTGAGTGAAAAAAATTGTCCAAAAATGGTAGATAATGAAGGAAAAAAGGAGATCAAAATTGTAAAGATGCTCTGATATGAAGAGAAAAGCCTTGCTCTAAATCCTAAAGAGAGCCCCAAAGACAGCTTTATCTAGGGTGCTCCAGAGATTGCTTTCCTGAACTAAGAAGGCCCTGTAAAGGACTGATTCAAATGGAATTTCAGGAGTGCAAGAATGACCTACCTGACTGCATTGTCTCAGTGTAACATAAGGAGAATTTTTGCTCAAGTGTGTCAGGCTCAGATGATTAAGGGCTGTAATAGCAAGGTTTCAAGTAATCTGTTTATTTACCAGCAGGCAGTACTGAGTGGGCATCACAGATTCCTTCACGTCTTTTCCAGAGAGCAGGGCTCCATTCATGCTGTGTATGCATCTGTAGTGTCATTGACATCACTTGGACTACTCATGTGAGCAAAGTTACACATAAGCTTAGAGGTTTGCAGAATAGAGTCAAGATGAGCAACTATCTTCTTTAACTGCTACAGAACTAACATAGGATGCGTCTACACTTGTAAATTAAGTCGACTTAAGCTTGCTTAAGTCAACTTAATTTACTCTGCAGCTACACTACACTTTCCTTCAGTCGACTTAAGCAGCTGCTTAAATCGACATAAGGAAAAATTAAGTCGACTTTATAAAACCTAGTTTTAAGTCGACTTTCTGCTGAAGTTAACTTTCTAAAGTCAACTTAAGCCAGTGTAGACGTGGAGTAAGTCAACTTAGGGGACTCCAGGGCTTCCCCACTGCCCTCCCTGCCAGGGTGCCTGGCATAGCCACAGCCTGGCTGTGCCCCCCCAAAGGGCAGGGCAGAGCCCTGCCCACCCTGTGCCTATGCCCTGCCAGGATCCCTGTCCCCCTTTGCCCCATTGTACCGAGGTACAATGGGGCAAAGGCTGAGCCCCCTGGCATGTGGCAAGGGGTGCCCCCCCTGCCACCATGGACCTGTCTCAGGTCCACCTAGCCCCTAGAAGTCGACCTAGGCATCCAGTGTGGACACTCTAGGTCAATTTTGTAGGGTCCCCTCAAAGTCGACTTAAAATTTAAGTGTGGACATGCTAAGTTGACTTAAAGTCGACTTAGCTAAATCGACCTCAATAAGTGTAGACATAGCCATAGGTTGTGGATTCTATGGCCAAGTCCACACTGACAGTGGCAAATTGGCTGCGTCAGTTCAATCTTTCCAGATTGATTGAACGGGTCAGTGCAGACCCACTCAATAGATCGGGAAATCAACCTGGTAGGTCCACGCACTGACAGAGAGTAGTGCTGAGTTGAAGGGAGGACGTTTCCCTTCGACTCAACATGGTGGATCTGCTGCAGTAAGTAGGCATTATGCAATTGTAGGGAGACGTGCAAGTTATTTTATGTAGTTTACATATCTCCCTTCAACTGCTGCTGAAAACTGCGGCAAGTACAGACCAGACCTAAGTGAGGATTTCAGATTAATCCCCTTTCATTAATTAGATGTTAGCTTTTTTCTTAGAACAAGTGACTAGGAATTCACACTAAACACTTACATCAACCCTTTGCAATTAGACACATGAATGACACCACTAAACTTGGGCAATGCAAGACAGCACTAGATAGAGCAGAGCAGTTCACAGTCACTGTATCTCCACTGGAAACAATAAAATGCCTTGTATTGTCTTTGATTATTTCAGATAGACTATTTGTATATGAAGTAAATCTAGATCTTGTGAACAAAATATTTTTCCCCAATTAACAAATTTCTGTTTAAAGTGTTTTAATGAGCGGTTCTCATTATCCATAATCAAAAGAGATTTTACTTACCCCAGTGTTTACGGAACCCAAGCCATTTGGCTAAATGATTACATTTTAATTAAAATAGATACACATTTACATGAAAAAACACATTTGAACTTAAACCAACACCTCTGCAAAGACACATCTGACTGCAAATTAATAGGTATGTAGTTGAATGAGACTATTGTAAAACACTTCTGGGTATGTTTTATATGTGCCTAAGTTGCAGTGCACGTTATGACATGCAACGTAAGACAAATTAATGTATCACTAAAATAAGTCTCAATGTATAATATGGTTATGTAGTGGAACATTTGATTCTTGGCTTTATATATCCATGCATCATACAGCAAAAAATCACAGGAGAATGTTATTACACTGGTAAGAGTTTATCAAACACTGGTAAGAGTAAACACTGGTAAGAGTTTATCAAAAATAGTTCCTGCAAAAAGAGACATTTCCTTCCAGCAAGGCAGGTGCACTTTTGCACTGCATATATTTTCCTTTAATTGATATGTATGTTTACCTAAATTTATATACAGAAATATAAAATCTATCTATATATAGAGAGAGATTTATACAACCAGACTGTTGAACCTCTATTCCAAATATAAATGAAAAAGCAAGTTGTTCTTCAATACAAAATGCTCTTACCTCTTCCTTTGTCTTTTTCGATATTACTCTTAGCCAGTCTCCAATCATGCTCAGGACAGCGGCAAAATAAGCAAGTCCTACAAGGATCCAAAACCACACCACCGGCTTGTAGAAATCAAGGTATTCAATGTCTGATCCCCCTGAAAGACAATAACATTAAAAATAAAGTATGCGTCACATCAGTATACACAAAAATTGTACTCAATGATTTCCTTTTCTAAAACACTTGTTTTTTAAAAAGGTACATTTCTTAAACTTTTATTAATTATTAATTATTATTATTATTTCTTTTTTTCTAGCTGAATTTTTCACATCACGGCAAATAAGAATAGGTAGCAAAAGAAAAAGAAAAAAATTCATCGAACAAGACATGAGCTAAATTCACCCCTGGTATAAAAGCATTGAAATCCAGGGCATTACACAAGGTCTGAAGTATGGCTCAATAGCTGCTATTAGGTGATATTAATTATAAAAATGACCCTACATAATTGTGCTCAACTTCTATCAAACTTATTTAAAAGCAAAATTGATTCTCCCACACCTGCTCCAGCTGTAAGGACCGATACAAATTTCATGGAAGAGTAGGTAATATGTCTGGATCTGATGTGTGGCCAGTGCCTGATGCTTCAGGAGGAATAAATGGAGGAGGACAGTTATCGAGTGATCCATCTCCTTTTGTTCAGTCACAGTTTCTAGCAGTCTAGGCACACCTAGAGCATAAAGTTGCACCCCTGAGCATCTTGCTTAATGACAACTGATGGACCCATCCTCTGTGAACTTCTTTAACTTTTTTGAACCCAGTTATACTTTTGGCTTTTACAACATCTCTATGTTTTTACCTTATGATATACTCCGACTAACATAAAACTGAGTTTCGAAATGAAATTACATTTCAGCAAGACAGGGAGGAAAACCTTAATATAGAATGTTGTAATTTAAGGACAGAAAATTCATCGCCAGGATAAGGAGGAAAAATACCACTGAGTGTGAATTTATCAGCCACAAATAATGAGATATAAAATGTGCATGCCTTGACAAGACAAATCTTAACTATAAGAGCCACTAGTGAGTTTAAAATGAAATTACATCCATTAAAAAGGATGAAAAGACATTACCGGCTTTCTGCGTGCTTGCTCAAATGTGCTGTGCTGGACAATAAGGCAAATGGAAATGAATGAAAGTGGTAATTTAACACATTATTTGGCAAATTCCTCATATTAAAAATGTTGGTCAAATGTTATCAAGACTTTGCTGTTGAGACAAAATGGAATCTAAAGCTACTAACTGAGTCAGAGTTCTATTTCCCTCCTGATTTTTCATCGATACATAAGTTACAAAATCTTTTTCATATGAACTGCAATTCCCCTGCAAAGAGATGGATCCTCAGAAGATGGTAACATTCATTTTTCCTAATTTAATTATGGTCTTGTACTGGCCTAGCAGATTTTTTTTCACATGCACTTTTTACACAATTTAAGGATTTTCTGTGATATGGGAGAAGTCTCTCTCCTATGACTTAGAACACAAACATGTAGAAGCAAAGAGGACATGAGATTGCTAAAGAGAAGAGGTGATCCCAGACTTTGCTTTGCAGTATTTTTTGCTTTTTCTGTTATTACATATATTTCTATTCTTATTTTAAAATGAGAAGCACTTTTTTGCCATATTGCAGTCTTACATACTACTTAGCTTTTGTGTTGTGGAGATTTGTTAATAAACAACTAAAACTGTGGTATGCATGCTTTTAGTTCTTCTTTTGTTAAAAAGGTGATCCATGAAGGGAAGATACAAAACTCCAGCAAGTTAACTATATGTGATAAATACTCCCAACAGCCAGGCTATGAGAGAAATTCATCACAATTTTCCTTTATAAATGTCATTTCTGTTTTAGGTCCCAGAATTTTTACCCCATTGTGGCTGACTCCTACTCCTAGTGATGGCTCTGCCACCAATAAAACTTGGTAGAGTCTGAAAGGAGTCTACAGGAAGTCAGGAATGTGTCCATTTCAAATTAATTGCTTTGTCTTACAAGTACTTCGTTTAATGCCACAGGATATGAAGGAGTAACTATTTTAAGTATGAAAAACCACATAATATATATTTTTAAAGCTCCCTCCCCTCCCCCACACTAACTTAATTGATTACTAAAATGCTTACTCCATGTTACAAGCTTCTCTAGTGACTGAAAAGTGACACATGTGGTCCACGCTACAGCATTATTTGAAGTGGGAGTCAGATAGTCTCATTAGAGATGGATATGTGGCATGAAGCCTTTAGACAATATGCTAACTTCTTCTCTTCCTTTGGTTGTGGGAAGCATTCAGCACATGAAGTTAACTTTACGGAGTTCTGTAATAGGTTAACTAAGAATCTCATTAAATTAAATAGCTAAAAGAATAGGATTTTGAAAACACGAATACAACTGTTCTGAAGTTAGAGTTAATAGGATTCATTAACTACTGAATCACAGTTCAGATGAATGTACAATACAATAGCAAATGCATCCTCACTAAAACACATTAGAGTAGCTAGCTAATGAATTTAGAAAGAAAGAAAGAAAGAAAGAAAGAAAGAAAGAAAGAAAGAAAGA
>ML685763.1:8564165-8672510 GCA_007922175.1 Pelusios castaneus | reverse complement strand
AGAAAGAAAGAAAGAAAGAAAGAAAGAAAGAAAGAAAGAAAGAAAGAAAGAAAGAAAGGTAATGCAATGCAATGCAATGCAATGCATTTTCATTGACTTTTATGCAGTACGACCTTTTATTCATTGTTGTTTTCTTTATTTTAAAAGGCAGAATGTTGTATATAGCCATTAGGAAAGACTACATTCTGGGAAGCAAGAAGCCCAGACCCACTTGAATATGCTTTGCAGAAACAGCACTGTAGGAAGAGGGACAAAATTCTAGTTTTTTGTCAGGTGGTTTGCACAGCCTGACTAGTTATTAGTAATGACCATAGAGAAGATCCGAGCTGCTCTAGCCAGGGACAGTCTGTCTGATCAATGTACAGACTGTAGCAAAGGACCCTGGCCTTCCTCTGAGCCTGGGCCTGAGGACAGGCCTGAATGACCCCCCAGCTAGACACTAGCACTGCAGGACTCCAGCCCCAGAAGCAGAAGGGCAGGGCCCAGCCAGGAAGGGGAGGTATAAAAGCCCAGCCAGGCAGCTCAGTAGGGCCTGAGCAGCCACGGAGGCAGGACATGCCCCTGACTGCCCACGGACTGGGTTGGGCCAGGCTTTGACCAGAGGACAGTCACGGGTCCCCCTGGCTGGAGGGCAATACGGCCCACCCGGTCTACTGGGCCCCAGTGACTTGGAGGGGATCCCCGAGACTGGAGCCCAGAGAAAGCATTCCCAGCTCCACCGCGAGCCAAGCCCAGAACCTCTCTCACTGGGGGAACCTGAGGAACCGCTGATCACCTGCGACCTCGAGGAACTCCCATCAGCTGAGGACCCCGAGCCCCACGAGGAACAGCCAACAGCCACTGGACCCTATGACCTGGAGATCTGCCCTCCACCGAAGAACCGGAGGAGTTGCCAGACCTACCACCAATGGATATAGAGGGCCTCTCCAGGATTCCCTGAGCCATTTACCCCTCCAACACTGAGGAAACTCTCCAGATCCAGGTACCCAGGTCTGGGAAGAGAGGAAGTGGCCCAGGGGTGGCTAGCCGCCACACAGCCAGTGGCCGAGCCGGCTGGCGCCAGCATCTTTTGGTCGGAGCCCCGCTGGCTCCAGTGGCAACCACTCCGTCACTGGATAGGGCCCTGGACTGGGACGCAGTGGAGTCGGGTGGGCCTGCGACCCCCTCCCTAACCCTTTATCGATCTCTACAACCCGGAGTGCAAAAACCCTACTAACCCTGCTGAGGGGTTTGTGTCTCGTGCCTGCCCCGCCCCGCCTGGGGCCGGGGGCAACTGACTCTCATGCCTGCTCTGCCCCACCTTGGGCCGGGGGCAACTGACTCTCATGCCTGCCCCGCCCCGCCGAGGGGCCGAGGTGATTAACCCATTTGGCTGGGGGACTGGCCGGCGGCCTTTGTGACAGCACCCCCTGGCTTACACAGACACATTGATCGATCCGCTTGCCTGGCCATAATCCTCCCACATTGAGGAGCTACGGATGTTCGACACTGAGACCTCCTCCGTGGTATGAAGGAAAGTATTGAGTACATCAAAGGTTTGACCCAGAGCCCTGTGAAATTAATGAAAGCCTTCTCATGGATTCCAGTGGCTTTGGACAAGGCTCTAGGATAGAGTATAAACTACTGTTTCCCTTCTGCACGTCTTCCCCACAAATAAGTGATTTGGATCTTTCTATGGTCCCCTAAAGCACCCTAGAAACTAGACGCAATCCAACAGCCCTTACTGAGATGACAATCCCTTGAATTTTAGTGTAAGTGTTGTTTAATAAAGACATCAGGATTGACTCCCTATTGCCTATCAATCTCAGAATCTTAAGAAAAGCTACTTTTACAGAAATACATTACAACTCTGGAGGAATTCTTTTATATATATAATAAATAAAACACAACTACAAAGTGCTCTTTCCATTCTGCTCTATTCAGGAGATGTGTGACAACATTCTATACTAACTGAAGCTTCAAGTAGTCTTCATAGTTCGGTGCAGATAGAGCTGATTGCAGGCTAGCCCTGAAGTGACAAAGAGTGATTTATGCCAACACTGAGGTAACCCAATGATAGTTGTAAGAGCTTATCAGAAATACCACATGCATCTTTTGTTCTTCAGCTTTGCAAGCTGTTTCTGCAGAAGTGAACCACATTCTATAGGGTAAGTAATATCACCAAGTGATGGAAGACCAATTGCACATCAGTGACTAATCCACTTAGTGTCCCAGCTTTATGAGGTTGTGTGAAGCAAAACCTATCATGATATTGAACCTTGCTTTCAATTACAGGCTAAATAATTTCATTGATTCCAGTACCTTAGTGGAAACATTTAAGTCTACACCTTAACAGTCTTAGGCCATTTCTGTGCCTTGCCAACAGTGCAGCCCTATCCATAATGCCAATATATTGAATCTAAGCACTAGAGAACACAGGAAGGAAAAGAACCAGTGTATTTTGAGGTAAATGCAAGTAAAGAGGATATCTTGGAATACATTTTCAAAGTGGAGCACATGCGATATGCAGGCAAATCCAACTATTTATTGAACAGCATTAGTTGTGATGTGAGCTTACAAGTCAAGGTAACTAATAAAGACTCAGCCATAGGCCAATGAATCAAAACCAAAATATATGACAAACTTGAACCTAAATCCAGAATTTTAAAATATATATAAAACAAATTTAAAAGAATAGGTTACAGAAAAAGGCATCCAGGACAAAAATATGAACAACCATTTTGACCTCAAATGGCAATAAAAATTATAATATAATAAATAATGTGACAGGTCTTCCACCTGCCAAAGCCTCATAGACAGAGGTTGTTACGTTCCTCGACGCCGGAATATCAGCCTTCTAAGTACACTGATGGCACAGATTGAAAATGGAGCCGTAAAGGCCCTCCTTAACTTGTTATTGGAGAAACTGTGTAAATATCTGGCATACCCATCAGTCTTTTAAACAAGGGGGAATCAAAATATTTGTAGTGGGAACAACTGCCATGTTTAGTTACTTATAAATATCCTCTAGTCTCAACTTGATTAGGGAGTTCACATTTTCAAACTTAAATATAGTCATCTCCAATTATGAGAGGCCTAGAGAATGCAAACAATTCTGAATATACTTTAATCAAGAAAATGTATGTGAGAAAACCCTACTGAACAATTCTTCTAAGTATAGCCTTGGCAAACATTGTGGATGCATACTATGACTATGAAGCCAAAGATAGATATTATGATAATGCACTTTGGGCAGAAAAAATTATGCTTCTCTTGACTCTAAGAAGAGAATCTGGGGTATTATTTGGGAGACCAAGAATCTTTCTATGAAATTTGTTTTCAATAATTTCCAGTCTCAAGGGATCATTCCAGCTCCATGTTTCTACACTATGCAAAATCTGGGCATATACTGGATACCTTGGCCTCAAAACCTAAAGGCTAGAGCAATTAAGTTGTTGCAGTGAGCCTACAATATCATGCATAGCTATTAAAATTCAAGCTTAATTTATGTATATGCAACTCACATCTTCAACCTTCATCTGACTTACTTGAGTTTTTGGCCATTTATATATTTGCCATATTTAGATTATCTATTCCAGAAAAGCTTGATAATACCTGTTCATCTGCCACTTATGTATTTTGCACTATTTTTATACACAAATAATCTATTCTTATGTTGCAAATATTGTAGCTTTGATGTTTTAGTACCTGATAATGTCTTTCATTCTGTTGAAAGATGACAGATGAGCTATGAAAATGCTCTCCGTTTTTCACCTTTATAGAACATTTAGAATATTGGCCTGATTCGTTTTGTACTATTAAAGTCAACGTCTTCACTTCAAAGTAAGAGAAAGAATTTAGAACCATTGTGTCCTACTTTTCAACAAAGGATATAGATTATTCCATAAGCCCCGTCTCCTACCTCACTTTCGCAAATTGGAACTACTGTTGCAAAGCTTTGTTCAGTTTTGGAAATTCTTTCTTTCTCATTGACGTGACCTGCACATTTGATTGTCTAACAACTACCTAATTCTGCCATGCTTAGCTAAATTGATTAATGCCCTTCTCTTAGCCTCTTTGGAATAACTGACACTACTCATGTAGTCAGATACTACACCATGTGAGTAAAGGTGGCAGAATTGGGACCTATGTTAATTAGATGCAATTATTTATATAGCAACCAAAATACAGACAGCACTTTACAGAAAAATATGAATCAATCACATTTTGATCTCATTTGCACAAGGGTAAATCCAGAGAGATTCTGTTTATATCAGTGGAGTAACTCCAGTTTACACCTTCGTAAAACATAAATACATGAAAAATGAGAGAATAAAATGCATCATAATAAATGAGTATTTTGCTGCCTTAGTACATATCATAGAACTTAAACCAGAATATGGATCAATTTGCTACTCATTGTGGGACACCACATTTTACCAGTTACTTTTTAATTACTCACTAGGTATTGTGATATTCCCTTTGAAAAGTTTGTCTCTGTGTTGTGTACATTTGTTTTTTGTCATGAATAGAGACCAAAAAATCAAGTTATCAAATCCTTTCACAGGACAGGGAGAACATAAGTGCTAATTATTAAAAGATTATACAATTATTTTCTAGCACATATAATAGAGGAACTCTCTCCCCACCTCTCTTTTTTCCACCCTGGGGCACTGCAATCCTCTCTGGGTGCTTTAAGATATCTCATTCTAATGAAATTCACCGCTAAAAATTTCCACTGGTTCCAAATGGAAACTAGGTTTTGGCTATAACAAAAATCCATCAGTCTACTTATTCCCAGAACTACTGATTCTACAGCAGAAATCAACAGAGAACAGAAGTAAGATCCTAGGGGAGTCTACTGGAATTTCTACTAAGCAACCTCCATTACGGCCTTTCAGTTGCATTACTCTTCTCTGAGTCCAGAATCTTCTGTTGCCTCCCCTCCTGATCCCCAGCTATTCCAATACTCTCTCTCACCTCCTCACAATTCTTCAAATCTCCTCTTCATTCTTTCAGCCTCTTGAGCTATGTCTACACTAGAAAAAGTTAAGTTGATTTTGTTAAGTCGACTTAATAAGGTCGACTTCAAGTCAACTTAAAGTCAACCTTATTAAGTTGACTTAACAAAGTGGTTACCCTGAATGGGGACTTAGTAAGTTGACCTAACTGCCCATAAGTCGACTTAATAAAGTCGACTTAAGGGTTACTCCATGTCCCCACTGTGCTTGAGTAGACCTAAGGAGTCGACTTAAGGGTTAAGTCGACCTAACCGGCAGTTCTTACTAAGTCGACCTAAGCTTTCATTAAGTCGTCTTAAGGAATTTCTTAAGTCGACTTAATGAAAGTCCAGTGTGGACAGGGAGTAATTTAGGTCGACTTAAGGCTACTTAAGTCAACCTAAATTGCCAGTGTAGACATACCCTTGGTGCCAAGCTCCTCTCTTTAAAAATTAGTGACTTCTGGGCTGGGTGTAGGATACCAGAATGGGGACTCCATTCTTTTCTTTAGGCACAAACAGGTACAATTCTGGCAGTGGAAGAGGTGAACTACATCACAGTGCCCTACTAGTGTACCTCAGTTCTGACCTGGGAAGTGAGAACTGGGAGTGCTTCCCAGAACAGATAGACAGACACATCCAAGCACCCTGAAAATAACAGGGTGGCAGGGAATACACTTTCTCTAGCCACCCAAGCAGTACACAGATGATCAGGTGGGGTTGTACTCAGGCAGTTAACCTGAGCCATTGACTGTGCCACCAGAGTGACATTGTTATTTTTAAGCACAGTAGCTCAAGCAGAGCTAGTGCATCAGCATATCTGTCTACACATGCTGGGAAGCACGCTCCTAACTACACTGTAGACATACTCTAAGATTGAGAGGAAGAAGGATATTTCAGAGTCAGTTAAAACTTGGCCCTCTAGCATCAATGCCAGCTGTAAATTAGTTTTTCAGCTGTAGACACCTATGCACAAAGACCTGGAATGCAGCTTCATTTTTACCTGCTGAATGGCTCAGCTATAATAAATACAAAACTGGACATTCTACAGCAACATCATTGTACATTCTACAGATGTAACAAACTATGACACTTTATTTAGCTGATGCATACTACTATCTTAAAGGGATACAGGATCTACCCACTATTTCTGCAGAGCTAAAAAAAGGGGGGGGGGGAGAAAATCATGTTACTATGAGTGAGCAAAACTTAAATACAATACGATCCCTATTAAGTAGCTAACTTGCAAACATTCTGCATGCTGTCTCTTATATAATAAAGAAACCTAAGCATTAAGTTAGCTGTGTGCTTACAATTATGAAGAAATGAACTGATGTTTGCAAAATATTCCAGAAATCTGCTGTTGTTGCACAAACTAAGGATAATGTTTACAAAATCAGCAGTCAACTTCAGTTCTGTCACAGTCGTTCTGAGCTTCACAGCTACCAAGAAAAACAGAAGTCTGATGCTCTTAGTCTAAAACCACAGGCCCTTACCATTTGACAATCACCATTACTACTACAGGATTCAGTACACAAAGCCAAACTGTTATGTGGTATAAACACTGACTACATTTCAGTATAAATATCAATCTTCTGCATGTTAATCAGAATCGAAGTAAACAAATAATAAAATCAATAGTTTCATGTTAACAGTGTAAATGTGAACTAAAAATGTATATAAAATGAACTATTTACTAGAGTATAAACGCACCAGGATGTTCTGCAGAAAGATAATGTGTTTTCTGGTGAAATACAAATTTTAATTATACTGTGTAGTACAGGAACAAAATTAATGTATCAAGTGGCACATAAACAGACAAATGTGCAAAAATTTATATTGAAAGAAATGACTAATGCGTACTCAATGTGTCAGTTACAGCCAAGAGGGCCATTTCACATTATGTCCCCACTATAAATATAACCAGGCCTTGCACTAACGTACTGCTGATTGCATCGAGAAAATAAAACATAAAATATCCAAAGCTTTGGCTTTCAAGTTGTGTGTCATCTGTAATAGAGTGCTAGCCAGGAGAAGGTGAATCTCACTGGAATCACAAATTCTGAGCCAATGTCTATTTCTGCATCCAGAATAACAAGTAGTAGAAAAGAAGAGAATGCAGAGGCTATAGAAAGGAACATGGAAAAAAGCAAAAAGCAAGACACATATAAACTTAACGTGAACTCACGTTTTATATTTACGCATAGTTGCCCAGCCAAGCACTCCAAAGTTAGGAAACACCACAATTAAGTCTGCCAGTTCAAACTTTAATTAAGCCCCCTTGGATATATGCATTATGCTACAGTTTTTAATTACATAATCATGGACTATATTTTCCACAGGATCTCTGCCTCATTCATGCCTGGAGCAGATGATGCTCATTGAATGAAACCAAGGTACTAGGAACAGCAATTTAAGGGAAAGACTTGCTCAGTTTCTGCAGCCTTGGATAAAGCATACCTAGTCACTCTGGGGCACGGATAGACAACAGTGGCACATGAGCCTATTCAGAGCGGCATGCAGCACCCTCTGTGGCACCACAGAAATTGCCATTGAAAGCCCCTCCCTCAGCTTCTTTCAGGAGCAACAGGGATGCATGCCCCGCCATGACCATGCCCCCGGCATGCTATGGAAAGAGGCTACCAAGATTAGCTCCACTCTGTGGCATGCCACCACAAAAGGAGCCACTCCGGGCAGCTTCTTTGTGCAGTATGCCTGAGGACCCCCGAGAGGAGCCGCACTGGGCAGTTTCTTTCCATGGCATGCTGCTAAAAGAAGCTGCTCCAGGCAGCTTCTTTTCAGTGTCCCTGGGGACCCTTGTCCCCAGGCATGCTGGCGAGAGGAGCTGATTTGGGCAGCTTCTTTCCGCAAGCGGCTTCTTTCAGCCATGTGCCTGGGAAGTGCCCCCTCCACTCCAGCCATGGCTGCTGGTGAATTTTCAGGCAGGCACCACTTTCTTTGGTGGAGGGGGCCACTGGTGCCAGCTAAGGGCTGAGGAGGAGGGGCCGGCACAGGGGTCGGCCAAGATTGCCAATCCCTGCTGTGGGGGATAGTGGATGTACACCAATCAGCACACGGGAGCAGTGAGCATGCTCACAACAGAAAGACTTCAAAAAATTTAGCTGTCAAACTCTAACAAGTCTATCAAACCTAGGTGAGCTGTGATTTTTCAATGCCTGTAACTTGGCCAGATGTTTATGGGAACAGCAAAACAAACCATTTTTCCCTCTCCTCATTCTGAGAAATGGTTAAAGAGTTTTAGCTAAAACTTTCCCTTAAAAAAAAAAATTCAACCTAAAACCGAATTCTGAACAAATATTTTGAAAAGTGAGAGCAGAGGACACATAAAAGGTAAGCCATAGCGATAACCATTCTCAGAGCTGTTTTTAAATGACTCTACTTTAAAAACAAAAATATTTAACAAACTGAAAAAATTTACTTGTTCTTATAATGTTGCACTTAAGGTGGAAAAACTATTACAAAGTTAAAACAAGATTTTTCTGGTTTTGTTCGTACAAATAATTGCTATTTTTAATCAAGACTCCTTCTCCTTTGAAATCTCAGTCTAAGAATATGGGTCAAACAGAACGAATGGGGATCCCAGGCTTGCTTCCATAATCTTGTCTTCCTAATATCTGCAAAACATCTACACACTGATGAAGTTACATGAACAGCAATGGTAATAATGATCACAATCCTGTAAATTTATTAAAAATATTATAGATTTAGTTCAAGGTAAAGAATCATGACAAAATCTTACCTGCAACATAATCACCAAATCCAATGGTAGTTAAAGTGATAACTACAAAATAAATTGCATCTAGTGTGCTCCAGCCTTCTATATGCTTGAATATTACTGCAGGAAGAGCAACAAATAGCACACAGCCAAATAATATGAATATTATTGTTGATATGATGCGAATCTTTGTCTGACTCACATTCCATTTCTACAAAAGAAAGGGAAGTAGGGAGGGGGAAGAAAGAAAATCCCTAGTTAGTAAAACAGTATCATTGTACTTGAGCACCTAATGAACTCACAATGATGACCATCACCTCTGCTCAGGAATGGAGCTGAAGGAATGACTGATTTTTTCAGTTCGTTGGCAGTTAAGGGGAAAAAAAAATCAGTCAGTGAGAACAGCAACAAAATGTTTCAGAATTGTGGTGAATCAAATCAACAGAAATTTTATTTCTGGTTAAATTAAATATTCTGTTCAACCTGAAACAGAATGTTTCATTTAGTTAATAGGCATTTTTAACCCCTTTGAAAAATAAAAACAAAGGAATGAAGGGCTAGACTCACAAAATGTCCAGAAGAAGAAGAGCTCCATTTATAACCTTTAGCCTTTCCGCACTCATCTAGGAAGCATAAAACAGAGGTTCAAATCCTCCTTTGGACCAGGGACTTGAATCCAGGCTTCCTTCTCCCAGGTTGAGTGACTTAACCCCTGACTATTGGTTAATCTGTGCTGGATTAAGCCCAGACTCTCCTGATGAAGCTATTCCACTTTGCATAAATAATTAAATGGTCATTGGAGCAGGGCCTTGTACTCAGGTCTCCCCTCTGTGAGTGCCCTAACTACTGAGATAAAAGTGGCATCAATAGTGCCTCCCCAAATAGCACACAAGAGTTCTTATGAATCCAGCCTGGAAAAAAAAAGTGATGACTGAAACTATGTGCTGAATTTGTGTCAAATTTGTGTCTAGATTTGGGACAACTGAAACAGCATTTTTCAGCCCACTATTGGTCTGAAAAAAATATTCCCAGCTGCCTTCATTCTGGGTACATCCACACCTGATTAAAAGACCCATGGCACAGGCATAGCCACAGCTAATCCAGGTCAAGGGATTTGGGTTTGTGGGGCTCAGGCTGCAGAGCTAAAAACTGCTGTGTAGATGTTTGGATCCCAGACCTTAGGCTCCAGCTCCAGCCTGAACATCTACACAGCAATTTTACAGCCCCACAGCCTGAGATTGAATCAGCTGATCCAGGCCAACTATGTGCCTTTAATTGCTGTGTAGAATTACCCTCAGAGTCCACCACAGGAACAAGAGTGTTTATTTAAAGCAAATGTGGATATTCTGGGAAACATTTGAGATGCTGAAAGTCTGACTCCTTTTGGTCTGAATGAATGGCATTTATACCACTCCGTAAAACTAAGGGATCAGCAGATTCATCATACTGCCATTTGACATACTTAGCTCAGTGTTTAAATGGACAGAAAATTGGCTTCTTATGTTGTAGGATGCAGTTTTGCACCTGCAAGTAATTATGGGTAAAAATCATGCATTTTAGCCTACTAATTATCTGATTGCATCCACAAATCAGGTAGTTGGCTAATTATATTGGTTCAATTAAAAGCAGGATGAAAATTGCACCCATAAAATTGGAGACTCTCTTAAAATCGGGCCTATTTATAGACAATATATGAGATCAGAAAAGTGCTTATGGACCTGCTTCATGATAGACCTTTCCTTATATTTTTTTAACTAGTCTAATGCTAGTGAAAGTTATTTCAGACAACCATCAAAACCAAAGGCCAAGCTTTTTTCATCCAAAGCCAAGAAGCACAGGATGTGGTGATGTCAAATCTCCTATAATGTGTCTCAATTTTAATTTTATTTTATTGGGAGGGAGTAGGAGGAAAAATTCACCTCTAAGAGTGAGAGAGCCATTCAGTGTCTGACTATTCAAAATAAATCTTCCCACCAGAGACCATCAAAAAGGGAGTAAACAGTTGCTAAGTTTTATAATATGGATAATATCTGTTAGGAAATAAATTAAGAGCACCATCTGTTTTCCACACAGGAAGACAATTAGCCAGTTAATGCAAATAGAGCTACTCAAAACTTTCCAAAATCTGAATTTTTCAATAAAAGCTTTCATGAAAATGTTGATTTCTGAAGAGAAGTAGTAAAGCAGAAAGAATAATCAAATCTTCATGATGTTTTCTTTCCATTTTTCAGCCAGCTCTAGAGGCAAATAGCTTTTGGTTGCCAATGATCCAGCTGGGTTTGAAATGGCTTTGAGCCAAAAGTCAACAAATCCCAAGCCTTTTCCTCCCATTTTTCTTAAAGCCATCATTTGGTTGCTGGATGAAGCTGTCTGGCATAGCACCATTCTGCATTGTGAGAGCACAAAAGCAACCAGAGTTGCAGACGATTCCTGTTATACTGGAAAACAAGCATGCTGCACAGGACCGATCCCTTTTGCCACACAACAGTTGCAGTGCTGGTACAAACAGGAAGTTGCATTGCAAACTAAGGCTGCTAAATAAACATTTATTTTAAAATGCACTGTGATAGGTAGTGTATATAGGTCAAATGCCAACTTATTAAAAGCATATTTTGAAGAGTAACTGCCGTGTAATAGATAAGCACCTACATGAGTGTTGTTAAAATTGCTGAACTTCTTGAAATAACATTGAAACATAATTTTATGAAATATCAATAAATGTTTGTATTAACATTACCAGCTTCTACAACTTTAATAAATATGTTTTTAATAATCGTGTTAGGAAAATAGAATCTTATGTAGCTTTTGGGGCACTGAGCTGAATTTAATGATCATGACATTGAGGAATTCCAAACATTTGTTAGAGTCAAGTAAAGCTGTGCCTTAACAACCACCCAGAGGAATTCACCACAAAGAGCTAAGGAGGTTACACCCATTAATGTCACTATAGCCTGGTTGATGCACAGCAGGGTATCCTGCTGTCCTGCTACCACTGGGACAACCAGTGCTGAAATTGGAGTTGAAGCTGCTTCAGCCCCTGAAGACTTATATTACGCGTAGTTACAACTGAGGGACTTCTGGCCCTGCAGCACAACAGGCTGCTGCAAACAGAGAAGGCACAGAGGAGGAAATATGGGCTTCTGTGGGTCTAACTAAGTAGGGGGCCAAGTATGTGATAGTCTATACATGCTCCTTGATGCCTCTGCTCCTAGTTTTCTAGATCCAGCAACAAGTGTGTGGGGAGAGCAGATTTGTAGTGTTGAGTATAAGGTAGGAATGGAAAGTTTCTGGGTGATATCCCCTGCTACAATGTCTTTAACAGAATCAGTTTTACCAACTCTCACAATTTTTACTGCAATTCTTGTGGTCACTGGTGGTTTTTTTTTTTGTTTTTGTTTTTTTTCAAGTCTTGGCTGCTGGAGTATATGTGAGAATCTCAGGTTTCATTTAAAAAACATGTCTACTTTTCATGGTTGCATGGATAAGCATGAAAGTGTCACCTCCATGCATGTAAAGGTTCAAACTCTCGAAGGTCAATAAAAAGAACCCCAATGTATTATTTTTTGCATAATTCTCAGGGTCCTGACCCGTGATTCTTAAATGTTTGGGGTTGATAAGTTGCTCATAAGTTCCGCTGGTCAATTTTTGTGCTTTTACAGCTATACTCTTCTGTTCTTAAAAGATGTTTTTCTCTGCCCCGTTTCTTCTGTAGATTAAAGACCACCCAAATAGGGGCAATTTGGTCAGCTTTCAAACACTTATGCATGTGAGTGACTTCACATATGAGCAATTCCATTGACCTCAGTAAAACCCCTGATGCTGTCATAACTATGCCAGGAAACATTGAAGCCAAGTTCTGTCAAATAAATAAAAAATAAAATAGAAAGAATTTTTTTCTAATCTCTTTCAGGTAATTGTAGGTCTTTCTTGTACCAACAGAGAAATACAAATTGCAAAAAATCATTCTGTGTCTGAAAGTTAAGTGGATACCTTTAGGTATCTGTTTTATGCCAATCAATAGGATAAAGTTATTGTAGGTTCAGAAAAATATATGTATGAAACAGGTAGCGGGGATACAGTTTCAAATAGATTTTTGTATGCATGGAAACACAATTTTGTATACTACTATTTGCATATGCTTAACCCATGTTTTCACACTTCTCATGAAGCATGAGACAGCACTGGCCAACTGAAACCCTCTGGTGTCTTTCAAGTTCTGTTTTCCTTACAATCAGTCTTTCTTTTAAAAGACTACATTCTTTCCCACCCCCTTGTTGTTTAAAATAAAACAAAAGGAGCCTTCTTTTAGTTCATGGGGATTCTGTAGGAGAAGGGGAGAGCCCAGATGCTCACTTCCTGTGCCCTGGGGCTATGCAAGAAGGGCAAGATCTCAATACTGTATGGGGAATGGAAGGACAATAGAAGAGCTCCCTAGAAGATGTAGTAAGGAAGTCCAGAAGTTCAGTTACTGCTCACTTTGAATACCATCTAGACTATCAGCGTATGTTTTAGCTATGATTTACTGTAGATTTCAAAGTCTATGTCTACATTAGAAAAAGTTAGGTCAACTTTGTTAAGTCAACTTAAGGTCGACTTTAAGTCGACTTAAAGTCGACCTTATAAAGTCGACTTAAAGTGGTTACCTGAAAGGGGACTTAGTAAGTCAACCTAACTGTCCTTAAGTCGACTTAATAAAGTCGACTTAAGGGTTAATCCATGTCCACACTGTGCTTGTTAACCTAAGGAGTCGACTTAAGGGTTAGGTTGACCTAACCAGAAGTTCTTACTAAGTCGACCTAAGCTTTCATTAAGCTGACTAACGAATTTCTTAATTCAACTTAATGAAAGTCCAGCGTGGACAGGGAGTAATTTAGGTCGACTTAAGGCTACTTAAGTTGACCTAAATTGCCAGTGTAGACATATCCATAGTGTCTACACTGATTCCCTTATATTATTTCAAGTTATCTCTTTCACTCAGATTTCTTTGTCAGTGACTTCCTTACTATTGTGCAATACTATACATTTTTAAACAAACTGCTGCTGCTTTAGATATATTTTAAAGGCAAAGAAAAAATATTAGTTGATTGATTTGGATCCAGTTTCTCTTCCCAGTCAAAATTATTTTAGGAAACTAAATCTCAATGTATATGTTGAACTTCGCCTGGTTCTCTGTAAACAGTTTTGGTTAACATGTACTTACAGTAACCTTCAACACACCTTTTGCCAAAAATCAACAATGACTTGCTGCATTATTATTTTTAAAAGTTTACTATATTTTCATTTAATTTGCTAAATTTAGAGTGATGAGTAACAGTCCAAACAGTATATTTAGCATACTTACAACAAATGTATCTTCTACTTTGGCAATTCCTTTTCCAAATATGGTTCCTAGTTGATCTCCAACTCCAGCCAACAGAAAACCAAACAGAGGAATTCCCAATAAGGCATAGATGATACAGAATATCTTTCCACCTTCTGTTCGTGGCGAGATGTTCCCAAAGCCTATATCACAAACAACTTGAGCTATTTATAAATTACTTACACATATTAAATTACATGTCCAAAAGTACTGCAAGAAGAGAAAAAATGTTCCCTGTTGTATCAACCACATTATATTATACATTGCTACAGACTCATCCTTCTAATTTGATTTTCTTATTCAAAGTGTTGTCCAATTAACCAATTTGTCTCTCTTATACTGTGCAATGCTTATATCATTGACTTTTTTTTTCCTTCTCCCATGGAGCAGCTTTACCACAGAAGCTGACTCCTGCTCTCATTACTCAGGCTAATCTCCCTCTGAAATCACTTGGGGCAAATCTTCCATTGTCTTCAATGGGAGATTTGCCTAAACACAGTGCACTCAGACTTATAACTGGAATTGCAATTTGCGGACTTCAGTGCATTGAAACTGTATGCAGCTTGCATTCAAATTCAATATAAACAGTGTTCCTAACCAAGATCATAATGAGCCAATTTTCAAAGGAGGCAATATGAAACCATACCTTCAATGTGCCAAATGAGGATTGGTACCTTACAAGGGACTACTCATATGGTTGAGGACTGAAGGAGTTCACAAACACAGGTTTTTGAAGACACATTAAGACTTTGCACTTTGACAGTACTGTACATTTGTGAACTCACATCATTTACAAAGATTACTGAATTTTAGTTAAAAATATACTTCTGGCATTTCATATTAGCTCTGTTTTAAAATAGGGAAATGGAAATACACTCCTATAAAATGCTGAATGCCTTCAACTCCAAGCATCTCACATGGATCCTAAATGACTTGTCCATAGCCACACATGAAGTCTATAGAATAAATTTTAGATCTCCTGAGTCCAGTTTGTCTCTTAACGCAAAGGCCTTCCACTCCCTTGATGCACCCACATTTTTCCTGGGATATTTGCTACAGTCTCCTCTCCCTGTAAGAAAGTTCCACACTTCACTTTTCAGGAAGATAATGGCCTCAAAGTATTGCTGGCTGGAAAATTGCAGCAAAATCTTTTTTCTCTCTCCTCCACACTGTTCATTTTTATCAAAACTTCTATAGGCAATTTCAACTTTTCTACGAAATATCAAATCAAAATATTTTGGTCACAAACCAAAGTTGTTTTCAGGAATTTAGTTTTTCGACAAAATATCAAAATTTTCCACCGAAAGGAGACTTTTTAGCAAAAAATTTTGTTTACCCAAAAATCCAATTTTCCGTCAAAAGGAGTAGACAAAACTTTCAACTAGCATTACTCAGAATTTACAATTTTTTTTCATGCATAGTTCACCAATTTATACTGATTGAGATATACTATTAAAATTTAACTATCAGAATGCAAGAGGTAATACAAATAAGTGAAGCCCTTTTGTATCTGGCCCAATTTTTGCTTATCTATTTTGAGCACCATGGTTTAGCACCAAAACCAAATGTTATTCATATGCATTGTTTTGTTTATTTTTATTACTATCCTTGAAGTTAAAGATGAATCATACCCAAGACTCTGTATACAAACTTCTCCCTTTTTAAAACACACACATCTTTTGGAATTTTAAATAAAAATCTGGATATGAATGCTATGGCTTGAGCTATACATCAGACAAATTTGTAATAAAATATATAGCAGTTATATTGAAGTAAGGAAAGCATTGTTATTTCAAAATTCAAAAATGTAAAGTGTACCTAACCAAATTTATGTTGCAGGCATTATACTATTCTTAATAGAAACACTACTAGTATCTTTTTGGATATACCACAGCCAAAATCATCCCTGGATTAACTCCCTTGAAAAACAGAATTATTCACAGTATGAATTTGGTTCAATATACGTCTTTAATCTTAATGCAAATTCCCAGACAAACAAATTAGTCATGATGGAATTAAGGTTGAGAGTATAGATCAGTAATCAAAGATAAAAATTTTTTATCTGATTTTGTAATTGTCCCAGAATCAAGCATTATAAACCCCAAAAATTCAGAGTTAAGGTTAAAAGAAATGCCAACATACCAAGGAGTAGAAATGAGCAGTTAGAGCACCTGAACAATCTCAACTCTGCCCTGTAGTGACACCACACAAAATAAATAAATCACATGATTATGATAAAGGGATTTTAGCAATTGTGCCTTCTTATTAGATTAAACTGATTTTAACTAAATATATGTTTTCTCCCTCCCCAATCTCCCACCCTCATGATGTCACTTTATATGGGGCAGTGTAACTGTGGGGCAGTGTTCTGAATTAATTGAAAGTTAGGATGGGAGCCACCGAGCTTACCATTCAGGGAGTTGTAAAATGATGCACACCCCACTTTACTGCACTAAGCGGATCTCAGTGAAGGAGAGAATCTGGTCCCAAAGTTTTAAAATGAATTAATTTCTGTTTACTCATCGCCAAAACAAGAGAGGGAAGCAAATGTTAGTTAGCCTGGTTTAATCAACAGGTCTCTGTATATAGCAACAGTACTTTGAATTCAATTTATAAGGCCTTAGCATGACTTCCAACCAAGTCTCTAGGTGTACCACATGCAACTCCCACTCTCATCTTTGGCAATAGCTCTTGATTTTTTTTTCTGGAGCAAAGAGACATGGATCCCTGTTCCATGTCCTCTCAGTGATGATAAAACACTCACTCAACTAAGCATAGCAAAAGATAGAGAATGGGGGGGTTGATTGTTTTTGGTTTTGAACTCTGACATTTCCATTTCCATTCATCCCACTGCTGTCAAAAGAGACGTTTCTTGTGCAGCAAGTTTGTAATCTGCTACTAACCACTCCCAGAACACTAGTTACCGTTCAGATCTATGTATTTATCTTTTTATAGAGACATTCTTTATATAGGACACAAATGATGCATCTCTTTGCTTCTACGTTCCTCTACCATTTGTACAAGCTCTTCATAACAATTTTTTTCATGTAGAAACAGAATAGAAAAGGTTTTTCTTAATTACATATGAAGGGTTCTCACACATACATTCTGGATACATCCTGTCAGCAATAAGAGGAGGTGCAATATATCTCTGACTCGCTCACTTCTCGGGAAAAAAAGACTATGTGTTTTGGGATCTATCATTATAATTTAGTGCCCTAGCAACATGATTTCTTATAGGATTTCCATTACACACACACACAATATTATGTTTCATAATATGCTACTGTGTGTTACAAATCATCCTCACTTGATAGCTACATGAATTGTCCCTAAATAATTCTGTCCTATTACTCCCCCACATTATGAGATATTTGATTTAGGAAACGTGTGCTGCTTGAGGTTGATCTAATGTTTACATTTTTTGTCTAGAAGAGTGGTCTAAAAACATCAGCAACACACCGTTCCCACACAAGGCTGGAGTAAAACTTCATCCCACATAGCTACATCATGCTGATACCAGTTCAGAAACCATAAGGATACCGCTACATGCCTCTGAGTATCATCCTTCTCTTTTCTGTTTTCAGTGATCACATAGGCTATGTCTACACCTGTAAATTTAGGTCGACTTTAGCTAAGTCGACTTAACTTTAATTTACAAGTGTAGACGCACCCATAGACATTCACAGCATTACTTGCTATGGCTCTAATACTGAATTAGTTGCATCAAAGCTCTCTGCAGAACTCTCTCTTTTGCTCCATCAGCAGCACTAGGCCCATCCTGAGGCTGTTCTTAGTCTGCCATATTGGCTGAACTACCTCCCCAAATCAGCAACATCTGTGCTTCTTTCTCCACTCTTTCTTCCCATCCCCTGGACCAGCATCGTTAAATGGAAACTTGCCATACATGGCCAGGCTCTCAGGATCTGCACATAGGTCAGCACCACAACTACACGGGCAGTTGCTGTTCAAGGAGAGATTCACACCTTCTGTCCGATGTATGTTTCTATTCTTCTGGTTCTGGTACATGGCTGGCTCCTGGATTTACCATCTAGAGTCAAAATTCTCTTTTGAACAGCTTGAGGATATAATTGAAGGCTGTGGTTTTAAACATTTTAGGCTGCCTACCCCTTTCCAAATAATGTAGCCTACCACATACCCCCATTTGAGATGGGGTCATAGTAAACCTAAAATTTAGATTGCCTAGTCTTATTAAATAATGGGTGTTGTCTGCCATTACAGGATTTTTCTTGTACATCCCCTGATGAAAGCCCATATACCTCAGATTGAAAACCACTGAACTAAAGGATCCAAAACCTGCCTTATGAGAGGAGACTCAACGGCTATGTCTACACTGGCAAGTTAGTTCGAATTAAGGAGGCTTAATTCGAACTAACTATGGCTACACTAGGCTTTAGTTAGTTTGAATTAAGGGCTTCCTTAATTCGAACTAATAAGTTTGAATAGGGTATTTGAACTAAGCGGTTAATTCGAACTAACTAGTTCGAATTAACCAATGTGGCCATGTTAATTCGAACTAATTTCTTAGTTCAAACTAACCGGCCATTAAAATGAATGGGGATTGCTAATTCGAACTAAGCAAGTGCCATGAATGGCACTTGCTTAGTTCGAACTAACTTTTTCTAGTTTGAATTAAGCTAATTTGAACTACCTAAAATTAGTTCGAATTAGTTAGTTCGAACCAACTAATTCGAACTAATTTTAGCAAGTGTAGACATAGCCAAAGAGCTTGACTTGTTTAACCTAACCAAAAGAAGGCTGAGGGCAGACATGATTGCTCTCTTTAAATACATCAAAGGAGAAAATACCAGGGAGGGAGAGCACCAATGTGGACATAAGAACAAATGTATGTAAACTGGCCATCAGGAAGTTTAGATTTGAAAGTAGACCTTTAACCATGAAAGGAGTGAAGTTCTTGAACAGCCTTCCAAGGTTTGCAGTGAGGGCAAGAATGCTAACTGGCTTCAAGACTGATCTTGATAAAATTATGCAGAGAATGGTATCACAGGCAGATTACGGGTCTGGGCGCCCCCTGGCCTCCCCACTGGTGCCCTCCCCTTGGGCTGCACCCCCTCTACCTGCAGCCCCACCCCCCTCCCTAGGCAGGCCAGCACTGGGGGAACCCTGTGGCCAGAGGCCAGCCCCAGCCTGGCTAGTCAGCCCCTCGGGGTGGTGGGGCTGACTGGCACATATGGTTTGGCTTTCGGTGCAGCCCAAAGGCCAAGCCAGAGGCCATACTGCACGCCAGCCAACCCTGCCCCCAGAGTGGAACAACCAGTCATGCTGGCCTGCCCTGCCCCTATGGGCAGAGCAGCTAGCCCAGGGGCAGGATGGGAGAGCACGCTTGGCTTCTGGCTTAGGGCGACCCTGCTTCCCCACACAGCACCAGTAGGGTGGAGGGCCCCCACATCATGGGGACCCCTGGGCACAGCTGGCCCCATAGGCCTGTGCGGTAATCTGCCCCTGGTTGGTGTAGGGCTAAAGCGGAAGATTTTGTGGCGGACAGACAGCTAGTTGGCACTCACAGCCTCCCCCCCATGAGTGACCTGACTGTGAACTGATGCTGGGCTTCATGCCCAGAACACCAGCTGGAGTCAGTCTCCTGTGGGAACCGGTTGGGGTCTGAGATAAGGTGTTTCGCGAGGCTTGGCTGTGATGTATTCCTTTTACCTGTTTAAGTTACCTCAGCCTTGGGCCTGTGTGTGTGTGTGAAGGGAAAGTGGGCTTGATCACCCTGCCTTCTCCTGAAATGCTATATGTTAGCATAGTCCCTGAGCATCTGTGGACTTTGCCGTTGGACCATGGACCAGGCTGTCTCAGTAACCTAGGACCAAGGTGCCTCAGGAACCTCCTCGGGGTCATCCACAGTCATCAGGGGTTCCTGGCTGCTGAAGGGATGTAAGCTCTCACCACTTATTACTTTGCTTTTGCTTGCCCGGGGTTATTCACCCTGGCATACAATAAAAATCATCCATCTTTCCAATGGTTTTTGACTGCATCTGGTGAATCCACACAAACCTACCCTTTGGGGTACAGTTTGGGGGAACAGATGGTATGATGGGATAGCCTATTTTGGCAATTGACTGATCTTTGACTACTAGCAATAAATATGCCTAATGGCCTGTGATAGGATGTTAGATCTAGTGGGTTCTGAGTTACGAGAGAGAATTCTTTCTGGATATCTGGCTGGTGACTCTCGCCCTCTAATGGTTTAGCTAATCACCATATTTGGAGTTGGAATGGAATTTTCCCCCGGAAAAGATTGGCATAGTCCTGAGGGATTTCGCCTTCCTCTGCAGCATGGGGTACGGGTCACTTGCTGGTGGGTTCTCTGTGCCTTGAAGTCTTTACATCATTATTTGATTACTTCAGTAACTCAGTCTTAGATTAGAGGTCTATTACAGGAGTGGGTGAATGAAGTTCTGTGAGCTGTGTTGTGCAGAAGATTAGACTAGATGATCACAATGATCCCTTATAATCTTATTGTCTATGGGTCTAAAACCCATTGAAGTCAATGAAAAGATTCCCCATCAGCCTCAAAGCCCTATCTGCAGTGAACTGGAGTAGAATCCAAAATTTTACTTCCAAAAGTGGGTCACATTCAGAGGATACATTAGTGTTCTTTGCAGATTGCCCTCTACTTTACTTCAATAAACTGTACCATGACTTACCTCCTGTTTTCATAAAATCTCTTCCATGTTCTGTTAAATGCTAAGTGTACCACTAATACCCAAAGGATTTATGTGTATTTAGAATATACTCCCTGACAGACAGTTATAGACAAATACAAGAAAAACATTTTAAAATCAAGTTACTTCCACTCACTCAGGAATAAACCAAGATAGGAAGAGCATTGTAAATACTGCTTAATCGTTCTATTCAGCAAGATTACATATTAGATGGTCTTAATGGTAAAACCGACAGCATCCAAGACTCAATTTAGGCATGATTTGAAAAACTACTGACCTTGGTAGAAGTGGGTAGTGCAAGAAGTATTTTAAATGAAATAAACATTAATATGTGCTTTTTCATCTTTCATTTCACCAGTTTCACACACTACAAAAGTTTCATGGAAATTTTTACTAAAACCAAAAACTTCTAAATCATAATTTAACCTGAAGTATAATGACAAATTCTCACACAAAACTGTACAACAAAATGGTCACTTTTGCATCACTCTAGAAGAGAAATCACATCTGTATCCAGTCACATATATGAAAGGAGAATCATATCAGAATGAATTGCACAAACTCTCACTTCAGTTCTCAGCATTATCAGACGTTTGTTTTGATTTCCCAGTTCACTGCTTGTCTTTAGTCATTCAAGAATTTTCAAAAGTCTGAGTCATCCTAACTTTCAAACCATGGTGCAAAGAATATTGCCTCTATTATAAAGTACTGTTTGGAAGTATTTTATGACAAATTCCTGGGCAAAAGACAAAAGTGTTTTTATGGAAAAGGTTGCACATACCCTTTCGATTTATTTGAATATATCCAGAGAGCTATTGATTTTATTTACAATATTGAGTAAGAGAGAGTTGCACTGATTCAGTCATGTGATAATGATTTATCTTCACAATCAAGTGGGATCAAACAGGGATGGATAAACTTTTTGTGGGTCTGACGCCAAACATCTGTGGGCCCCCATTGTGGCAACAGGGCATGGTGCAGAGGGTGGAGCTGGTCCCCAGACCAAGGGGCCAGTCAGGGGCAATGGGGTATGGGGCAGCAGGATGGTTGGTCCTTGTACATAGGCACTGTGATCTCCTGGCAGATGGGTGGTTTTAGGTGACCAGAGAACAAATGTAAAAAACCGGACAGTGTGTGGCGGGTCATAAGTGCCTGTATAAGACAAAGTCCTGACCATAAAATTGGGACACCTGCTTATCCTTGGTGCTTCGGAGGCAGCAGGTGGGAGTAGAGGTAGCTGCAACAGAACCAGCAGGCTTAGGAGCCCTCCATGGAAGCCCACGATCCTGGAAACAGTGTTCCTATTGCCAGCAGGTAGAGACGGCACCAACTGCAGCTGTCCCAGGGCAGCAGGCACAGCCAGTGGCTGCAAACAGAGCACTGTCACCATTAGTTGTGGAGTCTTTCCTTAGCACCTGTTGCCCTCAAGGACCCCAGGTCTGAAGGGCTGGTGTGTGCCCTCTGTTCTGGTTGTTACATAGGCTGCATGCTAGGCACCTGGCTATGCCAGAAGAAGTTTGACAGCTGTCCCTAAACCACGCTCAGTCCCTGGAACATTGCCCACCCATGGTGGATGGCTAAGCACTCAGCCTCAGCCAGTCCACTGCCCCACATGCCAATCTCCAAGCTACCTGTAGCTAAGGGGGGAGGGGACTGCTGCCCCAGCTTCTGCAATCTGGGTGGGAGGCAGCTTCAGGCTGTTGCACCCGCCACTCCCTGACTTTTTTCTGCTGCTAGTGGGCTCTGGCCGCAGCACTCACTGCAGTCACCTACAGCCCATGTGGGTGGAGAGGCCCACACTCAGAAGGGGTCCAAGTAGCTAGGGCTCCAATCCATGGTGGTGAAGAGCCCCAGCTACTTGGGTCCCTTCCACTGTGGGCCTTGCATGAGAGCACTTTCAGTGCCATAATAAATGCAGTACTGGGATCTAAAGATCTGCTCTCTCTATATTTACCTTTCAAAAAAGTGTAAGTCCACATTTCAATGGGTGTTTTCTCACTGAGAGTTTCACAGGTCTCAGGACCAGAATGAACATGATTGCTGGGCTACCAAACAAAGCGAAAGTTTTCTATACAAAAATAACATGGTCAGGGCACAAACATGTATACTTTGGAGATGGAAGAGAAGCTAGCATGCCTGGCTGGCATCAGTTCTTGGAGGCTCTGCCCCGGTTGTCCTCGTCCTGGAGTGATGGAATGTTGTGGTTGCTGGCTGCTGCCTTCCCTGAGATGGGAGCTCTGGCTATTTTCTGCTGCCAGCTGGAGAATGCTCTAACTTGGCTGTTGCTGCCAAGAGCTAGGGCTCTGCCCGGCTGCTCCATTGCTGAGGTGAAGGGGCTCTGGCCAGTGCTCTCAGGCCCCTTTGGCGAGGGAAAGAGGACTAGAATACTGCTTAGTGTCACTCTAGCCTTGCTCCAAGTAGAGGTGGCGGGGACTTTTCCAGCTGATTGATTTTCTCCCGGAAAATGCAGCTTCAGGAAATTTTCAATTTTGATTTTCCAGCAGGAAGCCAAAATGAAATATTTTGTTTCAGAACAGTTTGACTCAACTTGAAATATTTCACTTTGTGGAATGTTTTATTGTTCAGCATTAAACTGCATATGTCGATGCTGTTCCATTGTCTCATGGGAATTGTACTTTGGGAGCCTGATGCCCCCGTTCTCTTCTATAGGATGGACTCCCCCACAGGCCAAATTGACTCTCCCCATTCCTGGGGCTATGTGATACACCATGGGAGTCACATGGCTGCAGGGGCATTATGGAAGAAAGACACTGACCAGATTGTCCCATTTCCCAAACTGGAAGATCCTTGTCATTGCCATTGGCTATGCCCTTTCTATGGAAAGCCCCCTGTCACACAGGTATTGGTATATGATAGTATTTTTGGTTTCTCTGTTTTTAAATAGTTGCCCTATTTAGAGACTTCATCCTTACATACTCTCACAGGATCTCATGCCCCACCCTCCCAACCATGCATCTGTTACAGTAATTCCACTTTCCAAAAAGGCATCTGAGTGCTTTGGAGGATGAACTTCACGCTCATTTGAAGGGAGGGAGGAACACTGCTTTCACCACCCCCAGGGGAAGGTCTGGTGGAAATCTATTAAATGCATTTCAGGCTTTTCCCTTTATAGAGTGTGGTTCGAGTCTAAGATATTAGTGCTCACGTGTACGCTTACCCATCAGTGTCAATTAAATATATTTTAATGGATCTAAGTCTATAAATGAATGAAAACAATGATATAAACACTGGGTGAGTTGGTGAAGTTAGTTATTGCTACACATTTGATGCCCTCAAGTGAAAATTGAAAGGGAACTGGCAAACTGAGACATTTGAAAGCATTGTCCGATACATATAAATAGAAAAGCCTCATTTTAGCTGTATAGTTATATTACTGGTTTTAAACTAGAAGAAGATAGATCTCAGGTGATCGAAAAGCAATATTCTACATAGGGGACATTGCTACAATAGACAGCAATTACTTTTTGGATTTTAGAGCTGTTAGGGCCAGTTTGTCATGTTTGTAAAATTCTATGTGTATTACCATTATTATTAGGGTAATGCCCATGAACCAGGCATTCATTAGAACACTATTCTGCTAGATGCTATACCAGCTCAGAACAAAAAGATGGTATATGTGTTGGTAAGTACAAATATCTGCACACACTTTAAAAATCCTGTTGCCTGGGGCATTCACACTGAGCATGTGGAAATGTTCAAGTTTACAATTGGTCCTTTTTTCTTACCCAGCCTTTTAACTGTCTTGCCCAGCAAAATGTAATGTTTTTGTGCACAGACGCCATCATACATGCTGAGACAAGAAAACAATGTTTTATGGCAGTGGTTCTCAAGCTGTGGTCCATAGCGAACTTGCTGGTGGCTATGGAGATTTGCCTCCTCGTTTCTAGCTGCTAAATTACAGCTAAAATAATCACGTTTTTCTACATAAACAACTACTGTAGTTGCTACAGTACACTGGTTAACAGCTCATATCCAACCCTCGGGGCGAGTCTACACTTGCAAATTAAGTCCACTTAAGGAGGCTTAAGTCAACTTAATTTACTCCGCGTCTACACTGGGCTTCCTTAATTCGACTTAAGCTGCTTCTTAAATCGAATTAAGGAAAAGTTAGTTCGAATGAATAACACCTCGTTTTAATTTGAACTAGCACTTGTCGACTTTATTAAGTCAACTTAAGCCAGTGGAGATGCAGAGTAGTGCCTAGGTGGACCTTTTTAAGTCGACTTAATAAGGTCGAAAAGGGGCCACATCTACACTTGAAAAGTTAAGTCCACTTCTGTTAAGTCGCCTTAATAAGGTCCACTTTAAGTCGACTTTATAAAGTTGACTTCACTTTTCAAGTGTAAACATAGCCTGCGGTACCATATAGGCCTGAACCCAGACAGATCACCTGACTTAAGAGGAATGTCTTTACTGTTATTTTAATGGAGTTAGCTAAACCAAATTAAGAAGACAACTTATTTTGCAGGGTCACCATATCCTGAGTTAATTACTTGGGAGAGACAGTGTCATATAATCACCTCTTATTAACTCTGTTCATTGTCCAACACAGGTTTGCTTTTCTCATGATCTGGGTTCAAACCATTACAACACCAACCATAGTTCTCATCAATACTTTGGTCTCTGTTGGAACACTTCTAATATATTACACCAGGGTATAAATATGTTTTTACACATGCTTGAAAGAATCTCTAAATGTAAAATTCTCTAGTAACAATCTTAATTTTCTCCATTTCAACATTCATCTGTCAACAGCAATAACAGAAGCCTATATTAATATTTATAGAACGTATCATAATCCAGAGCAAGAAAATCACAAATAAAGGGCCTTATCCTGATACAACTGAAGTCAAAGCCATGGTATGCTTGGTTTAGTCTTCAGTGAGGACAGAAACAAAGACAATAAAAGCATTTTAAAAAAAGAATCAGGGGGCCATTGGTCACAGAAATTGTTTCCTTTCAATCAAAGCAATGTGCCACTGTGGGAAAGGAGACAGCCATATCCTTAGTATGGGTCCTGATACTGCTGCAGAGCTCTGTAGCTCACATTCTGTTGCCACGATAATTTCTGATGGAATTTAGATAATTGTTAAAATACAGTTAAAAGAATAAAACATCAGTTCACAAAGTTATGGTTACTGGGTCTTTATTTCACATGGCTGTCACTTTGCCCAGTGAATATTAACTACTTTTATCAACAAAAATTTGACTTTTTTTCCCCCAATTTTTGTTTGTGACTTTTTTGTTATATGAATTTTTAAAATGTAGAAAAATGGATTCAGTTCAAACACAAAAGAAGTCCAACCATTATTGAACATACACGCAACATGTGCACACACACACACACACACACACACACACACACTCACTTTAAGGTTACTGAACGAGAATTTACGTAATTACCATATCTATTTTAAAAAAACACCTTAAAATCAGTTAAGTGAATAGATAGTCATCAACGATCTGTATTACTTTCATAAAAACTTATTGTTATCAAGTACAAAGTAACATCTATCAATCTTAACTCCAATCCAGCATGAATATTTTATTTCTACCAATAATGACATAAGATACAATAGAAAACCCTTTTTCAAAAGAAACAAAAATTGTGAATTTTGAAATTAGTGATACAGCCAGTATACACCCTGATGGGCAAGTACATTTTTGTCACTGGGCAACTTTAACAGATTTTGGAAATATAGTGCTTGGTTTCTGGAATTTCTGATTTTATTTAAGCCAGAGGCGACCTTAGGCTATCTGGTGTCCTAGGTGAAGGCCCACCGCGGGGGCCCCCTATAGGCTCCCCACCACTAGCCCCGCCCACATCTCCACGGCTGCCTCCTCCCATGGCCCCGGCTCCATGTGCCCCCCCCCCCCTGCCCCAGCACTCCACTGCCATTTCCCCCTCTCTCAGCAGCCCTGGCTCCAGCCCCACTGCCACTCTCTCCCAGGCTGTCTGTGCCTGCTGCGGCTCAGAGCACTCCTGCTGCCAACCAAGGCAATCATCGTTTTTGGGATAAGCGAAGCAGGCAGCCAATCCTACTGTGCACTGACTTGGGGGCCCTAGGTGGGCACCTGCTTCACCTACCCCAAAAGCCGCCTCTGATTTAAGCATACCTTTCCCATTTTTCCTTCCATGCGACTATATGAAGAAAAAGCATTTTTTGTTATTGTTATTTAAAAACCAAGGAGTTTGTGGATCCGAGTAATAATGACTTTTGCTCATGGCTCATTCAAACTACACAATCTATGCGTGTTCACCATATAGTTACGTTACTCTGTTTCATGTTCCACAGGCTAGATAGCAAGAGAGAACTCCATATTTCTAAAGTGAAAATGACTCTTTATTAAAAAGAATTATTTACAGAGATGCTCCAACTGCAGCAAGCATTCAAACCACATGTACACACACTGGCTTCCTGAGGCCTCCTCTAAACTCTTGAACAATTTATATTCCACCCTCCAAGTTCCATGCAGGTTGCTACAAGTTTCCTCTCAGGGATTTTTGTTTTTGTTTTATTTTTTTTTTTTTTGTGCCAGAATTTGCTGAGGCCAGAGGTTAGTACTAGTACATAACCCACAACAGGGACTGCCCTCCCATTGCGTCCTACTAAGACCCACAGTCCTTCAGGATGGGGCTGATCTTTGAACAAGCTCCTATTTTCAATGCTGGTAAGTGAAAAGTAAGGCACATTGGAAAACATGGAAAATATAATCCCAACAACAGATACAAAATGCTGAGATCTAAATTAGCTGCTGCCATTCAAAAAAGACCTTGGAGTCATTGTGAGTTCTTTGGAAACATCTGCTCAATGTGCTATGGCAGTCAAAAAAACTAACAAAATACTAGGAACCATTAGGAAAAGGATAGTGTAGCGGTGCAGTTGCCCCACTACAGCACCCAGGGGGTTAACTGGGCCTGAGGAGCAATAGCCAATAAGGTTAATGGGCTGCTGAGACAATCAGGGTCAGACAGCCCAAAATAAAAGGGAGCAGCAGGGTAGCTCAGTCAGTTTGGCCTAGGCAGCTCAGGGAGAAGGCTTGCTGAGAGATCCAGCACCCTGGAGAGCTCACAGTGGCCAACTGAGTTGACCAGCTAGGAAAGCTCAAGGCAGCCAGAAGGGCAGAGGCCTGGAACAGTGGTCCTAAAGTGAAGGGCCTGGAGAGGTCAGTGGCTGAGTCTCTGAGATGGCAGGCCAGAGCAGACTACAAGAGAGGCTGGATCAGCAATCCAGAGGTGAGGGACCAGAGTGGATGGCAGCTGGACTCTGGAGGTGTGAGTGAGTGTGTGCAACTGGGGCTGCAGGGAAAGCGGTCCAGGGAACTGTTGTGAGGAAAAGTGACTGGAGGAAGATGGTAAGTGCCTAGGTTGAGGCACAGAGGATCCCTGGGTCGGGGTCCAGAGGATAGGATGGGCCTGGGCCCCTCCCTGCTCCCCCCAGAGCACAAGGCCTGTCTATTGACAAGGATGAGGGAGAGGACTGTACCCTGAAAGGGGTTGACTAACAGGACTTGACCAGAGGGCTGAGATCCCAGAAGAGGACTCAAGGGCAGAGTCCTGTGTGTTCAAGAGGGTGGAGAACCAACCACCTGATGGGGAACCACTTGAGCGAGTTCCCTGATAACACCACCAGGAGGTGCCCTCCAGGTGGGTCGTGTGCAAGAATTGCCTACAGATAAGTAACAAGACAGAAAAATGTCATAATAATGCCACTGTATAAATCAATAGTACATCCACAACCTGAATATTATATGCAGTTCCAATGGCCACATCTCAAAAAAGATATATTGGAACTGGAAAGATACAGAGCAGGGCAACAAAAATGATTAGTGGTATGAAATGGCTTCCATCTGAAGAGAGAGTAAATGGACTAGGACTTTTCAGGTTGGAAAAGAGATGTTGCGGGGTGGGGAGAGGAGTTGATAGGGGTCTAAAATTATGAATGGTGTGGCTTCTTTGTAACAGGTTGCCTTTTTAGCTCAGTGTTTCCTTAATTGTGTCTTGTCCATCATTCTTCCACTGAGATGCAGCAGACTGTACCTCATGGGAAGCAGAGTCTTTGTTCTCTAGCCCATCAGTCCATGTGCTGGTCTACGATCTAGTTGCTGGGCAGTTTTATCAAGATAGTCCAACATTCCAATCTGTTTTGCTCCTGCCATAAGTCTCTTGGCTGTTGTTGTTGACTCTGCCTTCCTATTACCTTGTGGGTATGCAAGGGAAGACATCTTGTGCTCAAATTCCCATTTGAGGCTGAATTTGAATTCTGCTGCAGTGTACTTATGGGCCATTGTCTGACCTTTGCATGTCAGGTATCCTTCTCCTTCCAAAAAGCACCTTTAGTTTCCTGATCACAGGTGACCTAGAGAGTGGAGAAATAAACTATGACTGCATAATTCCTGTCATTAAAAGTGAACAGGTCGATTCTGACTTTTCCCAGGGTAGGATTGGGATTTTATGAGGTTGTTGTTGATCCCCAAAATCTCTGCACATCACACACTGTTCCATGAATACTCAGTTGGGCATTCATACTTGGCCAGTTGCTACATGCCCTGGCTCATTTCTGGTGTGAAGCCATTTCATGATGTGAGCTCTTAAATTTGACAGGATTACTGCTCAGTCCCCTATCAACAAATGACTTCTTGTACACACAGTTCCTATCTCCCCTGGTAGTGGGGGTTAACCTCCTGTGGTGCTTACTCCTTGCTATTCAGTCAGGTGTGGAGTATGAATAATTTTAGTGCCCACAGCATCCAATCCTGTTCAGGGCTTTATTGTACTGCCCGAGCCTCTCATCAGACACGTGAAGGCAGTATAGTATGTTGACAGGCACTCCTTTCAGAGCCTTTTGTGCTATACACTGGAAGGTATGCTCTGTTCAGTGCATCTGCTCCCTGTAGTGGCTTTCTTGGATGGTACCATATCTAGGATGCCAAAAACTTTGTAGAAGTTGGGGGGCTAAGGCCAAAGTGCAGGGGAATTAAAATACCACTTGTATATCCTGCAGAGTACAAATTTAATATAAATATCCAGAATACAAAATGTAGTCACATGATGATGATGATGATGGATGATGATAAAGGTATAAATATAGTACAAATCAAAAAAGGCAACTTTAGTTCTAAACATCAGGATTGCCTTTTAATTTTGCACTTCATGTGTTGTATGTCACATGCAATTTTATCATTTTTAAAAACCCCAAAACCCACACCCTCGGAAGGGAGGTAAATGTGTCCCCATATAACAGCTCCTATAAATATAAATGTATAGAGAGACTTACATATTTTTAGAAAATCTAACAGACACCATCAACAGGTTGTAGCAGATAGAAGCTATACAATATTAAACAAAAAATGTACACACTGCGATTAGGATCACACAATTACCTTGGATTGCCCAGTGTACATTGAGGAATGGATCTGATCTCATAGCGTATCTTGGCTTTTGCAATAATCTTTTCTAACAGCTTATGACCACATCCACTTTGCGCCCAAAGGTGAGCTGAAGGAATCATTCCATTCGAAAGAGTCTGGGCACATCCCTACTCCATCAGGGCTCTGCTAGCAAATGTTATGGTTAGCTGGCTTTGCATGTGTTACTCAGATGCCTTTTTCTAAGGCAGTAGTTCCCAACCTTTTTGGCTCGAGGACCACAAATATCATTTTTACATCCCTGAAGGGCCACCAGTCTATCAACTCAAATCAATCTATTAACATGTACACCATTAAGAACTAGAAATCATTATATATAGAGAGTAAATATTTTCATGCTACTGTGCTCATGTTTATATTCATTGTACACCTACACATGACTCTCAGTATGTCACACACTCACAGACAAAGCATTAATGTAGATGAGTGACTGTCACTACACACTGAAGCACATGGCCTGGCAGATGAGTGATGCTGGGCAGCCTGCTCTGAGCAGGCCAAACCAGAAAGCACTGATTTTTAGAGTCCTGCCCCTCCTCAAGCATGGTGGTCCCTTGCTGTTTTGCCAGCAGGTCTCCTCCTTTCCCTATGCCAACGGAAGGAGTTCGGTAAGGAGCCTGCATTCTTGCTGGTCTCCCATCCACCCTGACTCCAGCAGGGAAACAATGCATCCTTAGCCCTGAGCACTCCATCAGGCTCCCTAGGCAGTGGCTCCCCTCTGCAGCCATGGGAACAGGTGATTAGTGTTTCCCACCCTCTGGCTCCAGCAGTGATGCCAGCGCTTATGTATCCAGGTGGAGCACTTTGCCATACTCCTTGCTACAGCTAGGGCAAGTGGAGCATTGATCTCTTTGGCTGCAACAAAGAGCCTGCACCAGTCTTGTAGCCCTGTGGCAATGTGCTGCACCGGGGTCCCTAGGCAGCAGGTCCCTTCTGCAATCAGTAGGAAGGGAGTGGCGGGCCACTTTGAAAGACCCAGTGGGCACCTTTGGCCCCCCAAGACATGGGTTGGGAACCACTGTTCTAAAGCATCACACTGTAGTGCTAGCTGTTCCAGAGGGCTATAGTACGTTAGGACATGTGCCTTGCTTGTTTTCTTTTACTGTTTCAAATGCTTGATCTTAGGTCTCTGACCATTCCCACACTGCATCACTGTGTGTTAGCTGTCTCACAGCTCTTGATAAATGTACCCGGAATCTGAAAAGACAGTGGGCCATCCCTATACATTGCCAGACTGACTCCCTTCAAATCCTTTGTTCTGGACACTTCCTCACATGCTCTCAATTTCTCAGGGTATGACCAGTCTTTCAGAAGTCAACAGCTCTCCTATTAGGGGCCCTCAATTCTCCTCAGCTTCAGCTTGTCTGCATTCAGGATGGTATTTTGAGCCCTGCACCTGTCATGGGATTGTTGCGGTTTGACATCATGGTACTGGACTGTTGCTGCCATTATCCCCTTCTTCAGTAAAATATCATCAATTATAAAAGTGGTTGGGGAGTCCCTCTAGTGCCTAGTTCCAGGGGGGTAGCCATGTTAGTCTGGATCAGCAAAACAAGCAAGGAGTCCTGTGGTACTTAAAGAGTAACAAATTTATTTATGATATGAGCTTTTGTGAGCACAATCCCACTTCATCAGATGCATGAAATGGAAAATATAGCATGTTGGCTGTAAATATATACATACAGAGAAGGTTGGATCACAAGGTTAAATCAAAGAGATCCTGAGGGACAGAGTGCCTGGTTCAGTTGACACTTGAATACGTGTGGGGCTGGATGATGCCCACAGGCATTCCAACCCCAGTGGTACCCACCAAAATGTGTGACAAAGGGTGGCAGAATGTTTTATCTAGCCCAGTATGCCAGAACCCATTCCTAACATCATAAAAAGTGTGTGTGTGGGGGGGGGGGGGGCAATTGCCATGGATAGATCAGGCAGTGTGTGCTCAGTCACTGGTAATGGGTAGTGACTTCTTTTCAGTGCTCTGTGAAAAGGTTTGAGGTCAATGCAGAGGCTCCCCTTAGCTGATTTTTTTTTCCTACACTACAGACAACCAATCCACTTTTCTGGGTTTCCAGCTCCTTCAGTCGCTCCACCTGTACTAATGGAAGTCTGCATATCAGTAATCTCACAAACTGCCCTTGGGGTAGGCTTCTAACTTCAGCTTATCTTCTGGGTGTCCAATCTCCTGGAAAATGTCCTTGTACCCTAAAAGAATCCTGGACAGGGCCCACAGTGACTCTTCTGCCACCTCATTCATGTTGAAGATACTCTGGTTGTTGTACTGTGGTCAAATCCATGGCTTGACTGCCCTATTACCCAGTACTGGGGGTGCTCCTGTGTGTCCGCTACTACAAACTGCAAGTGATAATGTCTCCTGTTTCCTGGGTTTCTTATTGACAGCCTGAATTTGCTCACTAGCCTCAGACTGGCTTTACTGTATCTCATCACACTTGTTCACATTTCTCCAATGTAATATTACTGCCTCCCCATGTTGCTGGGATTAATTGCCAGCTGGCTCCACAATCCAGCTGGCATTGCATTGGTCTTTGGTTTAATAACAGTTACAAATATGATATTTGAATGACTGGCAGACCTTTTCTTTAGTTCATGTACGTTGTAAATCCCGACTCATCAAGTAACACTGCAGATACCCTCCTCTTCACTAGAAATCTCTACGTCCTCAATTACCCCATGCCAGGTAGAACTTTTCTTTCCTGGTGTAACTGCAACATCAGGACAAAGTTTTCCACATCCCTTGCACTGTAGCCCTGAGCCTGGGTGTTCTTCATTCATCTTGTGTTGCTTTCCAAAGTATATATACTGGATCACAGTGCTTATATTCTTGGTCATTCTGTCTCTGTCCCAATTCCCGAGTTCCTTTAGCTTGAGCCTGAATATCTGTTTTGCACTAATGGTGATGGGCTCTGGTTTTTATTTTTTGTAATCTTGTCAGTGGACAGTTTGGATGCTTTTGATATTTTGGAGACCTCTATCAAGTGTTAGATGTTTTTCCTCAAAACTCATCCCTGTAAGCTGGAAAAATGTGTCCCACAAACATCCTTTCTTCAATTAGTGAATCTCCAAAGTAACATGTGGGTGCCAAAGTTCTCAGCTCTGTCATAAGAGTGTTTATTCAATTTTCTGCTTCTGAGGTTTTTTGGTGGGGAAAAAAACCTGTCACTACAGTCTCATTCTGTCTGGGGCCAGAGTACTCAGCCAATATCTTTATCAGCTGTTCCAGTGTTTTGGCCATTATTCCTCATAGCAATGTCTCACTCACTTCTCATACTTTTCCCACCATGAGATAGTAAAAAAGCTTCACCTTCATTTTCATGCCTAGTGCATGGTCAGGTCTGTATGCAGATTGAACTCTTCCTTCCTCTGCTTCCATGTTTGTGCAAGTCTCATCTGGAAATTCAGCGTCCCAGTGGTCCCAATGTTGCCTGTTTCTAGGTCCTGCTTTCTTCGCCTGTTAATGACACTCCCCTGTGTGGGTCTCACTAAATTGACCAGTGCCGCTATGTTTTGTATATTGTGCTGGATAATGACAGAACTCCATGTTTTTAAAAATTGAAGTGGCTTTTTATTAAGGGAACTATTTACAGAAGTGTTGCAACTGCAGCTGGCTTTCCAAATATCTGCACACAGACATTTCCTGCCTCCACATTCAAACTACTCCCTCCTGCAACCTGCATTCTTCCCTCCAAATTTCAGTGTTTCCTGTGCATGCAAATGTTGATTAAACATGCCAATTTCTTAGCAAATCAACTGCCAGCTCCAAGGCTCGAACCTACATTATTTTACAGTTGCTCTAAATAGTGACTTGAACCAATTTGTATAAGGGGTACTATGTGTATCAGATAAGTTATGGGTCTCCTATTAGAGAGATGAGGTTTGTATTTCTAACTTGGCTTTCATTGCAACTTCTGACAAGTCATTTAACCTCTGTTTCTTAGTTACATCATACCCAGATCCCAGAGTTTCCTTTCACTACTGAGAAGTAAACTTGACCACTTTGGAATTCACTTATGACTATATTTTCACTCATTACTACTTTCCCCTTCCATCTGCTTCACTGAAAGAGAACTGTGTGTCAAACATTTTACTAATTCTTTCCCTTGAAAACTGCTTTTTTGTGAACCAGTATTAAAACATAGCAGTATGTTAAGACATGTGATTTCCATGCGTGAATAGAAGTTGCAAAGAAATGCAAAACACTGCAAAATATCTAAGAGGGTCAGTTTTAAAGACTTTTGTTTGTTTTCAAAAAGTACTTGCTCAAAAAAAAAATTCAGAGGATAGTCTAGTTGTTAATAAAACCTAGACCTAAGTGTCTGGAAATGTGTGGTTTACTACTCTATTTATTTATTTAATTTATTTATTCTGGAGCTACAAGGGGAATTGTATCTTCTTCATATGGTAGGTTACTAGATAGCTAGTGTGAAAAATCAGGACAGGGATGGGAGATACAAGGTGCCTATATAAAACAAAGCCCCAAATATCAGGGCAGTCCCTATAAAATCAAGACATCTGGTCACCCTATTGTAAGACAATTGAAGTTGCAACCTTAAATAAAAACAGATTATCCCCTCTCCCTAATAAAACAACATATCGCTGATGAGCTAAGACTGGAGGCCTTGGTCTTCCTACAACTAAAGCAAAAAGGAATATCTCTGATAGTTGTCTCATACAGAAACACCTTGGCTATGTCTACACTGGCAAGCTAGTTCGAATTAAGGAAGCTTAATTCGAACTAACTTAAGCCTTGGCTACACTAGGCTTTCATTAGTTTGAATTAAGGGCTTCCTTAACTCGAACTAATAAATTCGCTTATACTTTTCGAAGGGTTAATTCGAACTAGTTAGTTCGAATTAACCCAATGTGGCCATGTTAGTTTGAACTAAGTGCTTAGTTCGAACTAACTGGTACATTGAGCTTAATGCAACTGACTAATTTGAACTAAGCAAGTGACATGCATGGCACTTGCTTAGTTCAAACTAAAATTTGCTAGTTCAAATTAATTGGAGACCACAATGAAACTCAATGTGAGTAAATGTAACAGAATTTGAGTCTTTATATTTGTTATTTTGTATCAATTCTGAGTTATGGAAGTATTATTTCCAGGGCAAACCCTGAAGTTATTGCTCAGTTCTTACTCAGCCAAAACTCCATTGGCTTTAGAATTTGAGTCTACAGTTGCAATACATACTGGAGCCCTGATTCAGCAATTCACTTAAGTACATGTTTAAATTCATCCTTACTCAAGCATTTAAGCAAGTGAATATATACACATTCTATATGTACACACACATATGCAAAGATGTACAAAACTACTAAAGTACTGAAAAAAATCAGATTTTAAAAGTCATGATGTAGCAAAAATTTACCTGGAACATATTCTGTCAGACATTCTTTTACTTCCTAGAATTTCACTCTGTGAGAATCTTTTAGTTATGACATTATCTGAGGGGTAAACCAGGCACAGTTATGGGGAATAAATATATTTTTAAACCTTTCAAAGGACTAATAATTCTGTGTTTAACTTGCAAGAGGCTTAAAATTCTCTCTCTATATGTATGTAATGTTGCTTTCTGCTCAATACAATAATTGCTAAGCATTTTATTGCTCACCAATATTATAAAATGGTCTCAGTTCATCAGCACACCTCAATATTCCATAAAAACATCTAATGAATTAACTGAAACCTCAATGAATATGCTGACTTGTATTCTTTGATACAGCCAGAAATCCAAAGCTCAGAAAATTTGGAAGTGAATAGAGAGGGGTATGGAAACATAAGGTAAATACCATGTTTTATTGTTTTTAATACATGGAAGTATATTTGCTTTCCAGGCCTTTCTTGCTTCTAAAGCCATCTAGCATAATTTTCCATGAACAGCAATTGTACCAATCAACAAAAAAAGAACAGCCTCTCCAGGTTATTCTGTTGTTAAATGTGAAGGCTGTATCTTTTCCAGAATTAACCAAAGTGAAGTGTTCCATAATATCAAATATCACCTGGCTATGGGAAAACAACAAAGTAAAATGGAGCATTTTACAAGTTACTGACAGACACCTTCAATTAAGGGCCTTAAGTTAAATAGACTGAGACTGTCAATTCAGCTCAAAGTGAGGCACAGAAAATAGAAGGTGCTCTGTATTAGAAGTTAGCAACATTTAAAAGTCATTTCACTCCTAGGCCCACCAAAACTGATTTTAAATATATGTGCAGCCCAGGCCATCTGATTCAAAAGACATCTATGCCAGCTCTCTGACCATGTGTCTCTTATGCTGTTCAGGGGCAGGTGCTGAACACAGTTTGGCCTAGCCCAAGGATGCCAATTCAGCATGTTCAAATTGTTTGGAGGGGGCTGAAGCTGTATTTAAAAACAGTTTTCAAACATGGTTTCCTTTCTAGGGTAGACAGAGTTTGTTTTTACTATGCAAGATAAAAGGATGTTTCATTATTGTTGGGCAAACCAAAGGAAAAGGATTTAGAAATGTGATAGCTAAAAGATCAGGTGCTTATTTGAAATGTTTGAGGGTTCATCTCCCTCATGTGCATGACACCCCAGGGCACAACCCATTGCCCCTAAAAGCCTCTGGGTTCTCCCTAATATGACTCAATTCTGCAAATAGAGTCCCTCTGAGCAGGTTCCAAAGGGTGGTCGTGTTAGTCCAGGTCAGCCAAACAAACAAGGAGTCCTGTGGTACTTTTAAAGACTAAAAATTATTTATTACATGAGCTTTTGTGGGAGAAAATCCTACTTTGTCAGACACTTTGAAAAGTAGTTGTTGAATCTCCTCAGCTTTCCCAATCACATTAAAAGAAGTTGCAGGCATTCAGTACCTAATAGAATCAAGTTCCAAAGGGGTATCCCTCTTTGGTGTCAATTACCATTCAGGAGAGCTGTACATCCTGCTGTTCTTCCCCTCCTCTCCAACAAAGCCGTGTTAGAGATTGTCCAAATTGGGTGAAATCTCACTACCACTGCCTGGCAGGAAGAGAAGTCAAAGGAGAAACACCTTCTCTCTTTTCATATGGCTGATATAATTGTAGATCAACAACTATAATTTTACAGTTCAGATGATTAAGCCATACAATTGCATCTGTAGTAGAAAAGGGTATTGCTGTGATGCCTCCTTTATATTTGTGAATTGGACATTGCATTCTTATATGTTTCATGATCTCTTCTGGGTGACCACAGTCACACACTGGAGAGTCTTTTATTTTCTATTTGTGCAACAAGTATCCGCATCCACCATGGTTTGTGTGGATGTGGTTTAGGGTTGCCCGGAAGACCAAAGCCAGGGATTTTCTGTGTTTGGTGTCTGGTCTTCTATGAGGTGTTCATTTGGATCCAGGGATCATTTGGATCTAGGGATAAAAATCAGGGATCTTCTCTGTCCAATCTTTTATGAGGTGTTCATTTGCAACTTCAGTAAACTTCATTTGGCTTTCTGGGCATCATCAGGGTTGAAGTGTTGTTCAAGGTTAAACGCATGGGTCCAAAAAGGCTCACATCTTCAAGCAGAGGTAAAGTACTTTAAGGTCCTTGGAAGACATTCATTTTTCACTGCAATTCCCAAACAGTTGTGGCATCGTGGCAACTGGGTGGGAGAGGAACGTGCAACAGCACCAGTAGCTAAGGGGTTGGGGATTCCAGTGATGCATTGCATTGCAGTGTTCAGTTGGACATCAACAAGTGGAGTATGGCTACTTCTGGTCCATACTGGTGCATAGTACTTGGCTATGGAGTATAGAAGGGCCATCACTGATAGAATCATAGGGTTGGAAGGGACTTCATGAGGTTATCTAGTCCAACCCCCTGCTAAAAGCAGGACCACTCCCCCATTAAATCATCCCAGCCAGGGTTTTGTCTATCCGAACCTTAAATATCTCCAAAGATGGAGATTCCACCCACCTCCCTAGGTAACCCATTCCAATGCTTCACCACCCTCCTAGTGAGAGAGTTTTTCCTAATATCCAACCTCGACCACCCCAGCTGTAATTTGAAACCATTGCTCCTTGTTCTGTCCTCTGTTACCACCAAGAACAGCCTAGCTCTCTCCTCTTTGGAGCACGCCTTCAAGTAGTTGAAGGTTGCTATCAAGTCTCCCCTCAGTCTTCTCTTCTGCAGACTAAATAAGCCTACTTCCTTCAGTCTCTCCTCATAAGTCATGTGCCCCAGCCCCCTAATCATTTTTGTTGCCCTCCGCTGGACTCTTTCTAGTTTGTCCACATCCTTTCTGTAGTGGGGAGCCCAAAACTGGACACAGTATTCCAGTTGCAGCCTCACCAGTGCCGAATAGAGGGGAATTATCACATCCCTCGATCTGCTGGCAACACTCCTACTGATGCAGCTCAATATGCCATTGGCCTTTTTGGCAACAATGGCACACTGTTGGCTCATATCCAGCTTCCCATCCACCATAACCCCCAGGTCCTTTTCTACAGTGCTGCTACTTAGCTGATCGGTCCCCAGCCTGTAGCAGTGCAGGGGATTTTTCCATCCAGAGTGCAGGACTTTGCACCTGTCCTTGTTGAACCTCATGAGGTTTCTTTTGGCCCAGTGTTCCAATTTGTCTAAGTCTCCCTGGATCCTGTCCCTGCCCTCCAGCGTGTCTACCATTCCCCCCAGCTTGGTGTCATCCGCGAATTTACTAAGCACGAAGTCTATCCCATCATCGAGATCATTAATGAAGATGTTGAACAGAACCGGCCCCAGGACTGACCCTTGGGGCATTCCACTCATTACTGGTTGCCAACTAGACATTGAGCCATTGATTCCTACCTGCTGAGCCCTGTGATCTAGTCAGTTTTCTATCCACCTTACGGTCCACTCATCCAACCCATACTTCCTTAACTTGCCGACGAGAATGCTGTGGGAAACCATATCAAAAGCCTTGCTAAAGTTGATGTTTGTAGCATTGCTGCTGATGCCCTCCAGCTTGTGCTTGCTGGTTTTTGGATGAGGATGATCATTGTCTTCAGCTGAAGCAAATCACTGTCTGCTACGGATGATGCTAAGTAATAGGGGGCTATGTATCCACTTGGGTAATGAAGTCAGTTTGCCTCAGTTAGCCAACAGTGGACTGCCACAAGGCTAAGTACTCACACCAATGCTTTTCAACATTTACATGACAAATGCCTCCAATGAACTTGTGCAAATTTGCACATGCAGATGTTTTGCCCTGGCAACACCATCTGTCATCTTCAATGACATCAAGTCCACCTTGAACAGGGGCCTAAATACTATGGGGAAATATTTCCAGAGATGGAGGCTCAAGCCAAATCCTCACAAAACAGTCACACATCTTGATAACAGGAATGCAAAGTGCACCTTGAAAGACATGCTCTCAGGGGCAGGTTTGGGCAATTTCCAAATTAACAGAAGGAAAAAAAGGTTTCATTTGTTTCAGGGGATGCACAAAGGTTTAGTTTGACTCTTATTCTGAGCAAACTTGTTCACTCACTTACCAATTTTTACATATCAATCTTGAATTTTTTCTTGCCTCTGCCTCTAAAAACAGTCAGTCCTTAAAATAATGGCTGCAAGCACAGCTGACACTAACTATTCTTTCCTTAAGAACCACAATGTCTATGATCTGTAGGACAAGGACATCAGTTTCATGAAAGAACTAATCCTCTGCTGCTTCCCATTTAACACTACAGCATGGAGAATTTAGGGACAAAGCAGCAATAATGTGATCTACAAATAGTATATTTTTAGGTTTTTTAAAAGCATTGCTGTAAATAATGAAAGAGGTAAACAAACTATGGTGCACCCAATGCTGCCATTAAACTTCAAAAGGTAAAACCAGGATCAGGTGGGGACCTCAGTGTAGGCACATATCTGTAAATTTTAATTACATTTTTTTCTTTTATCATAACTTTGAAAAAGCATTACAAATTCCAGCCTGATTTCTAATAGTGTCATAAAGTGTCTCAAACAAACATTCTCAAAACTCAAATCATCTAGAATGAATGATAGACAAGAACTCATGAAAGCAACAGGCATTTACAAAAAATAGCCAGTATCCTATTGCTAGAGACTCACAAAATTCCAGCAAAGGCCTGAAAACTTCCCTGTGCATCTCTGCTACAATAAATGCTTAGTAATTTACTTTCCAGTCTTTATGCGGCTTGCATTTCAATTGTTGCTGTATGGTCAATGAAATGGATCACATATGGTCAGTTTGTGAACAATTTTATTTTCATTTCATTTCAAGAAAACATTTCTGTTCAAACCAAATTTTTTTAACCATAGCCCTTTTACAGTACTAGAACCATATTTTAAAACATGCTCCTTGACTTCAGTGGAAGCCGGGTTAGGCCAATGCTAAGCATTTTTGAAAATACCACCCATGAAATCTAGATGCTTGATTTTATACAAGTTGACCATGTAAATACAAGAGTTCATCATAATTTTCTGTTTGTAAGTTCCTAAATAGTTATCTTCCAAGTAACTGATATCACAATTTGAAAACTAAAGCCAGATCTTCAGCTCCGTCGTCATCACACCTGCCTTTTCTATGACTAGAAATATTTGTGAGAACAATGTGTGCCCTCCAGATGTTTGAGTATCTAATTTGCAGCAACAAAAAGGGAGGCCACTTTTTGTTGTTGATATGTATTTTTAATCTGGTTCTTTGACTTCAGGTGGAGGAGGAGCAGCAGCACAAGACATCCTAAGGAAAAAATCTTTCTTCTTTACATGGAAATGGACCAAGAACAGAAGAAAGTTAAATATTCAAATAAGATATATATCAGCTGGGGCTCTATTAAATTCTTCTCACACTCATTTAAAGGCACTAATACCACTGAAAAGATGATGTGCCAAAGAGCCTGAAATTTAGGCTAAGACTCGTGGACTTTAAGGTCAGAGGCAACCTTATCATCTAGTCTGACTTCCTGCATAACACAGGCCCCAATACCTCACCCACTCACTCCTGTACTATTTTTAAACTATCAATGGACTGGCAAGCAATTCTCTCAGGAAATCCATACAAGCAAGCGAGACACTCACACTCACTGTGGATCCACCATAATAACTGCAATCAAAGGCAGAGTGTAGGATAAAACTTTAGGGTCCAGGTTCTCCAAGTGGTAGACTCTTAATATGTAATTCTTCAGATCGGAGTGTGTAAGAGTCTGACACTTCCCAATATAACATAAAATGCATCTTTTTGTGCAAGCCTTTACTCAATGACAATGACTGCAAATGGTTGGAACTTCCTTGGGCAGACACTGAGACTAACCCCTTAAGCAAGCAAAATAACTGATGGCAAATATAGCAATGTAGGACTGGAAGGGACCTCAAAGGAGTATGTATCCCATCACTGCAAACTCCCCACATTTTGGCAAGATTAAGTATACCTATATTTATCTAACCTGTTCTTGACAGGTGTTTGTCTAACCTGTTCCTAAAATCCTCAAGTGAGGGATTCCACAGTCTCCTTTGGTAACCTAGTCTAATGCTTAGCTATTCTTATATTTAAAGTTTTTCCTGGTATCTAACCTATATCTCTCTTGCAGCAGAGTAAGCTAATTACTTCTTGTCCTACTTTCCATGTTCTCATTAAAATAGCCCTTAATGTATTTCACTATTGTATTTAAACTATTACTATGTATTTAAACTATTATCAGATCCCTCCTCAGTCTTCTTTTCTCAAGATTAACATACCCATATATTATAATCTTTCCTCATTTGTGGGGTTTTCTAAACCTTTTATCATTGTTGTTGCTCTCCTCTGGACTATCTCCAACTTGTCCACATCTTGCCTAAAGTGCGGCAGTGAAAACTGACACAATATTCCAGCTGAGACTTCATCGGTGCAGAGTAGAGCAGAACAATTGCCTCCCATGTCTTACATACAACACTACTGCTAATACATTCCAGATCATCTTTGCTTTTTTCACAACTGCACCACATTTTTGGCTCATATCAAGACTACTGGCTGAACAGTCATGAGCCGTTTTGTATTTGTGCATTTGACTTTTTCCTCAAGTGCAGTATTTAGCATTTATCTTTATTGAATTTCATCTTGATTTCAGACAAATTCTCCAATTTATCCAGGTCAATTCTAATTGTCCTAAAAAGTGCTTGAACCTGTCTCATCTTTGTCATCTGTACATTTTTATAGGCATACTTTCTGCGCTATTATCCAAGTCAATATCCAATGAGAATATTGACAAGTACCAGGACACAGTATAGACTGCAAGAACTCCACTAGATTCATCCTTCTTGTTTGACAGCAATCCATTGATACTTTGAGTACATTTTTGCAAACATTTGTGCCTTTCAGAGGAACCTTTCAGAGGAACTGATGATATTGCTAGAGTTGGTGTCTAAATACTACAGTGATGGATGCATAATTATGTAAACAGAAAACGTATTCATGTCCCCTCCCACTGTAAACAGCTTTTCTTCCAAATATTTCCACCAGGAACTAATAAGAGGGTTGATTACAGTGAATCACTTAAATTAAATTCAACTTGTAGAGAGGTACCGCCCCTTGGGGATGGCAGCATATACTGGTTCAAATTAGTTTTTCCAGAGACAGATTTAGAAAGGGTTTTTTATATAAAAAGCTTGAGTTTAAATTGATTCAAAGCCTTCTTTTTGATCTAGCAAATGGACAGATCCCTATGTCCAAAGGGGACCTCCCCTACCTTTTGTGGAAAGCTTTGGCCTACTTGGGCTCCGTGGCTATGTCTACACTGAGTAATTTAAGTCGACTTTAACTAAGTTGACTTAAGTAAGTCGACTTATTGTGTCTCCACTTAAAATTAAAGTCGACTTTGGGGGGAACTTAAAAAGTCAACCTAGAGTGTCCACACTGGATGCCTAGGTCGACTTCTAGGGGCTTAGGGGGATCTCAGGGAGGTCCACAGGGGCAGGGGGGCACCCCTTGCCCAATGCCAGAGGGCTCAGCCTTTGCCCCATTGTACCTAGGTACAATGGGACAAAGGGGGACAGGGACCCTGGCAGGGCATAGGGACAGGGAGGGCAGGGCTCTACCCTGCCCTGGGGGGGGGGCAGGCCAGGTTCCCCTGTGCCCCCCCCCCGGCAGGGAGGCCATTGGTGTAGCTCTGGGGTAGCCCTAAGTCGACTTAGGGCTACCCCATGGCTACACTGGCTTAAGTTGACTCTAGGGAGTCGACTTACACCTTAGGTCTACTAGGAAGGTGGTTTTATAAAGTCAACTTAATTTTAATTAAGTCGACTTTATTTTCCTTAAGTCGACTTAAGCAGCTTGCTTAAGTCGACTTAAGGAAACTGTAGTGTAGATGCAGGGTAAATTAAGTCAACTTAAGCAAGCTTAAGTCGACTTAATTTACCAGTGCAGACACAGCCCATAAGACTGATGGTGACCCCTGGTATGGTTAGTGCATGTTTAAATCTATTCATTGTTTTCTCTGTAATGCTTTTACCTGAAAAATAAGTGTGCCTGCTTAGAAAGAGCAGTATGATAACTTAGAACTGCTGGCAATAAATGGTTCATAACCCTCAGAAAAAATAAGTTACAGGCAGTGGCCTTTAGGCAGGCTGGCTTGATTGAGATATCAATAGGCAGGGAGCTGTGCAGCCTTAAAAGCCCTGCTCTGTAGGGTATGGGACATTGGTCCCTGACCAGAGTCTGACAGCTGGATATCTGAGACTTGACTGGTAACAGCTGGAGTGGACCATGGAGAGAGGTGTATAGATACAGTAACCCTGAACTGTGACACAAGCCTTGACAGAAGAAACATCAGGATGGATAGAGAATAGGGCTTTTTTTGCGATGGTACTGAGGACTAGCACTTTTCTTTCCCACAGCGATGTGGCCCCAGGTCCCTGGGTGAGTACCGGCAAATATATATAAATAATCATTTGAATACAGGACAAAAAAGTATATAATGCACAATCTGTTAAATCACAGCAAATGGACTATTCTGTCCCACCTCTAATTTAGTCCCCATGAATGTTAAATCCCAAGAGTGCAGCATTCTCCAGTTGGATGAGGTACTTGTATATCACAAGATAATAGGTATAAAGCAGAAAAGCCACCTTCTTAAGCACATGTAGGTACGGTTTTGACAATGAAACCACAAACTGTGGGAAATTCTGCAGGTACCACAATAGGACCACATAGTGAATCCTGAAGGCAAATCGTTCAGCAAACGGATAAGTAAGCTTTTCAGATATGGACATTAGCCAAAAGAAAACCAGAACCCCTTGAACAATACATTAAATTCCATCCATCAATAAAAGTTCAAAATAGATTACTCTCCACAACAATTCCATCTCTTAGATACCACGAGCACAACAGCATCTGGTGAACTACAAATAGTCATCTACAGTATCATAGAGACAAGAATAGCTGTCTCAGAGATCATGCTTCTTTCCCCGCACATCTTAGAACATCTATCATATAGGGCTAAACCACCTGATGCTACTACATCTATTTTCATTTTCACACACTAAAAAGAGCTTTCTGAAAAGGGGGCTATAAATCTGATCTCTGCAGTTAAAAAAATGTCCTGTGTTTAACAAACCCCAGCATGAAGTGTTTCAGCACAACCCTCCTCCCCAATTAAAAACCCCATTGTGTAGCCTCAACTGCATCATACAAGTCATACTCACAAACCTTTAGTAAATACTACTGAGCTGTAGTAATATCTATTACAAGATCGATCCTTTCCACAGCAACTTTGGTATCATCATTTTCATGGCTTACACATCTAAAATGAGTTGGTACAGAATAAGCACTCAACTGAACAATTTATGCTAGGAAACATGAACAATAAATCTAAAAATATGGACAAGCACAACTGTTTCAAGTATATACCAATTTGAAAACCAAATCCAAGTATTGTTTTCTTGAAATTACAGTAGTTTTTTTAACCTATTCATCTTATTCAAATTTTTACTTCCTCAGAACAGGGTTTTTGTCTAATCCATTAGTACTCCCAGTATATTTGGAACTTTCAGCCAATAAAAGAAATAGAAATGTGTTTTCTTGCCATACATTTGTCTATTTAGAGTCTTGTACTATGCTCACCACTATAGATAGTGCCTGAATTAGTGAAACTGGACAGAAAGTAAGAACCAGCATGAACATTTTATAAGTCAAACTTCAAAATTGAACTAAAAATATTGAATTCTCACAGACAGACTGACTTGTCTTCTTGACTTCTTTCCTCACTGTGACCCCTAGTGCCCTTAAGCTGATGGTAAACACACCAGTCTCCCTGGGCATGAAGTGTTTCTTATATGTTTGCACAGTGCCTAGGACAATGACGCCTCAGTCTTGGCTGGAGCCTCTAGGTGTTCCTACAATTAATGAATAAAAATAACAAATCTTCTCCCTTCTCTTAGAATGATGTTGAGGGTTCTGAGATGAGGTGAGTAAATTTGGTTTCTGCCTCCTCCTTACCTCCCTCTGTCCAGCTCAGCAAGCAAACCATGCACCCTCCGTGCACCATCCTGCTTCCTCAGCTGACCCTTATGAGGTTCTTCCTACTGATGTCCTATCTTGCTCCTCACCTCTAGGCAAATATCGAGCCTGACATTCCTGTCTGCTTTACCTGAACCACCAGCCTGTTTTCTCTGCACTGACAAGTTGCCACCAATGTGCTGGTTTCTGACTTCAGCTACCACAGTGGCCAGAACTCCCTTGCTGTTTTCAGGCCTGAGGGAGAGAGCAGGACCTGACTGCAAAGTGAAGCGTGGCATCCTGGGTTTCAAGGCTTGAGGAGGATGGTGTCTCCCAATAAGAGGGACTGGGGCAGCAATTTTCCCATCCCAACTGATTAACTTCTGCTTCTTTGCCACTCAGGCACATGGAACCTTCACACACACGTTTCAGGGGTTATGGCAACCAGTGAGCCCTTTGTAGCATAGCTCCACTCTGCCTGGGTACCAGAGCGGGAGCTGGGCCTCAGAGCTTATATAGAGGCTCAAGAATTCCATACAGTTGGTGCTTTGCCCCCAGAGGCTATTCTAAAACCAGTATATGTTGGGAACTTGAACTACCTAATTCAGTGGTTTTCAAAACATAGGTCAGGATCCAGTACTGGGTCACAGAGCCTCAAGTACGGGGTCATGGCACACCCTGCTGCTACCACCGAAAGCTGGAATGCATTGCTCAAAGATGTAATTGTTGGATTGCCGGCATAGATTTTTTTCAACTGGGTCCTGAGAAAAAAAGGTTTGAAAACCACTGAACTAGTTAGTCCTGTGTAGGGTAGAATTTGGCTGATAGTTTCAAACAAGCTGGTTGCTAGCATACTCTCCATTATAAGGTAGACAGAGCCTTACAATCCAGCCCAGAAATCCCTTGGAGACATTATCAAAGAACTATGTTATACTGAGTACATTTGAAACCTTCAGAAATACATCCCAAGAAACACCATTACTGTCATTACAACATCACCCTTTCCCAACATGTCAAGATTAATTGTCAGGGAAAGGCTCCATAGAGAATAGTACACCAGAGTACATAGTCTCACAAACCCCTATGATAATTAAGTGTGCATACACATCACCTGAAGATATCGATATATATACAAGCACCCAAGAGAAACAAAGACATTCAAAGGAAGTTAGAAAATTTGTTCCACCTATGGCAAACTGTCCACTCTGCTCCTGCAGGTCCTGTGCTTCACTCTGTTGTGAGACCCAGGGTAAGCCCTGCTTGCCCCTGTCTCTGGGCAGTTGGTGCCCCTGCCAGCACAGAGGACAGGAGGGGGAAGGGGCCCAGGCCCTCCCTCTACTCCAAGCCGCAGCCCAGGGGCCCCAGGAATGGTAGCTGCACGCTGCTGATACTGCTAACAACAGTACTACCTTCTCCTGGGCTATTTCCCCCTCTTTGTGCTCTTTTACCTCTCTTGGGGCTAGGTTCTGTTTCCTCCACCCTTCTCCAACACTCCTCACTCCCTGCTGCTAGTCCTCCTCACTCTTCACCCCCTCTGGCTGGAGCAATGGGCTTTTTATCAGCTGGCCTTAATTGGTCTCAGGTGCCTCTAATTAACCTGAGGCAAACCCTGCTCAGTCTGCTGGGAACAAAGCCCAGATCATTCTAGGGCTTATATGCCTCCCATTTTCCAAATAGGAGGACTCTCCTGCTTCCCTCTGGTCCTGCTGTCTCACACACCGTATATTTAAATATCAGCTACACAGAGAAACAGTCAGTTCCTTTGAACCAAAACGTGTTCTCAAAAATGTAGATTAGAAAGGACAAAGAAATAACTTCTCACAGTTAATCCCTCTAGCATCTTAAAAGGAAATCTCCACAACACAAGAAACTGACAATGTGCACTTACTTTACAACAGATGGAAATACTAAATTTATGATGGAAAAATACAGCCACATATAGCTGTCTGTTTCTAAATGCATACATTTATTTATGAGCGTTGAGTGTGCATATATATATATATATATATATACATATATATATATATATATATATACATACAACTATATACATCTATGTAATTGTTACACATGTATACATTGTATGTATATGTGAATAATTAAAGAATATAAGAGGGTAGTAACATACTCTCTTGTTGGCATCTGTATGACTCGTGAATGCTGAAGCCAATTTAACTAAATGTCAATACATTCTTTATGCTGTCATATACTATCATGTTTTGGTTTGGATTTTGCCACATTATACATTATTATTATAAGAGTTATTTTAACTCTTAGTGGCTCTGAACAAAGTTAGCTGACAAAATCATAAAAACACCTTTGGTCAGGCTATCTTAATATTCCAAATGGCACCAATGCTAGACCAATGGGGGAAATGGACATATTCTTGCGGTTTTCTGAGTTCTGTGTGTGTGCCTTAATTTTTACCATCTGTTACTCATGTGTTTCAGTGATGGGACCCAGGTGGGTGATCATTACGGAGACCACTGGAAGTGGATTTGCCTTCTTCAATCATATATACACAGACCCCTTTGCCTCCCTGGGTCAACCACCTGCAACAGGTTGTGGTAGGTGGAGACCAGGAGGAGAGGCAACTTTACCTGGGAAGGAGACAAAGGAAAGGGGAGAGGTAAGGGCACAGATCCAGGGTGTGGCTAGCTAGAAGATAGTGCCCCCGTAAGGGGGATTAGGAGGAGAACCTGAGAATGGGCTCTGAGGCTTCCTAGTTGGTCACTTCTGTAACTTCTAATTTGCTAACAAAGTCTTTCTATACTGTGATTCTGACTGTGAATTGCTTCTGACTGCAAGGTGGGGTGCATGGCCCCGTGTGGGCATGTAGGAGCTTCCCTGAGTAACATCCAGGGGGACACATGGGGAGCTTAGGCAGAATAGGGGTGCTGAATGCTCTAAGGCCAGATTCAGGAGATTACTGCATAAGTGTGTGAAAGACCTAGGGAGCAGACTCTGATGCACTAGAGTCCTAGTCCTGATTGGCTTCATACTGAGTGGTTCCAGAGCACTGCTCCTGTGAGACTCTATCACAAGAGGGAATTCTTTAAAGATCTTAGAGAAGAAGCACCTTATCTGACTGGACAGGCAGACTCAATTTCAGTGCTACCCCTCTAGCACAGCGATTCTCAGCTGATGTGTTGCAAACAAAAATGTGTTGAGGCACAGTGGCTGAGTGTGTCATGCGAAATCAGCCTGCTGCCAAAAGCCCCCCACGCTGCTGAAAGAAACCCCAGTGGGGTCTTTCGGTGGCAAGGAGAGCTGCAGTAGCAGGCTGCTGGCCCTTTAAGAGCTGCTGCTGAAAGCCTGAGTGGCAGCAGCTTTTTGCGGCGGTGGGAGCGGTTTGCAAAAACTGCTGCTGAAACTGCCTGTTTTTCAGTGGGCTGCTGCTCAAGCCTCCCGCCACTGAAAGTGCTAGTTGAAGCAGGCGGGGCTGCTAGGATTTCACACACCACTGAAAGTGCCTGGCGGTGGGAGGAGCCTTGACGGGAGAGAGATATGTAAATGAGGGGCGACCCTATGTCATGCATGGTTAGGAGCCCTCCCACCATGTCGCGATGTTAAAGGGGTTGAGAACCCATGCTCTAGCATACTGTCCCCTGAGATCATACGTGTTGCATAAAGTTGATAATAAGAAGGGCCAACATCAGAATGTCTGTACATTGCTGCAAGTCTTCATTTCAATTTATTTTAAGGTTGATACTTTGGGGATAGGTAAAGATAGGGACAGAATCCAGAACATGCTGGAGGTAAAAAGTAATTGAGCATCAGCTGGAAGCAAGTTGGAGTTACATATTTGATTGCAGAGTAGGTCTGAATGCGTTAAGCAGAATAAAATCCCATTTGTCAATAAGAATATTCAACTTAGATTTAAAAAATAGCAAAGGCTGTGGATAGGGAGAGAATATGGAGATATTCCAGACACATAAGGAGGTAAAATCTGAAGTACAGAATTTAAAACATGACATGTTAAAAGAAATGACTGAAGAGATTCTCAAAGAGGTCTCAAAATCAGAATCTGGATCTATGCATATTGCTTGTATGAAGAGATTTTAAAGATTGTCTGTGTATCCAAATATCCTAGGTTATTTAAAAATCTATTTTTAAAGTGGATCTTGGTAATATTTATCATGTTAGAGATTTAGGAAACCTTATTTTAAAGCATGATTTTTTTCCAATTGCTCTTAGAATCATTTATGTTAAAATATCACAGAGTAGCCCATGCGAAACACAAAATGTCACAAGTTCAGAAAGAAGCTAGAGTAGTATGCTACTATTGCAGGTAAAATATCAAACATAAGAGTGAAAAATGTTGAGTCTGAGTCTCTGTGGACTTCAAATAATGAAATCTACTTTAGACCCCAAACACGTCAGTGTCACAATAATGAGATTTTCACGCATTCCATCTAAGGCCCTGACCTTCAGTGAGATTCCTCACATGCTTAAAAGTTAAGCATGTGTATTAGTGTTTGCAGGATCAGGGCCTAATATCTTAACTAAGTCACATTTGTAGATGGTATAGTACTGTGCTTCTTTCAATTTACTGTACAAATTTAATACCAGTTATGTACAAATACATTTGATTTTTTAAGACAACTACACTTCCTCTTCTGCCTGTTATCACCTTACTGGTTTAATTTCACTTGAAAGTGCTTTATTAGATAAACAGGATCCTTAATGTTCTGTACGCTTTAGTCATGATGGTGATAGCATCATGTGCTACACACTAGATACAAGAAACATTGCAGTGGGAATTAGTGGCATGTAATAAACACACTTGAATGGTGACTTTCTGGACAAATCATATCTATGATTTATCTTAAAATACACTATTCTCAGTGGGTCAGATGCTGATCCCTTGCCTTTAAGTGGGGCTGCTAAAGAAGTAGTGCACTATTCAGTGTCAGTAAGAATATTGAATCTGGTCCAATGCCAGCACGAATTGGTAGGTTATATATTCATGATTAAAAAATAAGATGATTCCAAGTGGTGGTCTCTATTCTTCGTTTAACCAATTTGCAATACTAACATCTATGATTCAAATACAATAGAGATACTTTACATATCTTTTCACAATCTTAACCCACCTAATCCTTACCATCTCTGTGCAACTATGTAGTTGCTTGCTGGTTCTACTACAAATAACAGGCAAGAAGTCACTTCTTTCATCTTCCAACAGCCTTTAATGCTGCATCCATGTCATTAGATGTAAAGTGTTTAAAAGAAAATCTGGAGAATTCACTCAAATAGGATTGCTGCTTAATTCAGGGCCCCTCCTAGCCAGGCGTGTCTCCACAGGTTCTCCCCTTTATTCTTTCTCTCTTCAGGGCCCTTTAAGGTCTCACAGAGACTTTCTCTGGTTAACTGTTCCCTTTTCTGCAGCTAGTTTAGTACCAGAACTGGCTTACAACAACCCAGAGTCCCAAACTCAGACCATTCCAGCACCACAAAGAAAAAGTCTGTACTTAGCACATAGATTCAGAGACTTTATGGCCAGAAGGGACCACTTTGATAATCTAGTCTGACTTCCTGCACATCACAGGCCCCTGAAGCTCACCCACCCTCTCCTGTAGTAGGCACATAAATAGGAAAGTTACCTTGGTGCAGTAACTGGAGTTCTTCTAGATGATGTCTCTGTGGGTGCTCCACTGTGGGTCATAGTGGCGTCTCTGCGTAGCAGTTCGGAGGCTTTGAAGTAGTGTCCGCTGGGACTGCGGGAGCACGTGGCAGTCTCGCGGCTTGTATTCGGCGCCCTTAGCATCGCATGTGGTCCCCAACCGCCTCAGATCCTTCTCCATCCGGTAGCCCAGAGAGGACTCTGAAGTAGAGAAGGGAGGAGGGCGGGTAGTGGAGCACCCATAGGGACATCTTCTCGAAGAACTCCAGTTATTGCACCAAGGTGAGTAATCTTCCTTTCTCCTTCGAGCATGTCCCTGTGGGTGCTCCACTCTGGGTGACTCCTTAGCAGTATTCACCTAGGAAGGAGGGACTTCAGAGTTGGTGTTATGTATAGAGTCTAAAACGGATCGGCCAACTGCTGTGTCCATTTGGGCTAGCCGTTGAAGAGCGTAATGTTTCACGAATGTGTGGGAGGATGCCCAAGTTGCTGCCTTGCAGAGATCGTGAATAGGTACGCTGTTTAGGAAAGCCATAGCAGTTGCTACGGATCTGGTGGAGTGGGCTCTAATATTTTCTGGTGGTTTGATACTCGATATTTTATAGCTTTCATAAATGCAGCCTGAAATGAGTCTTGATAGTCTTTGGGATGATATAGGTTTCCCTTTGCCTCTCTCCGCTATGGAGATAAATAATTTTGGAGTACTTCTAATCATTTTTCTTCTCTCTAGGTAGAATGCCAGGGCCCTTCTGATGTCCAGGGTGTGTAAGAGAGCCTGTTGATGATTCTCATGCAGCTTCGGAAAGAAGACAGATAAGTGTGTGGATTCATTCATGTGGAAAGATAATGATATTTTTTGAATGAATTTAGAATGCAGGGTGACTTTATCTTTGTGGAATACAGTGAATGGTGGGTGGGCCATTAGTGCTTCTATTTTGCTTACGCATCTGGCAGAAGTGATTGCAATTAGAAATGCCACTTTCATTGATAAATGTAGTAATGAGTAGGATGCCAAAGGCTCGAAGGGAAGTCTTGTAAGAGCTCGAAGTACTACATTTAGATCCCATGTCGGCGCCCATTGTCTGACTTCTGGATACCTGTTAAGAATCGTTTAATTATTGGGTGGACGAAGATGGATGAGGAGTCTATGCTCCTATGAAAAGTTGATATAGCTGATAAGTGTACTTGGATAGAACTTATCGATAGTCCTGAGTCCCTTAGGTGTAGTAGATATTCAAGTATGGAAGGAAGGGGAGCATTTACTGGGTTAAGGTGTAATGTGTTACACCATCTGGAAAATCTATTCCATTTCTGTAGGTATACACGCCTAGTAGAAGGTTTTCTGCTATTCAAGAGGATTTTTTGTACTTGTTCAGAGTGCTGGAGCTCCTCATGTTGGAACCACGAAGAAACCATGCTGTGAAGTGTAGACATTCTGGGTTTGGGTGAAGGGATCTCCCTGAGTCTTGAGATAGGAGATTGGTGAGATGGGGAAGCGTAACAGGTGTTTTGATTGACATTTGTATTAGCATTGTAAACCACGGCTGTCTGGGCCAGGCTGGTGCTAACATGATTACTCATGACTTGTCCCTGCGAATTTTTATTAGTGTCCTGTGAATTAGGCGCATTGGCGGGAATGTGTAATGTAGGTTCTTGGACCATGTAAGGAGAAAAGCATTTCCTAGAGAGTTTCTTCCTATGCCTGCACTGGAGCAGAATAGAGGGCACTTGCTGTTCCTATGTGTGGCAAAGAGATCTATTGCAGGGAAGCCCCACCTTCTGAAGATTGTCTTATTGGTTTGTGGGTGAATCTCCCATTCGTGTTGGTATGTGAAAGATCTGCTCAGTTGATCGGCTAGAGTGCTGTGAATTCCTGGAAGGTAGGCTGCAGAGATAGAAGTGTGATGATTTATACACCAGTACCATAATTTCATTGCTTCTATGCAAAGAGAATGGGATCTTGCCCTGCCCTGCTGGTTTATATAAAACATGCAAGCCATATTGTCTGTGGTAATTCTGACATGTTGATGCTTTATGTGATCCTTGAAGTAAATGCAGGCATTCCATACTGCCCGAAGTTCTAGGATGTTTATATGCAGTGACGATTCCTGCATTGACCATCTTCCTTGTGCAGTAAGGTGTCCAGGGTGGGTACCCCATCCTGTGAGGGAAACATCCATAGATATCATTACTGCGGGTGTGTCTGCTAAGAAGGGGACTCCTGATACTAGATTTTGCAGTAGGCACCACCAGAGAAGCGAATCTTTTATCTTGCTGGGTATTGTTAGAATTTTTTGTAGGTGGTGCTTGTTTGGTTTGTAGATTCTGGTGAGCCAGAGTTGCAGCAGTCTCATGTGAAGTCTTGAGTGTTGGACCACAAATGTAGTTGCTGCCATGCGTCCTAGTAGTTGGAGGCATGCACGGGCTGTTGTGGTCGGTGCCTCTCGGATAGACTGTACCATTAGAATGATGGTGTCGAATCGTTGGTGAGGCAGGAAAGCTCTAGCGTGTCATGTGTCCAAATGTGCTCCTACGAATTGTATGTTTTGGGTAGGTATAAGTGTTGATTTCGATATGTTTATGTTCATATATGTTTATATGTATATGTATATGATCAGATATGTTTATAATACCAGGAACGTTGACATAGCAAACTTCAGATGTTCTATTGCTTGATCTTTGGACCCTGCTTTTATGAAGCAATCGTCCAGATATTGAAAGATAGTGATATTGTTCTTTTGAAGGTATGCCATGGCTACTGATAAGACTTTCGAAAAAACCCTTGATGCTGTAGATAGGCCGAACGGTAGCACCGTGTACTGGAAATGTTCGGTCCCGATGGTAAATCTGAGGAATCTTTTGTGTGCTGGGTGAATTGGAATGTGAAAGTAAGCATCTTGCAGGTTGAAGGCTGCATGCCAGTCGCCCATCTCTAGAGTTGGAATGATGGCTGATAGTGTGACCATCTTGAATTTTTCTGATTTTACAAATTTCTTTAGTTTTCTGAGGTCCAGAATAGGTCTCCACCCTCCTGATTCCTTTTCCAGCAGGAAGTATGGCGAATAAAGCCCCTTCCCCCTCTGTTGGTGCAGGACAGATATAGCCCCAATGCTGAGTAGGCACGTAGCCTCCTGACGTAGAAGGTGTTCACCAGTTGTGTCCCTGAGAAGGGATGGGGAGGAGTATTGGTGGGAAGGTTTTTGCACGAATGGGATGGTATAACCCGTGCTGATATTTTCCAGGACCAATTTGTCCATGGTAATTTGCTCCCAATGATGATAAAAGGGGTGTAGTCTGTTGATATAGATCTGTGAAGTATAATGCTTTATATGATTGGGGAGGTTGTGCATGCCCTCGACCACACCCTCAAAATTGTGGTTTGGGAGGTGGGGCTTGGGAAGATGAGGGCAGATTGTGTTGTCGGCGGCGTTGCTGACGTGGCCTGCCTCTGCCTTGGTCCTGTCTCCAAGTTTGTCTGTAGTGATATTGGTACTGATATCTGGGACTATATGGATGGTATCGATACGATCTCCTTCTAATTGTGGATGTATAGATGCCAAATTATCTTAAAAAGGCCTGAGAATCTTTTGACAAATGTATGGTTTCATCTGTCTTGTCAGAGAAGAATCTCTTTTTGTCAAATGGGAGGTCTTCTATGGTAGCCTGAAGTTGTCTTGGTAGCTCTGATGAATGGAGCCATGATGATCGGTGTGTGACTACTCCGTGGCCATGGTCCGTACTGAGGTATCGGCAACATCCAGAGCTGCCTGTAGGGCTGTTCTAGATATCAGCTGACCCTCGCACACTACTGCAAGAAACTGCTGTTTTTGTCATCTGGTACATATTCAATAAAATCTGCTAACTTAAAGTAGTTATCATGATCGTAGTTAACTAATAGGGCTGAGTAGTTAGCAATGCGCAATAGTAACGTTGAGGATGAATACACTTTTTTACCCAATAGGGGGCTGTAGCAGGCAAGGTTGTGTCGGTGCCGCTTGGTCTTGCGGTGCCTACATGGGTCGGTGCCGTTGTATCAGGTAGCGGAGGGGGAGCGGGCTTGTCACAGGAAGCCACGGCTTTCGGCTCTGAACTCTTGCAGCTACGAAACAGAGCGGTGCCGTTTTTCTGTGTCCACCACCAGCGTACGTGAGGAACCTGAAGCCTCAGTAGTATGGGCACTTCTAGGTGGAGATTTTTTCTTTTTGTATACTGTCAGAGGAGGAGTTAATTGCCTCTTTAAAGGACATGAGTCCTTGGCTTCAGCTTTTTGCAGTCTCGGGTCTGAAGGAAGATGAAGCGATTTCTCCATGAGCCAGAGCTTGAGACAGAGATCTCTATCATGCCTCGCTCTTGTGCTCAAGTTTTTACAATGGAAGCACTTCTGAGAAATGTGTTCCTCACCTATTTTCCCTCTAAGGTGCACGGATGCACGGCCGTCGCAACCCCCGCGCAGCACTGAAGAACCCCCGCGCAGCCCAACAGCCCCCGCCACCCCCTCCAGACCCCCGGGGCTGCAGCTTTGCCGTGGCAGACCCTGCCTGAGCCTGGCCTCTGGGCTGGCCTTCCCCGCCCCCAGGGCAGAACAGGCAGGCTCAGGGCCAGGGCAGGTGTGCGGGCCCGCCTGCCTGCCCCACGCAGCTGGGGCAGCAGGGTGGCCGCAGCTGGGGCGGGCTCCTGCAGCTGGGGCGGGCTCCCGGGCTTGCACCCGCTGGCCGCCTCAACTTTCCGGCCCGGGGCCGGGGTTGGCTCCGCTCTGCCGATGGCCTCAGCCTCCCAGCACAGGGCCGGGACCAGCCTCTGGTGCCGGGGTCTGCTCTGCCCTGCCGGCTGCCTCCCAGGGCCGCGGTCGGGTCCCCGCCACCAGTGACCTCGGCTTCTTTCTTTCTTTTTTTCTTCTTTCTTTTCTCAGCTTCTTTCTTTCCTTCTTTCCTTCTTTCCCTTCCTTTTTCTTTCCTTCTTTCTCTTCCTTCCTGCCTTCCTTTTTCTTTCCTTCTTTCTCTTCCTTCCTGCCTCCTTCTTTCCTCTTCCTTCTTTCTCTTCCTTCCTGCCTCCTTCTTTCCTCTTCCTTCTTTCCTTCTCTTTTTTCTTCCTTTCTCTTCCCTTCTTTCTCTTCCTTCTTTTTTCTTTTTCTCTTCTTTCCTTCTTTTTTTAAAAAGCTTTTAAAAATTAATTTTAAATAAAAACCTTTCTAAAAATTAAATTTCAATTCAAAATTCATTCAAATTCAATTAATTAAACACAATTAATTAATTCTATTTACAATCACTTTAACTTCAATTAATGCCTATAATTTCTGTCGTGTGAGTTTACACAAAAATTTTATTCAGAATAAGTTTTGCACACGGCTTGAAAATTTTGCACACAAGCTGCCAAACCTTAGAGGGAACACTGCTCCTCACTGGGACATTTAATACAAACGGTGTGACTGGCATAGCGTCTCGGCAGGAGCTGCACCGCTTGAAGCTGGGAGAGCCTGACATGGCTCTGAGGGAGAAATCTTCTTATCTCTCTTTCTTTTTTTTTTCTTCTTCAGGATAAAAGAAAAAGACTGGCAAAAAGGGAAATGAAGAAGGAAGGTGGTAAATTGGAGTTGGAAGAAGACGGTTAATTTTTAGAAGAGCGGGAGGACGAACTGCTCTGACTGCAACAGCAGATGGTTGCAAAGGAAATGAGGCGGTTGGGGACCACGTGTGACGCTAAGGGCACCAAACACAAGCCACGAGACTGCCACGGGCACCCGCAGTCCCAACAGACACTACTTCAAAGCCTCCGAACTGTGACGTGGAGATGCCGCTATGACCCACAGAGGAGCATCCACCGGGACATGCTTGAAGGATAACCTCTGGCATTTTCCTCTCACCCACAAGACTGGATCTGATCTCCCAACCAGTCCTCCCAGCCCTACCTCACTGAGACTCTGACAACCAGTCCCAAATGAAGTCAGGGATTCCTATCCCTCTAGGAACCTCCTACTCACTTGACTTTATTCACCAAGCTCCTGATGTCATGGGCCTACATGAGCTGTTTTGCATTGCGGGGGGGAGGGTTGGGGTTCCTGAAGTGTCCATCAGCATAGCTGCAACTTCCTGGGCTTCCCGTTTTCAGCATAGGGAATTGCTTGATTTCCCTCTGATGGGGTTCATCCCATAATGAGGTTTGGTTTAGCCCACAGGGCAAGCCACCCTGTTACACTCACCTTTGACAAATTCCTGATTTCATCCAAGGGAGTCATGTGCAGGTGGGAATAAAGCAGTTCCTGCTGTACATCCAGCTCAAAAGTCATCCTGAAATTGCAGGAGAGGATGGCCAAGGGCATGTGGCCACCATGCACTGCTTATTGCTCTTCTGAACAGGAATACAGTATATGGCCCCAGCAAATGCATGTTGCTGAGTACAGCACATGTACTAGTTTGGATGTTCCCGTAACTGGTAGGCTACACTTCCATGGGGGATGACAATACCTAGATATTTAACAGCACCTTTGATCAATAGATCTCAAAGCACTGGACAGGGCACATTGGCTTGTTTCTGCTGAAGTCAAGTGAAAAACTCTCATTACCTTAAGTAAGATCAAGATAAAGGCTTACAAAGAGACCCTACTCTGCTTCTAGTGTGGAGATAATTTGTGGGGAAAAGACCTCTATGCTTTCTTCTTCCCCAACCCCTTCAGCACACCTGCAAAGCATAAGACAAGATTTTGCGGTGTGTCTTTTGCACAATCTGCCAACACCTGTTGAAGGGAGATCTCTCTGGCCTTGAAATTAACATACTATAAATTATTTGCTTGACTGACAAATAACTATGTTATCTACTTTGCTTATCTTTCATGTATTGTATCCCTAAATTTAATTATGAGCTACTCTGAACTCATTGTTTTCAGAGTGTGATGGAGAGTGATTATTTATTTTTAATTAAGTCCAATTTAATATTTACACAGAAAAAGTGGGTCACCTGCAACAACTTCTTGGGGTTTTTTAAACAGCAAATATGAAAAAGTAGAATGTATTAATTATGCAGTTACTAGGGAAACAGGATAGAACAAAATAATATAAAACAGATATGCTACCACTCTAAGGTTTAAATCAGCAATAAAAAAAATCTGTAAGATTTCAGGGTAGCAACAAAGAACATTATCTGTCATCTCCATGCAAGGCTTAGTTTTGGCACATATATCAATTAGCGAATCACTGGGGAAAGGAGTCAACAGCTCAGCAGGAGTTCTGGTTTCACAAAACAAGTGCCATTAACCAACAGAAAATGGACCAGCTCTAGATGGCTCTGATCCACAATTAACTGGAGCCAAGGAGAGTTTTTCCACTGATATCAATGGGGCTATAGATAATGCCCTAAACAGATATGTATGAAATTAGTTTACTCATATCAAGCGAAAAATAAATTGCATTACAATTCCAAAATTCAGATGAAAAGGCTGTTTCACCGAACGATGGGACCTATAAGATATTAATAAGACAATTCATAACAAATTCACAGAATAATAGAGCAAATAAAATTGATAACACAGTTCATTTCTCTAGAGAGGTCTATTGGACAACGACAAGATAAAGAAAAATTCTATAAAATGGTTTAAATATTCCATTGAAAGGTAATCTCTGTATTAAATTATATTCATATTTGGAGTAATTTATCCTTTTGGTAGCAATAGGATGTTTCCATAAAAGAATAAACCCAGATCATGCAGGCCAACATCACTAATGGCGTATGGTCTCTGCAACTTCCATATCTAAATGCATACAAAGAACAACTTTCAGGCTATCTACCAATAATCTAGAAGTCTGATTACTAATGATCATTGCCACAACCCAGTGCTGCCTCTCTCTGTTTCATCATACAGTGGTGCCTGAGCATTCTCCACTGCAACCATCTGAAACAGCCTTCCCATACCACTCAGTCTGAACATATCTTTAAATCTCCCCTGGAAACTTTCTTTTTTTCCCTTTGCACTATACATGTTAATTTCGCTATTCCAATATTTATTATTGAATGCTATGTCTGTTTTTTAACTCTGTAAATCATTCCAGTATATAGGAAATAGAATTTGTCATACAATACTACACTGTTGGTCCATCACGTCCAGTACTTGCTTCTGGCAGTTGCCTGCTACTTCAGAGGAGGGTGAAAAAATCCCACGAACTAATGCACCTTCACCATCGTGTCAGACTATATACACAGAAAACAAATTCTCACCTGTCCTTTGTGTTGTTCCACACAAAGTTTGTATTTTACAGCTGGTGTGTTTTTAACACTCAAATTACTTTAATATAAACATTACATAACCTAACAAGAACAACAGAACCATTTGTTCAGAATTATCAGACATACAGGGGAACATGATTTGTTGGGAAGAATCAACAAAACTTTCATAAAAGGAAATCATACTTCACTAATCTATTGGAATTATTTGAGCGTGTCAACAAACACGTGGACAAGCGTGATGCAGTGAGTATAGTATACTGGGACTTTCACAAAACCTTTGACCAAAGGCTCTTAAGCAAAGTAAGCAATCAAGGAATTAAGAAGGAAGGTCCTCTCATGGATTAGTAATTGGTTAAAAGACAGGAAATTAAAGAATAAAGGGTCACTTTTCACAGTGGAGAGAGGTAAATAGTAGGATCCCCCAGGAACCAGAGCCATTCAACATATACATAAATGATCTTAGAAAAGGGAGTAACCAGTGAGGTGGCAAAATATGCAGATGACACAAAATTACTTAAAATGGTTAAGTCTAAAACAGATTGCAAAGATTTACAAAGGGGATCTCACAGAACTGGATGACAAGACAACAAAATGGCAGATGAAATTCAATGTTGATAAATGCAGAGTTATGCACGTTGGAAAACAAAATCCCATCTATACATACAAAATGATGGAGTCTAAATTAGCTGTTACCACTGAGGGAAAAAAATCTGGGAGTCACTGTGAATAGTTCCCTGAAAACATCTGCTCACTGTGCAGCACCAGTCAAAAAAAAAAAAAAAAAAAAAGCTAACAGAATGATAGGAGCCATTAAGAAAGGAACAGATATTATGACAATAAATCTCATAATGCCACTATATAAATCCATGGTACATACACACCTTGAATACTTTTCTGATCTCCCCATCTCAAAAAATATGAGAATTGGAAAAGGTATAGAGAAGGGCAACAAAAATGGCTAGGGATATAGAATAGATTCCATATAGGGAAAAATTAAAAAGTGTGGAACTGTTCAACTTGGAAAATGGGTATATGGTTAGAAGTTTATAAAATTATGAATGGTGTGGAGAAAGTGAGAAAGGAAGTGTTATTTACCCTTTCACATAACACAAGAACAAGGGACCACCCAATGAAATTAATAGACCACAGGTTTAAGAGAAACCAGACTTCTTCATACAATGCACAGTCAATCAGTGGAACTCATTCCCAAGGGATGTTGTATGAAGGCCAAAAATATAACTGGGTTAGAAAAAGAATTATTTAAATTCATGAAGGATAAGTCCATCAATGGCTATTAGTCAAGATGGTCAGGAATGCAACTCCATGCTTTGGGTGTCCCTAAACCTCTCACTGACAGATGCTGGAACTGGATAACGAGATGGATTAGTCAATAATTGCCCTGTCTGAAGTATCTGGTATTGGCCACTGTCAGAAGTCAGGATACTGGGCAAGATGGATCATTGGCCTGACCCAGCAAGGCCATTCTTATGCCACCCACAGCCGTTTACTCTCCCAAATCCCACCCTCCAAAATGGAAGATGATTTCCAGTCTCTACAGCATTATCCACATACTGACATGATAGTAAAAACTGCTCCACAAAACTCCAGGCTCATCATATTTTATGCTTGAGATTTAATTATTATTTAATTAGTTTATGCTTGAGATTTAATTTCTTCTCTCCTCACTACTGGAGTTGCTCGCAAGATGATTTTTCTTTCTTGTGAAAAGTTTCAATGCAATGAAACAATGTTCTGATCAAAAAAATTCTCCAAAAACTTTCAAGTCTACCAAAAAAACTGAAAACTTATTTTTCTTCCAGTTTTTGGCTGCTGAAAACCAAAACAATGGGTATAAAACAGTATCAGATCAAAATAGCATGTGCAGTGCAAGGCAATAAAGAATCAGCCCCTCCTCTCACCACCTCAGATAAGAATTTCTAATTCAGAACAAGATCCATAACGTGTTACAGAATATCTTTTTCAGTCCTTGAAGCTTTCTGCTTTCCTTGGTATTCACTTAGGGCCAAATCTTGCACCATACAACAATTCCAAAAACACAGGCTTAACAGAGTGGTATAGATTCCTCCTTCACTCTCCCTCCCCTGCTCCCTTGCCAAACCCCACCCAAGGCCATGGCTGCAGACTCAAGGCTGCAATAGATTCAGAGGTAGCTGTAGCCTCATCCCTTTATTAGGGGTCCTGCCAGCAGGGCCATCCTTTGAGGGTGGGGGTGAGCAAGGCAGTGTGGGGCCCGCTCCGCTGCCTCCCCACTGTCATGCAGTCCACACTCCCCGCCCCGCTGCCTTCGGCTTGCCGCCATAGGCAAGGGGAAGGGGCAGGAGGGAGTGCAGAGCCTGGCCTCTGGGCCAGCATGCCCCGCCCCCACTCCTGGTTCCTGCCACCTGGTCCCCGGCCATGGCCATGGGCTCCCAACATCAGCCACGGGTCCATGGGTGGGGCAGGGATGAGCCAGCTCCCACCGGCGCTAGCAGCTCCAGGTCCCCGGGGATGGCTGGGCTCCCTGGAGGTATAGCGGGCCGGCCTGTCTCGCCCCCCACCAGCATGGGGGGTATGACCCCCCCAGGCCAATTGGCCCTGGGCCCCACTCCCTGCAAGGGATGGCCCTGCCTGCCAGTGAACCTTGTAATCCCTAAATTCCAGTCTAGCTTCAACACCTCCATCTCTATATACAGCAGTTCAGCTGTGGCTTCTAAGGGACACAGCTACTTAGATATGCAGTGACTGCAGACCTCCTATTTCTCTCCTGGCACCTTACTTCCCCACCCAGTGCTGCAGAATGACACAAGTTCCACTGTCTAATGAGCCTTTAGCCCAACAGTAAAGAAACAGACTGAAGGGTACTTGTTTCTTCCTAGAATGAAGCCGTATTATGATCTGCAACTGATTCCAACCCTTCACTGATCTGCAATGGCAGATCACAACTTTAACTCCATAGTCCAGGTTTCTGTTGTTTCATCTATATTTGCATGCTCGAAAATAATGTAATCTCTATTTACATTGCCTAATTTGAAGTCAGGACCACAGGAGGAAAGTCTGCATGCAAACAAATTCATCATTGTCTCTAGGTTCAAGCTGGTTAAAAAGCATAGTGCTTTCAAAACACAAAATTGAAAGTTAAGTTCAACAAAGAGTGAATTGCTAAAGAGGAACAATGTATGAAGAAGAATTTAACAATAAAGTAAACAGAGCTAAAACGTTCCAAGCAAATGTGAGGCTAAATTATGTCATTATGTATCCTTAAAAAGATAACATCTCAGGACTCCGATGAAGTTCGGTAAATACCATAAAGAAATACACAGAATGAATAGGCCTCAATCTTACTAAGTGGAATGATGGAACAGATAATAAACCCTGTTCTGACAGTGGCAAATCCTCTGCCCAGTGCTTAAGGAAAGTAGGTGCTTAGGAAATAAACAGATGTCTGGCTGGACACAAGGGACAGAGAGGATTCCTCCTCTTTCAGGTGATGAAGCCTCTTTGCTAAGGCTAGTACATCCGAATAGCTGGAATGGCCTTTGTAGCTTTTGTGCGTCCCCACCCTGGGAAGCAGGGAGAGACAAGGATGGGAAAATCCATGCAACAACAGATTCCTGTCCCTGCTCTTCCCTTGCAATTGCTCTCTCCTGTGTACTGCCAGGCAGGGAGCCCTCATTTATCTTCATAAAGAGCCTGGCTGATGAGTTCTCCAAATAATCTGCAGTCTTTTGATCAGCTTGGAGTCCATCAAACAGTAATCAAGCTTGAAAGCCTTAAAAAGCATTAATTACTACCCATGTCAGCTTCCAAGAGAACAAGGAGTAATGTGGCAATGTTGCTGGGAGCATAAGAACAGCACTTGGTGACACCTGAACATATTCCAGCATTTTTATGCCTGAATCTAAATGTATACCCAGACTACCGACAGATGAGAGGCTGATATGATTTTAAAGTGGGTGCAACTAAAATCAATACAGATGGCTACGTACGCTACTATTTGCAGTACTGTTGAAGCCATGTCAGTCCTAGGATATTAGAGAGACATAGTAAGTGAGGTAATATCTTTTACTAACCCAACTTCTGTTGGTGAGAGAGACAAGCTTTGAACTGCACAGAGCCCTGACCTGAAGAAGGTCCAACACAAAATATTACTTCACCCACCTTGTCTTGCTATGTAAATTATTACTGGATTATTTCCTAAAGGGAATACCTCAGTTCCCATGGATATGTGGAAAAGTCATAATGATTTTAATGACAACTACTGTACAACTATTTAGGTGAGAAAATAATTGAAATGATTGAGATCAACCACTATTGGGACTCAAACACAGGATTTCATGTTTTCTGATAAGTTGTTTGTTTGTTTTTAAAGGGCTGTAGCTGCCAGAAATTTACACCCAGAAGACAAGAGATCACAGTCTGAGTCTCCAAAGCTGCCTTCCATGCCAGCAAACTTAGAAGTCGGTGTACACAGGACTCAGTAACAATTTTTACCATTATCATCTAAACTGTTACTAGAAGAATAGTGAGAACATATCCCATGTATTTTAATTACGTAACTTGGAAGAAGCGCAGAACACTTTGAACTCTGCTGCAGAAATTATTTCCTGCTTCCCTCAAGCTCAGAAATTAGTAATATTAGCCACATATTGTAAAGCGATCTCAGATATTTCCTTAAAGTGTAATCAGTTAAAATTAGCAATATAGAGACACTTGGGATATTTCTTAATGCTATCATTATTTTTTCTTATTGTATATACCTCCATGAAGGGCGGGGGGAGGCACTGTGTGAGGCACTATATGACTACCTGTAAAGCCACAGTGCCTGCTTTAAAGAGTTTGTGATCTGAATTAACAAAACAGAAAAAAGGTTGGGGAAAGGGACAAAACAAACAAGCACAGTGATTAGGATGAAAGTTTGGCAAATGTTGTGCTAGTTCCATGTTTGTTTGTTAGCCTGCATCACAAAGTGAAAAGCCTCACAGACCCCTGAACTGAGATCATTAATCCATATTTTTCTTCTCTTAAATATCTTGTTCCAGTCTACAAAGCCTGAAAATTTAGACAAGCTGAGCAAGACAGCCCTTATCAGGTAAAATACAAATGACAGAATGGATTAAATTATGCTCTCAGATATTCATGTCTCCAATTTAAATCCTCTAGTGCTAAGAAATAATTTGTTAAATATGCATTCCATATATTCTGAAAAGTAGCAGAGGAAACAAGTCGACCATTCTCTTTAATTAATCATGGGAACCATCAGAACGAGGAAAGAGGAGGAAAAAAAACTCAAAAGAGAGCAGTCAGAATTGAGAAGTGTCAGTTATATGATAACACATTATGGTTTCATCTAAAGCAGAGAGTCTGTAAAAACAACAGCTCAACTAGAAATAGTAATAATTAGGCCTAACTTTAGGAGGTCTAAAGGGAAAAATAATACTGTGAATTCAGGCAGTGAAAAACAATACCTGAATATATAGAATAAATTGTATTGAGAAGGGAGTCCTAGAGGCTCTTGTACTATTCCATATTTAAGAAGACTGAAATTTTACAGTTCAGAAAAAAGGATTCAGAGGCAAGAACCTCAGCTGCTGTATCACCACGAGCTTTCATATTAGCTATATATTGTAAAGGATCTGACCCTACAAGTAGTCCATCTTCAAAGAGACAACTCTCTTGGGACGAAAATGTAACTACGCACAAAGGCTATGTCTACACTTGTTAATTTAAGTCGACTTAGCATGTCTCCACTTAAATTTTAAGTCGACTTTGGGGGGACCCTACAAAGTCAACCTAGAGCATCCACACTGGATGCCTAGCTCAACTTGTAGGGGCTAGGGGGACCTTGGACTGGTCCACGGTGGCAGGGGGGGCACCCCTTGCCAAGTGCCAGGGGGCTCAGCCTTTGCCCCATTGTACCTGGGTACAATGAGGAAAAGGGGGACAGAGACCCTGGCAGGGCATAGGGGCAGGGTGGGCAGGGCTCTGCCCTGCCCTTTGTGGGAGAATGCCAGGATCTCCCTGTGCCACTCCCCCGGCAGGGAGGGCAGTGGGGGAGTCCTGGAGAACCCTAAGTCGACTTAGAGTCGACTTAGGGCTACTCCAGGTCTACATTGGCTTAAGTCGACTTTAGAAAGTCAACTTAAGCCAAAAGTCGACTTAAAATGAGGTTTTAAAAAGTCGACTTAATTTACCTTAAGTCGACTTAAGGAAAGTGTAGTGTAAACGCAGAGTAAATTAAGTCGACTTAAGCAAGCTTAAGTCGACTTGATTTACAAGTGTAGACCCACCCAAAAAGAGATATCTTTTGCCAAGTCCTAAAATGGCAGAAACCTGAAATTCTGTACCTGAGAATCATTAACTGCAGGCTCTTTGCCTAGATAAGAGAAAGCTAGGAAGCAAGATTGAGAGTAGCAAATCATTGATCACCAGGAGATTACAAACTGTACTGGATTGCAAGAGCTGAGTGGATCAAAAAAGTGACTGAATACTTGATCTGGATACATTTCTACTCACCATCCCTGTCATCCTGAGAGAAGAGAACCACCATCGACAAACAGAGACTTCCAACAATTTCACCCTGACTCTAATACAAAGTACAGTATAGATATCTAGCACATATCAGACAAAGTATAGCCTAAACACACATCAAGAACTCCACACAAACTGATACAGCTGAAAAGACTAAAATATCTAGTTGATGGAAAACATCTGAACAAAGTGGTGAAACTTAATACCTATGCGTGCTGCAGAATGAAACAGAATGAGGAAAATGAATTTTCATATTCAAGTAATTTATTTTAAGGTCATTTTATTAGCCTAAGACCTGCTTCTGCCATTCTAACGCATGCTGTTTGTGAGCAATCCATGGTGGAGTCTACAGCAGCAAGGCATTGTAAAGGACAACCAGTAGCTGACGCAGCTACTCATTAGTCTAGATTGTACCCCAGTATGGCATGTCCTCCCATCTCCTTACTATGAAAACACATTACATTTCATGGACTTCAGCTAGACAACTTGCTTGAGTAATATACGCTATCCTATGAGAATATGGCAGGCAGAACTAGGAAGATAATTCCAAAGGGGTAGCTTCCAGTGTGGAGACTTCGTTTCTAATTTTTTTCTGTTTTGTTTTCCGTCATGTTCCCTTTTCTGCAAAATGGGGCCCACATTTAGATAGTTCTCTGGGGTTGCAATGTACCTTCATTAATATTTCTGACATTTCCCAAAACATTCAGGAAAAAAGATGTCTTTTTTAATGTGATGATTTTTTTTACTCTAACTATTTGGTTTCCTCCAGATCCCCTATATCAGTCCAGGTCAGTAGATGAATGAGAAAAGAGAAAAGCAAATATCTAGTGAAGTCACCACCTTATTAAACTGTCTGGCTGTTTGACCCTATAAATAGGCTTCCTGAAAAAAAGGAATACTATTAATTCTTAAATAACTAAATAAATACTCTAAAGTGTAGATCTAACTCCCCCAGTACAAAAAAAAAAATCAAAAGAGAAGGCTAGATAGTTGGATGCCAGGGCTGGAAGAGAATGACTTAGAGAAGTAAATCTACCAGAAACAAAAGATACCATTCTTCATCATCTTCTTATGCTAGTCAAAAGAGCTGGGCATTTAAAAAGCAATATCCAGAATGAGGAAAGAGGACAGGCACATAGAAAAAAGAACAACTGGTAGACTCCACTACCTGCCTTACACCGATTTCCAGCTGCCTATTGTGCTCTTGAAAATGTTTCTGCTCAGAGCATTTGATGGCAGCAATCAGGTGCATAGTCATCATTAATTGGTTTTTGTGCCCTACCAATTCATTAGCATTTTCAATACAACTCCTAATTTGCAAACTCATTTGTACTGTTTATTGAAGTGCAAAGGCAGATTTTGGACTCCATATGACTGCTCAAACAGATGGGCACTTTTGATAATGTAGGCCCCCCAACCTATTTTTGTCTGAGCAGAAACAATGCTGTAGCCACATAGAGCCCCATAAAAGAAAAGGGATCTCCCTATGCAGATCTTACAGCAGGACTGGGGCTCTAGAAACGAGATTCTACAAAGACAAAAAGGAGTTTAGAAGCAAAAACCTCATGAAAAAAAATCAATGGGACCTGTGGTTTTGAAATCTCCCTCTACTCTTTATTTCTTCCCAACACAAGTTTTCCATTTAGTTTTCAGTTGGAGCAAGCTACTGGTAATAAAAGGAACAGAGAGAGAGAGAGAAAGCGAGCAAGCGAGAGAGAGAGAGTGAGCACGCATAGCATAAGTAAAGCAAATGTACATAAAATATTCATGGATTTTCTTTGGAATCTTCCACGATTAATACTACAGTATTCCATGATTAATATTACTATATTGCATTATGCTGATGACAAAGCATCTCTGGCCAGCTACCATCTCCATCCCATTTCTTTCTTAAAGAAATCTATTGGCAGTATCATGCTCTCAATCTGACATACTTCCTATTTCTTGAGCAATGAAATTGTAGATGCTTTTCAAAGGATCACAGAAATTGTAGAATCCATAAATTTAAGAGGTACTCTTTTTATATAAGTTTAGACAAGCAGTTTTTGTTGTTGTTTTTAAAAATCTTAACTGTTATCTTCCAAAACTTCAGGTCAGCATCCTATGTTTCTCCAGCAGTATCACTAAAACATAAAACAGCACAGAGAACTGCGCTTCTTGTGCTACTTCAGGCATTATCAAGGTGGCCAAATATAGCAAGACAAATACATAGAATCATAGGGCTGGAAAGGACCTCATGAGGTCATCTAGTCCAACCCCCTGCTAAAAGCAGGACCAATTCCAGTAAATCATCCCAGCCAGGGATAAACACTGAATTAATATTTTGATGGTTAGTAAAAACTAACCAGGTTTTAAACTTTACAAAAACTAGTGGAATGTTACTTGCATTTTCTTCCTTTATCTGTTTCTGTAGCATTGTAGTAGTAGCAAACATTTACATTCTGTATACCGCTGTGACTAAATAACTCAAAGAAATCTTATGAAATGCTAATGAAGGAATTAAGAACTTTAACAGAAAATGCTAATTTCAAAGCAAGTAGCTTTTATGTATGATGGCTGGAAGTCAGAAGACTAAGTGCATTCCTCACTCACTGTCACCAAAGGAAAAGCCCATGTGGATAAAGAAACTATCAGGTTGTTTTCTGTGAGTAGAATCTGCAAGTGTGGATTCAGGGAAAGATCCTTCACTTCTGAACTGTTTAGATTGAACTGTTTGGTCTCTTACGGAGAAGTGTATCAGATCCAAAGACCCAGATACAATCTGGGTACCATGAAAAGACTTTTGGGAGACTGACAGTTTATTACATCACTGCCATCATTTGGAATTACAAACCATGATTCACCTATACACATTTTTTCCTGCTTTAACCTCTCAATAACTCTCTTTTTTTTTTCTTAGCTAATACACCTGTAGAATTGGCTGCCGGCACTGTCTTTAGTGTAAGATCCAGAGTACCATTTGATCTAGGATAAGGAACTGGGACTGGGAGAAGCCTGATATAGTGTGATATTTGATTCAAGTGACCATTATCACAAGGTTCAGTTTGTCTGGGTGGGAAGACAGGCTGGATAGTCTAAGTAAACTATTTGTGACTCCATGGTAAAGCTGGTATAGTGATCCAGAAATTCACATTTGCTGTTGGCTCATTGAAATCTTATTATAGAACACACCACTAGTTTGGAGTGCCTACTCTGTGCTAGTCACTCACATTTGGGAGTCACTCCAGGCAGTGATAGCTTCCAAAAATGATCAACAGCCACAGCTTCTACTTTGATGGTTATGCTCAGATTTTCAAAAGAACACCGCCCCCAACACACTGAGCTTTTCTGAAAAATCTGGCCTCTTAAAACTACTTTACTCAAAGATGAGGACAAACAACTGTGAAACACGCAGCACAGGATGGTAGGTAAGTTAACATGTTCAAAGAAGAGTTTACCAACAGCTTGCCCAGGAGGTCTTCGGGCTACATAAAGTGTTTTTATAGTTTCTTTTAATAGATGGGTACAAATGACATCTCAATACCACACACCTTTTCTATAGTTTGTAAAGGAAATAAAGCACAAGATCATTCCACTTTGCTCAGATTTCTTCCAGATGAAAAATCTTCTGCCCTCTCCCTTATAGAATTTGAGGCTCTGGTGATCAATTTTACCAGTCCTGATACAGTCATTAAAACCAAGAAATAAATATATGGGGTATTATTTTACTCATACAAGCACTCTAAAAATAGCTTTGCTGCGTACAGAATTCATTTTACACTAGTAGTCTTCACTTTATGAATACCAATAAGCTTTTGAAACTGAAATTAAATTGGACCTGCAGGGAAGGCTCAGCAACTTTCTGTTGCTCAGCAGGTGGAGAGAATTCCAAATACAGGCAACTAACTCCACTTCCAGCAGCATCAGCTGACTAAGATGTGAAAATTTACACACAGTAAAAGTGGGAGACTATCTATTGTACCACAGTGGATATTTAACACAATAGCAATAATTTGGCAGAGCTAGATGTACAAAGTTGGATTTCCCTGTCACTCTTACTGAGGTAACTGACCCTATCCTTGCCTCTCCTCTCCCTCCCAGAATCTGGTTTTGTTCCCATGTGGGTCAGGCTGCTCCTCTTCCATGCTGCTTGAACATCAGCAAGTGAGCACCGAGATCACACAATTGCCCTCAATTCCTATGCTATGCATCACAGTTGCCTACGTTACTTGGGAGCTTCAATTACCAGGAAACTGCTGCTCAGTCCCAGCAGTCCAAGGATGGAGCATGCTCAGTACAGATGAAATCTTTGAAGAACTTAGCTGTGAAATTCTTACAAGTCTCTACTTAGCACGTGTAAAGTGACAATTTTTCAGAAAGTTTATGACTTGGTCAAATGCGGCTGCAGTGGTGGACTGACGGTGAGCGGGAAGTGGGAAGGGGCCGTGGCCCCTTGCCACCAGCCTGGGCAGGTGGGGTAGGCTGCCACCAGCCAGGCCCTTCAGAGTTCTGTTACACAATGTAGGAGAAGTGAAGCTGCAAACCAGCAGTGCTGTGTGCTGGACTCCCAGACCGTGGGACTCTAAGGCTATGTCTACACTTGTAAATTTAGGTCGACTTTAGCTAAGTCAACTTAGCTATGTCGATTTAGCATGTCTACACCTAAATTTAAAGTCAACTTATGGGGGAACTTACAAAGTTGACCTAGAGCATCCACACTGGACACCTAGGTCAACTTCTAGGGGGCCTAGGGCAGGTCCACAGTGGCAGGGGGCACCCCTTGCCCAGTGCCAGGGGCTCAGCCTTTGCCCCATTGTACCAGGGTACAATGGGGCAAAGGGGGACAGGAACCCTGACACGGCATAGGGGCAGGGTGCGCAGGGCAGTGCAGGAAGTCCTGGAGTAGCCCTAAGTCAACTTAAGCCCTAAGTCGAACTAAAAGGAGGTTTAACAAAGTCGACTTAATTTTCATTAAGTCGACTTTATTTTTCTTAAGTCGACTTAAGCAACTTGCTTAAGTCAACTTAAAGAAAGTGTAGTGTAGATGCAGGGTAAATTAAGTCGACTTAAGCAAGCTTAAGTCAACTTAATTTACAAGTGTAGACGCACCCCAAATGAGGGAGATAAAAACGATGGGATGATCACGGGTGGTGGTGCGTGTCTCACTGAGCCACTATAGCAGCCCCCTGGGGGTGGAAGGCACTAACGCCACCTGCCCCACAAAAGGGGCCATGTGCCACCAGTGCAGGGGGAGTTTCCCAGGTGAGTGGACCGAGCACATTGCACAGTGCTAAGCTGCCATTGCCTAGTGTCTCCTCTGTGCCCACCCTGCACCAGAAGGGAGGGAAGGAAGTGGATTTCCCCAAGCTCTGGCAGGCTAGATATGCATCCTCGGAGGAGCCATGCCCCCGCTTTGGCATCCCTGGCGGCTGCACCGGGCCCAGCTCAGGCCTATAGGCCTCTGAGGGCTCCCATTGCGGAGGGAGAAAGCATCCTCCCAGCCCCATCACCCCTGCTGAAATCAAAGCATGAAAATTTGTTTTTTTAATTATGAGCATTTCAGTCAGTTCAGTTTTTTCTCTAGTCTTTGTATTATTGTAATTTTCTGTGACTTTGAGTATTGCTATGAGAAGAACTGAAGGAGGAGGCACAAATGCAAGCAGTGCTCCTCTCCCCCCCCCCCCCCCCCCCGGCACCAGACACGCATGGTATGCCACTGTGTTTTTCACAGGAACACAGAAAGGCATGTTCCTAGCAATGCAGTCACCTCCTCTGCTAAATTTCAATTCCCTGCTCTCAAGCATAAAGTTACTTGAGGTTTTCAAGCAGTTATAAGATTTTTTTTTAATGTGGGCAAAACAATTTATTTTTCTGTAATCTTGCTTTCAGAAATGACTTTCCAAAAACACTCATCCTGAGTCTGATACCCAGCCTGGGCTGGATTAAGGGGCCATGGGGCCCCAGGCTGTGCACTTTTGTGGGGCTCCCCAGCCTGGGGCCTTGCCCCCCCCCTCCACTGTTGGACTTCCCCTCCCTCCGGGGCCCCAGTCCCACACCACAGTGGCCTGGGGTGGACTGGGACCAAATGCCACAGCCAACTGTGGCATTCCTGCCCCACTCCCAGGCCAGCTGGGCCAGTTGGCACAGCCCTCTAGGACCCAGAATACTAACAAGCCAGTCCACTGGGGCCCCCTGGCTCAGGCTGGCATGGCTCATGCACCAGCCAACCTTTCCCCTGATCCTAGAGCACAGCAGACATGCACTGGGTGGCCCCACGTCCTAGAGCAGACCAGCTAGGCCAGGGGAGAGGAGGGAGCACCATGGCCTCTGGATCAGGGCCCCACCCACAGCGCCAGGGCCAGATCAGCAGGGCCTCTAGGGGCTGCAGCCTGGGGCCCCTCTTCTGACTGGGGCCTGGGGCTGCATCCCCTAAAGTCCCTGCATTGATCAGGCTCTGCACCCAGCAAGGAAAACTTCAGCCAAAATAGTTAAAGTTTGGTTAAGTTATAAGTGACCATCAATATGGTCTTATAATGTGAAATGTTGGGCAATCTTAAGTATAGACAACTCTAACAGCTCCCTCTACAGCACAATAGAATAGAAGCAGAGATCTCTGAGATATATAAAATGAGGATGGAGAAGATAGTATCTATAAAGCTATTTAAGACAATTTTTCATACAAGAACTGGGGAGAGTGGAGGGGAAGTCAGACAAGAAATTAAGCTAAAGAAAAAACTGAGTGCTAAAGGCATGTAGTTCTTTATGTTATAATTATATATTCCATCTTTTATAAAAGTGCATTGCCAGAGAGCAGAAATGAGGTGCAGAGTAGATTGTGTGGAGCCCTTTGCAAAGTAACAGGTGGAGGGCTACAACCAGTTCTGGCTCCTAAGATCCCTCATCCCCCAGCTCCAACCACAATAACCACATATGAAATAACAACAAAAGTCCTGTGGCACCTTAAAGGCTAGCAAATTTCTTCAGGCATAAACCTTCATGAGCTGCAAACCACTTCATCAGAGGCATGAAGTGGAAACTATAGTTAGGAGGTATATATACACTTGCAACGGTGAGAAACGTTACAATGAGGAAGGCAAGTGCTAACAAAGTCAATTCAGTTAGGGTAGATGAGACCCATTCATAACAGTTGATTAGAAAGTGAGAATGTGTGAACAGGGACAATTACTTTTTGTAATAACTATTCCACATCCCTATTCAGACCTAGTCTGATTGTGTCATGTTTGCATATGAGTTCCAGCTCTGCAGTTTCATGCTGAAGTCTGTTTTTGAAGTTCTTTTGTTGAAATCTGGCAACTTTCAAGTATGAAACAGAGTGTCCAGGGAAACTGAAGTGCTCTCCTACTGGTTTATGGGTGTTACCATTTTTGATATCTGGTTTGTGTCCCTCTATTCTTTTGTGTAGGGATAGTCCAGTTTGGCCAGTGTACATGGTAGAGGGACATTGCTGGCGCATAATGGCATATATCACATCAGTAGATGTGCAAGTGAATGAGCTCCTGATGGTGTGGCTGATGTGGTTAAGGACCAGTGATGGTGTCATTGGAGTTGATGTGCAGGCAGAGTTGGCAATAGGGTCTGTTGCACAGATAGGTTCCTGAGTTAGTGTTCTTGTTGTATGGTGTATGGTTGCTGGTCAGTATTTGCTTCAGGTTGGGGTGCTTTCTATAAGCAAGGATTGGCCTGCCTCCCAAGGCTTTAGAGAGTGAGGGTTCATCTTCTAGGATAGGTTGTAGATCCTTAACAGTGTGTTGAAGAGATTTTACCTGGGGGCTGTAGGTGATGGCCAGCAGTGTTCTGTTGCTTTCTTTGTTGGGTCTGTCCTATAGTAGGTGAATTCTCGGTACCTGTCTGGCTCTGTCGATCTGTTTCTTCACTTCCCCAGGTGGGTACTGTAGTTTTCAGAAGATTTACGGGGCAGGGGGAGGGGAGATAAATTGTGTCCATTATATGGCACATGTTAATTCAAAGTAGATAAGCCTACAAAGTGTTCTTGACATTTTTATATTTTAAAATTCCCTGAGTTCCTTGTCAGTAGAAATTTTCAGACACACAAAATGTTTCTGAAAAACATCTCATAAAGTCCTAATCATATTCAGATTTCCCTTTGTAATTTTGTCAGCTAAGCTAGTGTTCAAAGCTGTACAGAACCTATGCATTTGGGTTTTTTAAAGATATATCTATACCAAGTCCTTGTATGAAATTAATTAATCTAACATTTGTTGCTTTCTGACACTTGCAACATCCTATTAATCTTTGACAGCCAGTTTCTGTAGCTCTCATGCAGAGTGGTTCAAAGAGGACTCCCCAGAGGAACTTGCATCAATAAAATTTAGTGCATTTATGTCAGTTACATTCAAGTGATAGCATTTTATTGCAAAGATATGGGGTATACCAAGATGGAGGAAAAAGTCATATAACAAAACATTTCTTGGCCAACAATGCTGTTATTAATTATTATTATTATTAAGTGTTATAAAGTCTTAGCATTTATAACCACATAAACAAATAATGGTACTTTTTGGAAATGTAACATTTATGCTGATCCTTGACTCACTCAATATGCATTTTTACTCAAGACACCACATTTCAGGTGCACATGATAACTTTAGATGTCCAGCAAGCCAGAACCCTATTGATGAGAAAGATAAATGCTAGTGAAAAAAAAAAAAAGAGTAGGAAGATGACTGAGAAAATAAGGGAGAGAATGAGAGGAAGCAATCTGCTTTGTTGACTTGATGATGGATGTTGCCAATTCTTTGTCTGGGTCACCAATACACCTAAAAGGCATACTACATAGCTCAGAAGTCACCTGTGAAGCTCCTTGAAACCATTAAATTCCTACATATGGGAGGACAGTTCTCTTTAAAAATTGTTGGAATTTAGAAACAGGAGCTGGGATATTTGCAGGAGTCTAAGTGCATATTTCCCTTACGAACAATGTTCCTGATGAACTTGTGTGATGAGAAAATTGTCAAAAGGAAAAAGACAAGTGAGCTCAAGGGACTGCAGAGGGTCTTGAAACTTCTACCTATGTTGTTTCTTTTTACCTTTCTATATGTAGATGTGAAACTGGACTAGAGAAAGAGTTCCCCTCTCCTCACCTGCTATCCAATAGTGAATTTTCCAAGACCTAAAATTTAAGGGTTCTTCTTCTGGACATGGGTGTATTACTTATTTTCCTTTCAGGTTCCTATCAAGGGTAGGTAAAACTGAACATGGGCAAGCAATAAAGATAGTCCAGAGCAGAAAGTAACAGTGAAAAACGATTTGCCCCTCTTTCCCCCACAATCTGCAGTGATACCTTCAGTTTTATATATTTATTAACTAATTTTGTACAAAGGTCCTGGATAAGGAATGCCTGAATAACATAGTTATAATGAAGAAAAGAAAGAAACCATGCGTTTTTCATCACCCAGAGTTCCTCAGGGAACTATGGTCAAACACGTGTCATACCCTTCCCCCCCCCCCTTTTTTTTTTTAAATATGTCCCTCTGTTACTTACCTCTTTTCCCTCTTAAAATCATATATAAAACTAAACAAGGAGACATAAGCCCCAGGCAGGCCACCATCTATTCTGTGTGTAGACCCAGAAGGGCCTAATGGTTTCCCATTTATTTGCCATACCTGTAACAAAAACTTGCCCACGGCAACAACAAAATACCAGTTCTAGCCACTGAGGTTCCTTCTTGAGCCAGGGTCTCACAATGTTGTACAAAGTCAAGACTAATACCTTCTGACACACTTTCCTGTATCACTTTCCCTGAACATCAGCCATCTCTCAGCCATTTCCCCCTGCCCCAACACTCCTATAAGAGACATTCGTGCTGGCTGAGATGCTCCCTGTGCATCCTCATCTCCCTCAGCAGCTGAGACAACTACCTGCTGGCTTTGTATCAGGGATTTCGGCACCCCTCACCATTCTGCTGTTGGCAATAAGACCCTTCACTTCCCAGCCAATAGGTGATGCTGAGCTGTTGTCTAAGAGCTGTGATTCTCTCAGTGGGTGCGTCTACACTTACAAGTTAGGTCGACTTAAGGAGTCTTATGTCGATCTAAACTACTCCCCGTTCACACTGGGCTTTTATTAAGTCGACTTAAGTAGTTCCTTATGTAACTGTATGTAAAATACCTTGCGTATGTCCCAACAACTTCCTAACTACCCCTTATACACTGAGCTAAGCCAACCAGAAATGGCATCCAGTCGGCATAGCGTTATTCCAATTAGGGGGCTGGAGTTAGAGCTTTGGTTCCGTGTTCGATTGAGCATTTCTTAACAGACCACTCAGTCGAATAGGGAAGAGCACACTGATGGCAGGGAATCTGCCGCCATCACTATAGACATAGCCTAAAAGACCATGGAATCTGCCACATCTTGCTTGCCTTCTGACACTCTTTTCCAAAGCAAAGTCACCCATTTAAAAAAAAAAAAAAAACCCTAAAATTGAAACTTGTAAAAGTATTAAAACCTCTAATCTTTCAAAAATACCAGTTTCTGATGTTTTACCCTAGCTTTCTGTTGATTGGTTACTAATTTGATAATTTAAAGAGCCAGTCAGAGCCTTAGAAAGAATCCACTGAAGCTGCTTCCTTCTCTTCTCCATCCAACCTCTCTCACCTAACTGGATACCTCAGACGAGAACTCAGATAGCCATTAGGTTCACTTCCAGGTTTGAAAAACCATCATTCAAGGAACCCAGTTGCAATGCAGAGTTATAAATACATGCTGAAAGCTTGTGCTCGCTTTGTCCACATCATTCTGGGTTTGAGTAAATCTAAAACTTTAAATGAAGTACGAAGATTGTGAAACCATATGAATCAACAGCAGCTAGAAAGTCTGTCAAAACTGGCATAGTTTAAACAGCCTTCTCTATCTATGTACTTATGTGGCTGCATCACTACTATTTGAATTTACCTATTTGAGAACTCTTTTCCTCTTTAACCCCTCTACTTGTGTGGCTGAGAAAAGGGTTCAACCACCACGATGAATCCCTAATTATAGGGATTATTACTCCCTCCATTTAAGTTGTAGCCAGTCTACTTGACAGTGATGGACAAATATATAGCAGGAATTGTACCCTGGGAGAAGGTTTAAACAAAAGTTCTGAAATCTTTCAGGTCCTTTAAGACTTCTGAGATGCCTAAATGCCTAGATGCTACAGTGACGAGAGTGGAAGAAATGATTAGATAAAGATATATATAGACAAGCAATTAAGAAAATCAGGGAATGTGCTGTCAGCTGCTATACTTGATAGCTATAATTTTCTGTAAACCGTAGCAATACCTTTCTCGTGTACTCAAGTACATGGCTGAGGTACTGCTTGTTATTAAAGAATGAACAAATACAAGAAAATAATTATAAAGTCCCCTCTGTAATTCTGCATACACTATCTATAATGTTTGGTTGAGTCTCATGAAAACTCTTTGGAGATGTTCATAACCTGCATTTTCAGTCTCATGAAAATTGAAATTATCAAGTTAGGTCACGGCCATCTGTTCCAAAATTGACAGGAATGCCTCTGTTTCCACTGACCTGCTCACAGAAGAAAAATCCTAAATATATTTAAGGCTCAGTAATATCAGGACTGAGTATCATTTGATGACATGTCATCATGATATAAGGAGTCAAATCACATGCGGACGCTACTTTTTTGCAGGACAAGCAAAATTGCAACAAAAAATGACATTGGCTTTGACTTCCTCACTTCCCTCAGGGTTTTAATGGCAGCCAAACTTTCAATACCTCACAAACACACTGTTACATCAGCAGTTTTTGATATTTTCACTTTTTGCCGTGATCTGGGACACAAACAAAAAGTTGAAATATCAGGATTTCCTGCAGGGATATTCCAGTGTCACTCAGCTCTATTCAGGACTGTGCCTGCTGATTTATTGGGAACTCAGTGCTTCATTTCTTCCTGTTTAAAATATTCAAATGAAAAGGAAGAAATAATGGATTTAGAAAGAAAATCCTAATGAACTAGAGAAAGTTCTTGACCAATTCTAATGCACACTACAACTTTAAAGTGCAATTTATTTGGGGCCAAAAAGCCTATTGATATTAGAGAAGGAAGATGACTCAAGGCCAATTTCATTGCCTTGCTTCTGAATTCCACTGCTTTTTTTGGCATGTATTAGACTGAAATTTATGTTTTTGATCATTTCTTTTATGTTTCACTAGAGGTGAGATCCCAGATGCACTGAAGACAATATGAATTTTGCTACTGACTTTAATAGGCGAGAATTTTATCCTATATGTTATTTTGGTTGTTTGACACTTGCCAAAATATCATATATATGCACACATGTTATTATATATACATACATATACATACACTCATGTACATACATATATATAAATTTACAGATAATAAATAGAATATAAAATGCATTTCTCTATATAAAAGGGAACTTAAATTATCATATTAAACAAATTTGAAGAGAGCATTCTTTTCCTGCAAGAAATGTATGTAAAGATTACATTACAATAAAATTTCAACAGTACTAAAATGGTCTCCATAATTCCCTACATACTGAATATATAATTTTATTTTATTTTTAAATTTATAAATATTTATAGGTGCCCATTCTATCCCCCAAGGATTTATCACACAATTTAAAATAAACAGTAAAACAAAAAAGACTGCCCACTCATAAATCAATATCCAGGATATAAGGAAACTGCATTCTATTGAGGTCAGAATAAAGGATTTGGTTGCCAACTACTGACTAAGCATGTGACCATGGACAAATCATCTGACCGCTGAGATTCACTGAACACTACAGAAACTTCCTGGAAAGCAAGTTGTTGCATGCTAATCTGACTATCAAAACCTAGTCAAATTAAACTCAATCCCTAGAAGTTTCTCATCTCACTGGGAATTTATACAACAATAAAAATGCATGATTGTAGAAATCTGCAGCTCTGCATATCACAATGGCCTAATACACATATTTCCTTTAAAACATCTAATATTGAACTATTTTGATAACACAGCTCCTAAATTCAAATGATACTTTCCCCTCACAAAACCTTTCCTCATTCTGTTAAAGACATATCAGAGAAATGTAGTCTCTCATATTTTTTCTACCAATAATGGGTCACTTTTACAGCCTGCATCCCTGAAGGAAATCAGGAATTTCTATCCCTGATGCTACATAGTAACTCTATTTTATAAATTAAAAGATTTGCCATAGTTAACATTAGTTCCCACCACTACCCATGCATACACATATTTGTAATTAAATTACAGTTCATGTACTGGAAAAATATAATAAGTTGTGTCCTACCTATGGTGGTAATAACAGTGCCAGCAAAGAAGAAGGAACTTCCCAAGTCCCAGTGACTGATTTGAGATGTGTTTCTTAAAGGTATGATTCCTGCATTTATTGCTGCCACTACTTGCTGCAAGTTTAAAAAGATACTTGTCAATATTCATGAAATATAAGCAATGTTGTTAACATATATGATGCAGTAGATTCACAAAGACAAAGCCACTTACTAGATGTAAACAATAAAAAAGAGAAAGGCTCACTTATGTCAGCTGGAGATTTGTCATTGACTTTGATGACACCATGATTTAATCCTGAGAGTAAATCTCAAATATAAAGGACCAGTTTCTGCAGTCCTAGACTTCTACTAAAGTTTTATTGTGTCAAGACTCCACAGTTGGACCTCAAAGCATCAAGGACTGGATCTAAAGCCCACGGAAGTCAATCATAAGATCCTTACTGACTTCAATGGGTTTTGTATCACCTTAACTAGATCCAACAATTAGAGTTAAGAATTTAACCCTTTCTCTGCATGTAGAAAAGCACATATTACATGAACACTTTAAATTAGTTTCCAAACTGCTGTTCACACAGACTACATGGAACTAGGGATAAGGCAAGCAAGGTTTGGTCCATAGTTTTAAAAAACAGAGCCACATCATCCCAACAGTTTTTAAGAAAAAATTCCCACTGATATTAAAAGCTTTAAATGTTTTTTAATGTTGTCAAAATATGTCTCACAGTAATTTTGTCAAATAAATTCCAGTTAATTAATTTACTTTATAATTTCATAGAGAACATAAAGTGTAATAATGATCTTTAATTGTATTATAAGGTTATTAAATCTTCAATCTTATAACTACAATTCAGAATTAAATACTAAACAATAATTATCCATATAAAGCAAATTCTACATTTATACTATTATATATTTAATACAGGAAATTATTGAAAATGTATTTCTCAATCACTTCAGGTTTGGCAACAGAAATGAATGGGCACAATTTCTGTGAAATTTATGATTTCACAAAAAATTCTCAAATCCTGCGGTGTTATCTCACTAAGATGTCTCTTATCACAAAAGAGTATGTCCCTGGGTAGCTTTCCCTAGCTCAGACATATACCAGTATTTATTTTATTTTTAAACATCAAGAAATAATGCTATTTTTAAAACTTGCAAATCTTTGCTATGCAATATAAATGAAGGGTGTATTCTGTAACATTCACTTAAAGGAAAACACAGTTCACAAGTGATCATTATACTGCTAAATGGTGTTTCAAAAACCAGCAAAGAGGAGTGCATTACTGAAGTTAATGCTTCAACTACTTAAGGGCTAAACACAGGCATTGTGGAACTAAGCTATTCCAAATACTTATTCCTGAATAAGCTCTCCAAAGGAGGCTTAATTCGAACTAACTAAAGCCATGGCTACACTAGGCTTTAGTTAGTTTGAATTAAGGGCTTCCTTAATTTGAACTAATAAGTTTGAATAGGGCTTCAGAAGTAAGGGGTTAATTTGAACTAACTAGCTCAAATTAACCATGTGGCCATGTTAGTATGAACTAATTTCTTAGTTCGAACTAACCGGCCATTGAAATGAATGGGGATCGCTAATTCGAACTAACTTAGTTCGAACTAACTTTTCCAGTATGGCCATGCTAGTTCGAATTAAGCTAATTTGAACTAACTAGAATTAGTTAGTTCAAACTAACTAATTCAAACTAATTTTAGCAAGTGTAGACATAGCCTTCCAGAATAAGTGACCTTACTCCAGAATAATACAAAGTGAAATAATTATGCAAGAAAAAATCACTTGTATTCTAATACAACATATGCACACAGGGGAATTATTCCAGGATAGAAAAATAATAAGAGAGCTATGAAGGAAAAACTGTACCAGTCAATGTCTCTCATGTCAACAAGGTTTTTAGTGCCAGCATTTTCAGCTTGCTACTTTCAAAGGTCAGTTGCTCGAGTTGTTGCCATTAGGAAGCCCAGAACTGCAACTATATGTCTTTAAAGGTTTTAAAGGTCACTCTAAAAACAACAATGGTATATATCAAAGGTCTGAAGGTTCAGATGCTTATCCACAACTTAACTCTAGTCTGCTCTCCCCAATGTAGGGTTTCATTACACAAGCACCCACTCCTGTGAGTGGCTGTATCCTGACTGCTCAGATGACAGGACTAGGTTTTTTGCAATATGGAGCAGCAGAGGTGCAGGTTTTCTATGCCCAGCCTCAAGGAAAGGTATCTCTTTCCCCATGCTTCTGAAAGACACATTCAAAAGCAAATTCACCACTGTCAGTTTGAACCTCCTGATTGACTGCTCAGGTCTGTGAAGAACCGCTCAGCCGATCAAGAAGTTCAATCCTACAACATCACCCCAGAAACTGGGTAGCGCTGGTTAGAAGGGAGGCCCCTCCCTTTGAACCAGAGCAGTTTATGTGCAGGGAGTAGAGAAGCCAAATGCAGATGGGCAAGTTATTTTAGATAACTTGCACATCTACGTTTGACTGCCACTGAAAAGAGCAGGCAGTGTAGACCTGCCCAAGTTGTACAAGAATAGCTCTTCTCCCCTCTTGCAATGCTGTGATAAGAAGTCAGAGTGACATTGGCTTCTACACTAGGGTAGAGCTGAGATCAGAATTCCAGTGGCTTGCTAAACCACAGCTCTCCCCAACTCTGTACTGGAGAGAAGCAATTTAACCCTGGGTATAGAAACAGGGACGACCAGGAAACAAGCTCTTCATCCTTCGCCTGTCATTCCCCCAAAAGACTAGTATATTTTTAACAATGTGGCATACTATTATTAGTAAATAATAACAACAAATAGCAATAATATCTAGTTCCATGTAGTGCTTAATTAGTATTCCCAATCATCACATTTTTTAAACAAGAAATAGAAGATCCTCAAGTGAAGACAAGAGCAGGATTGCCCTTTTGCTTACTACTGATGTAAATCAGAGTTATGCCAGTGTAAAATTCATGAGAGAGGAGAATCAGATGCAATATCTATAATTTATATCTAGATCCCTACTGACAGTGCTCAGAAGACATTAACTATTGTGTTAATATTCTATTTATTTGGTTAGAGCATACATATCGAATCACAGAAATGCAGGGCTGAGGGAAATCTCAAGAGGTCATCGATTCTAATCCATCCCCCTGTGCTGAGGCAGGACCAAGTAGACCAAGACCATCTCTGATAGGTGTTTGTCTAATCTGTTCTTAAAAACCTCCAGTGACAGGGATCCCACAAACTCCCTTAGAATCCTATTCAAGTGTTTAACTATCCTCATCCTTAGAAAGTTCTTCCTAATATCTAACCTAAATCTCCCTTGCTGCAAACTAAGCTGATTACTTTTTGCCCCACAGCCGGAGTTCATGATGAGAAATTTTTGCAGCCCTCTTTATAACAACCTTTTACATATTTGAAGACAGTTATCAGGTCTCCCCTCATCCTTCTATTCTTTAGCATGAACATGCCCAGTTCTTTCAGCCTTTCTTCATAGATCATGTTTTCTTAAACTTTTTATCACTTTACTTGCTCTTCTCTGGATTCTGTTGCAAATTTGTTGATATCTTCCTTAACGGGTGTTGCTTGAGCTGGGCACAAGCCCCAAGTTCCAGCACCAGTGCCCTGAGTCCTGTCAGTGACTGCCCTGAGCTCCTGGATGGGGGGAACTCCAGACAGTCCTGGGGCCAGGCCACCAGTGGTGGCAGGATTGTTCTGGCCCCAACCCTGGCCAGGAACCTGGGGCCATGGAGCCGCCGGCGGTAGGATCCTTCCAGCCTCGACCCCAGCTGGGGATCCAGGGCCGGGCTGCTGCCAGCAGCATGATCTGGCCCTGATCCCGGTCAGGGACCCAGGGCCGCCAGATCGAGCCCCAGCCAGGGACCTGAGGCTGCTGGTGGAGACCACCAACAGCAGGAGACAGATCCAGCCCCAGTCCCGGCCCTGGCTGGGGACACAGGGCTGGCAGCGGTAGAGCGGGATTCAGCCCCTGGCCAGGGGATGAGGGGCCAGCAGGTCAGATCAGATCCAGGGGTGGATCAGAGCTAAGGGATGGGGCCAGATGGGGGCTGAGGGTGGGGCTGGCAAAGGGGTGGTCCCGGTCCTGGGCCGAGGCCCCAATGCTTTTTGGGGGCAACAACACCCCTGTCTTTCTTACAGTCTGGTGCCCAAAACTGGACACAGTACTTGGGCTGAGGCCTCACCAATGGTAAGCAGAGAAGAACAATTACCTCCCACATCTTATATACAACACTTCTATTAATACATTCTAGAATGACATTTGACTTTTTTGCAATGTCATGCTGTGGACACATATTCAATTTGTGATCCACCATAACCCTGCGACTCTTTTCTGCAGTACTATTGCCTAGCCCATTATTTCCCATTTTGAATTTATGCATTTGATTTTCTTTTTCCTTAGTGAAGTACTTTTCTCTGATCTTTATTGAATTTCATCTTATTGATCTCAGACTAATTTATCAAGAATTTTGAATTTTAAACCGATCCTCCAAAGTGTTTCCAAACCTTTCCAACTTGGTGTCATTCACAAATTATATACGTGTACTCTGTACTCCAACATACAAGTCATTAATGAAAATAATGAATAATACTGGACCCAAGACGGACCCCTGTGAAATTCCACTGGCTATATCCTCCAAGTCTGACAGTAAACCATTAATAATGGATACAGTTTTTTCAACTAGTTGTGCACCCACCTTATAGTAATTGCAACGAGACCATATTTCCCTAATTTACTTTTGAGAAATCATGTTAGACTATGTGTGAGGTAATATCTTTTATTGGACCAACAGAAGTTGATCCAATAAACAATACTGCCTCATCCACCTTGTTTCTCTAATATCTTGGGACTGACACAGCCACAACTACATTGAATATGTGGGACTGTATCAAATCTTCCTACAGTAAAAATATATCATGTCTACTGCTTCCTCCCATCCACTAAGCCAGCTACCTAGTCAAATAAAGAAATTAAATTGGTTTAGAATGATTTGTTCTGAAGAAATCCATGCTGACTATTACTTATAATCCTCTAGATGCTTACAAACTGTTTTAACAATTTGTTCCAATCTCTCGCTGGGTAGCGAAGTTAAGCTGACTGGTCAATAATTCTCCAAACCCACCTTTTTGTCCCCTTTTTCAATAATAATAGTTCAGATTACAAATATATCAAGTAAAAAAAATTCAGAGTTCAATGCTGGTTTGGATTTGTACAATACAGCCTTGTACACTAGCACATTCTGCATTAGTGAACAGTAATGAGTGCAGCTGCAACTCTATTGGTATTGATCAATGTTGAAATGTTAGTGTTCAAAAGGCACAAACTATTTTAAGCAGCAAGTCAAAAAACTGTTAAACTAATTTAGTTATACAATAATTGTACAATACAAATATTCCCTTTGCTGTTGGAAATTTTGCTGTGCTACATTTAGTGCAGACCACACTTAGAGGTGCAGCATGCTTTCATTTCACTGCGGAATGGCTTGATCATAAATCCCCACACCTGGAAATCAGAATATATTCCCTAGTGTGTATGTTGTGTGGTAAAGCAACAGATCAATACAATTTTATGGAATTACTCATGTTTTACTTTGGTTCTTTTGTATTGCAGTAACATTCTACAGAGCAATACACATGTTTTAAAGCAATTTTATCAAAACTGACTTTCTAAAGTGGCAAATGCAAAATGTTTCTGCATTTTATATTGTGACTGAAAACTTTTCAGGCTACAGTACATCATTCTCTGTTTCATACAATGTCTGTTAATCTGTAAAATATGAGGATACATTAACACTATCAGTGTCATACCTATGGTACACTAGAGTTGATAACTACATCAGGACAGCTACCTTGGGAAAAAAGGTATAGCTTGAAGGTGTTTTTAGTCACAAAGGGGTAAGAGATAGCAGTCTCCATTATGAACTTGTTACATTTTAAAACAAACAACTTTGTGCTTTCTTCTATGCTGCCCTTCATGCTTAGAAAGAGTTCCCTGTAAACATCTGCAAATCCATGTCATTATCCACCTTCAAATCCCATCTCAAAACTCTCCTTTGCTGTGATGCCTACAAAAAAACCTGACAATAGTTATGCTGCTGGTATGCAAAGACTACTGCCTATGATTCAGACCAGTATTGTCTCAATCTCCCCTTGTACTTCCACGTCTGTCTCCAACTGTTATCTCTTGTTTATACAAAGATTGTAAACTCTTTGGAGCAAGTACCATCTTTTTTGGTGTGTTTGTACAGATCCTAGCACAATGGGGTCCTGGTCCATGACTAGACTCCCAGGTGCTACGGTTATACAAATAAGAATTAATAATATTACCAATTGATATAAATCTGCATAGTTCCATTAATTTCAGAACTCAGGATATCATTCACAGCATCCAACATAGACTTCAATACCTCGCTTTCTGATGCGTCTACCCCACTTACCATGAAATTACCAAGAACCACAGCTTCCAAACTTTTTATCACTTACAGGTATTTTGACGCCCCACGATAAAATGTCTTTGCTTTTCTTTTCTTTTTTTACTGACTGAGGACACTAGATTCAAGAGTTCAAGACATTAGATTTAAGAGGGACACTGGAGTTTGGACAGATTTGTGACTTTTTCCAACCACATACTGTTTGCTTAATTATAAAATCCAATCTAATCCAGATTTTTTTCAAACTATAATTTAAAAATATGGATTTGTTGCATGTTTGGACACAGTCTTAGAGTTTAGCAACAAGAATGGGCCTGTTCTGAACTGCACAGTGATTGGTGGAATCTCTAATAGCACCAAACAGAAGTAATTTTCCAAATTTAAACTGTTTCTCTGTTTAATTTTCACAGAAATCATTGCTGAAAATGAAAATCCATGGAGATAACTGGAAGAAGCATTTTCATAGCTTCATCACTGAGTTCTTCATATTCTCCTGTAACAGAATTCCAGGCCTTCATTGTGTGATCTTGATAATTCTAAGAGACTTTCCTAAGCCAAGATATTCAACATCAGAATGAAGTCAAATGTTACCAAGAAGAGGTTTCAATCCAGTGGGTATCTAGATATTCACATTCAATGCCAGGAAAACATTGATCAAAATGGGAATGCAAGCCAGACAAATTAGTTAATCTTTGGTCTTTAATGACATCTTGATTACTTTCAATTTGTTCTTTTAAAAGAACAATCTATAACATGAAAACATCTCAATAGCTCTCTTTTCAATGTGACATCACCAAAGACAAATTTTCTTCACAAATCCTTTGATTTTCTCTTCTATATCTGGCATATTTGTACTCCTACTTTGAACTGTTAGATTCAGAGCATTCACTTTCGCAAATATGTCCACTAGGCAAGCTAACATAGTCAAGAAGTTCACATTAAATGTGTAATCTGGAAGATCTATTTTCCCCAGGTGGAAATTCTCATTTCATCACGCAATTCAAAGATCAGACTTCATTATGAAACAGAAGCTAAGTATGCTCAGAGCTCATCTCTTCACACAGCGTACTAAAATAATACATGTTCTCCGCCTGGGATTTTACAAAATTAACCATTTTAATAAAAATTTTAAGAGAGTCAAGTACTTCAGATTTCTTTGATGGCAAAACTTGGCATAGAATTATGCAATGTGTCCAGATTTCTGCTGATACCACTTTCTTTACTTGTGCAGCAACTCATTGTTCTTTTTGGTCATGGCTGTTGCCTCATCATTGCAAAAACCTCACCTGCATAGCCCAATTAAAACTTTCCTCTGATATGAATTGATCAAGGATCTTGAATATTTGCTCAGTGGTCAGCTGGGTCAGGATTTGTTTGCAAAAAAAAAAAAGTTCTTCACCTACTTCACCAGCTTTGACAAATTTCTTATGACACAGAGGCTGAACTATGTGTGTGGATATATCATGCAGTGCAAAATACTGGGTCTTCTTTCCTTGGTCTATCTGCTTGATATATCATGGACATTTTCTGCAAGATCAATAGTGTATCGACAGATGGTATTATTTGACATAGCACACAGGAATGATTTTTAGTGCCATGGCTTCTTGTTCACCATTCATAAGCCTATACATCTATTATTGCTGTCAGTAGAACAGTCTTGCCTATAGTACATGCTTGTTTGCATTTTGCAATTCATCTGGCCACAATGTAAGATGATCCTAATGCTTTTTGAGAAGTAATTGTTTCTTTAGACATGACTTTTTTCAAAGAAGGGACCAATATGATCATCTAGTCTGACGTCCTGCACAATGCAGGCCACAGAATTTCACCTACCCACTCCAGCAATAAACCTGTAATCTATGACAACCTCTAATCCACTCCTCCTTTATTTTTCTTGTTTCCAAAGAAAAAAATCGGGGCTCTTCTTTACTAATTTTGGGTGCTTTGTTTCTAAATGTCTCTGTAGTTTTCTGACCTAATACTTTTATACACAAACACGTACTGTGGCTGTGAACTTTACACTGTTCGACACAAAAACCATTACCTCCTTTTTTTCCTTTCTAGCTTAACTTAACAATCACCTTCCTCAGCTGAAGGTTTGCTACATGGAGGCTTAGCACTTAGTAAACATCATTCCATTATGATTAGTTTCCCCCTTCAGATCCTTTCCACTCTCTGCTGGTTCTGGTGCTGTAGCTGCTGCTGGCATTGGGAGCCTTTCTGTGCTCTCTGCTCCGGCAGAGGACTTTCGGTCAAGAGACTTTCCGCTGAATTCCTCCCCCAGCTGCAAGTCTCTCTGCTGAAGGCTCCCTGCAGGAGCAGAGGACATAAGGAGCCTCCCATGCCATCAGCTGTATAACACGCAGACCCAGAGACAAGTCACAGATGCTTTTTAATCCTAGTTTAACAGTATCTACTACAGAAAAACAAAATGAGAAAAAAAAAATTGGGCCCCCATCAATAAATTTTATTCCCAAAAACCAGAGTCTCCCCCATGAACAATGTGTGGCTCCTCAAGGGAGGGATGACTGACCATGTGGGAAGCACTGACCTAGAATACTAGTATGACGGGGGCCAAGACTTCACCCTTAACGTACAAATTACAACTTATTTATTATCAGTGTTTATTTATCTTTGATTCCATTTTCCATTTTATTTGTTGTTCTTCTGCCTTTCTCCTGGCCTGCTGCCTTGCTGTAACAACAGTAAAGGTACAACCATTTCATTTGTCACAAGTTTGGCATGACATTGTTATCTTTACTTACAATTTTTTTTCTGTCAGCTTTGTCCTTCATTGGTGCGGTCCTACCTATCTCATAGTGTAACCAAGTCTGTGTATCTCTAATGGTGTTGCATCACTTTCCTTAAGCCTGAAAAAGTTAGAATCATGGACAGTCTATACTTTTATCATCACTAACTCAAATTTATTGCATTCAGCCTCTTGAGATGGTTTGCAAGATTTTAGTATGGAGGTTCCTGGACTTAACTTTACTACCATACAATAAATTGTAAAATGTGACAGGCTTAGCAGACTACATTATTTGTTGTGTGTTACCATAATTCAAATCCCAATTTAAAGTTCACCTCTGCTGCAGTGCCTATAAATGACTCAACAATAGCTAGGCAATTGTGCTGACACTTCCACTTCTTTAGTTAGGACTGTTTCACCTTTCACCTTGTTCTCCCCCCAATTTATTTGTTGACCATCTCTTAGTGTCTCTCATAGATAGACTGTAAACTCATTGGGACAGGAGCTGTCTATTATCTTTGTGTACAGTGCCTAGCACAATGGGACTAGATTAGAGTTTCTACTTGCTACCATAATACAAATAAGTAATAATAATACATTAAGAGTATAATAAATAATAAAAATAAATAATAATAATATATTAACAGTATTAAGTAGAATACTTTGTTCACAACTGACTATTCTTTAATTCTTTTCTCTTTTTTTTCCATGGTTTCATTTTCTTCTATTTCTTGTTGGGAAAGAGAATTGAAGTACAATTTTCTGAAGTACCTTAATAGCTTAGGACTCTAAGGCCTATTTTCAAAAGCAATGAAACCATGTTAAGAGTTCAGCAATTCATGTAGGACTCTAAGGGTGCCTCTACACTGGTGCCTTAGGTCGACTTAAGGATGCTTAAGTCGACCTACAGAACTCTGCGTCCACACTGGTCTTTTATTAAGTCAACTTAAGCGCTTCCTTAAGTCAACTTATAACACCACCTCTGAAGGGCAACATAAGGCTTAAGTCGAGCTTATTAAGTCAACTTAAGTCAACTTAAAGCCAGTGTAGACTGGTATGTCTACACTACAGGCTCTGTTAAGTCAACTTAACAAGGTCAACTTAGGTTGACTTTAAGTGTAGACGCTCCGATAAGTCAACCTAACAAGGCTGACTGTAAGTTAACTTAAAGTCAACCTTGTTAAGTCAACTTAAGAGTCGACTTAAGAAGTGTAGACATTGCCTAAGTGCCTAAGTCACTTTTGAAAATGGGACTTAGGGTTCTAAGTTACTGAAAAACTTCTTAAATTTATACCAGAGGCTATATCTACACTTGTAAAGTTAAGTCGACTTAAAGTTCACCTTGTTAAGTCGACTTAACAGTAGACATAGCCATCCACACAGCCGTTAAGTCGACTTAAGGCTTAAGTCAACTTTCAGAGGTGGTGTTCTTAAGTCGACATAAGCTGTTATTAAGTCGACTTAAGGAAGCACTTAAGCCAACTTAGTAAAAGCCCAGTGTGGACGCAGCTTTGTGTAGGTCGACTTAAGCATCCTTAAGTCAACCTAAGTTGCCAGTGTAGATGCACCCTGAGAGTTCTGTAGCTTTTCTGTTTGAAGTAAGAGTAGTGGCAAAAAACAAAGCATTGTCACTTTCAAATACCCTTTTAAATTCAGTGTCAACTTTGAATTCCCTTTATAACTTTAGAAACATTTTCTTGAAAATACATTGCATAGTCTCTAATTCATCACTTTCATACTGCAACACATTGGGACGATAGGAATCTGTATCTAGAGCCTGTCTCAGGTTTTCCTGATCAGCACAATTGTGTGAATTTACTGCTAAAACTAGAAACACAGTCTCAGCCTTCGCAAGCAGCAAGTTCCTCCTATACAAATACAAGACAACTTTCCTATTCCAGAGTTCCAATCAACCAGTCTTCAGTAAAGCGAAAATGGGGTAAGTAGGTGAATATTTGCATTTGTCTGTTCTAGCTGCTATGCATTTATGAAATGATGCAATATATAATCATCAGTGCTCATCAGAAACAAACTTGTATTGTTTTAACTGTAAACAATACATCTTTATTATGGCACTGCACTCATCTGCCTGAGGAGTTAACTCCTTGCCTGTCTATCCAGACATAAAAGTGAAAACATCTTAAAATAGCTTTCTGATTAAATATCGAACACATACTGTTTTGTTCCCACTTTTTTTTTCAGCAATCAGAAAGAAGTAGCTTGTGTTTGCTGGCAGTACATAAACAAGGGACTCAGCACTAGGAATAGTCACGAGTCACTAGCCAGACCCAAGGAGTTTAGCAGCATGTTGTATTCAACAGGCAGATTCCCCTTAGAACAGACAGGTGTCCATTCAGAAACTGGGACTGGAGCAGTCTGTTGACAGATATCTTTTACAAGTTCCAGAGGGGTAGCCCTAGTTAGTCTAGTTCAACAAAACAAACAAGGAGTCCTATGACACTTTTGAAGACCAACACATTTATTTATCGCATGAGCATTCATTGGTAAAATAGTGGGAGTCTATCCATGAAAGCTCATGTGATAAATAAATTTGTTAGTCCTTAAAAGTGCCACAGGACTTGTTGTTTTTATCTTTTATAGGAGATCAAGTCCAAAACCTGCCTATAATGCAGATTCCTCTATGCTATGGTGCTGTGCATCAGGGATACAGGCAGAGATCGCATGACTTGACTACGGAATGAAGCAGATAATAGCATCTGGAGGTCTATTTTTAGCAAGAGTGGACTAGACAGGCTCTAGGAAAGGGAGAGGCAGCTGGATGTAAAATAGGGAACAAGAGAAAGTGGCGGGCGGGGGTTGGGGGGAACCACGCCCCAATTCAACAAGCTAGGGCAACTCACATAGTTACAGTCAAGAATGTGCTGAAGAGCTTTGATTGACAAGACATGCATGGGGGTGAAGGAACAAACTTCAATACCTGGGCTTCCCTGTGTCAATTGCCTTAAATGAGACCCCTCAAATTGTTTCCAACACTCAATAAAGAAGGCATCTCTACCCTTATGATTTTCAAACCACAAGTGCCCCCAAATGGCCTTGTATATTAAAAAGCTGATGCAATTGCAGTTTGAATCAGTAAAAGAATATGTTGTAGCATCAGTTTTTTATATGCAAAGTCCTTCAAGGTTTTCAAGTTTGGAAGGATTGTGAAACATAAACACCCACTGCTTACAAGCTGGGCACCAGTCAGAGCATGGTGTGTTGTTTTGTGTGGTGTTGGGCTGCAAATGTTAACTATCACCCATCTTAAATCCTTTGGGAAAAGAAAAGTTCCTGCATAGGAGCACTGCAAAACTGAATATCCCACAGAAACAATGCCCCTAATTTGTGGTTAAAACAAATTTATAAAACCTGATCTAACTGTAATAAATTAAGCTAATGAACCTCAGATATACAAAGTACATTTCAGGACCTAGATAAACTATGTGTCTCAGTCAGTGATACATTATAATATCTCTAGAAATGACAAAGCAAGAAGCTTTTTAAGTTTTATAATATCTGGAAGAGAAACAAGAAATCCTACTTAATCATTTCTGCTCATGTGTTTATTGCCAGGGTGTATGCTGAAAAGTCTGCGTAGAGCAAGAATTCAGCATGTTAATGAAAACAAATGCCAAAAAGGTATTGTGATATATGGAGGGCAATAGGAGAGTCATCCTATTTGAAAGGACTGGGAAGTATGTAAGTCACAGAATGCTCCAGAACCAGGCACTGTTCCCTGCAAACTAGCAGGAGTTGATAAAGGGCAATTAGGAGCAGCTGAGGCCAATCCAGACCCAGCCAGGGGCTTGATTAAAAAAAAACCCTTGCTCCAACAAATGGGGCACAAGCTGGGCAAGGAGTGGAAGTGCTTTGTGAAGTGGAATGGAGGAGTGCAGAGAAGCAGCGAGTAGTTGAAGGTACAGGGCCACAGAGGAGGAAAACCCTCAAGGCAGAGTTGAGATAGTCCCCAGGCATTGAGGCCTGAGAGAAGAGGCCCTGCACAGGCAGAGAGGGGGCAGGGAATGAGGTATTGAAGGAGCAGAGGGTGAAATAGCCTAGAGGAAGAGTTGCGGTGTTGGACACTGTGAGCAGTGCAGAGCCACTATTCATAGGGCCCTTGGGCTGGGATCCAGAGTAGTGGATGGGCCTGTGTCCCCTCCCTCTTTTCTCCCCACCGGACATTACTGAAGGGACCCCTTTTGGAGATGGCATAACTGGGGACACCTTGACCCACTACCCAAGAGAAAAGTACAAGGTCAACCGGAGGAGAGCCAGCAGTTTGCCACAGTATACATATATATCTCATGGTAGTATACTATCACATGAGGGTAAGTCAAAAACAGACTTATCATTAGAGATATATATTGCCCAATGTCTCCAAAACTCTGTTACTGGGTATGCATGCACAAGTACAGCAGAGGATTCTACCAGGTACTTTGCAATGTATCTGAGATTGGAAACTGCCTCAAACATTTTCAAATTTTCAGCAGCAGGTATACTATGAGGAATTATCCTACACTAGAAGTGAAATGGAACTAGATCTAACTACATTTTTTTTCTATCTCTTTTCCCTATTGTTCCATTTGCTAGATTATTCCCAGGTCTACACCAACTTCTGCCAGAGCTGAGTGACAAAAAGACATACCAAAGGAAGTGTAAGGATCCTCAGTGTAAATGAGAATCAGGCCCATATAAGTATATACACAGGCATGTAATTTAAGCAACAACCACAGACTTTAAAGAACATCTACTTTTTTATTCTGTTGTATGGCAATTCTTTGTCAAATTGGCCCTACCATACTATGCATGATGCTTAGGCTGAACAACAACAAGATAGATACCTCTTAGGTTATTTACAGAGCTTTTGTTCAGCCAAAAAAATCACAGCAATAAAGTCTCTGGCCAAATTCACATCATATGATTTAATAATCTGTAAATTCAAAAACATGATTTTAAAAAAACTGAACAAAACATAAGCAAGTCAGATCTTGCATCCCTAGAGCTCTTCATCCTGACTTCAGCAAACCTGCCTATTCTTTCCTGATATTAATGTTGTCCCTTTTAAAGACCCTCATAGCTGAAACTTTGAAACCCTAGGTTTTAACCCAAAAAATGCACTGCTCTTTGGCTTTTTAGTGCTTCTTCCTATAAGGACCACTAAAAGGCAATGTAAAATATGATACCAAGCCCTCTTCTGCTCCATCACATGTTGTTGTACACTGCCAACTTGACTGTTGCCATGTACAACACACAGTAAAAACTTTGCCTGTAATGTTGACTTAGACTGGCCTAAAATGACACTGAAAGCTGGCATCCAGTGTTTGTACTCGGACCCCACTGACTGCAGAGCCATTATGCCTATAGCAGTACATGCTTTAATGCCTTCAGTTTTTAGGGGATATTTCAAAAATTATCATGCATCAGCACTTAGGGTGCATCTACACTTGTAAATTAAGTCGACTTAAGCTTGCTTAAGTTGATTTAATTTACCCTGCATCTCCACTACAGTTTCCTTAAGTCGACTTAAGCAAGTTGCTTAAGTCGACTTAATGAAAATTAAGTTGACTTTATTAAACCTACTTTTACTTCAACTTAAGCCTAAAGCCGACTTTTTAAAGTTGATTTAGGCCAGTGTAGACCTGGAGTAGCCCTAAGTCGACTTAGGACTAATCCAGGACTCCCCCACTGCCCTCCCTGCCGGGGGGAGGGGGCAAAGGGGGAGTCTAGCATGCCCCTATGCCCTGCCAGGGTCCCTGTCCCCCTTTGCCCCATTGTACCCATGTACAATGGGGCAAAGGCTGAGCCCCCTGGCAGTCGGCAAGGGGTGCCCCCCTGCCCCCGTGGACCTGCCTTAGGTCCCCCTAGCCCCTAGAAGTTGACCTAGGCATCCAGTGTGGACGCTCTAGGTCGACTTTGTAAGTTCCCCCCTAAGTCAACTTTAAATTTAGCTGTGGACATGCTAAGTCGACTTAACTAAGTTGACTTAAAGTCGACTTAGTTAAGTCGACTTAGCTAAAATCGACCTAAATTTACAAGTGTAGACATAGCCTTAGAGTCACACTTCATCTCAGACCACTTTTTATTACAGTACACAAAGCAGACAACTGTATGGTTTGCGCTGAAGATGGTTTGAAGCATTGAATTATGGAAGTTAGGGATAGAACAGGTCATTGAGTCTATATCTCTACCTAAGCAGGGGTGATACCACTAGACTGGGCTGACACCCTCCTTTTCATTTATTAGCAACAGCCAGTTCATTCTTCTGAGGCATCTGTTTCACCAAAAAGGTAAAGTGTCCCATTTCATTAACCTTTTATATATTCTAAGCTGCATAACATCTGTCCGTGTTCTCATGCTTCATATGAAAGCATATAGAAAAGTGGAACACATTTCACATTCAGTACAGTTGAGTGATCCATATCCGCCCATGAAACTGTAAAAAAACCAGTCTTCCAGGAATTCAAAAGTCAGCCACGAAAACGGTTGGTGCTAAATAATCAGCATTAATTCACAATTTTGTTACCACAAAGGAACTGCTGAGGGGGTTTTAAATATTTTCTGATACCCTGGCCTGAGTGAGTGAAAGCCAAGGGCCATGTGTATTATAGCAAACCATGTGGCAAAGAGGAGTTTTTATGAGGGAAAAGAGAAACTAGATGGATGCAGTAGGCTAGCATCTGGAGACACAGGTTCAGCTCCTTTCTAAGCTGAATTTGTGCTTTCACTTTAGTCATCCCAGTTATGCCCATATCACCAAACCACATCATAATTTAGTAGGATTGGGCCCAATTAGAAGTTTCTGATGTGCAGGACTGGCCCAGAACCAGACTAACCAAATTATGCAGTCAGAACTGATGTGGATTGGAAGACTCGTGCATCATAAACTGTCTGAGCTCTGGCTAGCACAATGCCAAACCAGGCTCTGAATATTTAGAGCACAAAATTCAAAATTAAAAGTTCATAATATTTCTCCATAGCTTGAAGGAAAGATAAAGAGTAAAGAGAATATTGTAATGTGAATTCTTTGTAATTTTCTTCACACCCAACTAATCATTACAGCTACCTAATGATCGGGAATGCATTATTTTCAGCTATATATCCTTCAAGGGATTCTTTAAGTATCATTCACACTGATGTGATTACTTTTTCTTCATCACTCTCATTATTTTTGTATTCAAGTAGACTAATGAGAACTTGAGAAATGCTATATAAAACTTGTACTAAGAATCAGACAAACACAGAAAAAATAAGTTATTGTCTTCAGTAATTTAGCATCTGTGCCAAAGTGCCTGGTTGACAGTAATAGTATATGAAGTCTTCCATTTACCCTAACAAGAGGCACAGCTTTATCTTCCCACAACTTTCAGACAAAACATACCTCAACTGTGTTCTGGAAGGACTTGAACTATGAGTGACAGTTCAGTTTCAGCACTCTCCATCTTTCCACTGAAAGTGATGACAAGGGTGCCAATAAGAGGAGTAGCCAAACAGTACCAGATTTGATCTTGAGATCTATGCACTAGCAGTTGGATTGAAACTGCCATTTATATTATATAGATCACCAAATGGCCATTGGCTGCTGATTACTTTTGCTTATTACCACCTGGACCCCTGGACAGAGAGCCACATGCGACAACATTCCAAAGCACATATGGGTAAGTTTCAATAGCTTTTACTCTGAGGGTAAGATTGTAAGCTAACATAAGATATATTAGCTCCAATAAGCAAAATTGGCATAGATTCACTGAAATCATTGGTGCTACACTAATTTACATCAGATGAAGATCTGGCCAGAAAACCTTATTTCTGTGAGTTTACATCTGATCCACAATATTACTGTATCTAATGTATATATTGCTTAAATCATCATCTTATATTCTGTTGCTGACAGTACTGAAACAAATATATTATGCACCAAGAAACTTCACAACAAGGGCTTGATCTAAAATAAAATGTATTGTAGGACACAGGGAGAAGGAATAGCTTCAATAACTTTAAAAGGTTGCCATTTTTGGACCCCAACCCGGCTAAATAAATAAATAAATAAAATTCACAAACCATAAAATATTTCCATGTTTTACTTAATTTAACTTAAACTTAAAAAATAACATACTCTAAGAATAACTTTGGTAAATCAAAACTCCACCTTAAAACTTAGCAGTAAACAAGTGCCTCATATATTTTAAGGGCAGAAGACTTCATGTGACAAAGAATCACCATTTATTCTAGTTCAAACCAGCAGGTGAACTGATCCCCATGCTGCAGAGGAGGCAACAAAAAAAAAAATCCTAGGGTCTCTGCCAGTCTGACTGGAGGATGGAGGGACACTTCCTTTCCAAGCCCAAATATGGTGATCAGTTAGACCCTGAGAATGTGGGCAAGACATCTGCTAGACACCTGTGAAAGAATTTCCTCTCAGAATTCTCTCTCCCTCCCTTCTAGTGCCCTATCTCCAACTGCTGGAGATATTTGCTAATAGCAGTCATTGATGGGCCATATGCCATTATAGGCAATCTCAACATACCATCCCTTCCATGAATTTATCAAGCTCACTATTGAAACAAATTAGGTTTTTTGCCTCCAGTACTCCTCTTGGAAGACTGTTCCAGAATTTCACTTCTCTGATGGTTAGAAACCTCCATCGAATTTCAAGCCTAACCTTATTAGTGGCCAGTTTATCTCTAGTTGTTCTCAATTTATCTCTATTTATTCTATTTCTTCTTGTGCCAACATTGCTCTTAATGTAAATAGCTCTTCTCCCTTCCTGGTATTTATCACTCTGATATATTTATAGGGAGTAATCTTATCTCCCCTCAGCCTTCATTTGGTTAGGCTCCTTAAGTCTCCTCTTGAAAGGTAGATTCTCCATGCCTCTGATCATCATAGTAACTCTTCTTTGAACCTCTTCCAGTTTGAATTTATCTTTCTTAAACATGGGAGACCAGAATTGCACACAATATTGCAGATGGGGTCTCACCAGTGCCTTGTATAATGGCAATAACACTGACCTACTTCCACTGGATATCCATTGCCTCATACATCCTAGGATTATATTAGCCTTTTTTCACAGGCACATCCCATAGTCATATATGATGATACATAGTCATCTTGTGATCAGCCAATACACCAAGTTCTTCTCTTCCTCTGTTACTTCCAACTGATAAATCCACAGCTTATAGCAAAAATTCTTGTTATTAGTCCTTAAGAGCATGACCTTTCACTTTGCATAATTCAATTTCATCCCATTTCTAATACTCCAATTTTCAAACTCATCTAAATTTTCTTGTATGACATTCCAGTCCTCCTCTGTATTGGCAATACATCCCAATTTTGTGTCATCAGTAAATGTTATTAGCTCATTGCCACTTTCTGAGATACAGTCATTAATGAAAATATTAAATATGATCACTTCCAAGAATGATCCCTGAGAACCAGTAACCTCCCTCCAGCCTGATACTTCAGCTTTAAGTATGACCTGTTGAAGTCTTCCCTTTAACCAGTTCCTTACCCACATTTCGATTCTGGTATTAATCTCCATCTTTTCCAATTTAACAAATAATTTCTCAACTGCTTTACAGAAATTACATCTAATGCATTTCCTTTTTCTAAAAAAATAAGTTATCTTGACTAAAACAGAGATCAAATTAGTCTGGCATGATCTTACCGTTTGCAAAAAATGTCATATTTATGCCTATTATTTTTTACCTCTATGTCTTGACTTACTTTCAAAATTTGTTCTAAGACTTTATGTACAATTTAGGCCAAAATGACAGGCCTGTACTTTTCCAGATAACTTTTCCCCCCCTTTATTAAACATAGATACTAAATTAGCAGTTCTCCAGCCATAAAGTAAAAGCCATGAGTTTATGGTGACATTTGAAACACCTAAGAATATAATGAGCCAGATCATCCGCTAGTTTAAACTGACTTCAACAGAGTGGCAATGATTTATACAAGCAGAGGATCTAGCCTGTTTTAAGCATTTAAAAAAATAAAAATAAACAAATCAAGATTTGTAATGGAAATAGCTAGCTAATATGATTTTACTGTGTTTGAAACAAACATCTGGGGAAAGAAATGAATAGCTGAAAGAGAATTCTTTGCTAAAACGATAAATTTGAACTTCCTTAATGTAATCTTTGACTTTGTTATGCTTTCCCAATACCTACAATGCAAGGAAGGCTCAATCAATACTCCCATTCCTTTGTGAACTATTAAATTATATATAATGCTATTGAATAATCATTTAATTAACACCCAAGCATCCAATTAAAAAGTTGTCTATAATGCATGTTGAATATAAAAAAAAATCAGCAATGACTTTTCAACTGACGTCTCATGGGAAAATGCCATCCATTCTGTTTTAAGTTAGTCTTCTTGATATTTTGCAGCTCAAATGCTGATACAGCAGGTCCCATATATTGCAGAAGCACTGCTATATAAGAACATGTTCTTCTAAAACATAGGAACAAGGTACTCGCTTGCATGAATTACCTGAATTAGTTCATCAAGCTCTGATGCATTCACACAGGAATGCTGAGATACAAACGTCTGTTTCTGAATCACAATGGTGGTTCTTTGGGAAGTTTCATGTGGCTGCTCCAGGGCTTTGAAAACTGTAGCTCCAATTATTAAATAAACCACTACCACCAAAAAAATCGTTGAGACCGTCTTCCATTTCATAACATTAATAGCCGAATCACATTCCTCTCGTGAAGAGAGCACTGTGGGTTTTGTAGAAAATGATAGTCTCGGTTTGGAGTTTTGAGTGGCAGATTTGGGATCCAGCAAGTCAGGTGCCGCCACTAATAAAATAGAAAAAGAATGTTAATGTTGACAGTGTTGTACAGAAGGTTACAAAGATCCTATCAATTCAAAATTGAGTTTATAGGTATTTGTGTTATAAATGCATTTCACTTATGCACCATGATACACTACTACAGAGTGATTGGTTTGAGCAACTGGTATGACTAACAGTATGCTATTCAAATGTACACACATGCATACACACACTTGCATTGTTTAATATATATATACATACACGTGTCCTCTGTGCATATTCTGTAAATACAGTTCCACCATTCAGCATTTCCTCTAATGTCTTGTGTTCCTTAGAATCAGTATAAGACAGTATTTATCAGTAGAGCTGCCTCACAATTTGAACAATCTTTGACATTGTTAATACGGTTCTCAGACTACATTTTAGTTCAGTATTAAATAACCATCAGGGAAAAAGGACCCTTTCTTTAAGTCATACATAACCTAGGCTCTGCACTCAGACCTTCATTAGAATATTTTCATTTCACTTTTAAATTTCCTCCCCCCCCCCCCCCACACCACACACATATAAATATGCCAATCCCTTAATCCTAATAGGTTTAAAATGTTGAAAAAACAGTTTTAAAAACAGTTTAGAAAACACCAGGAAGACATCTCATACTTCTTGGGGGGGGGGGGGGAATAAATCATCTTATTTTAGGGTATTTTACTGTTTTCTGCTACAAGAAACCCACTGGGACAGTTCTGATCACCTGAGTGTGTTATGAAGTATGCGTATAACTCCTGTGATTAAAGTAACTACTCTAATAATTAGATAAGAATAACCCACATCAAGTACACTTAAAGGTCTCCTATTGGAAGACTGCAACAATAGTACTATATTTAAAATTATTCATATATTTTGAACGACTGCCATGTCACTTTCAGCTGTTGTGGGGAAAGCCCCAAGTCTCTGGAAGCTGGACATGCCCCCAGAGGAGGGAGGGTCATTTTCCACAAGGGAAATGTTTTCTCTTGAATACCCCTTGGGGGCTAAGCTATACGTTACAGGAGCTCCCATCCGAAAAGAAACGAATAATACATGTCAGAAGAAAGGCAGACCTAGAAAATTAACATGATGAACCTGAACAGTAGGGAGGGGAGGAAGACAGGATGAAAAAGCTCAGCTCATGACGGGGTGCAAAAGGGTGCTGTGATATAGTTACTGTTCAGCTCCTGGAAAACTAGAATCCGGTTCCGACCAACCAGGAGCACCAGACACGCATACAAATACGCTTCAAGAGGAGTGGGCATGGAGCATGTCTAAGGCGGTTGATAGTGCCTATGTACTAAAATCGAGGTGTGTGCCTGGGTTGGGAACGCGGTTTAATAACCTGTCCTTCAGGCTGCGCTCTCGCTCCGGTTGACCTGATTTGTGATGGGGTCGGGAGGAGATCGACATCACATTTTCCTTTAATTCAGCGCTCCCCTAGCCAGTCTGAATTTTCCTTAGTCTATTATCACGGGGCTATCCCAAACCTCGTGCTACAGACCAGGAAACAGCTCCTCTTTCTGCCTGGCTTCATCCCTTCCAGTCAGGCACAGGCGTCCTAGTACCACGGAGAGGAGTAGATCTTTCTTCCCCCAAGTTCCCCGGCTACACTGCCCCTTCAGCCCGCTGGATCCGCTAACAAAGGCTGTGAGTGTGAGACGCCCTTGCCTGAGCCACCCAGGCGTGCCCCGCATCCTTCCCATCAACTTCCTCAGTCCCCTGCCAGCCATCCACTTCGCCAGGAGACCGGGGGATAATGCAACCGACAAGGGCATTTTCGCCCGGGAAAGGGGCAAATCCGTGACGCTCCTGGAACCGGCCAGGCCCCCCTCCCTCTGCAGCCCAGACGCCCTGGGTTCAAAGCGCTTGCAAACGGCATGCTGGGCACGGCTTAGCTGGAGAAAGGGTCTGGGGGAGCCAGTAGCCCGCTCGGCCCCCTCCCTCCCTGGACACGGGGAGCTGCACACACCTTAGACAAAGAACTGTTGGAAACAAGAACACGGGGCTGCGGGGCTTATCAGAAAAGGGGCCGGGAGGAGGAAGGGAAGGAAGGCACAAAGGGATCCTGAGCCTCCTCCCCTTGGGCACTGGGCAGCCCTGGGTCCCCCTGCCAGGGGGCACGGGAAAGCGAGGGAGCATGCAGCATTCAGGCAGACTGATCTCGACATGCACGCCATTGTGCCAGTACTCACTTCTTATTTACAGACCCGGCGCCCTCTCCTCGCTTCACGGGCAGGCATTTTTCCGGGCCTTGGGCAGGTACCGTGTCACCAAATGGGGGAAAATGACAAGGAGAGAGAGGGAGAGAGGACCAGAGCCGGGGCGGGTTTGCTGCTGCCGCCGCCGCCGAGCCCAGATTCCGCGCCGAGCGGAGCCCTCCCTGTCACTGGAGGGGTGTGTGCGATCCCCGCGAGCGCGCGTGAGAGATCACTCTGCGCGTGTGTGTGTAATTGCCGCGTGTGTGAGAGAGATCACCCTATGCGTGTGTGTAATTGCCGCGTGTGTGAGAGATCACCCTATGTGTGTGTGTAATTGCCGCGTGTGTGAGAGAGATCACCCTATGTGTGTGTGTAATTGCCGCGTGTGTGAGAGATCACCCTATGTGTGTGTGTAATTGCCGCGTGTGTGAGAGATCACCCTATGCGTGTGTGTGTGTGTGTGTAATTGCCGCGTGTGAGAGAGATCACCCTATGCGTGTGAGATGACTGTGTGTGCGCGTGTGTGTAATCTCCACGTGTGTGAGATCACCTAGTGGGTTTGTGAGAGATCACTCTGTGCCTGTGTGTGATCACTGTGTGCCTGTGTGTGTAATCACCGCATATGAGAGATCACCGTGCATGTGTGTGTAACCACCGTGTGTGAGATCACCCAGTGCATGTGTGAGAGAGATCACTCTGTGCACGTGTGAGATCACTGTGCATGTGTGTGTAATAAATTCACCGCCTGTGTGTGAGAGAGCACTGTGCGCGTGTGTGAGAGATCACGATGCATGTGTGTGTGTCATCAATTCACCGCCTGTGTGTGCTAGAGAGAGCACTGTGCGCGTGTGTGGTCACCCTGGGTGTGTAACTCGCTCAGGCGCCATGTGTGCAGCAGCCTCTTTCGGTGCGGGTCTGCCACCAGTCTTAGCGTGACTGTGTCTCTCGGGCTGTGCGTGTGCCTCCGCGTCACCCGTCAGTCAGTGCCTCTTCTCGGCCCCTCTGTCTGACTGTCTCCCCTGGGCAGCTCACTCCCGGCACGTGCTTCTGACTGGAGGTGCGCGAGCGGGGCCCCTGCGCCGTCTCTCTTTGTCTGGGCCCTGCGCGGTGCCTCCTTACTCGGGGGCAGCTTCGTGTCAGAAACTCGTGTGTGCGCGCGTCCCGTTTCACTGCGGGTGTGTGCCCTGTCCCCTTCTCTCAGGGTGTGTGTGTGCGCCCCCTCTCTGAGTGTGTGTGTGTGCCCCGTCTCTCAGAGTGTGTGTGTGTGCCCCCCCTCTCAGTGTGTGTGTGTGTGTGTGTGCGCGCGCGCGCATCCCTTCTCAGTATGTATGTCCCCTCCTCGGTGCATGTGTGTGTGTCTGTGTGCGCCTTTCTGCGTCCCCTTTCTCTCACCATGTCCTTTTATCTCAGTGTGTGTTACGCGCGTGCCCACTTTCACGTGCACGCTCCTCTGCTCAGTCTGTCTTCCCCTCCGGTGTATCCCTGCCCCTGGGTGAGTGTCTCGCCCACCCGGCGCGGGACGCCGCGCCCCGGCCCTGCCAATCCCTCCCTCGGGGGGCTCGCTGGGCGCCCGTCTCTATCCGCGCAAGCAGCAGCAGCAGCACCGGGCCCGCTGCAGACTGGTGCTGAGCAGCTCGCCGCGCTTTCTACCCAGCCACTTCCCTCGGCAGCACAAGATCCAGCCTGTGCAGGGAAAGAGGCAGAGGCTGCGGGGGTGAATGGAAGGGGGACCGGCCAGCCAGGGGCTGATAAATCCTAGATGGGCACCGACCTGGCAGCCGCAGTGGAGCGCAACGGGGGAAGGAAAAGACAACAGCCATCCGGGTCATCGAGAGCCAAGACCTGAGCCTGCTCTCCCCCGCGGACCCTCGGGGATCTTCCTCACACAGCTGCCCCGGGGCCTTTTGAAGTGGACGAAATGTCAGCGAGCAGCCCGGCCCTAGCCTGAGCTTGGGAAAGACTGAGTGTACAGAGAGCTCAAAGAGCAAGGGATCACGTCTACTTCCTCCTCCTCAGATCTGATCTGTAACTCATAGGGTCGGACTGTTCTGTGAGGGGTTCATGACCGGGGAGCAAAGAGTCACGATGTTGTACATCACCTATCATCAACAGCTTTGGTTGGCTTCCAGCTAAAATCCGGAAATTACTTCAATTGAGAGCTCAACCCTTGAGAAGTTTGAGATTGTTAATTTTCTCACAGACTGATTTTAGATCTCTTGGTTATCTATCAGCTGTGACATGGTCCTAGGGCAGTGGTCTTCAACCTTTTTTGGATCAGGGCCCCGTTTTTCAATATTTTCACATTTGCAGTAAGTTGACCGCCCACCTACATAAATTGTTACTTTTTATAAATTGCCACTGTTGTTAAATTGTTACATTGTCATACTGTTAATCGTTAATTATAATTTTCAATTTATTTAAATTTTAAACTCATATTTTAAATAGGATATCAAACAAATTTCATTCAAACAAAATGTATTCATTATTCATACAAACTTTTTATAAATTACAGCCGGATGAGTATGGCCATTATCTCCTTCCTTCATTTTGGTAGTGCCCACCAAAAATCAAAAAACACTCACTAGTGGGTGGTATCGCCCAGGTTGAAGACCACTGTCCTAGGGTCAGTTTTCCAAATGGTTAATAGCTAGCTAGGCACACCTGCAGGATACACTGTATCATCAGCATGCACAAGTAAGTATCTACTATCTACCTGCCACCTACCACTGGCCCCCTACACCAACCCTCAAAAAGTTTAAGCAAGTACAAATATTCAAGAAACAGTAAAAATAAATGGATCACATTTGAAGACAAAGACTGTGTCTTTAAAACTGCCATGGTAATGGCATTCCTCAGATATTCTATAGGGCGGCTATAATCCTCCTTGAATCAGTAGCACTACACTGAACTCTTTAGGACAGACTTATTTTGACATCTCTCCATATTAAAGTGATATGGGACAAATGGATACATTACTTGGTTCCCTAGAACTCTGATCGCAACAGTCCTCTCTAGCACACTTATAACTCTAAATCACATTTGCTATTTCCCTCTGAGTTTTGAAGACCCTCACCACCATTTTTGCCTGACCAAACAGTTGAGTAATAAGAGACCCAATCCAAAAAATTCTGTTGCAAGTAATTCTTAAATCACTCAATACCATTTCATTACCTTAAGGCCCCAATCTCAAAACAAAACAAAACACTTAAGTAAATTTCATGCAAGTATTCTGCTCAGATTAGTCAAAAAGTACTCACTAGTTTAAGCAGTTGCAGAATTGGGCTCTAATACTACTTACAAAAGAAAAGGTTTGCAGGATCAGATCCCGTTTTAGTAGACAATCCAGATAGCCTGGAGAGGAGGGTCATTGCTTATTTATGCGATCCACTGCTCTTCCTTTAGAGCTTGGAACATTTCATACATAAAACACCACCATCTTTTTCCCCTTTCCCCTGAAAGGTTTGCTACCCCTCAGCCTGTATAAACACCTTCTGTTCTTCTCATGTGGAAAATAATCATTTCACAGGATTCCTTCTAATCCGTATGGTAAAAAGTGCATGAATACTTTCTTCCATGCAGAGCTGAGACAGTAAGGAATATTATGGAAAATAGAACCACATGTCTTTCTTTAGCTATCTAAATATTTTGGATAGGGTTTTTTTTTTCCTGACTAAGTGGAAGAGTTCTTACAAAGTGTTCAGACAGGGCCAGATCCGTTGTCTATTATATGAAATCAGTGGGAACCCTTCCAATGACTTCAATTGGATTTGGATCAGGCTGCGAATCAATAAATTCTGTTTAACAGGCAGAACCCATTTTGCATATACAGGAAACTCCACTCAGGAATTATTGTACTATCCCCACAACTCTGATAACTGAGAAGTAGTCTCTGGGAAATCAAATCAGTCAACTGCATACACTGATTAGCTATCATTTTCCACCTGTACCAATGACTGGTAAAATTCTGGACTCAAGTTTATTGCTTTCTTAGAAAGGATTCTACCTATGCTATTTCATCCACTTCTGCGTACTCCGCTTTAATGCTACTAAGTCTGACATTTTTACAAGAGGCATCTTGAAATCCAAAAAGAACATTTCTGTTGGTGGTGTGGAACACAAATTGTTGTGTATAGTAACCGATTTTATTAAGGCCTTCTGTAGCTCCAGCATTTATTCTGTAGAGTCAAGCCCTCCAATGTGTTTGTTGTAACATACACCACACATTGTTTGAATATTATGTGTGACCATTTTGCCCTCAAATTTGAAGCTGACATTTGAACAGTTTGAAGTATCAGGATTGTAGCAGTTCTGAACTCTATTAAACAAACACTCAAATGCAGCTCATCACTGACAAAACATACCACCAACCAACATGAACAGGATTAAATAATAGGTGGGGTTACAACACATAACTCCAACTTTCCAAGCAAATGCTTTGGTGCTAAGCTAATGGGAGAATCTGCACAAACTCAAAAGTTGTGAAGTGCACAGAACAGGGAAGTAATATAGTCCATAAAAGTTGTCAAAATGTGTCTATTACATGTTAATTACAGGGAGAGTGGGAGAATATAGGATGGCATGAGTTTGGAATAGCAAAATTAATTACACACAGTGACTGCTGAAAGGTGCTCAAAGATCTGGTATGTTAGAAGTAGGCCCAGCAGAGAGAGATTGGTGGGCAGAGTGCAGAGGAAGGAGTCCAAGTTACATGATAAATAATGTATTCAACCTACAAACAGCTAGATGTAGATAACCTAAAGCTATTATAGGAACATACCCATAGGGAAATGGTCGTTTCACAAAAATACTTCACTATAAGCAGAGTTATTCCAGTGTAACAGAAAAGGTCTGATTGCCAAAATAGCCCCACTTGTTGGGGTCACTTCCTTTATTCCCCTTCAAGTAGAGAGGCACATCCTGTCTGAAAGGCTATCCCTTCACTCTTAATGAAGAGCAATTGCATTAAATCTGGAGTTAGGAATTCTTACTTAGTCCTCTCGTCACTTACTTGTGGCTACTCTCCTTCCATTTCTTCTCTGCATGATAACAAGCTTAAAGTGCAGTATTTAATACTAATTTCTGTATTCCCAACAGTGGACCTTCATTATGGGGAAGATTCTACTCCACATGCAAGACGGTTTTGGGACCCCTGTCAGAAACACAGCTTCCCAGTCTAACCACACAGAAAAGGCAGGATGAGGAAGGCTGGGGAGGCAGAGCAGGGGAAGAAATTGGGCATGCTTTGCTACCTGCATATGTATCTATGCACCACCTTCCTCCCATTTAATGGGAATGCAGCCCTAATGTTGAAGTTGTGGTGTGAAGTGGCTTTCTTGCCTTTTTGCAACCTGAAAGAGGATTTCCACTTGGGCTCCTACGTATTTCCTTACATATATGAGTAATCCCAATAACTTTGATGGGACTCTTCACAAACTTAGAGTGCTCCATGTGCTTAAATGCTTTGGTGGATCAGGGCCTTAAAGCACTGGATTCAGTATTAAAATGTCCTACTGTACTTGTTTTTATTTTAAACCTCATTTTATTTGTTCAGCAGGTTTTTTAAAAAGTGATCTATCTCTTAGTTTCTTTGGAGACATAAAGATGCCCCTGGCAGGTCTTAGTATAGATAATGATATTACAGCCATATTCTGCCACTGTATTCTGCCATTAATGTGTTAGTCATATTCTTCCATGGAAATCTGCATTAATAAAAAATTAGTGAGCTAGGGCTTGTCCCTCTTATGTGTAGATGAGACAGTTTAGGCTATGTTCCTAAGCAGTGCAAGGAGGAACCATCTGCTGCAGTTCAAAATGGGTTGTGCTCAGTTTGGTGTGCAGCAAACTGTACCTGGATATCCTTCCAAATGCATGTGTGGTGCAAGTGAGGTAGAGTGGTGGATCATACTGGGCATACCCATCACAGTTGCCTTGAGCCTTCATCCACAATCTGGAAATTGTTACGCTGGCTAGGAACCTCAGTGCAGCCAGCACTACTGACCCACTCCCAACCTACCTAACTGCTAAATGGTGTTGCACAGAGCTCAGCCACGCCCATTTCCTATAATGTCTCTCCTAATGCACCTCTACTATCCCTCTAGAGAAATCAGTCCATCCATTCTCATATATGTTATGAAAGACTTGCCACACTAACTTGCATCAACCATCATCCAATGTTTAAAAACTGACTATATTTCATTGGAATATTTTACTGAGGGAAGCACACTATGTGGTACAAACAGTCAGGAATAGATATCAATGAGTAACACCTCAATAACAGTAATTATTACTGACAAAGTATGATAAATTATTTGTGAAGCAGCAAAATAATGCTCTCACATAATCAGTTTATAGAAAAATATTTGTATATGCCCATCTATTTTCATACCTACAGTTGTCAGTCTTAATTGGGCTTCAATTCTTTCCATTTCTTATTTATCCACATGAAGCAAGTGAAAAGCAGTTTTAGAATCCATGAAGTATTTGCTGCTGTAATTAATACTGTGGACCTGTATTTTTCTTCACTGGCTTGCTAATCTCCCAGTGGGTTTCTCTTCCTGCCCATGTCATATTACTAGATCTCATGGGATTTATTTCTCAAATGGTTTGTCACTGGGTTTTTTGTATTTGCTTTCACAAATCTGTTATCCTTGGACAATCTCAGAAGAGGTAGTTATGACAAAGTCGTCACTCTTCAACCAATAAATGTGAATTACTGTCTGTCACCTTGTCATGGATTACTTGTGTGCAGAAAAAATACATTACTATTTTGAATTATTGTAGAAAGACAACAGAGTCCTGTGGCACTTTTAAAGACTAACAGATTTATT
>ML685763.1:8505641-8563765 GCA_007922175.1 Pelusios castaneus | reverse complement strand
CACAAGGATGGATTACAAGCTATTAGAAGAACCATCCAGGATGATGACACAGCTAAACTTGTGGCTGACCTCTGTGACTTTGTACTCACCCACAACCATTTCAGATTTGAAGATGATCTATACCTTCAAGTCAGTGGCACTGCCATGGGTACCCGCATGGCCCCACAATATGCCAACATCTTTATGGCCGATTTAGAACAACGTTTCCTCACGTCTCATCCCAAAGCACCCCTACTTTACCTACGCTATATTGATGACATCTTCATCATCTGGACCCATGGTAAAGATGCCCTTGAAGATTTCCATAGAGATTTCAACAATTTCCACAACACAATCAAACTTAGCCTGGAACACTCCACACAAGAGATCCACTTTCTGGACACTACAGTGCAAATTAGCGATGGGCACATAAAGACCTCCCTATACCGCAAACCTACTGATCGGTATAGTTACCTACATCCCTCGAGCTTCCATCCTCGACACACCACACGATCCATTGTGTACAGTCAAGCCCTAAGATATAACCGCATTTGCTCTGACCCTTTAGACAGAGACAGACACCTTCAGGATCTCTACCAGGCATTCTTAAAACTACAGTACAAACCCACAGAAGTGAAGAAACAAATTGACAGAGCCAGACGGGTACCCAGAAGTCAACTACTGCAGGAGAAGCCCATGAAAAACAACAACAGAACGCCACTGGTCGTCACCTACAACCCCCAAGCCAGACCTCTTCAACACATCATCAAAAATCTACAGCCTATTTTACAAGATGATCCCTCACTCTCTCAAGCCTTGGGAGACAGACCTCTCCTTGCTTTCAGACAGCCCCCTAATCTTAAAAGGATACTTACCAGCAACTACAGATCACAGAGCAGAAACACTAAAGCAGGAACACAGCCCTGCAGCAGACCACGCTGCCAACTTTGCCCTCATATCTACACTGATGACACCATCACAGGGCCTAATCATGCCACCTACTCCATCAAGGGTTCGTTCACCTGCTCATCCACCAATGTGATTTATGCCATCATGTGCCGGAAATGCCCCTCTGCCTTATATATTGGACAGACAGGACAGTCTCTGCGCCAAAGAATCAATGGACACAAATCTGACATCAGAAATTGCAACACTGCAAAACCTGTAGGGGAACACTTCAATCTCCCTGCTCACTCCCTTGACGACTTGTTAATAGCTGTGTTGAAACAGATGAATAACAAATCACAGCTTCAAAGAGAGACTGCAGAACTCGAACTTATATGCAAATTTGACTCAGTTGTCTTGGGGTTAAACAGGGACTATGGATTTTTCTCGCATTACAACAAGTGATTTGACCTCCCCCTCCTCTATGTGCTGTTCCCCAGTGTTTTGAATCCTAACACCTACTTTGATTTGCTGTTACAGCCTGACCTGATGCTATGTCATACACTCCCCTGCATTTAATTTCCTCCCACTCTGTAACTTTCCTATCTTCAAAGCGTCTGACGAAGTGGGATTTTCTCCCACGAAAGCTCATGCGATTAATAAATCTGTTAGTCTTTAAAAGTGCCACAGGACTCTGTTGTCTTTCTACAATAGTTTCTACAATAGACTAACATGGCTACCCCTTTGTATTTTGAATTAATATTCCGTTGTTGAAGAGAAGCTAGCAATGCACTGAGCTGCTTCCAAAATTTATTGCCAATATTCTCCTGTAATTAACTTTGTTTCTTTTTTCCTTTTTGCCTAATTGGTCTATTTGCAGAGCAGCAGACTGACAAGTAGGAGATCCAATTTCTATTACTGGCTCTATCACCAATTTCTACAGGTCATGTAAGTCTTCTGGTAGATTTTCATGATGGTTCTGGGAGACTGATGATCTAGATATATAAACATGATCTTTCTACTCTGTATACAGATAATGGGGCAGCCATAGAGTACACTAGTACAAAAAAACCCAACCAACCAAACAGAAAAAAACAACCAAGGAGTCCTGTGGCACTTTTAAAGACTAACAAATTTATTTATCACACGAAAGCTCATGTGATAAATACATTTTTTAGTCTTTAAAAGTGCCACAGGATTCCTTGTTTCTTATGCTGAACTAGTCTAACACAGCCACCCCTTTGGAACTAATACAAAAAAAGACATGCATATGCTATTACATGTATTAGGACTGACAAAGCATTCCTATGCAGGTAACAGTTGCACTGATGATAAAGGTAGTTTTGCTTGAAAAAGCAAGTAAAGGCTTTGCCTTGCAGAGCTCAGAATATGGCTTTTCCATTTGTAAAGTACCACATAATATTTATTGGCACTCTACTAAGAGCTACAATGATCTCTACTACAAAATCTGTAAATAAAAAGGTAATGTATATACAATGCTGGAAACCACTGAAAGAAGTATTAATCTTTGTTACATAGTAAGCCACAAATACAATTTAAAAGCCACAAAACAATCCAGGCAAATGCAAGAGAAAAAAAACACAGCCCAGACACTATTAAGAAAGAATCACAGAGGCAAAAATCTAAGCACTTGCTAGCAGAAATAAAGAAAATTAATGAGCAGATATAAAAGGGGAACATTATGTATCTTCTATGTTTTAAAAAGCAGCAGATTCATGCTGGACTGCAGCAGCTATAAAAGAAAGCATTGTGATATATATGGAGTATTTTCAAATGTGAATATGAGACTCATTTCTGGTACTCTCATATTGCTGCATGAATGAGGAAGTATATTTTTTCTACAAAGAAAAGCATTTTGAAGTCATTTTTTAATTTGGATTAATAGCTTGTTATAAAAGGACACCTCTTATCTCTTCCCAGTGTTCCTTCCAGTCTCACAACTTGTGTGAATACCTTTTAACATTTTATACGCTTGGGGTCTTTGAGCTGTGCAATACAACTTGTTACATATGTTAAGAAATAAGTTTTTAGTATTGTACAGAATCATAACATGGTTCACTTTCAATTACAGGAAATATTTTTTCTCCAGCCCTACATCTAGGTATTAATTCATGCCCCAGGAAACAATAGGGGAAAGCATGTCCCATGCATCTATCCTTCCAAAGAAGCTGTGAACACACTCAACTCGGCAAGGAGAGTCAGCAACATTTAGGCCTAACTCTAGTAAGAAACTAAGGCCTATATTCTCAAAGGGACTTAAGCATTGTGATGCTGAGCATTGCAGTGCCTAAAAACCTACAGGAACACCACTGTGATCCACGAAACCTGAATATAGTCTCCCTATACAACGAATGGGAGAAACAAGTGCTTTGGAATAGGATTCACAAAGCCAGCATGCTATACAGGGAGCCAATGGGAGATGCCAAGTAGAGGGATGTATGCTAGGTATCACCCTTCCACCAGAGATAGGTGCTTAAGTGCAGGCTAATGAGAGGCATGGATCTCTGCTTGTGGTCCATGAACTAGAGGAAGATGAACATTCAGCTGCCTAAGTCACAAGCAGGGGCCAAAACAAACCAGCAGGGAGCTGTCCCTCCCTTATAGGCTTTAGCCCAGTGGACAGGTACTCACTCAGGATGTGGGAGATGCCCAGTTCAAATTCTCCCTCTTCCCCAGCAGGAGAAGGATATGTCATCTCTCTAGTCACTAGGCTATTTTTTTCTTTGGACAATTAATATTTAAATTATTCAATTAATTGAAGTGGAACTTCAGCAGACGTGATTGAGAATCCCACATCTGCATATCCCAGAGCCCAGTGATTAGGACCTTCACTTAAGCAGTGGCCAATCCCCGTTCAGACCTCTTCTCCCCCTCAGACAAAGTGGGGACTTGAACCAGGCATCTCTCACATACGGTTTGAGTACTCTATTTAAGCTAAAGGTTGTCAGGAAGGTCCTTCCCCTCCATGTCCCATGGTTATGTGTGCCCTCACCTGAGGTGCCCGACCTGGTAGGCAGCCGCTGAGCACGCCTAGAGCATCAGACAACCACATGCGACCTAGGCAGTCGAATCTTCCCCACTTTGTGAATCACTACAGCAGGAGAAAGGCATCTAGGTGCACGTGCTCAGAGGCAAACACACAGTGGCATAGGGAACTTTGACTTCATAAACCTAGATGCCGAGTGAGTTTAAAAGCCTACGAGGTCAGATGGCATCTGAAAGGGAGTTGTGTGGATCACAGCACTGGCTAAAAACCTTGGTGGATTGCAGCTTAGGGCTACATCTACACTCCAGGCTAGGAGATCACAGTCTGATGACCCTGCTTATGTACACATACTCGCACCAATGGTCACAAGTTTGTGCGAGCATACATAGCAGTGTGGCCATGGTAGTGGCAGCAGAGCACTTGCCCCCAGGTTGAGATGGGTTTTCACTCATCACAGCTCAGCCGTGACTTCACCACCACTACCAGTGCTCCTACAGCTACATAGCTAATGCACGTGAGCGCTAGCATGACTAAGTGTCGGGCCTGACCAATTTCACAGCCATGAAAAATACAGACCATGAAATTGTCCATTCCCCACCAAATCTAATCTCCCCTGTGCTACTATGAGTGCCCCAGCCAGGGGCCCTAGCGGCTAGTCCCAGACAGGCTGGGGTGCAATCAGACACCTCCCTGCTGCTGAAAGCAGCACAGACTTGAGGATGGCAAACCTCAGCCCACCCAACACACAAACCCCATTTTGCCACTTGGGTCAGGACCCCCACAGTTACACCACCATGAAATGCTTGAGGAAAACATTTGAAATCATGAACTTGGCCAATTTTCAAATCCTACGGCTGTGACACTGACTAGAAGGACCGTGAATTAGGTAGGGCCCTCACTATGTTTATACCACCAGTGGAATCCTGCTCCTAGCTCCTCGTGCAGACATAGCCTAACTTATCATGCAACTTATATGTATATGTAAATTAGATCAATGTAATGACACAGCTATGGAAATTTACCAGCCCAGACACAAAAAACCCCTCTCCCATTGCGAATGTGCGTATCATCTTCGTAGCTAAGGTATAAGGACTAAATATATTTTATTCACTTGTCCCCCCAAAATTCATTTCCAACTGAATGAGAAGGTAAGAAATTGCAAGGTTAATTAAACTACTCTGTAAGGCTGACTTAGCGTATTGTCAAAACGAACTTTTGCTACTTTTCTTTCTTACATTACTCTAGCTTAACAACTGAGTACCAGTATGGCCTTCTGTAACTGCTTCCTTAACCTTCAAAGTCTTTGTGAAGGATGCTGATATACTGAATTTCTTGCTTTTGTAGCTTTTTCATGTTCTTGCTCATAACCGCTTTACATTTTAAGGAAATTGATAATTGAAACATTCATATACGGCTTCATCAAAAGTGAACATCTTAATGGGAAAAACTGCAACAAAACCTGTCCCTAAGAAAGCTGTAAAAACATCTCTCATCGCAATTTAAAATGTTGCAGACAATAAGGTCTACATTAGCATTAAGAGCAAAATTTTCAGAAGTGCCTATGTGAATTAAGAGTCCAAGGCCACGTCTACTCTGATGGCGTTTAAGTCACAACCATCAGGTCAATTTTTCTGGATTGACTGAACGGTCATTTAAGACATGCTCAACCGATCCAGAAATCAACTTAATAAAACCATCTCCTCAGATTGCATAGCATACATCAATGGGAATGCATTTCCCGTCAGCACAGCACATTGAAGATGACGTGCTAAAGGGGAGTTAGGAAGTCAACGGGAGTTATACAAGTTATGTGGCTTGTGTAACTACTGTTGACTGCTGCCAAATTTTACCAGCAATGTAGACCAGCCCCAAGTCTTATTTTCAAAAGTAGCTTGGGGCCAGATTTACAAAACATACTTATGTGCCTCGTGAGTTACAAAAATACCTATGTGCAACTGCCAAGAAAACACCCTGAGGCAGTTCTCCAGAGTGTAAATTTATGACAATTTACATAAACTGAGAATCTGCCATTGTGTATTTTAACTGATCATCTTACAATTTTAATCTACCAAAGTTAAAAGCCCAACTAAGACCTTAGATACACTACAGAGTTTTGCTTTCAGCTTTCATCAACAAAACTGTGGAAGTGTACTACAATGCTACTCTCACCAACAAAAGTTTCCTGCTTTGCTAACAAAGTAAAACCACCTTGATGAGAGGCATAGAGCTTTACGCTGCAAAGATATATCAACAAAGTGTCAGTGTAGATATTGCACTTGGTTATGTCACCATGATGACATACGACACCTCCAGGAGGTGTCCCACAATGCCCATCCTGACTGCTACAGTCAGCAATTCATACTCTCACCCCTCTCCCTTTAAAGGCCCAGGAATTCTTGAAATTCCATTTCCTCTTTGCTCAACATGGAGAGCTCACATCTCATCTTCCCAGCTGACCATGATGGCTCCATACAGCAAATGCCTTCCCTCTTGCTCCAGTCATAGGAACTTCAGTTCCTATGGTCAGATTTCTCAGGGCATGTTGGATAAGAGCTGCAAATGGGACATGCATCAGTGCCATGTAAAGATAAAGGAGCTGAAATAGGAATACAAAATGGCAAGGGGGACAAACCCTCACACTGGCACTGTGCCAAAGACTGGCCATAAAGGAGCTGGAAGCCATGCTCATCAGTGACCCCACCTCCAGTGTCAAGAGCCCCATGGATACTTTAACAAGGCTAGAGACAGTGAAGAGTGAGCCTAACCCCGAGAATAAAGTCTCGCACAAGGAAGTTGAGTTGGAGGATGAGATGAGACAGGTGGTATGCTCATCCAGTATCATGGCAACCAGGACCCCTTTTCAACCTAATCCCAGAACTTCATCTTTGGCATGCATGATGCAAGAGAGGAGAGCTCTGGTAAGTATTTTGGGCTATGTCTACACTTGCTAAAATTAGTTCAAATTAGTTAGTTTGAACTAACTAATTTGAACTAATTTTAGTTAGTTCGAATTAGCTTAATTCGAACTAGGAAAACTTAGTTCGAATTAGCGATCCCCCATTCATTTCAATGGCCACTTAGTTCGAACTAAGAAATTAGTTCGAATTAACATGGCCATATTGGTTAATTCGAACTAGTTAGTTCGAATTAACCCTTTAGTTCAAATACCCTATTCGAACTTCTTAGTTCGAATTAAGGAAGCCCTTAATTCGAACTAACTAAAGCCTAGTGTAGCCATGGCTTTAGTTAGTTCGAATTAAGCCTCCTTAATTCGAACTAACTTGCCAGTGTAGACATAGCCTTTGAGTTGATGCTGCTCAGTTATGCGAGGTAGAGCTGTCTTTTTCTTTGTTATATTCTATATTTCTTTGTTATATATATTTGCTTGTGTGTCTCATTCAGTAAGTAATGCGGTGGGAAAGTGCATTAATGCACATATCAAGACTTCACGGGAATCCTCCAAAGAGATCTATAGGACACTTTCCTGGAAATACTCACCAATCCTCTGCTGAACATTGCTTAGCAAAATTGTTTTGCTCCTTCTTCCATTATAAGTAACTTTCCCACACCAATCAACAATCATTTGTGCAGTGATCAAAACAGCACACAGACAAGCAGTATAGGGACCTTGTCTGATGCTGCATACATACAGGAGATACACCATTGCATCCTTGCTTAGCCTCAGGAATGAAACATTGAGTTGAATAACTCATGACTGTGGAAAATGGTGGCAGAGTTTACAATTTTGTCCCTACTCACCTTCAGTGAACCCCTTAAAACAGCACCTTCACCGAGCTGTGTGCTTGCCAAGGGACAGTGGGAAACTGTCATACTTTTAAAAAGTTGTTTATTACTATAAGCATTCAATTCTGTAAGTGCACTAACAATTATGCTTCTGTTTATTTCTTCTTGTGTTTCTGAATATTTGGTCTTCAGGGGAACCACCTCCATCAGATAAAGAAGCAACCAAGGATCAGCAAGCAGCACATGTTTCAAGAGGTGCTCCAAACCTCAGAGGCCAAAAAACAAGAATACAGGGCACTGAGAGACACTTTAAATGAAAATTATTAAATAGATAGGCAAGAGAGGAAGGAGAGCCAAGAGTGAATTTTAATGGGTCAGGAGATGATGATAAAAGTGATGGAGAACCAAACAGGGATACTGAAGTCTCTAATCACACTGGTGGCAAAATAGATGCATACTTGCCCCCTCCCCTTCTGCAGCCGATACCGAATTATCATGCCTTCCCCAAACTCCTCCCACACATTCCTTAAAACCTCCCGCCACATCTTGGTAGCCTGTTCACTCCAACCCTTCAGAGAGCTTCTAAAATGATAGTTGGACTTACAGTTATGAAAGCCTACGCTACCCTTCACTGCACAGGTGGAATTTGACTGCTTAATTTAAGGAGACAACTAACTTGGATGGCTTGTGAGCCACCTGTTAGGGGATGCTAAGCCCCAGCCCCACCCCACTTCATAAGATGCTTTGAAGATGGGGAACTTACAGAATGGGGAAGTTCCCCACCTTCAAAGCATCTGATAAAGTGGGATTTTCTCCCATGAAAGCTCATGCAATAAATAAATTTGTTAGTCTTTAAAAGTGCCACAGGACTCCTTTTTTCTTTTTCACATTCTACAGCCATTCTGCACCTGTTCAGCCTATTGTTGAAGCACTCCTTGCTGCTGCCTAGGTTTCCTCTGTGGGGCTTCATGAACCATGGGAGTAAGGGGTATGCTGAATCTCCCAGGATGACTATGGTATTTTAACATCCTTCATTGGAATCTCCTGGTCTGAAAAGAACATTCCCTCTTGCAGCTTTGTCTACAGGCCAGTGTTTCAAAAGATGAATACATCATATACCTTCCTGGACCACCCAGCACTGATGTCAATGAAATGACCATGGTGATCCACAAGCACCACAGGGAAGTACCCCTTTTATCAATATACTCCATCGCAAGAGGTCTGAGAACAAAATTGGAATGTACACGCAATCTATCACCCTGCCACAGATAGGGAATCCCATTGCTGCAAAGCCATCCATTATTTCACCCACATTTCCAAGTATCACAGTCTTTCATAACAATGCAATTAATGGGCCTGTACACTTGTAATAATGCAGCCCCAGTGGTAGACTTTCTGTCTCCAAACTTATTCATGACTGAGCAGTCTGTAGTTGCCAGCTTCCACACGGCCATCACCACATGCTTTTCCCCCAAGGGGAGAGTTCTCATTTTGATATCCTTGAATTGCAGTGCTGGGGTGAGTTCTGCACACAGTTCTGGGAAAGTTGCTTCTGCATCCAAAAATTCTGCAGTCACTGCTCATCATTTCAGTCCTACATACCAATGCAATCCTACCACTCAGTGCTTGTTTCCCAAGCCCAAAAGTGAGGGTCCACCACATGCAGCTTCTCTATGAATGCCAAAGTAATTTGGTGCTGTTTCCTTCCATGGCATACTGCAGGTCAGGCACCTCAGATTTCTGTCAAAGTGGGAGCCTAGTGTAGACAAGGCCTAAGACTGAACTGATCTGTAATGATACAAGACACTACTGAAAAATGGTAATTTTATTCTTTAAGTAACTTCTCCTGCTTCTGTTGGTCTATCTCCCAGTGACTTCACTTATGGTAGGATCAAGGTTAGAACTGGTCAGAAATGTTTCAGCCAAATGATTTTGAAAGGCCTAATTGTCCTTAATACTGTTGAAAAAAAAATCTCACACAGGGAGCTAACCATGAGTTCCCCATCACATGATACAATGAAACAATATACCTTTGGTTGATTATGGGTACATTTATCATTAATTGATATCAATCTTATTCTTTAAAAACACTAGGATGACACTACTTCTCTTCAAAGGTTTCATCAAAGCTAACTGACACTACATAAAATGACAAACTACGAAGGATACTGCAACATGCAGAAAATTTCTGCTAACCCAGTTCAGCACAGTAATTAACACAATGAATCAATTTGAACTACAATAGATCAAAGAAGCTTCCCATTAGCTGACTGTTTAAAATAACTCCAGGAAGAAATAATTTATTCTCTAGTGATCTTTTTCAGCACTCTTCTGACCCCCAACAGATTGATGGTGATAGCAGAATAAAAAAAAAACCTCAACCTGCTTATCCTTGCTACAGAAATATGTGCTATTCCCAAGTAGCCTCTTTTAGACAAATAACCTACTCAACTTGCTAACTACCCAAACATGCCAGGTTTCAGCATCTAAACTACTAATCCAAAATGACTGCCTGAAGAAAAACCTTCAGTATCAAACCATTCATGTAGAACTTTTGGCAGTGATCTATATGGGGAAAAGGCCAGTCTTATATTTTGTAATGTCACATACACCTACGGCTCTATAGAAATAAACAACATAAATAAGGTGTAATGTGTACTATTAGCAGAGACACACACGTCAACTTATTACTTATACATCGTTGAAGATATAAATGTTCGCACACAGACACACCACATTTATAGGTAATCATTCATCTACCACTGTATTAAAGTACTCTACTAGTGAGAAAAGTACTAGTAGTTTAATGATTTTGTGGACAAATGGGAAAGTTGCACTCTACTGCAGCTCACATAAGGGTTGGGGCTGTCACTAAATAGAACAGAGTTCTGAAACAGAGCTACTTGTGTGAATATCTGACCTAGAGATGAAAGGCTCCATACCCCTTTATCAGTCTCCTGAAGTCCCTCATTGTATACACTCCAACATAGAAGAAGTTGGGATGGTATAAGCAACACCATGCCACTCATCTCCAGATTTGTTTAATGCTATTTGCATTTGTAAAGTGAGGGCAACAAAATCTATGCAGGAGCTGTAGAAACAAAAACAAGGAACCACATTTTCAAGGTATTTAGGCACCTAACTCCCCCTTGATTTCAGTGGGACATAGGCACCTAAATACCTTGAAAAACGTGTTCAGATAAAGTCATCTTCTCAGTTACTATACATTGGTGAAAGCCTATTAACTTGGATTACACAAGGGTAACTCAAGAGCTAACCTTGTAGCAGCAATTCTCAATTGCTGTGTCATGGCACACGGCTGAGAGTGTCACCAGGAGCCAGCTCACCATCGAAAGAAACTGTCCCCTCCCTGCCACCAAAACAGACCCGCCCAAACCCAACACCCCTTGTGGGCTTTTCTTCCAATGGCAGGGTATCTTCCATCAGCAGGGAGTTCGTGCCATTGCTGAATTGTGGCAGCAGCAGGTTTTTCAGTGGCGGGTGCTGCTCATGGCGGGGGAGGGAGGGGGTTGTGCCAGCGGTGGAGGTTTTTGGCAGCGGGGGGGCTTCTCTGGTTCATGGTGCCACCGAAACTGTCCCAGTGGCAGGGACCTCTGTGTTGCACACTGTTGGTCCTGTCGTCAACTGAGAATCACTTCTCTATAGGGATAAATATCAGGGAGGAAGAGGAAGTCCAGCACCAATATGGACACAAGAACTAATGGATATAAACTGGCCATCTGGAAGTTTAGACTTGAAAAATAGAGGAAGGTTTCTAACCATGAGAGGAGTGAAGTTCTGGAATAGTCTTCCAAGGGGAGCAGTGGACAACATACCTAGCTGGCTTCAAGACTGAGCTTGATAAATTTATGGAGGGGGAAATATGACGGGACAGCCCAATTTGGCAATTAATTGATCTTTGACCACTAGTGGTTAATATGCCCCATGTATTGTAGTGGGATGTTGGCTGAGGTGGATTCTAAGTTACTATAGAGAATTCTTTCTGGGCGTCTGGCTGGTGAGTCTTGCCCACATGCTCAGGGTTTAGCTGATCGCCATATTTGGGGTTATTGGCAGTAATCCTGTGGAGTTTTTATCTTCCTCTGCAGCATGGAGCATAGGCCACTTGCTGGTGGATTCTCTGTGCCTTGAAGTCTTTAAACCATTATTTGAGGACTTCAGTAACTCAGTCTTAAGTCTATTACAAGAATGGTGGAAGAGGTTCTGTGGCCCATGTTGTGGTGAATGTCAGACTAGATGATCATGATGGTCCCTTCTCACCTTAACATCTATAAGTCTAAGAACTCTTGTGATTTCATTTTTATGGGCTTCATTCCAGACTGGTAACCTATAGCAGGGGTGCAGAGAGAGGATGCAAGTTTTGGGTAAAGAAATATTACAGAAGCTGAGCCTGCTATTATCCCAGCTCATGAATGATTCATTAATAAAAGACTTGCCTAGAGAATTCAGGCAGCATTGGTTCCTGATATTTTGTGTTCCATGCTATATATAATGAATAGTGAGCAGAAAGGGGACGCCCAGAAATCAGAATATCCCCGGAACAAAATCCATTTTAAAAAAACATTCTGTTTCCTCAAGACTACTCTCTCTCTTCCCAGACAGAGGGCTGCTCCTTTGAAAATGATGCATTGGAATCCAGGAGAAAAGCCTCCTGACTTTCTTTGGTTTTCTTCCATTTCATTCTTTATATGTCCTCCTCTCAACAAAAAATGGCACTGGAAGGACCCTGTAGCTCTACTTGGCAGTTTTGCTGCCACCACCATGTCCCCAGAACTATCAGTTATGAAGTCGGCATGCTCCGTGGGAGTTAGAGCACCATGGAGTTCACAACTCAAGAAAACTTAAAGTGGAATTAGATTCTCTCCTGCACCTTAGAACACGGTGCAGATGGGGTGTGCTGTGTTTGGAATGCTAGCTGAAGCAACCAGATTTCCTCTGTGCTCCCAGAGTTTGTTCTACAACTTTTATCACTGATAATTTAGTCATGAAACACTTACTATTGGCAACCTTGATGCCTTCACTTCATTTTTAAACAGCTCTTAGTCAGCCAAACTCAAATGACTTCAGTGGAAATCCAAAAATTGATAGACATTCAGAGACAGACATTCTCTCATTGAACTCAGTACCTTGAGTTCAATAAGAGAATTTTCATTGAATTTAATGTGTTTTGGATCATGTCCCCAATGCTAATTAACTCAATGGGAGTTCACCAGAGAAGGGTCCTCAGAATTTGTTCCTAAATGTATGAAAACACACACAACAACATTGACCAGATAAAATTGATGTTAGAGAGACTTCCACTGAACCTGAGAAATAAGCATCTACTTTTGTTAACTGTGTATATAAATCTGCAAAGGGCAGTATGTTTAAACAGTCTTCAAGATGCAGTATCCAACAGTAAACATGCTAGTTATTAAATAGATTGAAAATTTGCTGTTCAAGCCTACAACCTTTCATAGAATTAATCATAGGAATAAGATTTGCTGAATCTATCTACCTATAGCCAGGGCCGAATTATCGCAGGGGCTTTAGGGGCCTAAGCCTGGGCCCCAGCCAAAAAAGGGGGCCCCAGGCTCAAGCCCCTAAAATCCCTGCAATAATCCATCCCTGCCCAGCTCAGCACCTGCAGGGCAGGAGCACTGAGGGCACTCCTGCCCTGCAGGTGCTGGGAGGGGGGGCAGGTCCTGGGGGGCAGATCCTGGAGCCAGAGTCCAGGCTCTGCGCTCTGCTCCACCCACTGGGCCACCTCACCCCTTCCCCGGGGGTGGAGCAGAGCGGGCCAGCCCCTGTTTGTTCTGCCTGGTGGTGGGGCCAGCTGGCTCGCAGCCACAGCAAGGCTGCCCCACCACTGCTCCAGCGCAGCTGTGTTGGAGGGCTCCGTGCCATATGCCAGCTGGCCCCCCCAGTCTTCCCCCGCCCCCTGCTGACTGGCCAGAGTGGGGCTGGGGCAGGAGCGCCCTCTGGCCCTAGGCTCCCAACCAGCAATGGGGGCCCCCACGGTTGGGGGGGATTAGATGGGGGGCCCCACAATCAGGGGCAGCCTGGGGCCCTTGGGCCGGTTAATCTGGTCCTGCTTATAGCATTTATATGCCCATATAGCAACAGAATCATAGAAGAAAGGTACATCGGGGGTCATCTAGTCCAACCCCATGCTCAAAGCAGAATCAACCCCAACTAAATCATCCCAACCAGGGCTTTCTGAAGCTACATTTTAAAAGTCTCTAAGGATGGAGATTCTATCACCTCCCTAACTAACCCATTTCAGTGCTTTACCACCCTCCTAGTGAAAAAGATTTTCCTAATATCCATCCTTGCCACCCCTCGATCCCCCACCAACTTCAACTTGAGACCATTGTTTCTATTTTGGTCATCTGTTACCACTGAAAAAGCCTAGCTCCATCCTCCCTGGAGCCCCCTTTCAGATCATTAACGGTTACTATCAATCTCCCCCACCCCCGCCATTCTTCTCTATGCAAACTAAGAAAGCTTAGTTCTTTTGGCCTTTCTTCATTAGTCATGTGCTCCAGCCCCCTAACAATTTTGGTTGCCCTCCTCTAGACACTTTCCAATTTGTCCACATCCTTTCTGTAATGTGGGACCCAAAAGTGGACACAGTACTCCAGATGTGGCCTCACCAGTGCCGTACAGAGAGGAACGATCACTTCTCTTGATCTGCAGGCAATGCTCTTACTAATGGAGCACAATATGCCATTAGACTTCTTGGCAATAAGGGCACGTAGGCAGGGGCTGCCAAAAGCTGACTCTCAGGATTGTACAAAGCCAGAGCCCAACAGAAGTGCTAGAGAAAAAGCTGGGCTCCTTTCATTGCATCTTGACTACCAATAAAGCTTTCAGATAAACTCACCACCTCATCTCTAGCTATAGCATTTTTCTTATTATTCTATTATTATTTGCCAGGCACCAACAATATGCCCACTGCAGAAAAGCTGGATATTAAAGCAGTCTCTGCAGCAGATTGCTTGCAGTCTAAAAGAGATGGAAAACAAGAACGGAAAAATCCAGAAAAAGGATTTATAATAAAAAACTTTATAATACCTTTTTTCCCTTTTCTTTTTCTCTTATTTTAACTACAATAATCTTTGAATCACGATAAATATTGGTCAGCTTTAAACAGAAGTCATTGTCATGTAAGTGGATTACTCTTCAGGTTATTCTGAAATCATTGTTGCTCCAAAATTAGTTTAATTTTAATATATTGATAACTTGAGGATGTTTCCTGTTTAGGAGGCAATAACTGTATCCCGGACTGAATGAACTCCAACGCCTAAGCACTGACAGCAAATAAGCATCAAAGCTCAAAGGCGTAAGGAGTTTATTACCTGAAGATGAGCTTATTGCTGAGTGAAGGAGTGCCCTCAGGTTATTTGTGTAATTAAAACTGTAATTAAATATTAAATAACGGAAGAAAATAAATTAGACAAAATTCAGAGATGCAAACTGTAGCAGAAATAAGATTTAAAAAGCTGTTTCTACGCCTTTTATCCATCCTTTCTCCCCTTATCTCTGTACAGGTCAGCAAGGTAATATCCCCCCAAAACAAAGGTATGTTTATACTTTGTTTAGAAACTGCATGAAGAGAAATAAGGCTGGGGTTCTCTTAATTGAAACAGATAATGAAAGCACAAAGACAGTAGTTCTCCTGAGGACTAGAACCTTGTTTTAGGGAATGAAGGATGAGTTTTGGGGGAGAAAAGGGAGGGAAATGAATCAGAGTATATATGGACTTTCACAAGGGTCATGGGTTGGGTGGCTGATTTAAAGTTTTCCCTTGAGAAGTTTCACAACATTATTTTCTTTTCTGTTCAGAGTTATTTTTCTTATTCTTATATAAATTTTGAAAGTTTTTTTGGGGAAAAGGAGGTGATGTGGCATCTTTGTTGCTTGCAAACAGCTAGAGAATTCTAAATACTGATACCAAAAGAGTTTTAGGAGCCAAACTGAGGGGAGACACATGCATAATCACAGTGACATTATTGGAACGGAACTTTACAACCATTATAGTATTCCCTGCATTGTGACTGGCTAACAAGTACAAATAACCAGATTGCAGTGATTTTTCTGCATCCGTATTATTAACTAGTAACCCGGTAGTTATGTAAATTAGTCACCCAAAATGCAGAAAATCCCTACAATTAGGTATCCATAACTGAACAAAAGTCACTGTCTTTGAATGCCTGAAGCAATGTACAGTGCTGTATCATGAAGATTAGGCTCAGCAAGAGTATTTTCAAGTTGTGTTCACCACTTTCGGTATTAATAACTGCAAGCCTTCCTCCACAGGTTACTGCAGCATTAACAAAGGGAAAGGAGAGTCTTCTATAAAATTTAGAAATAGTCTTAACTGAAGGCGCATATCCCAAAAGACTTAATGCAACAGTATTTTGGATTAGTTGTGCTAAAGTTTTTAAGTCCACATCCTTCTAACAGACCATCAGTCCTGTATCTTGTGTTCACATGGTTATTCCTAGGGAACCAACCTCTTCTTCCCACTGTTGAGCCTGAGAGACTGTATTGGACAATGAGGAAGTCAGTGAGGACAAAATGAGATCCTCCATCCTGGAGCACAAAGAGGGAATGATGTTGTTCCAAAAAGGCTGCTCCTGGTTAAGGGCTGATGACCTTCAACAAAGGGATGAAAAAAGACCAGAGGATCCACCAAGAGGCTGATTCCTCCACCCCCACTCCTGTCTATCTCATGTGCAACAGCATGTAAGGGTAATGCCTGGAGCAGAGTTCAACACCTTCCAGGGTACACATGATCTGCATTGTCAATCTTAACCCCTGCCTCACCTCTCCATAGCAGATATGGACTGGTTCTCTTGTATGCATGATCCTCTGAGTCTGTGAAGGTCACAATAAGATTTCTCTGGTGGGACAGCAAGGTTTCTATGCTGGAAAAGCACAGAGCTGAATTAGTGTCTGAAGGTTTACTAGAGGTCTTGAACATTTTTGCAAAGCTTGTATTTTCCTCAATTACTATTAGACAGATTTATCTTTCCTGTCATTGTATTTCCTCTGTCAAGTGAAACTTATCTTTTTGATCCAGTGCAGTTTTTAGTTCAAGCCTGGAGAGAATAAACGGTATTCTATTAAACAGTCACACTGTTTAGCCTATATATACATAAAAGCACTCAAGAACAGTCACACTCTTTGTATACTCATAACCCATCTTTAGCTATTTCACAGTTTCCAAAGTATATTTTTCCATTGAAAAATGTAAAGAAAAAGTGCATTTTACAAGATTAGTAATGGATAGTTTTCTTTTCTCCATGAACATCTGAGTTATTCAAGAACAGAGTGTTTGGTATGTAGATGCTCATTGAAGGACTGACTTTTCAGCTGCAGCTTTTTCTAAAAACACTCAATGTGTACATCTTCTATGTATTCTTAGCTGTGAGGTTTCACAGAGGATTCATTCTTTTGCCTTTATAGGAAATGTGTAAGTTAAAATTTCAGTTCCTTTTGGATATTTTGATATCAGGTTGCAAATATATGAGGTAAAAACGTCAAAAAATCTCAAAGCATTCAAAACCCTTCAAAGTAGCCCACAGAATAAAAGATCCCCAGGGTCCACACAATTATTAAGCAGTAGAACCATAAAGTAGTTCTTGTGCGGTCTATAGAAAAAATAAGAAGGATGTCCTGTTAAACATTAAAAAAGAAATCTTAGTTTAATCATTGAGTTTAATCATTAACATCAATAAGGCTATGATTTCACTCTTGGTTTTCTGGAGTTCTTTTGGTCACACACTCTTTGGAAGGAAAAGATTTTTCTCAAGTCAGAAGGGATGAATGGTGCTTTCTATTGACTGTTTGGGTGGCCTTCATGAAATTGAACTGGTCTCTGTCCAGTTCCCAGTCCATCACAGAACTACCACAAAGCCAGTAGGCCATGTTAGGCAATAATGACCAGACTTTCAAGAGCATTCTGCATTCAGCAGGTCCCATTGGGAAAATGGAGTTGCTGGTGTCTGTGCACTTGGAAAGTCTCGCCTGCACCAAGTGGCACCTGTGTTGGTAGTCTCAGGTTAGAAAGTACTTTCAGTCTCCATATTTAAAGTTGGCTCCTCTAGAGCAGGAATAAAGCACATTAACAGGGCATCACAATGAAGCTTACTCTGCCTCTGTTTGTGCTGTAATTGTTCTATGGATAGCAAACTGCAAGCTATAGGTTGTCAAATCCAGGCAGCAATGAGCAATATCTCATAGGAAAAGGCCCCCAGAAAAGCAGATGTACAAATACTGCAGAGGATTCAACCTCACTACTTTTCTTTATTCTTCACAAAGAAGGGTTATATAATTTTTTATATATAAAAACAAATTTTATATATAAACTAGTCTGATTTTCAAAAATTTCGAGTATCCGCATCTCCCACATTTGACTTTAAAGTCAAGCAAAGACTTATTTGGGAACTTAAACGAATGAATCACTGGGTGATATTTTAATATTCTCTTGTGTCATGCAGAGTCTGACAAATGATCATAATTGCCCCTTCTGGCTTTTAACATTATGATTTAGGACATGAATTTTAGGCACCCATGTTTGAAAATCTTGGTCACAGCCTCTGCCATGGGGTATATGGCCATTTCTATATTGCCACTGATAGTCTATATTGTCTAGAGTCAGCCATATCTAGCCAGCCTCAGCCTAGGGAATGCCTCACACTGAGGTTTTGAGAGGAGCCCAAAAGACCCTAAAGGTTTCCTAGAGATGGAGTCACAAGATATGAGAAAATAACATGTGGTGGGGCAACACTCTTCAAAATACTGTGAAATGTATTATACTCCTAGAAGACTGAACATGATGCATTCGCTTTAGTAGTATAAAAAGAAGGGTTGGTGGTTGAAAGAGCTACCCGAATTTCTTATTCAGGCAAGTCTCTGATGAGAAGATTTTATTTATTTCCTACACATGAATTTTTGTGAAGAGTGGGCAGAAGTGAAAGGAGTATGGGGAAGGGCAAGAGAAACCGAGATAAATACTCTTAACTCAACCAGAAGAGAATCCAGCACAAATCTAAAGGAAAGTCAATCAAAGTTTGGTCTCATTCATCAGGACTGCATTACTTGGACCTCTTAATGATAAATGTTCTTTATGTTATAAATTATGTTACAATCATAAGTCTGATCACATGCTGTGGTTAAATTTAAGTTAACAGATTTGACCTTTTTATCACCTCTCTCAATTACCTAAAACCACATTTTAGACAATGATATATCTCTGGTTTGGAATACGATGAAAATGAAAACAGAACAACAAAAACAGCAGGCATTTCTCAACTGGATAAAGGGCAACGAAGCTGGAGATTCTGTTTCAAAGTGATTACTGAGAAACCCAAAACATTCTAAAGTGAATAGTTCACTCAACACCACTTCATCTTTCAGCCAATTGTATTTGTGGAATAAGCTATTTTATTAATAAATAGTCTGCAAACTTCTAGTATAGCATGACCTATGCTACTTAAAATATTTGTGGGGGGTACTTTTTAAAAATTATAAGCAGGCTATACATATCATGAAATCACTTAACTGGATGAAGAGATAAGGACTGTAGAATCAGGACCAATACAAATAAAAATATTCTGTCAACTTCAGTGCAGTGTTTGGTTTGTGTAGAAAGCCTAAGATTGTGCAACATGGTTTGGTCCATAACATTGTAGTTACCCGGCCTTCTATTGCACAGAGCCCCATTAACTTCACTGGGAATACAGGCAGATGCCCATGTCTGAAAGCAGAGCCCTGCAGATCCTCGGGTATCCACATCTGTGGATGCGGATATCCGCAGACCCATTGTTGCAGATTGGAGCGCTGGTGTAGATTCTATTTTTATCTAACCAGGGTGCAATCACTGCAGCTGCTGCTATGATCTGCATCAGCAGCACACAGGGGATCAAGGAAGCACTCCAGCCAATCCCAGCTCAGTTCTGGTTGTGGTCTGCCAGCCAATCAGAGACTCAGTCACAGCAGACTAGGGCTTGGAGAGCCACTACTCACTGTCAGTCAGTCAGCATGCTAGCCTTTGATTAGCTCACTCCCCATGCGGGCCCCGACCACTTCTTCCTTCTCTTGTTTGCAGTTCACGCACCATGCTGTCAATTAGATTTCATTGGTGGCCAAGGAAATCTGCTTGACAGCACAGTGCTTGAACTGCAAATAAGAAAAGGAAAAAGTGGATGGAGCCCATGTGGGGAAGGAGCCAATCAAAGGCTGAAGGTTGACTAAGTGAGCCCAAGCTCAGCTGTGGATGCAGATATGGATACACATAAAATCTGGCATGTGGACTGTAGATCAGATAGATACTGATGAAGAGAGGATGCAGATTGGATCCAGATCCACATTTTTGTATCCATGCAGGGCTCTACTCACAAGTGCCTTGTACAATCAGGGCCATAGCTCATAAGTTCCATTCTAACTAGTACTCCCTGTTCCTAGTATACATTCATACAATACATACATACACAGAGAAATCTTCTATCTTCAGGGTTCTAATTTACCACCTTTCATGGGTACCAAGTCACTTAAAAGAATAAAAATTGTTATGTTCATCATTATTTATTTATTGGTAATACATGCTAAAAAAATGCATTATAAGAATTCTTGACCAATCTAGGCATAAACATATAAATGATGCTTCTAATGCAGGTTATGTATTTTGAAGCAGATTGTGTTGTTGCAACTTAGCTTTAATTTAAAAAGCAATTTAGAGAGCAGTTCTGTCTTATTGGCAAGGAATCCAAGGTCGGGGCAATAATCTGAACTAAAGTATTGAAAAATATTAAATCTTATTTTTAAAATTGTGATAGGAGCACAGTCTGAGTCCAGAATTCAAAAGTTATTGCTAAATATAATCAGCAGTACACTTAGTAGAAAATACAAAATTTGTGTTACTATGTACTTGAAAAATAGTTATTAGGTATTTTACAAGTAACTTGAGGAATATTGGTTCTGATCCAAAGTCCACTGTAGTCAAAAGACTCCAACAGACTCATTAATCTTTGAAATCACACCCACAGTTCCTAAATTAAAACAAGGGGGTTTTTGCTTTTATAAAACTGAGGTAGTAGTTTGCTAAACAAATTGTTCCCTAAAAATACATAATTAATTCCTTTCAGTAATAACTTTAAGAATAAAATACTGTAGTAATAAAAAAAGTACCCAACAAGTTTTAATGTTCAAATACATTTAGACATTTACTGTTAAGACATTTTTATTTTTCCATTCAGAGTGTAAAAGTTCTTAAATTTTAAGAAATCAAAATCTTTCCTTAAAATATTAATGCATTAATAACCATATAAAGGATACACACAGAGTTTGCAACCCTCACTATGTCCATAATGCTATAATTTCTTTGTTCTCATTCCATTACATGTTCCTAGATTGCATACTAGAACACACGTTGCCTAGTATGCAGTGTCTCCTTTCTACTGGAAACATGCATGCTATGTATCTAGAAAAAAATACAGAGAATTAAGTATCATCTGAGAATTTACAGTACAGAATCACAAACATGCCACCAAAAATTAAGACAAAAGAGTCTTGTGGCACTTTTAAAGACTAACAGATTTATTAATCGCATGAGCTTTCGTGGGAGAAAATCCCACTTCGTCAGACGCTTTGAAGATGGGAAAGTTACAGAGTGGGAGGAAATTAAATGCAGGGGAGTGTATGACATAGCATCAGGTCAGGCTGTAACAGCAAATCAAAGTAGGTGTTAGGATTCAAAACACTGGGGAACAGCACATAGAGGAGGGGGGAGGTCAATTCACTTGATGTAGTGCGAGAAAAATCCATAGTCCCTGTTTAACCCCAAGGCAACTGAGTCAAATTTGCATATAAGTTCGAGTTCTGCACCCATCTGGCCATGCATAATATGATCTACAAAATATAGTATCCAGTAGTGGCATACAAAGCATTAAACTGTTCAAAATTTGGAGACTGGTGCTCCAACCCCACCTTATGTCACAGAAACTACTCACATGAATAAGGACTGACGGATCTAGTTATCTTAGATACTTATACGGTCCCCCATTATGATAATACCTCTGCAACCTCTCTATCTTTGATGTTTTATTTTCACAATCCTCCTGTGAGGTAGAAAAATACTATTATCTCCATTTTACAGATGGGGAATTAAGGCAGGAAGGCAGACTAAGTGCTTGATCAAAGACAGAAAGTTTGTGGTGGAACAGGGAATTGAATCCTACATCCCACATCCCAGGCTAGCACCCGAACCACTAGATTATCCTCCCTCCAGTGGATGGAGCCTATGATTTTAGACTGCTCCAACTCTCTTTCAATACCTGTATGCATCTTCCATCAAAGTGAATGGAAGGCAGATTTGTACTTCTGAGAAGGGAGGTGGCCTGTTATGAGGGACTTTAACTCAGTAATGTCAGGGATGACAGGCAGCATTTAATATTTAATATTTAATATTTAATTTTAATATTTAATTTAATTTAATTTAATATTTAATTTAATAAATATTTAATTTCTCTGAACTAAATAGATATATAGGGATGACTCTTAAGTTTGCAAATTGCCTTAAGGACTCCCCAAATATCCAAAGAACTGCACCTCACTGTTTAAGGTATTTGGTTTAATAAGTAAAAGGAAAATTAAGATTATAGTGCAAATAATTAAATCTATTTATTTTAAGCAATTTTTTTAAGGGCAGCAATTAGGACAAGACTGTCACCTCTGCTCTGATAGCTTACTGCAAGGTCAGAAGGGTAAAGTGGTATAAACGGATCTTTAAAAACCCACATCTGGCCAGGAGTGGATTTCTCGAATACAGGCAGGATGGAAGGCACCTGTAAGGCTTTGTTACCCTCTTTTGGCTTGAGTGGTTAACTGATTTTCATGGTCTGCTGCCTTAGCTGATTTTCAAGGTCCCTTATGATGAGAAACCAATTATGGAGTCAGGTATTTCTTTGATTCAATCCTATTTATTTACCATGAAACATACACAAAGGTTTGTTTCCCCTGACAGAGTAGAAATAAAAACCACTGGAGATAGTTTCTTTGCTCACAATTCCAAGCTACTATTAGCACAAAAGCTCTCGGTTAGATTTTGCTCAGTGTTGCCCTCCAACTGCTTCCATGACTGGCTGTCAGGCATCCCTGCTACCTACTCTGTATACTCCTGTAGTGTTTTTGCTTCTCATTCTCACAGCTGCAATCAAATCAATCTCCATCCCTGCATTTATCAAACCACTGGGAAACATCTCTGACCGCAGGGTTCAGCCACTGCTCAGGAGTGCATGGAATCTACTACTCTCCAGCCATCACTTTACAGAAGGGCACTGAATTGATTCCCTCATTTAGCCTGAACAGAAAGTGGCTACCTTCCCCAACAACTTCAGAGAAATGGTCTGATTGCTCAACTCCCAGCACAGTAGATGCTTTCTGAGGATGCCCCCAACCCCATGCTCTGGTGTAGGCAGTTGTGGCGTGTCATGGCAGGGCTGGAGCATACAGTACTGCATCCAGAGGGGACTGCTACAACTTAGGCAGACCCCAGTACTGTCTAAGTTGTGCCTGAGCCTCTACAGTCTGCAGAATACCAAAGATTGGGAGGGCACAAAGCCACCATAAACACCCTCTTCACCTCCATGGCTGTGAGCTCCTTGCTGCACCTCAGAGGCACACAACAAAATCTCACCTTTCAGCTATAATGAGAGTTGGCACCAATTTATAGGCTCTGTTATTTGTATTACAAGAGTGCTTTGCGGCCTCAACTAATTTCAGAGACCCATTATGCTAGTCTTGTGTAAACATGTAAGGAGAGTCAGTCACTGCCACAGGATTTAGGCAGCTTTACATATGGCTACCTTCAGAAACTTAAGTGTCTACAAGGTTAAGAAATAGTTGAGTGATGGTTGTATTTAAGTATCTTTAGGAATTTAGCCCTCAGTGTTTCCAGCTACTAGTGAGATAAAGAGGAAGAAGAGGAGAAACAGCACTTCCACTGGAATGTTGCCTAGGATGTAATGGTATGCGTACCTATGTTTGTTATTTTCTTATGTCACCTTTATCGGCAAGGAAAGCTATCTTTTGGAGGTCAGAATATATAGGAATAAGGTAAAAATGCCAAAAGCCAAGTCAACTTGAACCATGCAGAGGGAATTAAAATCAAAGTAAAAGGTTCTATAGCCATATAAAATAGGAAGAAAACAAAGAAAGAATAAGTGGGACTGCTTATCACTGATGGGCTGGAGGTTAAGGACAATCAAGGTATAGCTGAATATCCAAAAAAATACTTTGCCTCTGTTTTTATGAGGCTAAAGATGAACGTGGATTGAGAATAAGGAGATGGAAATTATCACATCCAACGGAGAAGCCAAACTTGAACAGATTAATGGAACTAAATCGGGGAAGAGGATAATCTCCTGCCAAGAATATTAAAGGAACTAACATATGAAACTGTGAACCTATTAGCAAAGATTTTTAAAGAATCTGTAAACTCAAGGGCTGTACTGTACGACTGGAGAATTGCCAACTCAGATCCTATTTTTAAGAAAGGGGAAAAATGTGATCCAGGCAACTACAGACCTGTTAGTTTGACCTCAGTAGTAAGTAAGGTCTTGGAATAAAATTTGAAAGAGAACGTAGTTAATTACATCAAGGTTAACAGTAACTGGGATAAAATATATGGCTTTACAAAAGGCAGCTCATGTCAGACCAACCTGATCTTTTTTTGAGAAGATAACAGATTTTTTTAGACAAAGGGAATGCAGTGGATCTAATCTGCCTAAATTTCACTAAGGCGTTTGATACAGTGTCACATGGAGAATTATTAGCTAAATTGGAAAATAGGGGATTAACATGAAAATCAAAACATGATAGGGAACTGGTTAAAGGAGAGACTACAAAGGGTTATACTGAAAGGTGAACTGTCAGAGTAGAGGGAAGTTATTAGTGGAGTTCCTCAGGGATCAGTCCTGGGACCAATCTTATTTAACCTTTTTATTACTGACCTTGGCACAAAAAGTGGGAATGTGCTAATGAAGTTTCCGGATGACACCAATTTGGGAAGAACTGCCAATACAGAGAAGGATTGGGATATCATACAGGAAGATCTGGATGATCTTGGAAACTGAAGTAATATAAATTATGATTAAATTTAATACTAGAAAGTTCAAGGTCATGCATTTAGGGACTAATAAGAACGTTTCCGGTAAGCTGGGGATGCATCAGTTGGAAAGGACAGAGGAGGAGAAGGACCTGGGGATACTAGTTGATCATAGGATGACCATGAGCCAGTAATGTGATGTGGCTGTAAAAAAGCTAATGCTGCCCTTGGATGCATCAGCTGAGGTATTTCTAGTAGAGATAGGGAGTTGTTAATATATTTATACAAGGCTCTGTTGAGACCTCATCTGGAATACTGTGTGCAATTCTGGTGTCCGTCCGTCATTCCCCCACCACTCCCAGATAAGAAAGATGAATTCAAACTGGAACAAGTGCAGAAAAGGACTACGAGGATGATCCGAGGAATGGAAAAAAATCTGCCTTATGAGAGGGGACTCAAAGAACTTGACTTATTTAGCCTAACCAAAAGAAGGTTGACGGGAGATATGATTGCTCTCTATAAATACATCAGAGGGATAAATATCAAGCAGTGAGAGGAATTATTTAAATTCAGCGCTAATGTGGACACAAGAACAAATGAATATAAACTCTCCCTCAGGAAGTTTAGCCTTGAAATTAGACACAGGTTTCTATCTATCAGAGGAGTGAAGCACTGGAATTGCCTTCCAAAGGGAGCAGTGGGGGCACAAAACTTAGCTGGTTTCAAAACTGAGTGTGATAAATTCATGTAGGAATGTTATAATGGGACAGCTTGGTTTGGCAATTGACTGAATTTTGGCACCTGATGGTAGATACGCTGATGGAATGATTGATGGGTTGGGTTCTGAGTTATTGTAGAGAATTCTTTCTTGGGTATCTTGCTGATGAGTCTTGCCCACATGCTGAAGGTTTAAACTGGTCACCCTACTACCGTTAGCAAGGAATCCCTCCCTCCCTCCCCAGGCTGGTTGGCAAAGGCTCTGGGGGGTTTTCACCTTCCACTGTAGCATAAGGAATTACTCAATTGCTGGTGGATTCTCTATCTTAGTCTTGAAATCATGCTCTGAGGACTTCAATAACTTTGTCATAGCTTAGAGGTTTATTGTAGGAGTGGGTGGGTGAGGTTCTGTGGCCTGCATTGTGCAATAAGTCAAACTAGATGATCATATTGGTCCCTTCTGACCTCAGAGTTTCTCTCTTCTTCCTATGTGACAGGACAAGAATAAAATTCCAACTCCATCACCCTGCTCTCTTGGGTAACTCAGAAATTATTACTGTACAGCCATTTTATTTATTATGCTTTTTAGTGTACCAGGTAGCATGTCATAATGCTAAGCTGATAATAAAAGATTACTTTTACCAAGTGTCTTTCCTTCTCTATGAGCCAAATAATCAAGAAGGAAGAGATAAATCAAGCAGTGGAGGAATGCCAAAAGGGAAGTTTGTCTTCCTACTACTCTGAGATTTACCACATCGTATTTAAATATTTAAACAACACAAAAGGTCATAAGTAGTTCTGTCAGCATGGTTCAGATTCCATCTCTTTAAAGAGGCAACTACGTATCAAGAAAATGACAATTGGATATAAAAATGCCTCTCTCTCTCTAAACCAGGTTAGTTATGAAGGGAAGGAGAAATGCTTAAATGCCTATTCTTTATGTGAATAAGGAAATTAAACAATGTCTGCAAGCACCTGCTACTAGTTTAAGTGGATATTCTTTACAACTTATTTGCATCTCTAACAAATGTTTTTGTTGCGAGTTCTCTGAAAACATCGCCAAAATTGCTACTAAAAATTATTGATTAATTTCTTCTGTATATATTTCTTGATTTGGAAATAATTTGCAAACTGCAAATAGCCACAATTCATATTGTTTTCCTTAGTTGCTTAAGTCACATAATTTTGCTCAGTTAAGAAAAGAAACAGCACAAACTGAACACATAGTTAGCACCATGGTGGTTGACTCTATAGATCCTTCAGTCATGGGACAGAAGCAATACCTTATGAATTTCCTAATTGTCCAGACCATCTATTTTACATACATAGAAACATCTACCATCAGCAAGTATTCAAGCTACAAGTTCCTTTTTTACATAAGTGTTCATAGAATCATAGAATCTTAGGGCTGATGGGACCTCATGAGGTCATCTAGTCCAAACCCCTGCTAAAAGCAGGACTACTCCCACTAAATCATCCCAGACAGACTATTGTCTAACCGGACCTTAAATATATCCAAAGACAGATTCCACCACCACCCTAGGCAACCCATTCCAATGCTTCATCACCCTCCTAGTGAGAATGTTTTTCCTAATATCCAACCTCGACCTCCCCAGCTGTAACTTGAAACCATTACTCCTTGTTCTGTCCTCTGTTACTACCGAGAACAGCCTAGCACCCTCCTCTTTGGAGCACCCTTTCAAGTAGTTAAAGGTTGTTATCAAATCCCTCCTCAGTCTTCTCTTCTGTAGACTAAATAAGCCTAGTACCATCAGTCTTTCCTCGTAAGTCATGTGCCCCAGCCCCCTAATCATTTTTGTTGCCCTCCGCTGGACTCTTTCTAATTTGTCCACATCCTTTCTGTAGTGGGGAGCCCAAAACTGGACACAGTATTCCAGATGAGGCCTGACCAGTGTCGAATAGAGGGGAATTATCACATCCCTCGATCTGCTGGCAACACTCCTATTGATGCAGTCCAATAGGCCATTGGCCTTTTTGGCAACAAGGGCACACTGTTGGCTCATATCCAGCTTCCCATCCACCATAACCCCCAGGTCCTTTTCTACAGCGCTGCTACTTAGCCGATCAGTCCCCAGCCTGTAGCAGTGCATGGGATTTTTCCATCCTAAGTGCAGGACTTTGCACTTGTCCTTGTTGAACCTCATGAGGTTTCTTTTGGCCCAGTGTTCCAATTTGTCTAAGTCTCCCTGAATCCTGTCCCTGCCCTCCAGCATGTCTACCATTCCCCCCAGCTTGGTGTCATCCGCAAACTTACTAATTGTTCATGCTAGCAAAAGTTAAAAGCTCAAATGTGCACAGAAAGTGACCATAAATAGGATGTAAATATTTTTAATTCAAATAAATATTTAAAATATTTACACTCACATACCCTACTGATTGTTAATGTGAAATAGCCTATTTGAAATCTAAAGGGACAAAGTGGGTGATGTAATATCTTTTATTGGACCAACGTCTGTTGGTGGGCACAACATGCTTTTGAGCTTTGTGGAACTCTTCCTCAGGTCTGCATAAAATAGTGCATCCAAGCTAAATACAAGGTGGGACAGATTGTTAAACATAATGAGTTCCCACCTGCTGAAGGAGACCACTTAAAATGAAATAAGCAATTAAAGGTTAGCAAGGACTATAGTGCGTTACAAATTGTTTTTACGAGCCATAAAACCAGTATTACTGTTAAATCCATGTGGTTTTTGATATACAGTTATGAATGTAAGTTTCCAGACTCATCTTTTGAAAGAGTTGCACAGGTTTGCTTTGACAGAAAAGGCGAAAGGAGCAGTTAAGGAGTGATTGCTTTGTGAAAAGTTTTGCCCATGGGTGATAGTGTTTTTGTCTTTGGACTTCAACCTCCCTGAACATTCGGTAAAAGACATGACAGTTACAGTGCTTCAATAGAAAAACTTTAAAACCAAGCTCCAACATGAAACTGGAATTCATATGCAAATTTGATATCACCAGACTAGGTTTGAATAGGGAGCTGGAATGATTAACTCATTACCAGAGGTGAGTCACATTCTTACCTCCTCATCTGTTGTTCTACACTGTTTGAATCAAAACAACTTGCTTGGTTTGTTGAAAACATCAGAACTGACTCTGCGACTTATCCTTCTCTGCATTTATATATTCATCTACGTACTGTAGTTTCCATTTCATTTATCTAATGAAGTGGGATTATACCCATGAAAGCTTTATTCGTGTTTGAAAGTGCCACTGGACTCCTTGTTTGTAGTGATGATCTGATTTCATTTACACAACTGTTGATCGTGCATTTGATGAGGTATGCTACATGTTGTGAAGGCATGGGTAGGATCCATGGATATGAAAAAGCTCGTGGCATATTAATCATTGTAGCAGTGGAGATATAACTGCAGGCTTTACATCTGCTGTTCTAGCAAGGTCTGGTGCCCCCAAGTTGGTGTGTTATGATCTGTGGGAGTTTGATTCTGATCATGAGCTTGGTAGGTTTGGGTGGCGGGAGGGGTGTTTTAAGGCCAAAAGTGAGGTTAGTGAAAGATTCTCTCAGAAACTGTGGTCCCCATCAAGTATGGGTGTTCAATGATACCTTGTATAGGTTCCAGTGAGGAGTGGTAGGTGACAGCTAGGAGTGTGCAGCCAGTGGTTCCTACCCCTCCCCCATTCCTGTATTGAAGCAGGTTTTTCTGGGATATATGGGTGATATTTTCTACAATGCAATCTACTTCTCTGGTTTGGTGCCCTTGTTTAGTAAAGGCAGTTTTAGTGTTTAGCCAGGACTATCTATTCAAAGAAAATTCTTTGGTTTTGGAGTGCCTGCCTGTAGACTGATTTCTTGGTATGTCTAGAGTGATGGTTGATCTGGAGATAGAGGTTTACTGATCAGTGGGTTTATGGTATATAAGAATTTTAGGGCTCCATTTTTAAGCTCTTGGTGGTGCCTTGCTGATGCTGGTGTAGGAGGAGTGTTCTAAAGATAATTCGATGGATGAATAATGGTTGAAATATTGTAGGAAATCTATGAGGAAGTTTAAGTAGTCTGTCCAGAGGATGAAAATATCATTCATATCTCTCAGGTATATCATTGGTTTTGTGATGCGTTTTCCAGAAATTCCTGAGCTTGTCCAGGAAGAGCTTAGCCACATTAGTAGTCCTGATTAATCCCAAAGGGTGCGTCTACACTAGAGTTTCCTTAAATTGACTTAAGCTGCTGCTTAAGTCGATTTAAGGAAAATTTAAGTCAACTTACTGGTTAAGTCAACTTCATTAAATCAACTTAAGTCAGTGTAGATGCAGAGTAGCCCTAAGTTGACTTAAAGGGTCCCCAGGGCTCCCTCACTGACCTCCCTCCCAGGGTGCTTGGCACAGCCAGAGCCTGGCATGCCCACCCACAGGGCAGGACACAGCCTTGCCCAGCCTGCTCCTGTACCCTGCCCCTGACCTGCTTAGCCCCCATGTACCCAGGTACAATGGGGAAGATGCTGAGCTCCCTGACACTTTTAAAGGGATGCCCCCCTTCCCACCATGCACCACTCCCAGGTCCACCTAGCCCCTGCAAGTCATCTTAGGCGTCCACTGTAGCAGCTCTAAGTTGATTCAGCAAGGTTGACTTTAAGTCGAACTAAATTTACAATGTGGACATGCTAAGTCGACTTATTTGAACAAGTGTAGACATAGCCAAAGTGTTGTTGAATGTCAAGTTGGTGAGTGAGATGATGAAATGGAGTAGTTTGGCAAAATGTTTGGGGTAGATCTCCAAGCATTATTCATTATCTCTAGACATTTAAATAGGCAACAATGCTGTCGTGGTAAGGGATGTTGGTGTATAGGAAGTTGACATCCATGGTGCAAAGATGGTGTTCTGGGGGAGGCTGTTAATGATGCAAAGTTTTTGGAGGAAGTCAGTAGTGTGTTGTGGAGAACTGGCCCTTTACATGGTTATGAGAGCTGATATTCATTCAGTAACAGACCCAGAATATATGGCTATGCCTCTGCCTGTGTTCCCTTGTTTGTGCATCTTGGGAAGCATGCAGTTTGAAATCTAGCAATGTAAAAAGTTTTTATGTACCTTACCTGCCTCAGAATCCACCTGCCAATTTGGGGCATGGGAGGTTGTTTGTTTTTTGTGATGACCCAGATGAACAAAGGAACTTGGACACTGACCAACTAATTAAACATGAAGAAAAGACTGTGAAAGTGATGGAAGAGTCGTCTAGTGAAGAGGAAGCTGAACTGTGAACTCAGGAGGCCTGAGTCCAAACTCCAAGCTCAGCCTCAAACCTTCTGTGTCTCCTTGGGCAAATTACTTACCCCTATGCCTCAGTTCCCCCTTCTGTAAAATAGGGATAATGCTTACCTACCTTTTCCGGTGTATAGTGGGGATAATATTCATTACTTATTGTGAGGGATTCAGATAATGCATGAATGGGGGCCATATAAGCATATAGGTCTTAATCCACAAAAAAGAACTTAGGTGCCTAAGGAAAAAAAAATCAAATGTGCAACATTGCAGTTCACAAATCCTGAATTAGTCACCTAGATTCCTATATAATTAAGGAGGAGAGGAGAGATGGGCATCTTATAATGTGATTCACAAAGCTAGTACACTAAGCAGGGAATCACCTGTGCTAGCTAATGGGAGATGTCATCAAGGAAGGCATGGCAGTAATCCCTGCCCCTCTCACATGAATAGGCACCTAAATCCAAGCTGCAGAGAGGCACCTATCTCTGCTAGAAAGACATGGATTAGGGGAAGATAGGCAGAGAAGCACCTAACTCTCATTTGGGACCCAATCCAATAAGCATGCGCAGAGGCCGCCTGTCTGCACACAAAGGAGCCTGGGGATGTGAGGGGAAAACCTTTAATCAACTAGTTAGAGCACTCACCCAGGAGGTGGATAACACCAGTTCACGTCCCTGCTCTGCCTGATGAGAAGGGATTTGAGCAGAGATCTCCCACCCCTCAGGTCAGACTCCTAAACTCTGGACTACATAAGGCTCTATCACTCTCTCCTAATGAAGTCTTGCCACTTTAATTAAATTATTAAGTATTCATTGGGCCAGAGAAAGAGAATGACATTGTATCCCAGTGGTTAGGGCACTCCTCTGAAAGATGGGAGATGACCGTTTACTACTTTTCTCCTCGTCAGCCAGAGGGAGAACATGAATTGATCGTATTCTTTAACCACTGGGCTACAGCTTCTAAGGGAGGTCATCCTCTCTTCTCCCGCACCAGGCTCTTTCATGTGTGCAATTACATCTGAGTAGACTTACCAGAGCAGGCACCACACACAAGACAGGAAACTCAACACCTATCTTCATCTGATTCATTGATACCTATGAAGCCTGGGGAGGAGATAGATGTCCAGATACCTAGCACAAGGCAGCGGAGTGCATGCTCAGAGGAAGGAGCATGAGCACCCAGGGAACTTTTACTGCAAAAACTTCAGTGCCATGTGAGTGAAGATGCCTATAACATAATGTGGCTGGTGAGCAGTAGTTTTGTGGATTGCAGTGACACTTAAAAACAGGCCTGAGGTGCCTAGGTAGCTTTGTGGCTTCTTTATTGGGCATTAGCTGTGTGGAAAGTGCTACCTGGTTGTCTTTTTAGCAATAACAAAGGTAATGGTTTTAAAATTTTAGATCACTTCTTAATATTGAGGTCTTTGTAGATCACATCCCCTTCCAATCTTCCACTCCTTCTCTCCAGTAGCCATGATAACTGTTTATATTAAGACAGTATTAAAAGGAACAAGACAAAATAAATTCAACGTAATGTGATGCCGCTTAGCTCTCTCCCTGTCACTTTGGCCCTATATTGTTTATTTCTTCTTCCTTGCCATTGGACTTTACACTTCTTAGAACTGAATTTCTACCTATTGCATGCTGCTCCAGTCTCACTTGATAATGTAGATCTGTCCCCTGTGCTTGCTACCCTCCTAAATTCAACAGCAGTCACAGTCTTCACCACAGCTGAGTTTGCACTAAAACAAACACCTGGATAGAACATACAACACAATCACACCTGCTCCACAGAAGTGTCAACTGCTTCTGAAACCAAAATTGTGAGGTAAACTACAACTGCTGCAAACACCCCTGCATGAAGAAATGTAAGGTACAAGAATTCAGTACAACCTGCCTGGTGCAAATATTGACTCAAGATACTGTTTGGCCAACTGCCAGTCCTGCAGATGTTTTAAACAATTGGAACTTGGAAGTGCTGCTGTGGGACACCCTTTGATTCTGGCACCCTGTTTCAAGGCATCTAGAATTTCCAACTCTGGTTTTCTATTTTCTATTCCCCCTTACACATTTCCCACTCAGCCTCTCAGGTTTGTTTGGAAAATGAAGTCCTCGTAGTGCTATTTGGGGTGACAGGATGTTTACTAGATTGTAATATTTCCTCTCTTTACCTAATCTCTCTAATTTTATATTATGCTTTACTGGCAATGTCTATTCTTTGAGTACACAAATAGCAACATGGCACTGTTGTCAGAGTAAAGCCTTATTAGAGGCAACTTAAAAACAAATTCTGCCTGAGCTGAATGGCCCTTAAGCATCATGTTCTTATTCACAAGACCAGGTTTTGCTTCACTGTCCATGGCCAAAATTTCTCCTAGCCCTTCTGTTGTACTGTGCACCAATCAGCTTCTGGTAGGCCTCCCCAGAGTTTGATGCATTTCACTAATGTTGCAGGAGTACAATTTGTGAAAGATGAAAGCTTGAATATATATTAAAAACAGGCTTATTAATACTATGTAAATATAGAACTGCAGTACTTCCATGTTTGCGGGGACTCGGTTCATATCCCCTCTGCTGTATTCAGTTGCTTTGTCAATTTTACTGGCAATAAGCAGCACGACAGCCTTCATTGACAGGGGAGTGGGGTAGTCACATCCACCACTAGGGATCACCTCAAATGAAATCACCATCTGGTTCTGAATTTATATGGCTGCTGTTTGCTTCAGCATGCACATAAATCCCATTAACTATGTTTATTAATTGAGGCAAAAGTTGTCAATAATAAAACTATTGAGCATTAAAATTTTAAGAGGTTAAAACTGATGCATCAATCCTAAGTCTTCCAGTTGCACTTTAAATAAAGCAGCTTGCAAGGTACATCTCACCACAAATAAATATTACAGTCATCCGTAAGCCATACAACCAAATGCACAGCAGGTGAAATTCACCTCTCTCCCCCCACCAAAAAATAAAATAAAATAGTGAACTCAGGTTTTATTCAAGGAACTAATTTGGGTTTTGAGGCTAGGATGGTCCAGCGTGGTCCTACTTCAGAAAAGCAAGTACTGAATTTTTCTCCAAGGAGGTAACAAGGCTGCCAGGCATTCCTCCCTTATCCCTCTTGTCCTAGTAGTCCCCCTCCCACAGGCCAACTCTAAGGCTGCCTTCTGCACCAATCTGCTGGGATCTGATGCAGAGCCCAGGTTCAAGCCATGCCCTGTAACATTAATACCAAGACATCCTGACCTCATTTGGGCCTTCCACAAAAGGGTGAATTATTTTTAGTACGAAGAACTGAGCATTAACTGCTAGCTTTTGAATTTGCTTCCTGTGGACGTGGTGGGTTAATGTCACAACCCTAATATAATTTTACAGACTGATGGGGCCTGATCCCACTAACCACAACCATGTGTAACATTTCCTTTGACACAGGGAATGAGACTGTGATTTCCTTAATTTTTCTGTGGGAGGTTCTCTGTTAACTCAAGCTGGTGAGGTTTCAGACTGACTACAACCTCTGCCGTGAAGTTATGTTCAATCACATAAATACATATTCACACATTTTATTAAATGCAGATTGTATAATGTAACACTATGGCAGTGTTCCATTAGGATGTTGAAAGCTACTGACATGATAACACTTTTCCCTTCGACAAGTTCTGTTATTTGAAATGATGGCTGCATGCATATGTAAATATTCTGTGTACTAAATAGTCTGAGAATCGGATTCTGGCACCCTTACTGATGTTGAATAGCACCTTCCTTCACAATTGAGCTTGTGCTCTGCTTGAATTCTAGAGTGGGTAATTGCATTCTGCCTGCTTAAGTGCTCCCTGCAGTTTCACAGAAGTATTCTTAGTTTGTGCTGGACGATTGCATTATGTTGCTGTGAGTTTGCTAAACAGCTGCCGTATTTCATACAGATCTGGCTGACATTATAAGCTTGACAAGTCCCCTCCCACATTACCTTATTATAAAGTTGTCTGAGGATCACTCGATATATTATGCGTTGGAGATATTATGTGATATTAGGGAACAATGGCTACTGTCTCCTGTAGTTCCATTTAACATTTTTTTTTTAAACAGAAAACGTCTTTAATTTGCAAGCCACTAGTTTCAAAACTATACTATAATCTTTTGGAAGAAAAATAAATGTCAAATATTTAAATTTTTAATATTATGTAAATATGAAATGTAAGTAAATGAATACTTAAATTTTAAATATTACATTTCATATTTACTTACATTTCATATTCCAAGCCAAGATTTACAGCCAAGCTAGGGATCTTAAAAATGGGTTTATATAAAGGAATAATTGACAAACAAATTAAATATAGTGAATAATGGCACAATAATAAAAAATAAGGACTAACTATTTGAGAAGATATCTCTTTAGCATAACCCAGCATGCAAAAGAAAAATGAATCCTACTTTTATTTTAGACATACCAAGCTGTGAACAATAAGCAAAAAAAAAAAAAAATTAAAAACAAAACCAAAAAAAAAGGCAAATGGGAACACATTTACATTCAAGAATTAGCTTTCATAGAGTAGTATGAAGAGCTTGATCCTGAAAGGTGATGGCTCCATCCCTGATCCAAGAAATCAGAATATACTTAGCTTTCAGTTCCATTGAAGACAATATATGTTGTTTCACTTCTGTAGGACCATGAAGTACTAAGGTATTCAAAGAAAAGCATGCACTTAAGAGTTTTGCGTGTTCAGTGTCTTTCAGGATTGAGCTCTAAATAGATATTCAAAATGTATATGTACTTCTAGATCTCTACATTATTGGTATACATGAGATCAGAACTGATCAAAGAAGAATTAAACTTTGTGAATGATAATGGATGACAAATTATATGGAAACTAGTGGATTTGCTTTAATTTTGTCATCTAGATGCAGAGAAAGTTAGAGATGCTTACACGTAATCTGTCCAGTAAATAATGGAGCTATATACAAACCTTAGGTGCAAGATCATAGTTTCAAAAGAAACCTGATAAAAATATTATCAGTTTATTTGGATTGAGCAGGTAAATAGAAAGCAATCGAACTACTAAAGCACCAAAGTAGAAATTATTTCACCTGATCCTACAACCTGATCCACCGTGACATGATCCTGAGCCTGATCAGATATTCAGAATTACCATACCACCAAAATTAGGAAATATGGGCTATTTGCCTATAGTAATGATACTTACAGTAGAAGTTATGTCTTCTTTGTGGGTTCCTCATTTGGTGATGTAATTTTCAGAAGTCACCATCTTTTTGTTCTTAGATTCAGCAGTGCCTTCATGGTTCCTTTTAAGTACTCTTTCAGACAAGTTGTTTCCTTATAACATATTTTCTTCTTAAGTGCATGTATTTCCTATCCAAAAGAATGAAGTGTATACAAGTCACTCAGTGATCAGTAATAAAAAGTACATAACATGTACATTTTAAATCTTCAAAGCACTTTACAAATAACATATTTAATCATTTTCTTTGTTAGTATATTGAATAGTCAAACCATAAATGGTTTAGGCATTTTTTTAAAAGGCCAGAACTTCTTTATTGTGAATTAAGAGCTCAAAATCATTAGTCCTATTTATTCTGTCTCTCCAGAATATACACAATTCATACACAAACAGAATGTCATGCAACTGCTACCATAATAATATTCCGAGTATATTTTAGAGTCCTGCTATGCTTTGTAGAACATATTCTTTAAAAAGACAAATGTTATTTTTAAGCTCTTGAGCCTGCTACGGGCATTCATAAACCAGTCTTTTCATGCTTGTAATAACATTCTTGGAATCCATTAATGTGAACTAACTGAGAAATTAACCAATCATCATGGGGTTTGATTTTATTGTTCCTCATTACATTTTAATCAATGGCAAAAAGTTACTACGAATTTTTTTTCAACTTCAAATATGTTGCAAATACATCCAAGATTACTGAAAGGAAAAAAATCTCTTAGGTTGTACAGTTTTTTGCAACACTCAAAAGCCATAGATTTGAAGCACCCCTGGTGTATGTAAGTTTTAAGGAAAGAGAATACACACCATACAGTCATACATGTTCATCTAGCGTTTAGAAAACAAGTCACTCTGGTACTACAGTATACTGAACCTACAGAAACTGGCCTGTGTGTCATAATATCAGTCTAAGACCCGTGGAAACATAATTGCCATAGTAAAGTCATAACAAACTACAGCTGAACAGTACTATTTTAGGTAACATGGTGATGTAGTAGTAATACAATCTGTGTTTTGGAATTTCTAGGCATAGTATATTAGATTTTTGAACATATGGTTTTAATAAGTTAATAGACGTGATGATATTCATTAAACACTATTTTCCAATACAATTCCACAATGCAGACATCCATCTAAAATAAAGTCAACTTTGCAATCAAGAAAAACATTGTTCTGATGTATTCATTACTTTAAGACTGTCAGCCATGACCATACGTTTGTTTCTAGTCTGAAATCCTTAGTATATTTTTTCATACTCTGGAGGACACAAAAATTCTCTGGAAGCTTTGCCCACCATTTAAACCTACTATTGGGCCCAGTGCTGTTCTCACTGAAATCAAAGGCTATATCTACACTTGTTCAAATAAGTCAACTTAGCATGTCTACACTGTAAATTTAGATCGACTTAAAGTCGACCTTGCCCAATCAACTTAGAGCGTCCAGACTGGACGCCTAAGTCGACTTGTAGGGGCTAGGTGGACCTGGGAGTGGTGCATGGCGGGAAGGGGGGCACCCAAGAGGTGCCCCCCTTCCCTGGGCACCCCTTCAAAAGTGCCAGGGAGCTCAGCATCTTCCCCATTGTACCAAGGTACATGGGGGCTGAGGAGGACAGGGGCAGGGTACAGGAGCAGGGTGGGCAGGGCTGTGTCCTGCCCTGTAAGTGGGCATGCCAGACTCTGGCTGTGCCACGCACCCTGGGAGGGAGGTCAGTGGGGAAGCCCTGGGGACCCTTTAAGTCAACTTAGGGCTAAGCCACATCTATACTGGCTTAAGTTGACTTAATAAAGTCGACTTAACCAGTAAGTCGACTTAAAACTAGGTCTTATTAAATTGATTTAAAATTTCCTTAAGTTGACTTAAGCAGCAGCTTAAGTCGACTTAAGGAAACTGTAGTGTAGATGCAGAGTAAATTAACTCAACTTAAGCCTGCTTACATCGACTTAATTTACAAGGGTAGATACATCCACAGGGAATAGATTGGGCCCTGTTCTTCTGATCAGAGTTACATTCAGGAAGGTTTAGAGCAAGATAATGCATTTGTGAAAAACAGTATAACATTTTGCTTCTAGACTGTGTTGTCTATGTGCCCACTTCTAAGTCAGTCTAATTAGCATTTAAGCATTTCAATAGGTTCTAGCATTACCAACTCTAGTGATTTTGAGACTCGTGATATTTGATGTTTTTCTTAAAGACTCATTCTTGAAGTAAGGTGGAATGATGGAGAAGAAAAAACCATGAATCCTAAAAGCTCAGAACTAAATAAAGAAATTCTAACAATTTTTTTCACTTATGACTTTTGAACAAAGTCTTGATTTGAGGGGCCTTGCTAACGATTTTTGAACAGCTTGGGTTGGTAATACTGGGTTTAAAAATGTATATATCAGTGGCTCTCAGTCTTCGGTCTGAAAGCCACTTGCAGCCCAATCAACACACAGCTGCAGGCCATGTGACACCTCAGTAAATGGGGAAGGGAAGGGTGGGAGGTGTAGCTGCTCTGGACACAGAGACAGTGGGGGGGTGCAAAAATGGGGCAGTACAGGATCAGGCTCCACTAGAGTCACCCTCCTGCTTCCCAGCAGGATTGGGCCCAGTAGCTTCAGCAGCAGGCTATGGTGCTCAGCGTTCCCCCTGCCCCTTCAGGATTACAAAGTCTGGTGATGCAGACTGGATCAGACTCCCTGGCTCTTGGACCATAGCTGCAGATGGGGCTGCACAGCTGTTATGTGCAGCTGAGGTAGGAGACTAGCAGACGTGGCGAGGGGTTGCTAGGGCAAGAAGTGATGCAGGGGGCTAGGACCTCAGGTAGGAGGATGCAAGGGGCTGGGGCACAGGGAGCAGGGGGGACAGACACTAGGTAGAGGAACTGGTGGCTGGAGGCAGTCTCTGGATGGGGGGACTAGGTGCTGGAGCACAGGGCCTCGATGGGGAGCATTGAATTTGGGAGTTCTAGGGGACACTACCTAGCTGGAGGACTGGTTGTTGGAGGGGACAATACCAGAAGGCCATTCTGTCCTGGACAGGGCCCCTGTCTCTGCAAGGCAGGCACAGGTGCCCACCCGATATGGCATGGGTCTGAATGCTGGGGGGGACAGTCCCCAGTGGGGGTCATCTCACAGTAGGCAGGTCTCCCCATCTTTGCAGACAGGATCCACAGCCATACACTTCAGGTCACAGTCCAGCCCTGCTGCCAGCACCCGGCAAAGACAAGGGCAGCAATACCGCAGGCCATTTCATCCTTAGAGTAAATTAATTACATTTAATGGTTAATGTTTTGACTTATCTTGCTAATTTAAAATTCACTTGGTGGACATCTGCCAGTGTTGAAATGAAAAATGCTATATTGATTTGAATCATATTGCTGTCATATAACAAATACTAACCCTTTTCAAAATTTTGGTAGGTGTACAGGTAATATACATATTGTATGGATGGGGCCCACCTAAATCAGAGGGCTACATATGCTGCCCGCAATGATAAATAGGTTGAGAAAACCACTGATACATCTACATGTGTTGGCAAATCAACATTACAGTAAGAACTGGCCTTGTGTTATTTATTAGTAGCTCAGTGACATAAGCATCTCTAAGTGAAAGATTCTATTTCCTGTGTCCTTTAAACAGAGAAGCCCAAATCTTGTTACAAACAGAGCTGCCATTTTATGTTTCAGTTCAGATACAGAACTTTACTTTACTCTCATTTACTTCAAGATAAAGGTAATAGAGGCTGAAGCGACATTTTGCTCCTTCTATTGTGGAACACAAACAAACAGACTGCCACTGAAGCAGGACAGGAGTCTGTCCCACAGGATACCACATATCAGGACTTTTAGGTTATAAATATGTAAAGATGTTATTGGAGCTGAAGTATTTGCTGGACTAATCTGAGGCATTGCAGATGCTAAGACTTGTGTGGTACATGTTGCAGTCCAAAGGTACACATTGAGTTATTTGCATATGACTTTTGTTCTGCTCCAATTCTGCATGGGATCCTTAGCTTGTTTATTTATAAGTAAAGTTATTCACCTAGACTATATGCTATATTTTCTTTATTTAAATAGTCTTTGATCATTGCATTATTAGATTTAAATATGCAGGGCCTGGTTTTCTGGGTTTTTTTTAATTAATTATTATTCTTATTAAGGCATAGAACTGTGCACCCTTCATGGCTCATTTGTGTGAGCAAGTGCTACAAATGTGTATGTGAAAGTGGTACTTGTGCATTTGAGAACCAATTGTAATTAGCAGTATATGGAACTAACCAGATGGAATAGCCCTATTATCAGTTGGTATGAAACAGGTCTAACTCGATGGATGTTAGCAGAGTTTTGCTGGTGTAAAACCAGTTTGAGAGGAGAATCAGGCTTTGTGAGCCTATGACTAATTAACCAATTTTCTTGAAACTTTACGGAAAATACAAAATTTCACTTAGAGAATGTGTCCTGAGACTCTGAAACAGATCAACCTCTGTTTTATTTGAGAGAGAGAGGGTATAAATCCTCCTTTAAGTGTAAAGCAACACAACCTTAACTCTAGCACTGCCACAGCATCAGTGCTTAATTCACCTCTATATTTGGCAATTCATAGCCGCAGCATCTCTGGGCTTGTCACATCAGTTATGAAAGTAAAAATACAAAACAAAACAAATTTAAAAAAAAAAACAACCCTATTTGAGCCCCACCACCAATTTCATTACAAATTAAGCACTGCACTGCTCTATCATAATCTGGGATTTTTAAGGTCTCATGAGGAAAACTGGAAAAATAATTCTTCCCCTCAATTACCCCAACACTGCAATTTAAATTTTGCCCTCCTCTTTCCAGCCTGGTCCCTTCCTTCCTTCCTTCCTTCCTTCCTTCCTTCCACCCACCCACCCCAACCCCACACTGCCCTCAGCACTTCTTTAGCAAGGTATTTACAGCAGCAGTTGGCCCCAGAAGTCATCAGTATAAAAACAGGACTGCTAAAACACAAGGTAACAGGTTCCATGTGTTTGCCATGCTTCATGAAACCCTTCTGCTTAGGTTTGTTTTCTGGTGGTTTCTATAATGTTTACATTATATTCATCTTTTTTTTTTAAATCAGTGTCCTTTACAATTTGTATGTGCATATTTTCTGTCAGGAGGAAATATTTGCTTGGATCTAGTTTATCAACATTGAAACCATTAAAACATCAAATATCATTGCAATGTTTTTTTCCTTTGCTATAGAGAGACAAAAGTAAGTTGATTTGCAATTCCTTTCTATTGCTTCTTTTTTTGACTGCATTCAAGTATGGGAAAATATGGTGACTGATATTTGCTCAGAGTGTGACATCCACATACTACATGGTGCTAGGTACATTAGGAAAATACATGAGTCAGTGTTAATCTACTGTTTCAGCTTTCATGGTCCTCTTTACTGTCCTCTGCTCAGACTGGTTATTATGTTTCTCGGCAAACAGAGAAATAAATCAAACAAAACATTCTTGCTCGAAGGTTGTAACGTAACACACCTTTAGTTCTCAGAATTCAAACACACACAAGTGAAAAATAAACCAGATGCACCAAGCAGGCTGCTCCCTAAAATAAGGAGGTAACGTTGCCCCACCTTAATGTAGACTGGACTGTCCCAGGCTTTGCTACAGAGCACCTTAGTCTGCAAGCAAGACTAGGAAACCCCTGGCTCTTAAAACAATAGCTTGCAATTCCAACACAGTCTTGGTATTACACCACAGTAATAGACCCCAGAAGTATGTGCTCTCCCAACAGTAGTAGTTAGCTGGCCATGAAAGTGAAAAATTGGTTAGTACCATATTAGCTGACAAAAATACTGCACAAAAATGATTCAAAGGTTTTTAAATGTCTTTTTAGTCCCTTACCCCAAGCCCATAACAACATCCACCTATAGTTTTATAACAAATAAGAATGAGCTATCCAGGTTATCTTTCTCTGAGGAGGATAATAAAAGCTTTCCTATTTACATTGTTCAGATTTCAGTCTCAGACTACGCATGGTGAACTAATCACAAAGAAGCAGCAAGTAACAGTCACATCTCTCTCTTTTCATAAATCACAAGCCTGTTAATTAATCCCAGCAAGTTCCATTGCTAGGCTAAATTTATCTTCTCACCTGGAGGAACTGGGCTCCATTTATAACAAGCAGAAAGAATGGCCCAAATTCAAACCTAATGCATTTGGGTACACTTCAGTTGAATTACACATAGACTCATAGGGTATGTCTACACTAACAATTTAGGTCGACTTAAGAACCCCTAAATTGACCTAAATTACTCCATGTCTACACCTGATTTTCATTAAGTCGACTTAAGAAATTCCTTAAATCGACTTAATGAAAGCTTAAGTTAACCTAACAACCACCGCCCATTAGGTCAACTTAAGCCTTAAGTCGACTCAAGGATGGTGTGGACTGGGAGTAACCCTTAAGTCGACTTTATTAAGCCGACTTAAGGGCAGTTAGGTTGACTTAACAAAGTGGACTAAGTCGACTTAAAGCCGACCTTATTAAGTTGTCTTAAAGTCGACTTAACCTTCTCTGGTGTAGACATACCCATAGACTCTTAAGGTCAGAAGGGACCAGTATGATCATCGAGTCTGACCTCCTATATAATACAGGCCACAAAACCTCACCCACCCACTCCTGCAATAAGCCTCTAACCTATGACTGAGTTATTAAAACTCTCAAATCATGATTTAAAGATTTTAAGATATAAAGAATCCACAAGCCATTCCCCATACTACAGAGGAAGGCGAACTCCCCCCCGCTTCCCCCGAGCCCTAGCCAATCTGCCCTGGGGGAAAATTCCTTCCCGACCCCAAATATGGCGATCAGTTAAACCCTGAGCATGTGAGCAAGTCTCACCAGCCAGTCACCCAAGAAAGAATTCTCTGTAATAAATCAGAACCCACCCCATCTACCCTCCCTTCTTAGGCCACTGGCATACCCACCACCACCACCACCACCATGTGTCTGAATTTAGCCCATTTTGTTGTCTAAAGGAAAATTTTCTCTTACTCTAGATAAGGATATTAACTCTCTGTCCACCAGCATGTGCAGGCTGCACACTTCCTATCACCCATACTTCTTTCCATTTCCAGGGTAAACATGCCTTCTACAGAAAATCAGATCATGCAATGGCAACAAACAGTGGCAATACTATGATGGCTTAAAAAAAAAATCAAATTAAAAAGTGCTCATTATTGCCCTAACTCTGCTCCTTTTGACGTCAATGGTAAAACAATAATTTTGAAAATCCCATCCATACAACAAAGAAACAAAAAAATAAATGAATCTTCTGAAATTTGATTTTTTTCTTAAAAGCACTTACAAATATGTTACCAAAGTACTATACAATCAACAAATAAATAAAAATGAGGATATTTTACACTTCCCTAATGCCGGAATTAAATCTCATATCACTGAGTTAAGCCTGAATTTCTATCTTCTTACAGATGCAAAAACTGAGGCAGAAAGATGAAGTAACCTGCCCACACCTGTACAAAATGGCCAAAGGAAGCTATTGAACCCATATCTCCAGACTTCCAGTAGGCTATAGGGCTATGTCTACACTTGTACATTTAGGTCGACTTAGCATGTCTACACCTAAATTTAAAATCAACTTTGGGGGGAACTTACAAAGTCGACCTAGAGCATCCACACTGGACGCCTAGGTCGACGTCTAGGGGCTAGGGGGACCTAGGGCAGGTCCACGGGGGTAGGGGGGTATCAAAGGACTACTCACATCACTGAAAGCCAACATAGACTATTCAAGAACACAAGGAGAAAACAAAAAAGAACCAACTAGCCCTGAAACATGTTATGCCTGGACACTAGCAGATTGCACTAGGGAAGAGAGTAATTCCCAAAGAGGAGTAAATATCTTGCCCTCAAAAAGATCTGTTAAAGACTCTGAAAAGCTGCAGAAGTATCTTATGTTCTGTCATGGTGGTGAATGTTGTGTAAGTTATGAGATAGTCTCCAGACTCTCCAGGGCTTTAAAGAGATATGCACACTAAATATATATATATTTTTAATTATGCCATACTGAAGTGTAATTTGTGCCTTGCCATTTTTAATTTGTGGATGTGTTTTTACAGGTTAATTTTAATATTATCTCAGTATTTTCATGCATCTTTTATTAGTTGAATCTACTCAATCCTCTCAGAGTACAATATCTTTTAAGTGGTTTCTGTTCCCCTTCAGGGTTACAATAGCACTTTGCAGAACTGTATTGGCTTCAGTTGTTGACACTGATGGCCACCGACATAAGAAAAACTATTTATGCAGCTGGATCACTTTGTTTTCACTTAAAGAACAGAAAAAGAAAACCCCCGAGAGGAACTGCAGTGGTAGATTTTAGCTGCAAAATATTTTTTTTAAAGTCATATACCTTTGCCACGTGTATTTGCATGAAAACAGTTACAAAATAGAAACCTAACACAGCACTAATACAAAGGCATAGCTTCACTGTTCGTGAGTAGTCAGTGAAAATAAAAGATGGCAAATTCAAAACTGGTAAAAGAAAATAAAGGGGGATGTTGAAGCAAAAACCAAGCAATTCATAGAGAAATTGGACATTGTTATGAAAAACAAAACAACCAAGAGTTGTCACATTTAGTGACAACAAAATGTGTGTGTGTATGTGTATACACACACACACACACACAGAGAGAGAGAGAGAGAGAGAGAAATAGAACCTTGGGTTTCAGGGTTTAATAAAGCTCTATTAGAATTTAGAATGAGACCTTCAAGGAAGAATGTAGACAGCAAATGAAACATTTACAAACTGTACTATGTAATATTTAGGAACACAGTATGATTAATGTGGAAAATTGGGAAGATATCAATTATGTTTCAGATTTCTTGTCAACTGTGAAATATTGGGGGAGCAGGGGTGTTAAAGCCTCTCTTTGGCCTGCTGTAGAACATCAAATATAAGTAAAGTAACAAGAGATTTTTCAATTATTTTTAAACAAACTCAGGAGAAATTAGAAGCCAATAACTAATTTTGTCAGTTACTAATGCAGAAGACAGCTGCTCTCAGGAATGGAAAGTACTGGGAGCAGCTAGCTAGTTGCCATAGTACGTAAACCCAGACATGGATTTATATAGATATGTTAATGTACATTTCAGCTTCATCATTGAGACAAAGCTGGGGCACTTCTCTAATATAGGCAGAAAGTTGTTTTCTAGTGGGCATATTTGCAGCATGTTCTTGACTTCTTAAAGCAGACAGTAAGAAAGCAGCAGACCTGTCTGAAAATGGAAGCCTTCTTATGTAGTTATTACAGGCCAAAATTTTAAAGGGTTATTTAAGTGACTACTGTAACAGGATTTTAAAAAATATAGGTGGCATTAAGCACCTATAGGCTTTTGAAAGTCCCAATAGTCACTGAAATGCCTTTTTTTAAAAATATCTAACCTTACAAAATAGAACTGAATTGGGACAATATCCCCATTGATCATACCTTAAAAAAAAAATAGTCAAGTGGTAACTTGAGTCCCAAAAGATTGGCTAGCCATAAGGAAAAAAGAGGTCAGATCGCCAACTTAAGTTCTCTCCAAAATGTTCCATGACCAGCAATTTTTTTAAAGACTAGCCTACTTCTTACATTCATCAGACATGTCCTACAGCTGCCTTTTGTTCTTGATTAGGACCAGGATAAGTCCATTATTACTAGGTGAGACTATTCTAACTGATTTTCCACTTGCTGAAGTGGAATATCATGTATTTGGTACAATTCATAATTAAAATACTTTCTGACTAGGAAAAAGGTCATGCCATTAAGAGGTGAAATGAGAAACTCAAAAAAGCATAGCATGGCACGACTATTATATCTCAACAGTAAACCAGTCTTGACTAGAATCTTTGAATATAGTGAAGAAGGCACACATGCACTTTAAGACACTGCCCTTTGCTGAGCAATCACAGATTTTGTGGGCTGGATATTTTCTAGTGTAAATGTATTTATTTAAGAAGTGTACACATCCTATTTATCTTCAGAGGTACCCCAATCTATATACATGGAATGCCACTTGCAAAAACTCAAGCTAAGACACAGAATCCAACTGGAGATCAGAAAAAGGAAACTGCTTCTTGGATCACTGATCTTTTTTGCTTACTTTCCTGTGCAGCCTTCATCCTTATAACTGAGAAACCCTCAATCCCAATTCATGGGTGCATCTACACTTGTAAATTAAGTCGACTTAAGCTACGCTGCGTCTACACTACACTTTCCTTAAGTTGACTTAAGCAGCTGCTTAAGTCGACTTAAGGAAAAGATAAGTCAACTTTCTAAAACGTCATTTTAAGTCGACTTTTGGCTTAAGTCGACTTTCTAATGTCGACTTAAGCCAGTGTAGACCTGGAGTAGCCCTAAGTCGACTCCACCACTGCCCTCCCTGCCGGGGGAGGCACAGGGGGAGCCTGGCATGCCCCTCCACAGGGCAGAGCCCTGCCCACCCTGCCCCTATGCCCTGCCAGGGTCCCTGTCCCCCTTTGCCCCATTGTACCCATGTACAATGGGGCAAAGGCTGAGCCCCCTGGGACTGGGCAAGGGATGCCTCCCCTGCTACCGTGGACCTGCCCTAGGTCCCCCTAGACCCTAGAAGTCTACCTAGGTGTCCAGTGTGGACGCTCTAGTTCGACTTTGTAAGTTCCCCCCTAAGTCGACTTTCAATTTAGGTGTGGATATTCTAAGTCGACTTAACTAAGTTGACTTAGCTAAAGTTGACCTAAATTTACAAGTGTAGACATAGTCCATGAGCCTTGCATCACACAGATGTAATTGTAATCAACATCTAGTGAGGTGTAGCTCTGGAGAGTAATACTAACAGTTGGTCAAGATTCTCATTCAAAATTCTCCTCCAGAATTCTTAATTTGCAATGAAAGAGGTGCCATGGCACAAGGAATTATTTTTTACATTTATAACTGGAAGCTCAGAGGTGCCAGGACTATGAATTGCCAACCCCAGAGGTGCCAGCACTTAGCACTGGCACAAATAAGCACTGCTCCTTCTCCCCTCCCCACCCCCCCCCAAAAAAATCAGGGGTTGGGGGGTTTTTTCCCCTAAACTTTTGTGAAAAGCTTGCAATTTTTCAGAATTTCAACAAAAATTCAAAGTTTTTCAAATGGAGGAAAAAATTAAATGACCTCCATTGCACTTTGTAACTTTCCTCAAGTTGAGGAAGCTTTGAAAAAGTAAAGTATGTTTTCTTCCCTAATTCTTCTTACAGCGTACTCAGTGGAAGAAAAAGAAAACAGGGCAACAAACAAAAATTTTGAAAGTTTGGCAAAACATTTTGAAATGAACAATATTTGTGTGTTTTTAAATCTTGTAAAATGGAAACGATAGTTTTTTTTAAACAAACAGCTGTGCTCCTCAGACAGTAAAATCTATAATCAATGTCCACTGGAAGTACATATCTCCTAGTTTCAGTCCAGATAAAAAGCAACTACAGGTCCTCTTAATGAAGAGAGCTTTGCATAAAAATACATATGTAGACTTCATTCATAAAATGTGTTTCATTAACCTACTTGCCATAACAATACATTGGGACAGTTACCCAGGCTCCGGATATGTAGCACCCTACTATGGGGGAATATAATTAAATTAATGAAATTTTGATTAACAGATCCTCAGTGTGAAATGGAGAAACCAATCGCCTCAGTGCACCTCGTGGAAACAAACTATAGTGAGTGGGCAACCCATCCCTAACCTAATTCAAAGCCTAAAGTGCAAGTGTCTGAATGAACACAGATTGGATGAGGCCTGGCATAGCATACAGAATATTAAGAGCTAGAAACAGGAAGGACAGTTAGTTCATCTGACCTATCCCTTAGGATTTCAGGGCTGCCATACCAACATATTCTCCCTTGCCTTGTCTACTCTCGTTTTTAAAGTAAGAAGTGATCTTCATAGATTCCAATGCGAGAAGGTCCCATTGAAATCATCTAGTCTGACCTTTTGACCACAGAGCTCCCACAAAATAATTTCTAGATCATATCTTTTAGAACAGTGGTTCCCAACCATTTTGGCTCAAGGGCCACAGATATAATTTTTATGACACTGAAGGACCACCAGTCTCTGCCAGCAGCTCCCCCACCCACTGCAGCCAGACGGAAGGAGTTCAGCAAGGAGGCGGCTTCCTCACTGATCTCCCATCTCCCTCCCTGTAGGAAGGAAACGGCGTGCATTCTGTAGTCCTGTGTGCTCCACCTGTACCCCTGGGCAGTGGCTCCCTTCTATAGCCAGGGGCCCAAAGATCAGTGCTCCCGTCCCCCTGGATTCAGCAAAAACCTCAGCACCAAGGGACTCATGCAGAGCACTTTGCTCTCTGATGAAGCCAGGGGAGGGGAGCACTGAATTCCTCTCCAGCAGAGACCCAGTGTCTATGAACCTAGATGGAGCACTTTGCTTACTCCCTGCTACAGCCAGGAGGAGAGGAGCACTGAGCTCCCATCTCCTTGGTCGCAACAAGGAGCATGCACCAGTTTCTTAGCCCTGCAGAAACGTGCTCCACCTGCATCCTTAGGCAGTGGCTCCCTTCTGCCATCCCAAGAGGGGAGCTGCGGGCCACTTTGAAAGGCCCTGTGGGACACTTCTGGCCCCTGGACCAAAGGTGGGGAACCACTATTTTAGAAGAAATCTAATCTTGATTTAAAAGGTTGTCAGTGATGGAGAATCCATTAACACTCTTGTTAAATTGTTCCAATGGTTAATTACTCTCACCATTCAGAATCTATCACTTACTTCCAATCTAAAAACTCATTATAGCTACCACTTTTTAAAAAAACAAAATAATTCCCAAGGGATCCAAAACCCTTGCTCAACTCTTCCTCAGGCAAACCTTTCATTGCAGTCACTGGGAGTTTTGTCTGAATGAATCTTCAGTAGGACTTTGCTTGGCCTATGTGCTGGACTGGCTGAAGTAATAAATCCAGTCACAAACTCTAAACTACACAAACTCACATTGCTTTTAAAGAGAACAGTATATTTTAGGAACATTCCTGTAAGTATTCCTCCTTCAGTGTTTGTTTGGAGTCACTTTGGCACTCCTTCTCAGTCCATCTAATGAAGTGTAAAAAATATATTAAAATGTTAGCAACTACTCTATCTGGATACTTCCAGTCTGAAAAAAACGAAAAAACAAAAAAACCCATTACTTACTTTTCCATAACTGTTGTTGCATGGATGTCTTGTGCACAATTGTCAGAGAATTTTCTCTCAAGGCATCATGCACCACTGAATGCTGATATAAGCAGGTGGAGCAGACCACAACCCTCCTCATTTTCTTTATCTCAGATAGACTCCATTAGAAAAGGGAAGGTAGTTGGGTCATGGAATGGATGTATTTAATGCATCTTAAAGAAAAATTGTTATGGAAATAAGAGATAACTGCTTCTTCAAGTGATTGAACACGTCCATTCCACTTCAGGTGACTCACAAGCAGATTAACATGGAGTCTATCTGAACAGTGATTGTAGAACAACCCAACCAAAACTGTCCTCCTTCCTGGACTCATGGGAAGTGGCACAAATGAACAACAAATGTACGAACTGATGACCAGGTTGCTGCTTTACAGACGTCCCAAAGAGGTACTTGCACTTGGAAAGCTGCTTTGTACTCTAGTTAAATGAGCCAGTACTTTAAGAGGGAGCGTGACATTAGCTAACTGGTTGTATCACAAATGCAAGAGGAACGCCTCCAAATGGAAACCATTTTACCCTTCACCCCTTATGCAGTTGAGACAGATTACTGAGGTGAGGATTTACAGGATATGGTGCAGTCCATGTAGGCCAATATTCTCCTCACATCCAAACAAATGAAGCCTCTACTCATCTGTATGCATGCAAGACTTTGAGGGGAAAGGCGGTTGACAAAAAAAGTGGACTGGTTGATGTGGAAATTGGAAACCACCTTTATTAGGATTTTTGGGTGAGGGCAGAGGTAAGTATTATTGTTATGGAAAATTGTATATAGAAGGTTCTGAGGCTCCATCTTCTAATACCAGTATGCAGCGGTGCACAGCAGCAGAGGGTACGTGACTCACCCTGACAAGTACTGCTGAGAGCATCATGCATGCAGCTACAACGGACTAGACGTGTGCAATCGCTCAAAGAAGTGGTAATTTGTTCCCTCAAGAACTTGCAGTGAGGAATTCCCTATAAGATGTTCCAGAAAGAAGGATGGCAGTGACCTACAGCCTAGTTTACACAATTATGAACATTAAAACTAAACTGACAATGACATGTATGGCATCAGAAAAGCATTGACATAGCAACACCAAAAATCAATGTCAGCATCCTTCCCTTCAGAAGTTAGAAACACTAGGTGGAAATCACTGTCCGCTTGCTGTACAGGAGTAAAAACACTTTAAAAAAACTATTTAACACTTATTTTAGATATTAAATGGCTAGATTTGATTGTGGATGCACATAAAGGCAGATCTACTGATTAAGGGCTATTTTTATTAAACTTTTGTTAGAGGAGAACCACCCTGTAAAGAAATAAACAAAGTATATGGCAAAAACGTGCGGGGATGTCCAAGCTCTTTACTTTGCTTGGCCAACGCCTGACAGACTAAGTCAGACACTGTCTTAAATTTCTTACAGTTCCTCAGTCAAGAAATCTTCCTCCCGCCCATCCTGTAACCATCCAAACCTGTCCTCCCAAGGCACAGCTATTGTTGCTTGCACTCAGTCGCCAGCTAGGTGGGAGGCTAAGTGAAGCTACTTTTAAGGGCTTGTCAAGATAGGCACACTCAGGAAAGCTAATGGAAGTTAACTAATCACTTCCAATAAGCAGGTCCACATAGGGGTTTAATACAATTGAGCACACTTTCACTTCGCACTTTTAGTTAATTTGAATCAATTTTCTTAAGTGTCCCTATGTAGCCAAGGCCTAAAACTGACACAATATGGTTCAGTAATCTGAACAGAACATGATTTCTTTAAAAATGTGTAGGCTGTCTTCTTCCCACTCCATCATTTAGGACCCAAGTGTGGCCTGGTCTACACTGACTGGCAAATTTGGCTGCAGTCAACGGGAGTTATGCAAGCTATTCTGTGTAGCTTGCATAACTTGTCGACTTCCTAAATTCTGTTCTACATTCCATCTCCAATATATGCCAATGGGAAACATGTACCCGTCGATGCAGTGCTGTGCTTTTTCTGGAGGTAGTTTAATAGATTAAATCCCAGGTCTTCATTGCCACTCAATCAAATTGGATAAATCAGCAGTGAATTTACCACCATCAGTGTAGACATAGCCAAAGACATCTCTGTGTTGCAGCTAATCCTGTTTTCTGTGAATGAACAGATTACATAGTTTTGAATAAGTACAGTGGGCAAAATTTATCCCTGGGGTAACCTTGTTAAAGTCAATGAAGGTAATCCAGCATGAATTTAGCTTTTATTTTCCACTTCCTTCACTGGTTTTCTCTACCAGCAAGAAACATGTCTAGTTACATGAACAAATACATTTTAAAGTTTTCTGTAGCAAAACTGGGTGTGCATGAACTCATTACATGTAAAATAGTGGAGTTGAATTTTTCCATGTCCAGATCTTTTACTGATGAATAGCATGGCATGAAACTTGTTAATCATATGCTAATATCCATTTTCTTAGTTGCTTATGTCAATATGGTGACCTTGCAGCTTTATAGATTATTCGTAAACCACAAGGCATCGTATGCTAGCAGAGCTCCTAGTTACCATGGAGACTGTAGCTATATAAATATCTAATAAAGCTAGCTAAAGAGAAAATGCTCTCATGGCTTGCTTTATCACCTAGATTCCATGTATGCAGTATGTTTGTTGACCACTACGGATATGAACAGAAGCTTTACTTATTTGCAGTATCTAGCCCATAGTTTATTGTCTCATTAACAAGAATGTAGACGAATAGGGTTGCTTAGAGGAGCAGCTCACCTCTAATTAAAGTCCTAGGCAAATTGAGAGAAATCCTCACTTTACTTGATGCTGACAGGAACTCTCTTATTGATATTAAAGCTGTTGTTAAGTATGGCTGCTATGAGCATTACATTTGCCTCTCTTTGAAGAAAGGTAAATAGCCCATGGGACATTTAAAGCGATTATGGGAATGACTTGGGGACCTGGCTGATATTCCTTCTCTCCATAAAAAAACCCCAAATATTGCTGAAATTGCTGTACTATTTGTCCGTACAGTCAATACACAAATAATTCTTCATTTTCAAAGGGTATGACTACAATGCAGCCTGGAGATGTGATTCCCAGGGCAGGTGGACTAATGTACCCTAGCTCTGCTATAGTTATCATACTAACAATAGCAGTATGGATGGTAGCTACACCACTGTTCACACAAGAGCATCTATATTTCTATTTTTAGTGCTCTAATTTGAGCTGGGCTAGCACAAGCCTGTCTACCCTAATCACATCCCCTAGTTACAGTATAGATATACCTGAAAGGGTCAGAGGTCTTTTGACTGGCTTTAGATCAGGCACAAAGTGAATTATTTTGCACATTGTATGTGTCGGATTTCATGGTAGAAAAAGGAGAAATGATTGACTAGATTAGGACTACCAGTCAATAACCAAAAGTGCCATACTTTGCTCCTTGACAATCAAACAGGAGACATTAGCTACTACCAAATTCTTCTTGCCCCAGGTCTATTACAGTCTTTACTAACAGACATGAGGAAGGAGTAAAACAGCATATGCTTTCCAGTCACTAATATAGGCTATGTCTACACTTGGAAATTTAGGTCGACTTTAGCTAAGTCAACTTAACTAAGTCGACTTCGACTTAGTTAAATCGACTTAGCATGTCTACACCTAAATTTAAAGTCGACTTAGGGGGGAACTTACAAAGTCGACCTAGAGCATCCATACTGGATTCCTAGGTCGACTTCTAGGGGCTAGGGGGACCTAGGGCAGGTCCACAGTGGCAGGGGGCCACCCCTTGCCCAGTTCCAGGGGGCTCAGCCTTTGCCCCATTGTACATGGGTACAATGGGGCAAAGGGGGACAGGGACCCTGGCAGGGATAGGGGCAGGGTGGGCAGGGCTCTGCCTTGCCCTGCCCTGTGGGGGAGGGCATGCCAGGCTCCCCCTGTGCCACCCCCCTGGCAGGGAGGGCATTGGGGGAGTCCTGGAGTAGCCCTAAGTCGACTTAGGGCTACTCCAGGTCTACACTGGCTTAAGTCGACTTGAAAAAGTCGACTTAAGCCTAAAGTCGACCTAAAAGTAGGTTTAATAAAGTCAACTTAAATTTCATTAATTTATTTTCCTTAAGTCAACTTAAGCAACTTAAGTCAACTTAATTTACAAGTGTAGACGCACCCATATAGACTTGATAAATTGCATCCTAAAGTTTGATCCTGGTTAATTTAGTGCCCGACTTGCTCAAAGCACCTAAGGTACATTAGAGTTGCTGCAAACCGCTCAATGTTTACATTGATTTAGAGGGACATTACATCAAGTCTGCCAGGAGGTTTGGCTCTCACAGCCCAAATAATCTGCATATGAAGGACAATGTGAATTTCCCCTTACCTCAGGCCATCTTGGCTCTCCTGACTGGCATGCTGGGGAGCAAACAAAAACTCCATACCCTCCCTGCTGGTGAGGGGAGGGCAATAGCCACCAATAGACTTGTGGGGAGTGGTCTAAACATCTAGACCCAAGATTCAGGGAGTATCCCTCCAAGGGAATAGAAGAGTCTCCCTCCCCCACCCTCGTTTATGCCACTTCACATGTGGCTATGTTAGGGGCAGCCACAATCTGGCACTGAATAACTTTAGATTCAGGAGAAAAGCAACAAGAATGAAGACAAGTAATATCTCAGTGAGATGGCATAGTACATCAATCTCTCCTGTATGAGCTGCAAAGACTCAAATGAGAGAACAAAATAGAGCTAGGCACTGCAGTAATACTAGAAAGTTAAAGGTGCAGTACACAGCAAACAGAAGGTATCTCCCTTTCATAGCTACATACAGAACAGAAGATGTAATAAATTAGAACAAATGGATAGCTGGATAGTGTTGAGATTAAGTCCCTGGATGGGAAGTCAAGGGTTCAGTTTTCAGCTTTACACAATGCTTTACATGTGACTCTTGAATACTAACAATCAGTTCTTGCCTGTCCATCTGAAAATTGGGAAGAATACCTCCTTGGCCAGTTTAGTCTATTTAGATTGTAAGGTCTCTGGGCAGGGCTTGGTCTTACTATGTTTGTACAGTGCTTAGCTCAATGGGTCCCCATAGCTGATGGGCCCTCCAGGCATTGCTGTAATATCATTGCTTCCTTTAGCCTACCCCTTCTCCTGTCATGCAAGTTATATCAGCTTACCACTCCCTTGAACCTACTTACTGACCTGTCATATCACCTCTGGAAGAAAACCATTACTAAAAGAAGAATGCACACATGAGCATGTGGTAGCCTTCTGAATGATGCACACTGCATTTATCTGTACCTGATTTGAGGGATAAGAGAACATGGAATTGGCTCCGAGTCTCTGCCTTCAGCAGCAGTAGAAAAAGGGAAAACCTGAAATACATTTTGGGACACAGTTCACTGGTCTAGTGACTACAGATCTACAAAAAATGTGATACAAGTTGAGATAAGCTAGAGGAATGCCAAGAATATTTTTATGTCATGTACACTGTTTCAGCATGAGCAGGCCAAATTCTTCTCTGGTGAAATTCCAATGGAGCCTTTCAAGCAGAGATGAATGTGGCTTGTTATGAAGTTGTGTTCTGGTCTAAACAAGGTCAGCCACTGAGGCTCGCTACAGATCTTTAGGGCTAAGTCTCAACTTTGGAATGTTCAGTTACTTAAGGAGAAGGAATGTAATGATATGAGTGCGTCATGACCCACAAAAGGATGAGAACCACAGTCACAGACAGCAGAGCACAGCAACAAGTAGAGAGCATCTTTCATCATCTCCAGGGGCAGAGTATACATTCCTGCAAGGTGTGCAGGCTATCCTCCCATTCTATGGGTACATCTACACTGGAATCAGAGACCCATGTCATGACCACAGGTGGCAAGGTCAACTGACAAACTCAAGGGGCTCAAGCTGTAAAACTACTATGCAGACATTCAGGTCCAGGTTGGAGACCAGGCCCTAGGACCCTTCCTCCTCTCTGGGAGGGTCCCAGAACCCAGGATCCAACCCAAAATTGAATTTCTACACAGTAGTTTTACAAGCCTGAGTCAGCTGACCTGGGCCAGCCCCAGGTGGTTAAGTGTTATGTAGATATGCCCTACCTCCACCCTGTTGGTCCTTAGAGATCATGGGGCGGTTAACTAGGCTGCCTCCCCTACTAACCCCTTCCCCCAGGCTATTCGCTCACTATTGGGCAGCATAAGCCCTATATCTCTGGTGGAGGTAGAGATACTGTGTTGGTATAGTACGGCACCTACAGTGGTGGGGAAAAAGGCTGTAGTCCATCACATAGGACACTGACGAAATTAGGTTGACGTAAGCTGCTTTATGTCACCCTAATGCTGTAAAATAGACCAAGCCCTAAACTAGAAGAATAACATGATTACAGTCTTGGCTGTTTATAAAAGGGAATACCAAATGACAGATTTCCCATGTGAAGTCAACATTTAAATTTTAAGGGAATAAAATATTACCTTTAGACTTCGAAAAATTAGGTTTTTTTCAATTGGTCAATGTTGATTTCTCTACACACAAACCAACAAAAAATATTTTCATCAATAATCAGAATTTACCAACAGAAAGGAAAGAAAAATGTTGCTCGAGAGCTTAGAGCTTGTTTTAAGGTTATTTACTTTGTATATTTAGATGTGATGATGAGAATTTGTTTTTTAACATTTGTAAAGCTCAACTTTTTTAATCTCAATAACTACTGTTCCTAATTATTGTCTGGATGCTCCCCCGTTGTCCTTCCCTCCCATACTTTCCCACAACTCTAAAAATTTAAATAGATAAAGATATTTTAAAAGTGCTTAAAAATAAACTGATCTGTCAAAATTTTAAAGAAAATAAAAAACTAGACTTGGCAGAATTCAATAGGTTTTTCCTAGGTTTATTTTGCAGATGTGTAAAGTCTGCTCGTGGACAACTGATATTTGAACTCTATATTGTTTTTTAAACTACCTTTAGCTCTTCTAAATGTTTGAGACCCAGCTAAAAGTCTTATTGCAGACTTTTCACTCTCCCCTATATCCTGTAGCTCGAGCAGCAATGCCCAGTTGACCAGATTTTGCACCATTATATCAGCTTAAAAAAATCCATACAACTTCATATTGGATATAATAAATAATAATTTAAATATAATTATTAATGTCCAACTGTCATACTGTAGGTGACATTACTCTCAACTTAAATATTTACCTATACAGAATCAGAATTTTCAGTACAGTATCTGATCCTGAGAGATTCAGCCCTTGAGTCAACTCCAGCTCTATCCAAGGTCAGTGGCAAAATTCCACTGACTTCTAAATCAGATTCTGAAACCTACTGCAATTATATTGAACTCATTGGCATTATTCCAGATTTCTATGAGTATGAAATTGAAGGCAAGTCCATTGTCTCTTTACCAAGCACGACTGTTTTGCACCACTGTAACTCAAAGACATTCATTCATACTGAATCACTACTGTGATAAGAAAGAATGCAGGGTAAAAGTATCATGGCTGTTCATGACAGTTACAGAAGACCTTTCCCACAGGCTAGTGGAGGAATCTAACTCTGATAGAATCATTTTTGTCAGTTAGTAAAGGAACAGTTATTTTGACAGCAAAACATTACAAGCTAGCTTCAGGAGTTTCACTATTTGAAAATCTTTATTCCTATGCTCATTTCTTATTGACACAAGATGATTTGTTATTTTAGAGTGGCCTGGCACACCTATCTGAAGCCATTTCAGTTGCATTTACTAGTTCATTCCTATTGAACTAAGTCAAAACTAGATAAAGAAATATTTATAACTAAATGTTTTAAGTTGTATAACTGATGTAGGGTCTTAGGCTATGTCTACACTTGTAAAGTTAAGTCAACTCTGTTAAGTCGACCTTAAGTAAACTTAGAGTGGCTACACTTTAAGTTGATTTAAGTCAACCTTGTTAAGTTGACTTAACAGTAGACACAGCTGTCCACACTGGCTTTAAGTTGACTTAATAAGGTCGCCTTAGCGCTATTCCCCATCCACACTGGCTTGAAGTCAACCTAAGAGGTTGACTTAAGGCTTAAGTTGACCTTCAGAGGTGGTGGTAAGTCAACTTAAGCTGCTAATAAGTTGACTTAAGGAAGCTCTTGAGTCAACTTAATAAAAGCCCAGTGTGGACGTGGCTTTGTGTAGGTCAGTGGTCGGCAAACCGCGGCTCGCGAGCCACAAGCGGCTCTTTAGCCCCTTGAATTTGGCTCTTCCAGGTGCGAGCCTTGTTCCCTTTAAATGCAGACTACTGCTGCAGCTGGGCTGGGGAGATTCAATTCTCCCGCCCTGAGCATGCGCAGACAGAGCGTGCTCAGGGTGGGAGCGGCCTGGCCGAGAAGCAGCTCTGCTGGCCGTCCCTGCAGCTGCGAGCCTCCGGCCAGGTAAGGGGGCTGGAGGGAGGCCTGGAGAGGGGTGGGGGGATGAGGAGAGTGGGTGGGGGGGGCGCGAGGAGACTGGCTGCCGCCTGGAGAGGGGTGGAGGGAACATGGGGAGAAGGAGACTGGTGGGCAGTGTTCCCGGTAAGCTGCGCGGGTGCGTGGCCGCGCAGCAGTAAGGGACCCCCGCGCAGTCCGGCAGCCCCCGCTGCTCCCTCCAACCCCCGGGGCAGTGGCTCTGCCGTGGCACACCCAGCCTGTGCCCAGCCTCTGAGCTGGCCGTCCCCGCCCCCAGGGTGCGACAGGCAGGCTCGGCTCAGGAGCGCGGGTCTGCCTGCCTGCCCCACGTGGCTGGGGCAGGGAGGTGGCTGCGGCCGCGGCGGGCTCCCGGGGTCCCGCCCGCCATCTGCCTCCTTCCCGGGGCCGGGGCCGCGCTAATCCTCGGCCTCCCAGCACGGGGCCAGGATCAGCCTCCGGGGCTGGGATCTTCTCCGCCCCACCGGCGGCTTCCCGGAGCCTCCCCCGCCAGGGGCCTTGACTTTTCTTTCTTGCTTTCTTTGCCTGCTTGCTTTCTTGCTTTCTTTGCCTTCTTGCCTGCTTTCTTTCTTTTTCTTTCTTTCTTTGCCTGCTTTCTTTCTTTGCCTGCTTTCTTGCTTTCTTTCATTGCC
>ML685763.1:8434343-8505463 GCA_007922175.1 Pelusios castaneus | reverse complement strand
TGCCTGCTTTCTTTCTTTCTTGCTTTCTTTGCCTGCTTTCTTGCTTTCTTGCTTTGCCTGCTTGCTTGCTTGCTTGCTTTCTTTCTTTGCCTGCTTGCTTGCCTGCTTGCTTTCTTTGCCTGCCCGCCCGGCCTGCCTGCCTGCCCGCCCGCCCCACCCGGCCTGCCTTCTCTCCCTTTCTCTTTTTTCCTTCTCTCTTTTTCTCTCTGCCCTCCTTTCCCTTCTCTTCCCTGCCTTCCTTTCTTTTTTTTCTTTTTCTCTTCGTCTTTTACACAAATACGGGAAACATTGTGGAGTGAAAGAAGATGTAGTGTCGAGAATTGAGAAAGGTATGTTGAGATGGTTAGGAATACCCTTATTAAGTTAATAACAATGTACCTTCCTATATATTTTAAGTTTAAAAAATTTGGCACTCCAAAGAAATTTCAATCACTGTTTTGTTGATATTTGGCTCAGTTGACTAATAAGTTTGCCCACCACTGGTGTAGGTTAACTTAAGCGTCCTAAAGTCGACCTAAGTTGCCTGTGTACACGCACCCTTAAAGAGCCTGAATGAGTTCAGGATTGCTGTGGCTGATCACAATCTGTCCCGTCATGTCCCCCAACTTATACTATTAGGAGAGTGCAGAGATGCAGGGAGTGGATACAGTGTAAGTGCACCAATAGGAAGTTTCCTTTCAACAAGACAATTCTCTGCTGGGCATTCGCAGATAGGTTATGGCCCCTTTGTGCCACCTGTGCTAAGAGGCCATAAACCAGGCTGTCACTCTAGCTCTGTAACTTTTATCAAATCATTTATTTGCATTCTGGGAAAAACAGAATAGTTCAGTGTCAGAGCTGCATGCAATGTGTTCACACACAGTGCCATAACTGGACTCCAGTAGAACAGATGATAGGAATGACCCCAGAAAACTAACAATTTATGAGAGATGATTGCACAGACTGTATGTTTAGGGCCAAAGGATGCTTCTATACATCCCCTCTACCCCTGCTATGTGTCTAGCAGACACTACCCACAGCACTCTTTATTCATTCAGAAAGAAGGAGGAGTGTAAGCAGTTTCTACTTCGAAGGTTGCTTGCAAAAGAACTTTCTGAAGCTGCTACCCAACTTTCCATTGGTGCTCACCTTTGTCATGTGTGATCAACAGACCCTATAGAATAGAAATCTGTGAGTAGACCTGCTGATGCACCTTGGTTTGTATTTCCTGGCACTCCGTACCTCAAAGTAGGAGCTTGGAATCCCCACATTCACCATTGTGATATGGTAACAATACGTTTTGTATGAAGTATGCCTTGTGAGGTATCATTTTAAAAGTCAAATCTATTGAACATTAATATCCTGTTGGATTGTATGTGATGTCATATGTGAGGTGACGTTATGAAGTACTGCTATATGTGTTACTGAAATATGTTGTGAGAAGTTGGGAGATGCCCACTGCCAACCTTTCAACTGCAACAAAGAAGCAGTCGGGCATGTGCTGGAGGCCCATTAAAGGGAGCAGACTCTCCTAATGGCCATCCCAGAGAGAGCATACAGGCAATGAAGACTGTTTGACCAATAGGGACTGCCTAATTCCTACATCTCAGCAAGGATCCTTCTATCTAGCAAGCTGGAAGAAGGTATTACCAAAAAATAAAAAAATAAAAAAAAATAAAAAAAAGAGAGAGAGAGAGAGAAGAGAATGAGAGACAGTGACATCACTAACAAAGACTTTGAACTGGAGTCCCAGGCTGGAAGGTAATCCCAGCCTCTATACTGGGGAACTATAACCTGCTTGTACCATTTTCCAGGGTGTGATTGTTTGAGTCAACTGCTGCTTAGACTAAAAGTTAGGGACTTAAGAAAATAAAAGGTAAACATGCATTCTAAGGTAACTATCTGACCTTTATACCCGCTACTAATAATCTATCTTTCTTTCTCTAGTTAATAAAGCAATTTTATATTTTACCTAAAACAGTACATTTTGATTGAAGGGCTTGGGAAAGCTCAGCCCAGGATAACAAGGGCTGTTGCGTGTCCACTGCCCTTCTGTCAGAGTGGCAAACTAGGCAATAAGCTTTCATGGGCCAGACTTCTGACCAGTGCAAAACCATACAGTTCTGGAGTGCAAGGCTGGTGAGCTGGGGGCAACTGGCTGGAGCCTCGCTATTGTTGGTTCATGAGAGACTGGGAAATCATTCATGCAACTCAAGGTCTGTCCCTGCCTTTGTAAATGGAGTATCTGCCTCAGGGTTGTAGCTTGATATCGGCACCATAGTGTCAGAGGCAGCCCACATAGTGTGTTTGGAAGGCTCAGCAGTTCCACAGTCCAGGTTGCACCTCAGGAACCCGGTTACAGAGTTTTTATTCAATTCTTTGAGAGCTTGTACCATCACCACAGGAGAAGACGCATGAAAAGTAAAATTTACCTGAAATGACAGGACTCAATAGTATAAGTTAGACTGTGACCACCACAACAGTGGTGCAAATTCAGAAGAATTCCACTGACTTCCGTCACCATACTGCAATTTGTAGCAGATCAGCAACTGATCTTGAAAGCAACTCATAATACAGCATTTCTTCATTTCAATGAGCTTTTTAAAATGCCACTTGGTGGATTTTGCCTTTTCACTAAGAAAGCAGAGTAGTAAACATAGTCTGTCTTTTCTTTATAAAACTAAGAATTCTCATGAAAGAGCCAGCTGATGGAAATCTGCCCCCAGAACAAGTATATTTTAAACAGTTGCATTGTATATACTCACTTCCCTTTGTAAAGCACAAGTGTTGTTCATTTGCATTATGTTTGTTCATAGGCCCCTTCTGTCTCAGTGTTAAAACACTGTTTTCAATAAATTGGTGCAGTATTTACTGTAGATGGTAAAAGTCAAAGTTCTCTGTTTATGACTCCACTAGAAACCTTTTGTTCCATTATTTGACTGCTTGGGATATCTGAGAAGGAAAATGTATTGATAATTATTTTCCCTAGAAATTCAGGGCAGAATAATCACATCAAATCATTTCAGCTAGTTCATGCACTTTGTTATTTGTTCTGTTGGTCCATTTTGTCAGGATGGCCATCACATTCAATATCCTTCTTATATTAGCATCCTGCAGTAATGTATTTAAGTTGGGTATGTTATTATATTTTTGTATTAAGTACAAAAATAATAGAATGAGATGCAAGATAACGAAATATAAAATGCATGGGGTTATTAAGCCCAGGATTTGTTTCTCTTACATGTTTGCTGATTTTAATGTAACTCAGCAGCAGATTCAAAATACAATACAATACAATTTACTTATTAAAGGCCATATCCCAGAGCCAGCAGTCCCAGAAGTGTAGAATCCTTAGTAGTTCATTGGCCCAGACAGGCTCTGTGGAAACAGATGGAAAATCCCAACAAAAAGGAGCTGGGCCTCTTTCTCCTTGTAGAGAGGAAAAGAGAGGGCTATGCATTCTTACCTGGTCACCCATCCTCTACTTCTCTAAAAAGGTGGAGTCAGACTCCATCTATCCCAAATGTCATGATAATTGGCAATCGAGTCCTAGGAACCAACATCTCTATAAGACATATGCATATACTTCACTTCCCCCAACATCTATAGAAGTGGGTTAATTCTTCTACTCACTGACAGGAAGCTAGGAAGAGTGACTACAGACTCGGGCAAAATCCTTCCTTAGACCATGGCACTAAAGCATGACTTAAAAGCAGAGTAGGCATACTGCAGGTTCAACAAATCCTGGGCACCAGGTTGCCATGGTACCCAGGATTTTGCCCCTGGCACCTAGCTGTGCCATGGTAGCCAGAGAACTGAATGCCCCCGGTACCTAAAAAAGAGCCGGCAGTGCTGAGACTTTCAGGACTGCTACCGCTCTTCCTGACCTCCTCCACCACCCATCACCACCGAAAGCACCCCTGGCAGCAGCTTTTTTCAGCAGCAGGGGGCCCTTCACTGCCACATACATAGGCACCTTAGGCTTTACACTGGCTCCTAGGCGTGCAGCACATTTGTTGAAGCCTGGCATAATGGCTTCAGCAAGTATGCCAAATTAGGATTTCAGGTGCTTTCCTAATTATTAAAGAAGAAAAACCTAGCAGAGTGCAGAATGAAGTGTGATTATTTTCAACTGGTTTCAATCTTATTTTGATTTGTGTTAGTCCATTATATTTTTTCACATCTTATTATACTTTCCTGAAAACACAGTAAATCTAGTCTTTGTTCAAACATTAAAATCTGTAATAAATACATACACACTAACAAAGATGACTTTTGAATGATAAATGCAGAAATTCTTGTGGGAGGGGTTTTTTTTCCCCATTTTAATGTTATTTAGTAGATGGGATTAGACTAAAATGTTGCACCTATTTAAAAAGCAAAAAACAGGACATGACAGATAATCAATTATTCCCTCTTCAACTTTTATAGCATTAGAAACAGAATCAGAAACTTACCTACCCACTTTTTATTGCCACCAAAACTATACAGTTAATCATGCTTGCTGTGACCTTTTACTGCCCACGAGCAAGGGGATTAGAGCAATGTCCTGATTCTGCTACATTCTTTGGTAAACTAGAATGCATGTTCCCCATGTGGGCTTAAATGAAAGCCAGGGTCACACTGGTCATTTGTAGCACTGTGAAATGAATGTACAGATACTATGCAAGGGGTAATGTAGATAAACTTTAGAACATATTGTGGTGAACATGGTGTGCACAGTTACTGCAAGTCCTGCACATCCTCCCCAGCAGCTAGCTGGGGTGTAGCTCCCCCCCTTCCAGACTGCCAGTACGATGGTTCCTAGTCCAAACTCTCTATCCTGCAGGCTGCTGGGCCTATGGGCCCTTAGGCCCACCTGGATAGGCTTGCCCCGATTGCCTTTACATTCCAGGTGCCATCTGTAATAGCTACAGATTAGCTTCACCTGGCTCTGCTTCTACTCCAATGTCTTACCAAACCTCCACTCCTAGCTCCATACCCAAACTCCACACTGCCTGGCTGCAACTGGGGCTTTTCAACTAGTGTGGCTAATTAGCCTTATTGGTCTCAGGTGCCCTAACTGACTGATCCTGGGGCTAATATATCTGCCCTCCTCTCCCCGCCTTACAGCCATCAAACCCAGCACTGTCACAATACTTTTCAGTATATGTCAAAGCAGAGTCAATAACAGGTTTCTTGTCAGAAAAGAAATTACTATTTTCTCTCTCTCTCTCTGTCAGTACAAGTTCTCTCTCATTTACAGTGGGTCTCCCATCACCCATCAAAGCTAAATGCAGATGAAGTATTGTGAGAATGTCAACAAGGAACCAAGAGGCATAAAAACACAATGGAGAAAGAGAACATTATCTTGAGATACACTTTGAAAGGGTTGCTGACTGTATTTAGGAAATAAAGGTGACACCCGTCTCCCCCTCCCACTCTAGCATGCACCTAGGAAGCAAAAAGCATCATGATTAATGTCATGAAAAATAGGATCACAACCAGCCTTGGCTGAAACAATACAGAGGATTTTGGTGATATGCTCCTTTAGACAGCAAGTTATCCTGTTTAGATTATTAAGAGCATGTTATGATTTTGTGTGCAACTTATTTCCATTTTTCCTACTCACACTTTCTCAAAATCTTTAATAATTATTTTTGTTTTCCTGTAAATATATCTAAGTGTGGTGATATTAAACAAGGTACTGATCCTGAGTAGAATCATAGAAGCTGCTGTGGATGCTGTTCCCTTGCAGGCAAGAGGCCTGATATTTCTGTAGGTGTGCAATGGATAAGAGGCTGAGAACTAGAGGTGCTCATTTCAAAAGGGCTAGGATTGGGTGCATGTATTACCAACCCCCACGACTAAGTACAATCTAGTAGTGCCTGGAGAAGAGTGCTTGGATGGCTAACAGGCTAGTAGTGTCAGGGAACTGACACAGTTAAGCACAAGCAAATCTCCCTGATGGAGGGAGCTAACAAGGTGACACTGAATCCTGGGCACCCCAAGAACCATCACACCTGCACATGCTTTCTTTGACATACTGGCTATGTCTATACTAGGAAAAGTTAAGTCGACTTTATTAAGGCGATTTAATAAGGTCGACTTTAAGTCGACCTCATTAAGTCGACTTAACATGTCCACACTAGCATTAAGTCCACTTAATAAAGTCAATTTAAGGGCTACTCCACGTCCACACTAGCCTTAAGTTGATTTAAGGCTTAAGTCAACCTAGAGAGGGGAAGTTATTAAGTCGACTTAAGGAATTTCTTAAATTGACCTAATGAAAGTCCAGTGTGGCCGTGGAGTAATTTAGGTCGACTTAAGCATCCTTAAGTCAACCTAAATTGCTAGAAAAAGAATTAAATTTACTTGTGGAAAGTGCAAGGATAAACACCAGGGAGAGAGAGGAATTATTTAAGCTCAGCGTCAATGTGGACAAAACAACCAATGGATATAAAATGGCCATCAGGAAGTTTAGACTTGAAATTAGACATAGGCTTCTAAATAGGTTTCACTCTATGGCTGCGTCTACACTTGTAAATTAAGTCGACTTAAGCTTGGCTTAAGTCGACTTAATGTGCCCTGCATCTACACTGCACTTTGCTTAAGTCGATTTAAGGAAAATAAAGTCGACTTAATGAAAATTAAGTCGACTTTATTAAACCACCTTTCTAATCGACCTAAGGCTTAATTCGACTTTCTAAAGTCGAATTAAGCCAGTGTAGCCCTGGGGTAGCCCTAAGTCGACTTAGGGCTACCCCAGGACTACACCAATGCCCTCCCTGCCGGGGGGGGTCACAGGGGGAGCCTGGCATGCCCTCCAAAGGGCAGGGCATGTGGGCACAGTGTGACACTGTCTGGATTTAGGGAAGCATTTATGATATTATTTTCTATGGATATCTCATAAATGCTCTATAATCCATAGGAACTATGTCATGTTTGGTATCAATAGAAAGGTAGTAATTTGCTGGGAATGATTATATAGTTTATGTCTAGGAATTCTATTTTGATTAGAAGTTAAGAATTTGATGTTATATCCATACTTTAACTTGTTATATCCATACTTTAACTTGTGTCCTTCTGGAGAAATGTCTTAGACGGGAGGGTGTGAACAACCATTGTCTCCTTAATGTTTAGGAATTTTCCAGGTAGAACGGTCCCAGGGAGTATCCTGATGAGCCATTGAGGACATAAAGAATACAACCATTGTATCCTTAATGGCTCATCAGTTCATATTGCTGTGTGAGTGAATTCTTTTTAGCATTCGGGCTTCTCAAATCCTTTCTGCCCCGATCCAGCATGGTGGTCAGTTCCTGGGGAGCACTGGGCAAGATTTGCCCCTCAGGACATAGACTGGTACGGTACAGAATAAACAATATGATGCCATATGAAACCAGAGTGGCAGGTGGTCATTGCAGCAGAAATTGATGTTAAATTTACTTCCACTGCTATCTGTCAACAGGCTATTTGAGGCTCGTCTATATTTTTATCCTTCCTGCCAGTCTGAGTTACTAGTTCTGAGGATGATTATTGCAAATTAATGATAAAGATAATAGCAAAATAGGCTTCCTTCCAGTGACTGGAAACATGTATTTTGGAAGCAGGTTGCTCCAATAGTTTACAGCAGCCAGAAATTAGAGGACTGCAAGAATCAAATCTTGCTATTTATGTATTAGACAGGAGACAAAGGAACAGATGTTCCTGCTACCATTTCAATAAAAGGAATGATTCTATCATTTCATTACAGCTATTTTAGGGGTCTGTAAATAGATGCAAGTAAAATAACCAGGACAGATGAACTTATGTTGGTTCTTGTGTGTAATGCCACTGGGGTTACAGATTTTACATGATGTGGTTTATGCTAATTTTAGTTATATTAGGTTTAAAAAAATAATAGTCCCAGTCCTGAAATTTTATACTGAGCTTAATCCACCAAGATACTGAGCTCTGATTAATTGTCATGTGTTGGTCCAGAAATTGACAGAATGTTCATTTTCTTGCAAATGCTAAACCTTGTTCATTTAGAGATTTCCTTAACAAAATTGCTTCATGCCTACGTCATAATTGAGTATCATTGCATGCAGCAACTACAGACAAAATCTTTTTTATGCCTCAATCCTGCAAGCACTTGTTTTTACATACACCACTCTCCAACCTCATGTCTTCACAAAGCCACAGTGAAGTCAATGGATTCTTCTCTTGCACAGCAATTTACAGAATCAGGATTTTAGTTTGTTGGTCTAAATTCTGCCATCACTCTTCCTAGGATGGAAGATTTAGAAGTAGTAGGGCTTATTTAAAGCATTCTTGCACTAATGAAGCTATACAAAGCTGCAGGACAACCTGAAAAGGCATTACAAAACATTTAGCTTATGATAATAAAACACATTGAAAAAACAAAAGGTGGAAGAGAAGGGCGGGCACACACAAAGCACACACACACAGAGATCTAATGGAGTTCTTATCTACAAGGAAGTCCCTCTTAATGATTGATACATTACCAATCTTTTTTAAAGGGTGTTGAATTCTTATAGCTCTAATTTCTTTCAGTTGGGAATGAAGGCACTAAGACTGAGGTTGAGGGCCTAAACAAATTTTGCAATGTGATTATATTTAAAATGTCTAAGTAATTGTACTATATTGGTATCATGTTAGCATCCAGAGCCCCAGTCCAAGATCCTACTCTGCTGTGCTAGTCCTGTATAAGGAAACCCCTAAAATCTTACGGTCCCAGTCTGCCATGTCTGAACTAGCCACTATATACCAAGATGATGATGAGCAGTACATTATATATACAGCTAGAAAAGGACTTCAGATGTCTTCACTTCTTGCAGGTTTAAAAAACAGTTTTGTTTATGTTTTAAGAGGAAATGTTATTTTACTTTCAGCTCCTCTACAGTTTAGTGTTCTGGGTATGCCACATTCAAGTACAGGATAACAAACACAAACCCACAGCTAATATGCGTAAGCTGTGTTCAAACCTGTGATCACCATACTGCTAGAAGACATTCCTTAGTGTTGATCTGCTTGTGCTTTTAAGATATTAAGTTTTTAAAAAAGCAAGTTGATTAATGTTTTCCCTTTTGGTTTATTTTTATGAGTCACTCCACTAAGTATTTGCATTAGCAGATCTCCTGCTGCCATAACCATGTTTGTTTAGTCACCGTGCCTCTTGGAAAGTGCAATAAAGTCGAATTATTCTGGGTCTCCTTTTGTGTTTCACTAAATGTTAGTCTTTAAAAAGTAAACAGTTGATTAAACACCCAGTTCTGCAACCCTTGCGTGAGCCACACTGAAGTAAGTGGGACTACTTGCTTGGGTAAGAGTTGCAGAAGCAGATTAAGGTTTTATTGTTGCTCTTTGTGTCTTCCCCTGCTCCATCTGTATTAAAATACAGGCCAAATAAGAAAATAGTTGGAATATCACTATAATCAAGTTTAAAGTGCAAAGCATTTATTTATGCTTGAAAATACAAAGCTATTGGATACTGAACTATTTCTAAAACAAAAAAAAAGTAACCTATCATTACTATTTAGTTTAAGCCACTACAGAAAAAAATTGTATTTCAATCTTAAATTTAGAAGAAGGTCTTTAACATTTTAGAGATGCTTCATATTAGAAGCCAGTATCTTAACCAGAACTGGAATTGCCTAACTTCTACAAAACAATGTAATGAAAGGTCTTGCTGCCTGATTATGTGAGAATGGGATTATAGGCAAGGTTGTGGATATGCTGACCAGCATCACCAGTAGAAGCTCAGTCTAAAGGAAATTGAGAAGTTCCTAGCCTTCTCCATATCCCTTTTTCAGGGTGTCCATCCACTCTCTGTTCAACCTTCTGAATCTTTTTCATATTGTTTACTCTCTCAACAAAGAGTTAGTTTCCCACCTCTTCCCCTAGTATTGCAAGTATAAGGAAACCAAAAGGGAAACTCTTAACAGAGTACAAAAAGGGTACTACATTAAAATGGAAAAAAAGCCTCCATGCTTACCTGTTCACAAGATAGGCTGTTTCAGACCAGAGAGCTTCTGTAACTGAGAGTCTGGGTTTCAAGCGAAGCATTTGTAATGGAAGTTCTTCAGAATGGTGCTACTTTTGCCAAATCAGGTGTTAATGATGTGTTTCCGTGTCTTCAGTTGATGCAATGGCTGATGGGAGAAAAAGGAGTGTTTACAGACTATAAATGGTTTCATGAGGCTTAACAAATTTTAATATGTCTGAGAACATATTGGTTATAGAGTTAGGACCTATGCAAGTTTGTCTTAAACTGCGGTACTACTCTGAAAAGTGACTATGTATAAATAGTATCTTTTTACTGACCACATCTGTTCCCTGTTTGAAATCAGAGTTGCATCTGCTGGCTTCGGTAACAAAAACACTTTTTTATTACTTCTTATTCCTGCAGTACCAAAACAACTCAGGAAGAGTGAGCTACATCCTTGTTTGTCTGTCATCAACAGAGCTATGTTGATAGTTAACTATGTGTGATCATTAAAAAGCTAATCAGTTACATATGTCATGATCAGCTGGTGAAGAGAAGGTTAAGGTATAACTTGTAGAACCTTTATCAACATTGCTTAATTTGTGCCAGCTCTTAACCCCGGCACCTCTAGGTTTAGTAGTTCATAGCCCTGGCACTGAACTTCTCCTGATACAAATCCTGGATGGTTATGCATAATATTAGTTCTCTCTCTCTCTCTCACTCTCTCTCTTTTATGTTATGTTACCTAGTAAATCAATATATTAATTAACATAATCAGCTCCTCCTACAATTTTTCAGAACAAGATAAATCCAAAAATTTCACACCAACATACACTGACATTAAAACCTGTTTTAAAAAAACTTGGGGCCACATTGTACCATTGATTTTAAAACTGAAACCTCACTTGAAGAGATTAACAAATATGTCCCATAACACTCAACATTTCCAGCTCACTATTAGTTTTAAATACACATGCTAAATAATTTTCTGATATAGCTAGGCATGTTCTATTGAATGTGTAATCAGCAGCACTACAACCATCAGGGGCAGAGTTCTACCTCTCTGTGCTGTTATTAAATATAATGAATAAAGCACTCAAGTTTCCTATACTGTCTTGCATAAGGTGAATCAGCATAGATTCCATATCTTTGAAAAGAAACTTTTGGAGTGATATTTAGTGCTTCTCTCTTTTCTTCCCTTCAAAACTTTCAGGAGTCTCCTAGGTTAAAGTTTAAGGAAGTTTTTGTTCTAGACAGAATAAATGTGTGGTCCAAACTGCAGTGTGCTTGCCATATAGCTAACCCAAAGTGTTGGGGTGTTTTTGTTTTTAAATTAGGAAATCTGCATGGAGACTGTTTGACTTGTGCAAGTGTCAAGGTTTACCATGCAATGTTTCTCTATAGTGCTCACTATTCAGCTGACTGATGTGGTACATAAACTGAGAAGGATCCAGGATCAGATTCCTTCCTTCCAAGGTTAGTTGGGGATATTAGAATATTTAAGTAGTCTTTATAATATTGTGAACACACAGAGGATGGCCACATTGTTTCATTTTCAGCAAGTGTTGGGGGAGTTGTCAAAGAGGCTTAGCAAAGAGCTATCATTATCTTCACTTTACAGGTAAGAAAATGGATGCAGGAAGAGGTGAAGTGACTCACACAAGATCACCCAGCAGGCCAGTGACAGAACTAGGAATAGAATACAAGTCTTCTGAGTCTCCCACTAGTGCGCTACCCATAAAACTTCCCATTGCCTTCCACATGAATATATTTTTTGTAACAAACAACGTTTTGGAATTATTTCAAAACCAAAAGTTGTCTATAAACAAAAGACCACTTTTTTTTTAACTGTAAGGAGTTATAACAACTTCTAGAATTAGGTCATCAATAGGGCTTGCCCTAGAACCTTCATCTCTGTAGCACGTTTCTACCACTTCACCTAGAAGAATAGTCCTCCTTTGACAGGCAGAAATCATAGACTATTATTCTCAGCCACCAAAGAAAGACATAACACACACTCTGCAAACATAGTACATGGAGTCAGGAAACATTTTTGCTAAGAATAGAAACCAAGGGCAAAAACTTTTAAATGAAAGTGTGACTAGGACTTGCTCCTTGATCACAGAAGGAGAAAAGTAGGTGTTTCCTATGGCTTTAGCACAATAAGCCCCAGGAGAAACATGGAGAGAGAATTTATTACCAAAAGGTTGAATTTGGCACTTTTGTCAAGTGCATGCACCCAACCCTTTTCCTACTGAGCCATAGGTTCCCATGACTGGTACAGATTATGATTACTGCTAGAAGAGCAGGGGACATTTTAGTACAAAACAAAAGGACAGCACTAAACCACCACACCTATGACTTATCATAGATACATTGCCTGGGCCATCTCCACCAAAGTCTGAAATTGGATGTGAGAACTGCAGAGGACTGAAGGGTATCTCCAATATAGGATACTGGAACACCAGTGTAACTTTTTACAGAAAATTCATAACAAGTTAGTCTTGCCCTACAGTAACTTCTGCTCTGCAATTTATATACTTCATAGGTTTATACTATGTATGTGTCAGTGGTTTTAAATGCACTCAGGTAACAAGCAGCATTATTTGTCATGCACACTGTATATCCATAGCCTCTGCCCAATAGCAGGTGTAACTCACTAGCTAATTGTTTGTGTAGTGGCTAGATCCCTAAGAATAAACATCTGTTATTACTAGAAGCAAACAGAGCTACTTTTTTTCAGTCGGGTGCTAGGGGGCTGTGCCTTGGAGTCCCTAGGTTTAATGCCTGCTGAGAATAGCAGACTCCAGGAGGTCAGCAGTGGACCATCTCCATCCACAACAAACCCAACTTGCACTTCAGTCACTTTTCTGAGATGTACACACCAGACTCTGATGATGTAACATGGCCCCCTAAAGGCAAGATGTTACCTTAATTATCTGCTTACAACTCCCATTACCATTAATGAGAATTTAATCTACTAAACAAGAGATGAATATACCTTTAGAGAAGTCATGCCCTCAAAATGATTACAACTAATGTGAGCTCCTACAATAAAGCCTATTCCTAAACTCATTTGGTAGTGCAGCAATTGACAGTTAAACTGCTGATTACAATTGTCATCTACTTTGTTAATGGCTCACATACGATTTAGCATAATCACTACTGTATTATTCTGCCAGTATAGCCCATTGCCATTTTTCTGCTACGCTTTTCTTTCTGGTAGGCTGTAATTATTTCCCTCCCCACCAATTCCAGTCTCAACATTATATTTCTGGGATGTATTTATCATAACTATTTGAAAAAGAAGCCTGTTAAAAGTGTCTTAATATATGATTGTCCTGAGTCTAAATGTGCAGTTGCTGGTTATTTTACCCTCTCATATTAAACCTTTGGCATTAAGCCTTTTGTCTATAATTCACAGGAGCTATTGCCCAGGATGTCAAGAACACTATTTCTATTAGCAGTTTTAAAGGCACTGTAGAGTTCTAAATTTTTTATCTGGTGAACTGACACTTTATCACACAGTCTTCACTAATCACATTTTAACAGCATTTGGAGTCCTCTTTCACAGGAGAAGTGCTCTGTAAATAAAGATTGATTCTTGTTAACCAGCCACACCCAGTCATATTTTTCTAACCTTTGCTGTAGAAATCCCAGAATCTAGTCTAAAAATAGAAAAGAACAATCTATAAATAGACATGATTTTAAAAGCTGTTAAAATACCCTCTAAACACTACTAGTCTGAAATAAAATACTGTGTTTATTAGATGTTTTGAGGGAATGGGAAATTACATAGCTGGAAAAATATTCCCATAAAATGAAGAGGTGTGGAAATTCTTGTGGTGCCATCTTCTGCACCCACTTTTCCCAAAAAATTTTTGATGACGCCACTGACTTATAATCAGGCCTTCCAACATTTCATATGGCTAAAGTGGGAAGCTGTAACCCTGTGTGCCAAGTCACAATGCTACTTGCTATGGGGGCCAGCCCAAACATGTGGCATGAGACACACTGCCCCTTCATCACACCTTGGGCAGCCCTGAATGCATGAAATGTTGCAGTTTAAAAGAGACAGAGAAATTTGGGGGACAGAGCGAGACAGGTCTGTGAAATCCAGTCTTGTATTCTGCATCGGCTTTTCCTGGATAGAGTGACCAGACAGCATGTGTGAAAAATCAAGAGTGGGGTCGGGGGGTTGAGTAAATAGGCATCTAAGACAAAACACCAAATATTGGTACTGTCCCTATAAAATCAGGGCATCTGGTCACGCTACTTGAAATTCTAGGGAGACTCAAGCCAGCATTTCCAGCCCTTGCCCCCCAGAGTGCTGCGGTTCCCGCCATCTCCTGCACCGGTTTGGCACAGAAACTCTCTGACCCGCAGCCAGTGGTTTGTCTGGGTCATTTGCTGGGGCAAGAGAGAGCCACCCGCCAGTCCTGCAGAACGGCACATTTGCATGTACACAGCCCTCCCAAAACACAGCGTGGGGGAGAAGGGACCACAGGGTGGGACTGCGGCTGCTCAGCTGCGTTGCTTCAATGGACGTCAGCTCGGGTTTGCCCCCTTGCCCGGGGAGGAAAGCATCGCTTCGCAGCGCGCAGTGCGCACCCAGCGCCCGGGGAGCGGCGCTCGCTTGGTTTCCAGGCGGAGTCTCGCTTGCCCCGAGCTCTCCGTGTTGCCCGGGCGAGCAGCCTCTGGTTCCTGTTGCTATGGGGACAAAGACGCGGCTGGCTGGCCCTGGCGGTGGCCTGCGCGCGTGCGTTTCCTCCTCGCGCCTGCGAGGGGGGAAGGAGGGAAAAGACCCCGAGGCAGCAAGCGCGCGACCTTCCCCGGGCCGGGGGACTGAGTGACCCATGGCAGCAGCCGGCGCAGCTCCCCCAGGTAACCGGCCCTGCACGGCCGAGCGCAGTCTGCCGCCCCCCGCTTTCCTTTGGTGCAGAACGAGGCACCCTCGCTTTAAATGTAAAGGGGAGAGCAGCTGGAATGGGAGCAAAAATTCCCCGCTCACTTCCCGGTGCGCCGATGAGTTGTATTTTCACTTAGTCGCACTGACATGTCCGGTGGGAGCTGCAGGGGCAGGAGAGAAATAGGAGCAGCTGCCATGGGGAGAGGGGTTTCTGGCTCTGCTCGCAGCCTCAGGTTTTTCAGCTGCTGAAATTCATTGCAAATCCCCCCCGCCCCACGTGTGTGGTGCTGGCTTTAAAATGAGTGGAGCAATTGTGCTGCAAAATGGGGGAGAAGGGCTCAGACTCACAAAGGGATTTAGGTGCCTAACTGCCACTGTAAGCACTCCCTAAATCCAAAATTTAGATCCACAAAACTCTTGCACTGGTGCTATCTAAACTTCTAGGTGCCTTAATTCCCTCTTCCCTTAAATTTATGCCAGTCAAGTCCCCTGGTGCCTGAATTTATCCTGGTGGGCACACAGCCACCTCTGACCCAATACTGAATGCCTAGATCACACCTATACCCCAGCAAGATTCATAAAGTAGATGTTCCCTCTTCCGGTCCAGTCCAGTAGTGTTCCCAGGGCAACCGTTCACCTCCACCCCACAAAAAAAAACCCCAAAATTATACTCCTAGAAAAAGAGTGAGTTGTGGAGCCCCACACAGTCCCTAATGCATTCATTTACAATATGGTACATCTAGGTTCAAATCCTTCCTCTGCCTGATGTCAAGCTGGGATTTGAATGCAAGTTTCCCATGTCTCACAAGAGTGCCCCAACCACTGTGCTGCAGGGTGCACTGGGGGCCATGCCTTGCTCTTATTCATGCAATCTCTTCAGTTGGATCTGGGTATAACTAACTAGTCATTGGTCCAGAGGGCATCTGTGAGAATGGTTTTATAGCCTGGTAGTTAGATGGGGGAGACAGGCAGGCTCTGCTCCAATGAAGTTAATTTTTTTACAAAAAGAACAGTTTCATCAGGAAATATTAAAAGTGCAACATATCAGAATATCCTATAGATTATTGGGTAAGTTTTTCACCTGGGACCTAGGAAGTCTTTGTCCAAGCCCCTACTCTACATGAGAAAGAGGATGAATTTGAATCTGAGCTTCTTACAGCCTCCTGCAGCGCTCTAACCAATGAGCTGTTGGGAAAAGGAAGAGTGGTGATCTCCTCATTTTTCTGGTGAGAAAGGACTGAGTTGGTTTAGGTGCCTACCTCCAGAAGAGGGTTCATGGCTGTGAAATCTAAGTAGAGGAAAGCACCCGCTGTCGGGCACCTAACTCTTAGGCCATTCCCTCTCCTTGGCATCTCCTATTGGCTAGTTTAGGCATCTACTTGGGTTTTCAGACTTTGGACATCCCAGTCTTAGGTGCATATCTCTCCCAGTTTGTTGTATTGGGAGTGTGGATTTCATGAGGCAATAGGACACCTAGAAAGGTATTGCAGCTCTGAGTCTAGCTATCCCTATTTGCAGCATTCCCTGTAGTTATTAAAGTACTGGTCTTCAACCTTTTTTGGATCAGCGCCCAGTTTTTCAATATTTTCACATTTGCAGTAAGTTTACCACCCACTTACATAAATTGTTACTTTTATAAATTGCCACTGTCGTTAAATTAATTGTTTGTAGTGCCCACCAAAAATCACAAAACGCCCACTAGTGGGAGCTATCGCCCAGGTTGAAGACCACTGTACTAAAGGAATAGTTGGGAAATATTATAAATGCTAAGGTAACGTTACTTAGCTATTTAGGGCAGTTGAAGTGTTTTCAAGGCAACTACTGAAGTAATTATTAATAATCAATTGTACAGAAAAATACTGAAGTATTATTAGGATGACTCATGATTTTTATTGTATCCTTGATATTTAGGCGAAAGACCAATTTGCCTATATGCATTGTTTCATAATTAATTATAACAAAAAAATTACAAAAGATACTAAATCTCATGTTTCAGGACTTAAGCCAATCTGTAACTATTAGAGAGAAAAAGGATGAGATCTAATGTGGGGAGGAGGATCAGATTATCCTACATCTCTGCCTATTGCAGGTCTCTTACACCTTCCTCTGAATTATTGACCTTTATTGGAGACAGGATAGACTAGACTTGATAGATCCTAGGGTTGAATAAGTACAATTTGCATATGTTCCTCTTGTTTATTGTCAGCATATGTCAACAAAGGGAGGGGGCCAAAACTTAATAGTGTTTAAAATTATAAAGTCCCAATTCTTGGGTCTAGCAAAGATATGTTCACAAATGGACTTTATACCACCTTCACAGCTCCCTGATTCTCCAGGTTGTGCCTGGGGCTTGCCCCAGTGGGCTATTCTGTCAACTAGGAGCAGCCAGAGCTCTAGCCATGCCTCCCTAAACTGGGGATTGTCAGAGTGGATAGCATAGAGTCGCTATGCTGGCTTAATGCTATAAAGAGATTCCTCTACTCAGGAGGAATTCTCTGTTGTCCAAATCCACTGGCTTTATGGTCCCTTTTCCCTGGCAGAAGAGATTGTAATTTTTATACTTCGGAAATGAAATCCCTTTTGGTCTGTTTGGTTCTTCTTACTTTGTGATACCTTAAGTCAAGTATCCATCACTAGTATTTATTAGAAAAAAGCCATTTGTTTGGAGCACTATAGGATCCACTGGTACAATGGAGAAGGCTCATGCTTAATGTACTGTAGTAAGTTTCCTGCCAGCCTGGTCAAGTACAAAGTATGCTATTGAAGCAGCATCAATAAAAAACAGTTGTTGTCTTTTTCTTCTTCCCTGCAACCATGTATCTGTTATTTTTTATTGGCACTTCAGTTGTTTCCAGAAGAGCCTATATTACTTGCTCATTGCTATTTGCTGTGAACCAGAGTGGTTCAAATGTGAATTGCTGTATCTGGAGAGGATGCTATGTTCAAGACAGCCACCTTTGATGTTCCACACAGATGCATCAGTTGTAATTTACAATCTTCTAGTTTAAAAATAGAAGAATAGACATAGTAGAGTAATAACAAATAATGGAATATAAAAGGAATAATAGAATATCTATTAAAATAAACTTTGTAGTTCAGGAAGTTTATTGAACACCTCTCCAAAGGGCAATAGATTGTATCTCACTATTAACCTGAGACAGAAACGTTGGAGAACTCCTTACCAAATAAAAGAGAACTCAGTTTAAAAATGGCTTGCTTAGCCCACCTCATTTCTGCATTTTGATCTCATTGACATTGTTATGTCTAATATTGTGTTATAAGAAAGAGAAGTCTATGCCTTACATACCAGAGTTGAACTGGGAAGAAATAAATGGGGAGAACACAGATCTATGTAAAGTCACAGAAAATACTGGAGAACAGTAATATGTTATACATATTAAAACATCCTTTCTCCACACCCTTCAAGCTTCTTGGATTTAATTTCTTTTTAATCTTCTATTTTGCTGTTTTCCAGTAAAAAATAATTAAGTTCAACAAGAACATTTATACTAGCACAGTGGTATCTAGGCAATGGGAGTGGTGGTTGAAATATTAGTAAAGGATTTTGATGTCTACTACTGCATTTAGCTGCTGCCAAGTGGGTTTATTTTTACCTTTATTTCATGGGAACGACTCCCACTTTCAGCCATCAACACCAACCCCTACTGAAAATGAACCAAGCTACACCAATAGAACTTATGCTGGATCAAGCAGAGATAAACTGCACCAAAGACAAGCCTCATCTTTGTCTTTCCTACAGTTCTAGTGTGGCTATGCTGATGTCTGAAACTGGGGCTAACCCACTAGGAGACAAGACTAATTCCCACTGTACGTTACACCTACATGAAAGTCCCTTTCATTGACAGAGTAGACCAAAGAGGCGTTGGAAGTTGGTGGATTATTTTACCAGCCTGTGAAAGAACCAGTGCCATGCCTGAGTCCATTTCCAGCCCTAACCTCAGGGCCCAGTTTATTGTTCAAACACAGAAACTGTTTTGCTTCCACTGCAATCCACAAAACACCCAAACTTTGGTCAAATCCATCAGATTGAACTTCCTGATTGACTTGAATGGGGTCTGTGAAGACCTACTCAGTCTTTTGGGAACTCAATCCCCGAAGACCAGCACCTCAAGTGAAGTAGCGCTGTGTCGAAAGGATGGCATTTCCCTTTGACTCAGTGCAGTGGTCACACCATGGTAAGTAGGCATTAGGCAGTTGACAGGGGTGGATTACCACATGGGCCAATGGGGCACATGCCCTGGGCAGGATGGGCCAGCCCCGAGGTGAGGCTCTGCACTCCCAGCCCGCCCTCCGGGCAGGGCGGGCCAGCACAACTAGTCACTCCACTCCAGGGGTGAGGTGGACCAGCTACGTCCTTGCTGGTCGGCCCCTGGGAGTGGTGGGGCCAACTGGCGCATGCAGACTCTGGTGCTTCTGAGGTGCCTCACTTTAAGCATCCAGATGCCTATCTCCCACATAAGCCACAGAGCGATTCACATGTTAGGAGAAAGGTAAGCGTACAGCTGTCTATGGCATGGGTTCCAGTCTGGTAAGCATGCTCAGAGCCTGCCCACAAGATCAAGTGCCCTTTGAAGTTTGGTCTGAAGAGGTGCTGCTACATACCTTATCAGTTTAGACCCTTGGTTAGCATTTATCTGGGATATGGTAGACCCAGGTTCACATCAATTCTTCCTGCTACAGGCAGAGAAGGGATTTGAACAGGGGGTCTCCCACCTCCCAGAAGGCTGATCTACAGTAGAGGTTCATGTGGGGCACCCTCAATATCCTGTTGAAGCTGTTTCACTAAGGCTAAATAATGAAGAGGGACTGGACCCACCTCCCAGATGGGCATCCTGGACTACAGGCTCTTTCTCTGGAATGACTGTTCCACTGTGGCTAAATAATTAAAAATAAATCATTGGCCAGAGAACTTGAGAATGATCCTGCTGTTCAGTGGAAGGGAAGACAAAGCAGTTATTTACATCTGTAATTCTGTGTACCAGTTAGCCTAGTATCTACATCCTTTTTCTGACCCTGTCAGTCTTTGCTGCTTAGATTGTAAGGTTTTAGAGCACCCTCCGTTGTGGTAAAGAACCGCTACGCAGCACTACAGACGGGAGATGAAGTGGAAGAGGAGAAGCCATGCACCCCCGATGTTGGGAGGATCACAACCATCACACCCAGGAGAAAACGTCGGATTGTGGTGGTTGGAGACTCTCTTCTGAGGGGGACGGAGGCACCCATCTGTCGCCCAGATAAGGCCTCTCGGGAGGTATGCTGCCTGCCAGGGTCCCGTATCCGAGACGTTACGGAGGGATTGTTGAGAATCATCCGTCCCTCTGACTACTACCCCATGCTACTCATCCATGTGGGAACCAATGATACTGTGAGAGGTGACCCTCTGCAGGTCAAAGGGGACTACAGGGCTCTGGGAGCACAGGTGAAGGAGTTTGGTGCACAGGTGGTGTTCTCCTCGATCCTTCCGGTCAAGGGTAGGGGCCCAAGCAGAGACAGATGCATCCTGGAGGTGAATGCCTGGCTGCGGAGATGTGTTACCAGGAGGGCTTTGGCTTCCTCGACCATGGGGTGCTGTTTCAGGAAGAAGGACTGCTAGGCAGAGATGGACTCCACCTATCCAGGAAGGGGAAGAGCGTATTTGGAAGCAGACTGGCTAACCTGGTGAGGAGGGCTTTAAACTAGGTTCGAAGGGGGAAGGTGACCAAGGCCCACAGGTAAGTGAAACTGAGGGAAACCTGGGGGAAGGGATGGAACTTGGGGGGTGCTGGGGCTGTAACAGCAGGAATAAAAGAGAGGGTAGTTGGAACTGGGGGGGGATCAAATAATTGTTTTTTATTTCCTGATGAAGTCATAATACCTCAGGCGAGTGGGGAAGGAGGACACCGGGAGAAATTGCAAGGAGGAAGATGCAACAGGAGGGAGAATCGACAGGGCAAAGTAGGGCAATGGGCCCGGTATCTTAGGTGCCTGTACACAAATGCAAGGAGCCTGGGAAACAAGCAGGAAGAATTGGTAGTACTGGGACAGACAAGGAACTATGATATTATTGGAATAACAGAAACATGGTGGGATAACTTGCATGACTGGAGCACTGCCATGGACTGATATAAATTGTTCAGGAAGGACAGGCAGGGAAGAAGGGGGGGGAGGAGTAGCGCTATATGTAAAAGAGCTGTATGACTGCTCAGAGCTCCACTATGAAAGTGGAAACAAGATGGTTGAAAGTCTGTGGGTTAAGTTTAGGGGAGAATGAAACAAGGGGGATGTTGTGGTGGGTGTCTGCTACAGACCACCAGACCAGAAAGAGGAGGTGGATGAGGCGTTCTATGGACAACTAACAGAAGTTTCCAGATTGTCGCAGGCCCTGGTTCTTATGGGGGACTTCAATTATCCTGACGTCTGCTGGGAAGATAATACAGCAGTGCACAGGCAATCCAGGAAGTTTTTGGAGTATATTGAGGACAACTTCCTAGTACAAATGCTGGAGGAACCAACTAGGGGCCTTGCACCTCTAGACCTATTGCTCACAAACAGAGAAGAATTGATCGGGGAAGTAGAAGTAAATGGCAGCGACCGTGAGATGGTAGAGTTCAGGATCCTGATCAATGGAAGGAAGGAAGGAAAGAAGCAGAACTCACACCCTGGACTTCAGAAAAGCAGATTTTGGCTCCCTTAGGGAGCTGATGGGCAGGGTCCCATGGGAGGCTGATCTGAAGGGCAAAGGTGTCCAAGACAGCTGGCTGTATTTTAAAGAAACCCTGTTAAAGGCACAGGAAGATAACATTCCAATGTGCAGAAAGAACAGCAAATGTGGACGGCGACCAGCGTGGCTTAGCAGGGAACTCTGCGGGGAGCTGAAACATAAAAGGGAAGTTTACAAGAAGTGGAAGCTTGGACAGATGACAAGAGAGGCGTATAAAGATATTGCTCGGGACTGCAGGGATCAAATCAGAAAGGCCAAAGGACAATTGGAGTTGCAGCTAGCAAGAGATGTGAAGGATAACAGAAAGGGGTTCTATAAGTATATCAGCAACAAGAAAAGGATCAGAGGTGGTATAGGTCCCTTACTGAATGGGGCAGGCATCCTCGTGAAGGATGATGCGGAAAAGGCTGAAGTACTCAATGCTTTTTTTACTTCAGTCTTCACAGGGCGGGCCAGATCCCAGGCTACTACACGGGATAATGCGGAATGGAGAGAAGAGCGGCCCTCGGTGATGGAAAGTCAGATTAGGGAACACTTAATGAAATTGGATGTGCACAAGTCCATGGGGCCGGATGAACTGCATCCGAGGGTGCTGAGGGAGTTGGCTGAGGTGATTGCAGAGCCGCTGGCCATTATCTTTGAGAACTCGTGGCGAACCGGGGTGGTCCCGGAGGATTGGAAAAAGGCAAATATAGTACCTATCTTTAAGAAAGGGAAAAAGGAGGATCCGGGGAACTACAGACCGGTCAGCGTCACTTCAATCCCTGGGAAAATCATGGAGCAGGTCCTCAAGGAATCCATCCTGAAACACTTGGAGGAAAATAGAATGATCAGGAACAGTCAACATGGATTCACCAAGGGCAAATCATGCCTGATCAACCTGATTTCCTTCTATGATGAGATGACTGGATTTGTGGATGCGGGAAGAGCCATTGACGTGGTATACCTTGACTTTAGCAAGGCTTTTGATACGGTTTCCCACAGCATTCTCGTTGGCAAGTTAAGGAAGTATGGGTTGGACGAGTGGACCGTAAGGTGGATCGAAAATTGGTTAGATCAACGGGCTCAGCAGGTAGGAATCAATGGCTCAATGTCTGGTTGGCAACCGGTAACGAGTGGAGTGCCCCAGGGGTCGGTCCTGGGGCCGGTTCTATTCAACATCTTCATTAATGATCTTGATGATGGAATAGACTGCGTGCTTAGTAAGTTTGCAGATGACACCAAGTTGGGGGGGGAATGGTAGATACTCTGGAGGGCAGGGACAGGATCCAGGGAGACTTGGACAAATTGGAACACTGGGCCGAAAGAAACCTCATGAGGTTCAACAAAGACAAGTGCAAAGTCCTGCACTTAGGATGGAAAAATCCTATACACTGCTACAGGCTGGGGACCGATCGGCTAAGTAGCAGTGCTGTAGAAAAGGACCTGGGGGTTAGGGTGGATGGGAAGATGAATATGAGCCAACAGTGTGCCCTTGTTGCCAAAAAAGCCAATGGCATATTAGGCTGCATCAGTAGGAGTATTGCCAGCAGATCAAGGGATGTGATAATTCCCCTCTATTTGACACTGGTCAGGCCGCATCTGGAATACTGTGTCCAGTTTTGGGCTCCCCACTACAGAAAGGATGTGGACAAATTAGAAAGAGTCCAGCGGAGGGCAACAAAAATGATTAGGGGGTTGGGGCACATGACATGAGGAGAGACTGAAGGAACTAGGCTTATTTAGTCTACAGAAGAGAAGCCTTAGGGGAGATTTGATAGCAATCTTCAACTACTTGAAGGGTTGCTCCAAAGAGGAGGGAGTTAGGCTGTTCTCGAGGGTAACAGAGGACAGAACAAGGAGCAATGGTTTCAAATTACAGCTGGGGAGGTCAAGGTTGGATATTAGGAAAAACTTTGTCACTAGGAGGGTGGTGAAGCATTGGAATGGGCTATCTAGGGAGGTGGTAGAATCTCCATCTTTGGAGATTTTTAAGGCTCGGTTAGACAAAACCGTGGCTGGGGTGATTTAGGGGGAGTGGTCCTGCTTTTTAGCAGGGGGTTGGACTAGATGACCTTGTGAGGTCCCTTCCAACCCTATTATTCTATGATTCTATGACTGTCTCTCACTATGCAGCGCATAGTGCATTGGGGCCCTGATCTTCACTTGTAGTCTCTGAGCGCTGCATAGTACAGCCAATCAGTAAATAATCCTGGTACAAGTAAGTACTTAAATATCCCACGGCTCCTACAGAGGATGTCATGAGAAAACTTTTAGGCAATAGGAATGGCGATGATTCTTAGCAGTGCAAATATTCTCTTTAAGGGTGGAATTTTCAGAGAAATCTAAAGTAATAACTTCCGTAATGTGCAGGCAGCAGGTTCCTGGCCATCAGAAGTGATATGATACACCTATTTATTCTTTGCTTTTACTTGCCCAGGAGGAGATTGCATTCTTTATTAATTAATGGAGCCTGAAGCGTTTTGCCTTACTTTAAAGGTTAACAGGTGCTTGACTGTGCTTCCTGCCAAAGGCCCACCAAGATGTGATGGATGGGCTGTATGCTTGAGAAGCTGTCTGACTGCTCTACCAGGCAATTAACTTACCTGCCCTGCCACCACATGCAGGTTAAACACTGATGAACAGACTCCCTAGTGTATATAAGTTCTCTCATTTGGATACAGCATAAGAGACAGGGCTGTCCCAACCACATCCGTGGATTAGGAGGGCACCAGGCTTTAACAGGAACCAAATTAGATGGAAGTGATTTTTTTTCTTTATTTAAAAATTATTAATATATTATAAATTTTCTCCATATTGAATATGGGCGGAGGGGAGGGGGAAGAGGAGCACCAAAGTCATAGTTCACCTGGAGTGCCAAAAATCCTTGGGCTAGCCCTGATTACATATGACAAGTTTGAGCTGAGCCAGGGACCCATGTACTACAGAAAAGCATGTTAGAGTGTGACATGTTGTAGAGAGAGTGAATAAAATGATAATCGCTACTTGAGAAAAATGAGCTAGCTAATTAGCAGAAAAGGGCCAGTCTAATTGTGGAGTTTTAATTACTATTTAAGATCTTTGAAAATTCAGTTAGAAAATTACGAGACTAGTACCGGTTGTAAAGAAATGCCAATAATGAACACAGCTGCACAGAGCAGTATAGATGATGTGGAGAGCTCAGACTAAGTCAGAATGTAGAACTAATGCGTGTAGGTCTTTTCAAAAAAAGAAAGACATTTCTAAATATGCTGCCAGTTACACTTAAGAGATCCTACCACTCCAGGTGCTATTAATGAAAAGCAACAGTAAAGAAGGGTCAGAAGCTGCTTGTGAAGTTAAATTTGCCCCTTACTTTCCTGTGCTCCTTGTCGTATTTGTCGTCTGTTCTTATTTTTCTGTTTTTAAAGAGACAGGTTCATGCACAACTCACCTTGATATCAGAGGAAGTTAATAAAGGCCATGGTTTTTCCCTCTTTCATATCTCTCTTCCTACTTCTCACATTTTCTCTGTACAGTTATAGTGGTGGCCACCTAGTGCTGGAAAGCTGGCTCAGTGTGGGGTTGCTCTTGTTCCACGGAGTAACCCCACAGCTGTCTAGTACACTGCTAAATGTGGGCATTGCTAAGCAGGGAGGGGCATGGTTTGGGCTGATTCAGAACTTCCTGGAAGCTCTCTGCTAGGGAGGTGCCTATGGAGCTCTGACTGCTGTTTAAAATGGGGGTGAACTTAGTCCAGAGTGGTGAACTTTAAAAGTAGTTAGGTACCAGGATGTGCATCCAGCTGAGACTTGTACAGTACAGACAGAGTGAGCTCTATGTAAATCTTAATAAAGAGTTATTTGGAATCTCTTGGCTTATATGATGCGTGCTACCTCTGATACCAGACCACGAACATCACGTCCTATAAGTTTTCAAACAACAGCCCAAAGCTCTTACAATCTATTGGGAAATTACCTCGTGTTTTAAGAAGCTGAAAAAAAATGTCTACCAAAGTATTTAAAATATGTTTTTTGTGGTGGGCCATGTGCAGGAAGAACTGCTAATGCATGCACCATTAATAGTTTATGTCTGAAATACTGCATTTCTGTATTCCTGGGGAAGAAGATCCACGCCCTTGTATCCAGCCTCGCATGATTAATAGAAAATATCTGAGAAAGTTATAAATCACACATTATATCCACCTTTCACAATAAATAATAATAATGTTGTTGAAACAAGTTTAGATTTCCCCAGAGATAATTTACTAATGTTGCCTCAGAAGAAATAAAAAGATGAATATGATTAACAGAGATGTTTTAAATTCTGTCAATAGCAGTGTAAGGTGCAACAAATGTTAATGAAACAGACAAGTTCCTCTTCTAATGTTGTCAGTTTATTAAAGGAGGATCTAATTATTATAAGACTTTTAATGCTAAATGAATAAAAGTACTTGAGAAATAAATATTTTTAAAAAACATTATGGACTAGCATCATAGAGTTGAGTGAGAAACTTCCTGTTATGGTTATCCTGCTGTGATTATAGGGAATGTTCTTAAAAGATGAGACACTGGCCATTTACTTCAGGGCTTTTATTTACAAGATGAGACACTGGCCATTTAGTTCAGGGCTTTTATTTACTTACATGAGGATTAGAAATAGTAACGGGGGAGTGCAGTTCTCAAGCATAGTTCCATTTGATTGCAAAGGGGGATTAGCCTTTGTAGGACTCTGTTGTAGGTGGCAAATTTGGTCCATAATCTTAACAACCTAAATAGTTTCAGCACTCTAGACATAAGTGTCGTCTCTTAACTGTATCCCTTTACAATTAAGATTGTTGGCCAAGATTTTCAGTCCGTACTTGCAATTGTGAGAGCCTTCATTTTCTAGTGTCCAAATAATGACCAATAAAGGGGTCTGAATTTCAGAAAAGGCAGAGCACCCACCTTCTCAAAATCAGGGACTCTTTGCAGCATATTCAGTATCCAAAATCACTCACTTTTTAAAATCTTAACCTTAGCTTTTAGCTAGAGCTATATAAGCATTTCTGGAGTCAGTGGGTTGCAGAGATGTAACTGGAACAAAATATTGTCCTGAAGTCCATATACAAGAACAAAAACAAAGACTCTTTTGTCAACATGTGGGTGCAGCTAGACACATTCCGCTTGTATGTACTGAAGGATAATCACTGTAATTTATTTATGTAGGGCTTTTTTTTGGAAAACTCAATAATAAAAATAATGTGCAGTTGTCTCTATTCTTTACTAGACCCAAACAGAATAGAAACAAACATGTGTTTTGCATGTTCTTATATTTTGTTGCTATTTCTTTTGCTTTTTGTTTTGTTTGTTTTGTTTGTTTTAGATTTGCTAGCTTGTTAATCTGTTGCTGTGAAAAGTGATAGTTGTATGTTTGTTGATATCATTTTTCACAGAAGCAGACTTGCTAGCTAGCTGGAAGGCATTGAAAAGTGATATTAACAAACATACAAATATCGCTTTTTACAGCAGATTTCCTCAGCCCCAGCAAGCTAAGAGACAAATTAAGCCCTGAATGGGGAGGTGGGTAGGGAGGCAGTGAGGGCCAGGGGCGATGGATGGGGGCAGCCGCGGCTGGGGAGGGTTGGGTGAGAAGTCAGGGGAGGCAGCAGAGCCCAGCAACAATGGGGGAGGCATGGCGAGCCTAGGGCCCCAAAGCATTGCAGCCAAGGAGCAGGAGGCTACCACCGCACAGCCAAAGTCTGGGGCTGGAGGATGCAGTAGGGCCCAGAGTTGATGGGTGGTGAGCCTGGGGTCACATCCTGAAGCCCCGCAGCTGGATCCGGTATTTCAAGGCCAAAGACCAGGGATGGAGAATGCTGCTGCACAGTCAGAGCCCATGAGGCAGCAGGGGCCAGGAGTGACAGGCAGGAACCCTGGGCTGACACCTGTCATTGCATGGCTGGGGCCGGAGCCTGAAGCCCCATGGCTGGAGCCTGAGGTCCCACAGCTGGAACCTGGTGGATGGACCCTGCTGCCACATGGCTGAAGCACAGGGCCAGAGGAGGCAGTGAAGGTTTCAGTGATGGGAGGAGGCTGTGACCACAAGAAAAGCCACTGGTGATCACATTTGAGAAATTTGCTGGCTTAAATCCAATGAGAATTAAGCTCTTAAATGCCCGAGGGCTTGTCCACATGAGAAGGTTGTACAGAGTGTGAATTTAAATGTTTAATTAAATTGGTGCAAAAGACTATGTGGACACGCTTATTTTAGTGTGAGATGCCTTAGTGTAGTTTAGATTGAACTGATTAGGAACAGATTTAAGCTAAATCAAAATAAACCAATCTTAGTGAAACAGGGTGTTCAAGGAATCTTTTGCACTGGTTTAACCACATCAGTTTAAAAGCCTGTTCAAATTATGTTAATGCAAATTTCTTATGGAGACAAACACTAAGCCAGTGGTTTTAGGGTGGCCAGTCGGGACCCAATACTGGGTCACAGAACCTCAGGCAGTAGGTTGCGGCGCCCCCAGCTTCCACCACCAAAAGACTAGAATGCATTGCTCAAAGATGTAATTGTTGGGTCATGGGCATAAATGATTTTTTTCAACTGGGTCCCAAGAAAAAAAGTTAGAAAACCACCGCACTAAGCCCTGCTTTTCAGTGACAGTGAAGTTCGACATAATGCTTTTTACCTCGACTTTCTGCAGCCTGTGTCTCCATTGTCAGAGCATTAAGTTCATATTAAATAGAGCTAAGTTCCAAAGGGGTAGCGGTGTTAGTCTAGGTCAGCAAAACAAACAGGAATCACAACATTAAAAAACCAGTAGGGGAACACTTCAATCTCCCTGCTCACTCCATTGCCGACCTGCTAATAGCTGTGCTCAAACAAACGAATAACAAATTGCAGCTTCAAAGAGAAGCTGCAGAATTGGAACTTATATGTAAATTCAACTCTGTTGCCTCAGGGTTAAACAGGGACTATAGATTTTTTTCCTCATTACAATAAATGATTTGACCTCACCTTCCTCTATATGCTGTTCCCCAGTGTTTGAATCCCAACATCTATTTTGATTTGCTATTACAGCCTGACCTGATCCTGTGTCATACATTTCCCTGCATTTAATTTCCCCCCACTCTGTAAATTCACCATCTTCAAAGCATCTGACGAAGTGGGATTTTCTCTCACGAAAGCTCATGCAATAAATAAATTTGTTAGTCTTTAAAAGTGCCACAGGACTTCTTGTTTGTTTAAATGGAGCTGTAATTTCATCTAATAATACCACCCCAGCAAGTAGCATAGCGCTGAGGTCAAAATCTACAATTCGAATTTAGGTCCGTGTAGCCAGAGAGTAGCTGTAATCTTGATATTCCTGTCTTTCCAGTCTGCTGCACCATAGGTCCTCCCCTCGTGGAGCCCTGGAAAGTTTTCATTAAATTCCTCTCTCTGCATGCAGCACTGTTGTGCCTGCGGCAGAGAAACAGCAAGAAAAGCTTTCCTTGCCTTTTTGTTTTGTTTTGTTTTGTTTTGTTTTAAGGGGGGCGAGGAGTGAGTGCCTCTCCACAAGCCCCTGTATCTATTACCCACAGTGCAATGCATTTCAGGAAGTAACATGAGCAGTGGGGACGCGAAACCCCAAGCAAGCAATTTGCTGTGATCACTTGCCTTCGCCTTCTGTAATTTGACAGCCTAAAATCGAATTACAATCCCACGCCCAATGTAGACAAACCCTTAGTAACTTCTGAAAATGGGACTTAGGCACCTAAATGATGTAAGAAGTTTGAAAAGTGAACCATCTATCCTCCTTTGAAATGAATTTCAGAGTCAGCATTGTGATAGATCCAGCTGTCATAATGTCAATGTGATTCAGTGCTCCGTGTCAGCTTCTCTACTTACTTCCTCACTTCTAAAGCTACTTAGGGATCATCTCACTGTTTTGGTTTAAATCTAGATTCTGTGCTCTGGGCCCATTTAAAAAAATATATTTTTAGAAAATCATTTGTGTTGTCTTCTTTTCACTGCTGACCCTAGACATGAGTCATATTACATAGTAGCATGCTGGTTTGCCTTTTCTTAGCACAGAGGCTTACATGCTTCGCAATGGACTCCTCACATGATTGTTTATTATGTCACATTGTGCAAATGTCAACATAGTACATTGTTCTTGAAATGAGGAGGTTCTCATGGAGATGCTGCTGTTAACTGGGAGTTTTCTCCTGAGGTGATTTCATCAGAGTCTTTATGGCTATGTCTACACTTGAAAATTTAGGTCGACTTTAACTAAGTCGACTTAGTGAGTCTACACCTAAATTTTAAGTCGACTTTGGGGGGAACTTACAAAGGTGACCTAGAGCGTCCACACTGGATGCCTAAGTCGACTTCTAGGGGCTAGGGGAATCTAGGGCAGGTCCACGGGGGTAGGGGGGGCACCCCTTGCCCAGTGCCCAGTGTACATAGGTACAATGGGGCAAAGAGGGTCAGGGACCCTGGCAGGGCATAGGGGCAGGGCGGGCAGGGCTATGCCCTGCCCTGTGGGGGGCATGCCAGGCTCCCTTTGTGCCCCCCCCCGGCAGGGAGGGCATTGGTGTAGTCCTGGGGTAGCCCTAAGTCGACTTAGGGCTATCCCATGTCTACACTGGCTTAATTCGACTTTAAAAAGTCGAATTAAGCCTTAAGTCAAAATAATTCTAGGTTTAATAAAGTTGACTTAATTTTCATTAAGTCGACTTTATTTTCCATAAGTCGACTTAAGCAAGCTGCTTAAGTCGACTTAAGAAAACTGTAGTGTAGACGCAGGGTAAATTAAGTCGACTTAAGCAAGCTTAAGTCGACTTAATTTACAAGTGTAGACGCAGCCCATGATAACGGTTAATGATAACTGGGGGAGAGGAGGAATATGGGGGAGATTTTTCAGAAAAACAATTAGGTGTGGGATTTCCATTTAAAATCAACAGGAGTTGAGCATCTCTCCCTATATTGTTAATAGAGGATAAGATGCTCCCTTCCCCCAGCCATCCGCATACTGGTTCTTTACCTCTGCAGAACAGCCTAAGTCCTGTAGGAAGCATGATGGCTAGTGGTTCCCCAACCAGCGCTGTCCCTGGAATACCTGTATGAGGATGGCACAGTGGGGAGGGAGAAGAAATGTATATTGTTGCAGGTTGCTTTACACTGGGCCACTTTCTCCTTGATGTTTGGGAAAAGGGATACAGCTGTCATTAATCTGGCTGCCCTGTTCCCCCAAATCTCAACAGCTGGAACCTTGCAGCGTTCTCACTGTTAGGACACTCTCCAGTCCTTTCAGTTCTTACTTCGCTGACAGGAGTGGAAGAGTTTAGTCCAGCAGCAGGCCATACGGCATGTTTATTGGGATCTTTTCCACGCATGCATCCATTAGGACCCCCTAGTTCTTTACACCAATAAATTTTCTCCTGACTTCCTGGTTTACCTCAGTTGTTAAAGTGTATTTTAACTAATCATTTCTTTAATAATATTGCAAGATGTTTTTTTTAACCAGTCCTAACATATTGTAACCTAATTCTTTAACCAGTCATATCCCACCACTTTAACTGATTACAATTTCTTATGAGACAGACAGAAACAATCAAAGAACCAGACAGAAGACAGAGGGTATCATAAGCTGTTATCATAAGGCCCAACAATACAAGGTGTAGATTCTGTAACCACAACTGTTAACAAGTGTTTAAAAGCCAGACAGAATGCTTTAAATAAAGTTGTTTTTAAGCATTCTAGGGTCTTTTCTTTATCTGAAGACTGCCTTCTTAACAGCTTGGTGTTACCTTGTGTTAATGCAATTTGTTTGGAATGTGTGGATGTGACCATGTCCTGCTGCCCTTGGGTGCGTCTACACTTGTAAATTAAGTCGACTTAAGCCTGCTTAAGTCGACTTAATTTACTCTGCATCTACACTACAATTTCCTTAAGTCGACTTAAGCTGCTGCTTAAGTCGACATAAGGAAATTTTAAGTTGACTTTATAAAACTTAGTATAAAGTCAACTTTACTGGCTAAGTTGACTTTATTAAATCGACTTAGCCAGTGTAGACATGGATAAGCCCTAAGTCGACTTTAAGTTGACTTAAAGGCTGCGTCTACACTGGTAAATTAAGTCGTCTTAAATTACCCAGTGTAGACATAGCCAAAGGGCTCCCAGGGCTCCCGCACTGACCTCCCTGCCAGGGTGACTGGCACCTCCAGAGCCTGGCATGCCCACCCACAGGGCAGGACATAGCCCTGCCCACCCCACTCCTATACCCTGCCCCTGTCCCTGCCCTGGTCAGCCCCCATTGTACTCTGGTACAATGGGGCAAATGCTGAGCCCCCTGGCACGTTGAAAGGGGTGCCTCCTCCCCGCCACCATGGACCAGTTCCAGGTCCACCTAGCCCCTACAAGTTGACTAGGTGTCCAGTGTGGACGTTCTAAGTCGATTTAGCGAAGTCCACTTTAAGTCAACTTAATTTTATAGTGTGGACATGCTAAATCGACTTAACAAAGTCGACTTAAAGTCAACTTATTTGGCCAAGTGTAGATATAGCCCTTGGTTTACTTAGACAAAGGCTTCAAACTATCACAGTGAGAGAAGGCCCATAGACAAGCACCCCCTCTTTGTTTTGATACCCCTGTAACTAGCTAAGTAATAAGAACATACTTAAAAATCATAGGATCGTTGGCCCTTACAGACAGGCCTAAATATCTATAATCTAACATTCACAGAGGAGCTTTCATGAGGCATCCCCCTACCTGTGACTCTCATATTGAGATCTGTTTAGGCAAGCTACATTCCACACAGATACTTGTCTGAGCGTGGGGAAGAGAGACAGCTGAGTAAATTATGTGGTTATATTCATAAATGGAAGGTACTCTCTTCCTCATTAAAGCGTGTTCCAAAACCCATTGAAGTCAGTGGAAGATTTCAGTTGGTTTTGGATTAGGCTCTAGGCTGGTAGATTCTTAATATAATAATGTGATCCATTGTTACAGAGCTCCTGAGATCCCAAACAACTTTACAAACACAGTTTAGGGGCCATCTACTGCTCTGAAGGAGATGTAAATGTTACTGAACCCATTTTACAGGGGGAAACAGAGTCAAAGATGTTAAGTGAGCTAACCAGAGTCTCACGGGGACAAGTCCTGGTCTAACTCACACTCCTTACAATTAGGTGGAGTTCATCATAGCAGATTGTGGTTCACAATCAATGAGGTGCAACAAGCCTGCAGGAGTCAGTCCCCTGCTGTCTGCCTAGGTAGTACATGAGCACTCTGACCAGTAGGCAACAGTCCTCCTCACTGTCTCTTTGCTCTGGGACAGCTGAATATTTCCTGTTTTAATAAACATCTAACATACATTATTACTTCTTTTCTAGGGCCCCAATTAGTCATGGTCCCCAAGTATTCCCTGATGGGTCCTTTCAAAGGACACATGAGTATCAAAAGCAGCCGTAAGTATTAAAAATGAATACCTGAATGAATACTGCACACTGTGTCTTTAAGGTAATGATATAAATATTAGTGGGACCTATATTAATTTTGTGAAAGTGGCATTATTTAATAGGCAATGTTTAGTGGTTAGAGAGATAAAGCGCATGGGTGTCAAAGAAAGCCTCACTTAATGATTCTATTGAGCAGATGAGATTTTGCAAGCAATCCAGCTCAGGATCTTTGCCTGAAGCAATTTTAGAGAAATAATTCAAAAATTGGTTTTGCAAACTGAAATGTCTCTTTTAAGTGCATTTCCACCCTTGTCTCCCCCACCTCCTGCCTCTTTGCCTTCCCTTCAAGCTCAATATATGTTTGGTCCTGCATTCCTTTTATGAGGGCAGGCAAAAAGACTCCACCTGTCCTCATGTGTCCTGTTCAGGAGCCAGCCATAGTTAGAGCTGTGTATTCTCTGAACACAGGGACTGCTGCCTGGTACTGTGGTAGCCAACCCAAAAAGAACACGGGCAGCAGAGAGCAGACAATCCCCCTTACACCAGGTTTCCCCACACTAGCCAACAGAGCTGGCCATCTGCACAGGGGAACATATGTTGCATTTCTTGAAGGGGATTTCAGCAGGCATGTTGCTTTTTTTACACAACTGGACACAGGATGCACTGTGGCTGGGAGCTGTTTCAGACCCTTCTGCAGGTTTATCCCTGAAAATTGCAACAGAAATAATCACTAGGTAACAGGGCAGCTGGGTATAATTATACAATTACATCCAAAACTCAAAATTAGAGGATCTACCAATGTGTGTGTCAATCATCACTGTGGCCCCTTTGCTGGTAGGTCATTAATATTGTTATATGTATAACTAAGACCCCTTGTCATGGGCCAGGATCCTATTTTTGTTAGGCATTGTACAAACACTAAAACTGTAAAAAGACCAAAATGACAGATCTGTCACAAAGAGCTTACGATCAAAGTATAAGACAAGAGGCAACCAGTGAACACAGATAGATGGGGAAGCATAGGACGCTATGTGACAATATAGGGGTGATAGTGAGTGGCCTCAGCACAAGAGCTGCCTAACCTAGCTCCTTCTCCCATCTTGCATGCATTTCATGTATGATGTTCTGGAGCGGGACTGTCCACCTGTATGTGTGGATTGCATCTGATTCATGGTGAGTGCTACTGCAGTCTAAACAATAGTAACAAAAAAACAAAATAATGCTCTCAGTCCTTCCATAGGCAAAACTCTCATCCTAAGGTGCCAGTATTGAAAAGAAGACTCAAGTTGTTGATATTTTTATTTGTTTTTTTTTTCCTGTCACAAGGAAGATTATGAAATATATTATGACTTTAAGTCAACTTAGGGCTACTCTGCATCTACACTGGCTTAAGTCGACTTAATAAAGTCGACTTAGCCAGTAAGTCGAATTAAAACTAGGTTTTATTAAGTCGACTTACAATTTCCTTAAGGAAGGCTTAAGTCGACTTAATTTACAAGTGTAGACCCACCCTATGTGTCTATGTGCACCTTGCTGCTGCGCATTAAGGTTTCATGGTTTATTTAAATCTATTCCCATTTCAGAGCACGCTATGGAGCTTTTAGTGCATGGAAGCCAGGTTCATGCAGACAGACTCATAGTGCAGGGTAGATTTGCACCCCTGCTTGTCACACCTTAACTGTTAGTATAGATGAATTCAATGCCTAGATCCAGGTTTGGATTCTGAACTTGTCCGAATTCAGGAATGTTCAGTTAATCCTGGGTTTGATTCAGGTCCTTCTCTGCTTTCTGAAGAGAGGAATAAACTCAACTCACAGGCAGGGTGGAAACTGAGCTGTATAGATGAAAGTGTGACTCTGGGCAGTAGTGGAGTAGATACAGAAAAGACCATGTTTATAGAGGAAGACTGTGTATGTGGTGGATTAGGTAGAAGTTAGACAGGTAAGGAGGAGAGTAAGTCAATATAAAGTTCTGAAAATAATGAAACGCTGAATCATTTCTAAAGTAGATGAGAAATCAATTAAAGTAATGGAGGATCCAGGTAATGTAGCCTCATTTTCTAGACCACCCAAATAGTTTGAACAGAATATTCTGGAAGCCCTGCAGTTTAGAGACTTAAAAAAGTGCTGTCTTCAATTTACAGGGGAATAGATTTCCACTCTACATCCCAGTTTAATTCTGTGGGACCTGTTCTGCTGTCATTTACTCCATTCAACCCCACTAACTACACTGATATTTTCAAAGTGTAACTATTGATATCATTTAGCCCAGTATTGGTATAGCAGTTAGAGACATGCAAGCCCATTTCTTTCTGATTCTGTAGCCTAGTCTCCAGCTTTAAATCTTTCAAAATTGCAGAAGTTTCTCATTAAAGTGAAGATTAAATAATAAACTAATTTTCTCCAGGGAGCTATAATGGTAAAGAATAATACATAAAATAGTGGTGATTTAATAACACACAGACAGTTCTCATATATTATTTATTGCACAACATAATTTAAATATCCATTAACATACAAAACTGCAATAATTTATAACTTAGTTTTTTGCATTGTTTCCAGTATGAAAGTAAAATAAAATGTTTTTTTCATTGCAAAAGATTTGCAAGGCAAATCTTTAGATATTTTTAAAGCTATTAATGCCTAAGAGAGAGAGCCTTCATAACCTATTGACCGAAATAAAATTTTACTCTTACAGCTTTTTCTCCTGGATCTTCATGTAAACTGTCAACTCAGTATATTATTCAAGATCACATGGCTACTCATTACAGGAAACTGCTGTCCTCCAAAGGTATCTGAATTTATCATAATAACTATAGCCATTAGGTTGGTAGATAAAGTCATAGTTAAGAGTCAGTTGGTTATACTTGTTTTTGGACAACTTGCTAAGTTTCCCCCACATTAACTCAACTTATGTCAGTAGACTTGAAAACCAAGCACAATACAGTCAGAGGACTCCAGTGGAACATACAACTATCTGATGAAACATGCCAATCTTTAGGGTTGGTCCTTTCCCATTCCTGTTCAGCTGAGCTGTCGGTTCCAGCAACTATTCACACAAAATAAAACAAATATTTTTATGTAGTAGATGGATCAGTTAGTGAGTTTGGGATTTCGGTAGCCTTTGGAGTACAGTTCAAATAGCATGGTGTCCCTTTGCCAAGTGGTAGCAGATTTCAGGGCCTTGCGGGTCAGTTTCCCATTTGAAGTAGAAATCAATTAAACAGAGTATTTCTTATCGTCGGTTGCTTATGTACAAAAGAACTGTTCCTTTAAATGGATGTAGTCATCAACTGTGCAAGAAGCAAGTCTCTTGTGCCTCTGTCCCTTTAGGACTCACTTAGAATTCCATAAGCACACTGCCCCCTATTCTTGCCTCAGCCTCTACATTTTACCTGGGAAAATTCCTAACCTAAAAGTACCTAACCTAGGATCACCTGACCATCAAAGGTTAGTCTGAGCATCAGCCCTTCTTTTGTGCAACTGCGATGTGATACCAGAACAGGTTAGGCTGTCCAAACAAAAGTGCTTTACCGCACATAGCCCCTTATTTATTGTCTGGGTACTTATACATCATTGACTCACAACAAGCATGGAATTAGCACTTTAACAAGTGTTTCTCATATGAATCTTAATTATTTTATTTTTCTATATATTGACTTAAAAATTGTTACAGAGTCACGGCCCAGTTCTCCACTCTCCTATGTCAGTACCTGATGGAAAAGCTCTCATTGGTTTCAACAGGTTTTGAGTCAGAAATGAAGACAGAAATAGCTCCACTAAAGTCAATAGAGTTACACTGGTGTAACACTCCTGTGAGATGAAAATTAGGCCCCTAATGGGAAATAGAGGAAAGGTTGTTGTAGATTAATTTGTCATATCCCTTTGCTTTGGTTTAATATTATGGTTATTATTCATTACTTGCTTTATGGTAGCACCACCATATCTATTTTTGATGGAGCTGTATCTCCACTTTAGGTCACACATGCCACTTCAGTCATGTTACATGCCTTCCTCCATCCTTCAGCTATATGCCTATTTAGTTGTCAATGTCCTCATGACAGGTATCTTGTTTGTGTCCTTGTATGTAGAGCACCTAATACATTTTGGCACTATATAAACAAGTCGACTTTGAGGGGATCCTACAAAGTCAACTTAGAGCGTCCACACTGGATGCCTATGTTGACTTTTAGGGGCTAGGTGGACCTGGGACTGGTCCACGGTGGCAGGGGAGGCACCCCTTGCCAAGTGCCAGGGGGCTCAGCCCTTGCCCCATTGTACCTGGATACAATGGGGCAAAGGGGGACAGGGACCCTGGCAAGGCATAGGGGCAGGGTGGGCAGGACTCTATCCTGCCCTGCGGGGAGGGCATGCCAGGCTCTCCCTGTGCCAGCCACCCTGGCAGGGAGGGCAGTGGGGAAGCTCTGGAGGCCCCTAAGTCGACTTAGAGTCGACTTAGGGATACTCTATGTCTACACTGGCTTAAGTTGACTTTAGAAAGTTGACTTAAGCAGAAAGTCGACTTAAAACAAGGTTTAACAAAGTCAACTTAATTTTTCCCATCCACACTCATTTTAAGTCGACTTAATGCTTAAGTCGAACTTCAGAGGTGTGTTATTAAGTTGACTTGAGCTATTATTAAGTCAATTTAAGGAAGCGCTTAAGTCAACTTAATAAAATCCCAGTGTGGACGCAGCTTTGTGTAGGTCAACTTAAGCGTCCTTAAGTCGACCTAAGTTACCAGTGTAGACGCACCCTTAGTGTGTCTGAGATGGTGGTTGGATCTGTGGAGGTAAATATGCTGATCCATGGGTTTCTTGTATATAGTCGTTGGTAGGGTTCCATTGTTGAAGCTGATCGTGGTATCCAGAAAGTTGATGCAGGTGTTGGAGTATTCTAGACAGAGTTTGATGGATGGGTGGTGGTGGCTGAAGTTGTGATGGAAATCTATGGGGAAGTTTAGGTTGTTTGTCCAGAGGATGAAAATATCAGTGTATTTCAAGGATGGTGTTGTGCATTTTTTCCAGAAATTTTTCCTCATAATGGTCCATGAAGCAATAGACATATTGGGGAGTCATCCTAGTACCCCTGATGTTCTGATAGTTTGGGCAAAGTGTTTATTGTTGAATGTAAAGCTGGTGTGGGAGAGGGTGAAATGAAGGAGTTTGGTGATGTGTTTAGGGTGGATTTCCAAGAGATCTGCATTGTCTAACAGGTATTTAAGATAGGCAGCGGTGCTATCTTCATGAGGGATGTTGGTACAGAGAGATGACATCCATGGTGGCAAGCATGGTGTTCTAAGTGAGGTTGGTAATATTGCAGAGTTTCTGGAGAAAGTCCATAGTACTTGAAGGAAATTGGTTTTTTGTGTGGTGAGTTATTTGAGGGTGGTTTTCCTGAATCCTTATATTCATTCAGTAAGAGTGTAGTGGTCAGATGTAATGGGGATGCCTGGATTTGTGTCTCTTGAGAAGCATGTAGGAGGTCCCTGAGGTGAGTTCATAGGGGATGAGGTAGTAGAGTTTTTCCTGGGAGTTGTTTGGGGAAGGATGTAATGGGATCTTTTAATTCTTGTTTGAACTGTGTTGCAGAGTCTTAGAGGTCTTTATAGTTTGTCAGTCAAATACTCTCAGAGAAAAATGCACTGACTCTTTCACCATAACATTTTGTTTACAAGTTGGTGTTGTTGACTGTAACCAGCCTAATGGGCCTGCTCCTCTTTGAAGAAATCTCTGTCTCTACAAAATAAGTTGCAGCCCATTCAGACGATTTAACTAAATGATAGCCTGCCCATTCTCACTGTATGTCTGTACATAGCAGCCAAGGAGTTTGCATGCAGCTTGTTCTAAAAGGCAGGATTTATAGAGAACTTGACTGGAGCTGAAGCCTTGCCTTGAGAGCAGCCAGACTGATTGCTGCCATAGATGTCTCCAAATCCAGATCAGAAGAGGGAATGCCAAGTAATTTCCCCATCTTATTTCAGTAATGTTTTTGACACTTGACTGCTAAAGAAAGATAAAATTAGAGCTAGCCCGGGTGTTCAGTTGGCAGCATCCATTGTAAGGGTGACAGCTGAGTAACTACTACCAGCAATTAAAGATCTGGAAATTTGTAGATATGTTGATGCTACACAGACTAATGGGAGATTCCATGAGTGTCTAGACTCATGGTTGTGGCCCAGCAGCATTGCTTCTCCTTTCTGTGAATGGCTCCAAACTGTAGTGAGAACTTGGAACACAGAATTTGCCATATCACCACATTGCTCCTGCAAGTCCTGCTTGCAGCAGTGGCAAAGATCTCAACTTCCCCTGAAGTATCAGAGAGATGACAGCCTATTATGAAGGAGCGATAACCCATAACCAGATTAAGGCTACTGTAAATCTTCTAGTACTACACCACCTAGGCTTTGTCCAACCAAAGCCTTCATTAATGACATGCCATGAGTCTGATGACCTAATGTAATGTTCATGCAATAGAACAGATTGCAGCTGCTATAGTTTTTCACAGGAGGCCTGTCATCTGAACATTTTCCAGTATCCTGTGCTCGTTCTTGAACGACATGATTCAAAGCTAGAAGCAGCATTTTAAGGTGAACTACAGGGTCATCCCATCTATTTTGGTTTTGTGACCAGTAACAACCATGGCATCTCCAGGTCAGGTTGGTGGAGGAAAAATGTGACTCCTTGAGGCTGGGTCTGGGGATTAGCGTTCACCACATCTGACACCTCTTCCCATTGGTTGTTCATACTGGGGCCTCTCTCTCTCTCTCAGTGACTGAGTGACTCAGTATGAGAACCCGTGCTCACCCACTACTCTGAATTCCAGCCTGGGAGCCCTGTAGTAGCAACCTAGATCTGCTCAGTCTCAGACCTTGTTGCTTTTTCCCTGGGTTCCTTCCTACTCCCCTTTCTATGTCTTTGCCTATCTCTAAGTTTACCATTGGAGCTTCCTCTACTATCTATGGCTATTTCACCCCTGTAGGCCTTTTTCAAGATTCCCTAGTCCAGGGTAGAACCTTAGTGCTTATGCTTCCTCTGGAGCTCCTCCTTGTCCTTGGCCAACTCTTTTACCCTCTAGCAAGTTACTGCAACCTGCCTCCATGTAGCCCCTTCCTCTTCTTCTGTTTTGTAGTGTAGCAGATTTGTGTCCTAAGAAAACTCAAGGAGTTGAAATAAAATTTTCCTTGTAACATCTGTCAAGAATACAAAGAAAATAGGGCCCAATTTAAAAAAAACAAACAAACCCTTCTTCTATAATTATGTAAAGTGCAAGACTCTAAGCCAGGAAGAAAGATCCAAAATTTGTTTGGTTCTCATACCTTTTTGTGCTTCTATCTATATCCTTACAGTGTTGGTTGATCACACTCCTACCTCTTCTGTATGCAGTTTGCATTACATCCAAATCTATTTCTTTGATGGTGTGCTATTAATTCCTCTGTTACCATTCTTTCCATGGTTGTTCCTAAACACGATGTGAGGGCAACTGGTATGTATGCTTAAGCCAGTAATACTCAGGCCTCAATGGTTCAGGAGCCCAATTAGTCATCAACATTACCCAAAAGAGCCACAATGGTGTAAATTCATTGTTTCATTTATTGTAGTACTTTATATTAACATTTAAGTAGTATGGCAGTGGAAATATATATCATTTCACAGCAGATTGACCCACTTATTATTTTATCAACTACAATTGGTTAATAACATAGTAAAAGCATCCTGTTTGGTTAATAATTAAATCATATAATGTTTTAATATCAAATGCTGCAAAAAGCCTCAGGAGACACATTAAAGAGCCACTTGTTCATGAGCCTCAGTCTAAAGATAATTGATCTAGGGTCTTGAATACAAATCACAGGTCCAACATTGGGGGGGCGGGGAGGAAGCGAGTGGGGTGACCGTCCCAGGCCCCGCAGTTCCACAGGCCCTGCACTGCCCCACTGCCATCGGGTCAGCACGGGGCCCATGCACTGTTCCCCTCCTGCCACACTGATCCCTGCCCCACTGCCTTTGGTAGCAAGCCAAAGGCAAGGGGTGGAGTGGGGAAGCAGAGCCTGGCCTCTGGGCCAGCCTGCCCTGCCCCCAGGGGTGGAGAAGCCAGCCCAGGGGCAGGGCAGGACCATGGAGTCCAGTCTCTGGGCCAGCCCCCTCTGCCCGCCCCGCCAGCACAGGCGGGGGAGGCAGGGGCCCTGCACAGGCTGAGTGGCCCTGGGCACCGCCCCTCCCTTGGGACAGCCCTGATGAATTACCTTGTGTGCTCACAAGGGCAATAATCATGTGTTCAGTCCTTTGGTATTTCATTTTTTTGCTATAGGTTGTTATAGAATTTTAGTATCACTCATAAGCTTCCTTAATTTAGGTGATTAAGTATTTCAAAGCTTTTTTCGTTCTTGCTTGGTGCTCTGCATTTGCTCTTTATCACTCTTTGGAGTTCTTTCATACTAAAGCTTTGATTTAAAATAATATCCATATCTTCCTTCCTACCTCTTCATCATTTCATAATTATGCTTAATTAATGTTCTTTTCTTCTTCCTAATTTTTATCCTTTGATCCTCCTCATTACTGACTTTTTGAAACATGATGGACAGAATTTCTACTTTTTCTTTGCTGGAGTTTGTTACTCCATGCCCTGCAACTTCCAGGCCTCGTATTATGTGGCTCTTACTCTATATTCCATTCATTTGCCTAAGTTGTTGATATACCTCTGCTGTATTGGATTTATTTTTTTTTAGTTACTTTTCCATTGTATATTCTCCAGCTTTCTCTTTTTTGCCTTTTTATAGCCCTTTGTGCAATTGCCTTACTTTTTAAATATTTCATTAAGTCCTCACTATTTAAGGAATGTGTTGGTTTTCTTAATTACCATTTCCCGTTCCTTGTTTCACCATGGAATAGTTTTCCTATCCTTAAGCTGTGTTGATATCCTAAGAATAGCTAGGAAGGGTGTATTTATGATTCTCTTAGAAACATTACACAGAATTCCTCAAAATCTTCATCTATACATTGTTCCTTCCCATAGTCCTCACTTTTGTTTCTAAAGTGTTTCCAATTTGCTTTTTTTAGATTCCAAGTGGGAATATTATTCTTGTCATCAGTATTTCCTTTTCCTTGATATGTAATGAATGTTAGGAAGTGGTTGCTACCCATCCCCTTCTCTTTGTTGATTTCTCAGCTGCTTTTACTTGCTTCAGTGCTAGAAGTTATTCCTAGATCCAAGCATGAGAAGCTCCCTCATCTATATTGAGCCTGGAAGGTGCACCTTCATTTAATATACTGAATTCTTCTCTTCAAAGAATTGCTCTAAATATTTCCCATTTTTATCTTTTTTCTTACTTCCCCATATTTTTTGTGGCTAATCAGATCACTAATGATAATGAACAGACATGTGACATCTGCAATTAATTATTTCAGGTTCAAAACTAGTTTCCTGCATGGGTTATGGACATTATAAAGTCTTAGAGATATAGAACTGTTTTGTAGTGGTATTCCAATAGCATTACTTATACTTGATATTTAGCTTTTTTTAAGCTCTGCTTCAAGGCAATTCACATTTTCCTTAATGAAGGTGGAGAACTCCTGACCCTTTCCTATTTCTTTATCATGTCTATATATGCCATATTCTGGGGTTTTATAGTCTAATTTTTTATTAGCCAATTCTCTTGTACGTGTATTATCTCAGGCATTGTTTTCATACCAATAATATTTTTCTTTAATTCTTGCCCATATGCTATTAGGCTATGGGCTTTCCAACTGAAAATAGTCACTACCATTCTTTTAACCTTCAAATTTCCTTCATTTAGGTTGCTAGCTTGTAAGTGCTTTTCAGCAGCTTTAATTATAATTCTCATTTTCTCTGTTTTCTTTCCTGTTTGAGACATACAATTTATTAGTTCAATCACAAACGCAATGAATCTCTGTTTATGTAAGTAGTATGTCATTTTCTTTTACCCAGATGTCACCCATTACTTCTTTCCCCTTAATTTATTGCTGGCTATTCCCTTTCCCCATATCAGGTTTTCTTTTTAGATGTCTCCTAGCAGCTTTTGCATATAAGATATTAGTAATTTTGGAGTTTTGTATCTCTCTGACTCACTTTGCCTTAATACATTCTCCATATACTGTTTTTCTCCACAGTTGCAACATTTTGTTCTGGCCCTTCCTCACAATTATCCAATGAATGTTGACCTCCACAATTTACTACATTCTATTTTCTCCTTGCAGCTATTTGATATGTGACCAAGTCTTTGGTGCCTGTAACATCTCACAGGAGGGGGATTATAGGGCTTAGTCCAGAATATGTGATATCCTAGCCTTAAATTATTCTGTATATGGTAGCATCCATCCCTTAAATGTAATCAGCCCAACTGTTGAGGGCTTGCTATCCTTGCTTCTTCTATTAATTGGTCTATTAGCTATTATCACCTTGTCTTCAGCTATTTCTTGCTTTCTTTATTCTTTTGACATTTCAATGGGCACACCATATATTATCCCTCTTGTTCCTATGGGGAATCTGGGTAGCTGATAAATTAAAAAAAACAAACACAAGTTAACACCTTTGTCTTAAAAAGCTTCCCTAATTGTCCTTTGCTTTTACATTCTATTAAGTGTCTGCCAGATAATTTCTTAGCTCTTACTAAATCTTCAGCATTTCTACAGATTCCCTCAGGGAGTTGATACCCCCATCTTTATGTCCTTTCTTAAGGATTATTATGTAATCTTCTCTTTTCCCCTTTCCTGCTTTCTTATTGGCTGGCCCTTCTGGTTCCAGAGAATCTGTTCTCTTCTTATTTGCATCTAGTCTTTCTCAATGTTTTCCTTGTCCTCATTGTTTAGCTTAGCTTCAGCTTCATTTGTTATGGATTCTAACTCATTCTGCCCAGTCTGTCAGCCAATGTCTCAGACAGCAGCAACCCTCAAGCCTTGGCTTCCCTCTAGGGCCTTGTACACACTGCAAAGTTATTGCACGATAACGCTCATTATTGCGCAATAACAGGCACAGCGTCCACACACAAATCCATGTTGTTGCGCGGCAACAGCCGTCTTACCGCGCAACATGTAAACCACCAAAACGAGGGTCGTAGCGGCTACCGCGGAACAGCTGTTCCGCGATAGTTCGTGTGTGTACGGTTGCCGCGCAACATGAAACCTCCGGAAATTTCCCAGAATTCCAATTCCATCCCTTCTGCACTTCCTTCTGCACTCTGTGGCTGTGACGTTACTGTACCCACCCTCCCATCATTCCCGGGAATTTTTGAATTCTTCACTCTTCCTGTTTGCTTGGTGTGGAGTGCAGCTGCAGCTGTGTACTCCAAGAGCAATGGCGGCTCAGCGCAGCAAACGTGCTCCAGTCTGGACCACAGCCAAGATGCTTGATCTCATAGGCATCTGGGGAGAGTCTGCTGTGCAGGCACAGTTACGTGGTAGCTGGCGGAATTTCGATATTTTTGGCCAGATTTCTCAGGCCATGGCAGAGAAGGGGTACGAGAGAGACACTCTTCAGTGCAGGTTGAAGGTGAAGGAGTTGCAGATTACGTAGCACAGAGCCAGAGAGGCAAACTAGCGCTCCGGCTCAGCGCTGGCTACATGCTGATTTTACAGGGAGTGGAAGCAATCCTGAGCGGCGATCCCACAACCACCCCAAAAGCTCCTGTGGACACATCAGCACCCCCCCATGAAAAGGATACCGGAGCAGACGGTGACGAGCAATTCGTCGACGAGGACATGGAGGAGGAAGATGACCTGGAGGGTGAAAGCAGTGCAGCCGACCTAGGGAGCCAGGAGCTGTTCTCCACTCCACCTGACCCGTGCTGCCCAGATTCCTTCTCCATACTGTCTTCGGAGGAAGTAGAGGGGAGCTCTGGTAAGTTTCATCAGAAGTGGCTTCTATGCTAGCTGGATAAGCTTTGCGGACAAATGAAGAGCGGGCAGGAAATAGGCGTTTTGAGTTTCATCCTTTCTTTTTTTTTTTGGATTGGGGGGTCTACCCCGCATTACATGAGCAGTGCATCAATACATGCTGTAATTGCCAAGAAATCCTCTCCATTGAGATCACTGAAGGTGTCCTCGATGTACTTCCACAGCCTCCTAGTTAAATTCGATGGGAGAGCAACTGTTTCCCCTCCCCCATAGAGGGATACTCTCCCTCGCCACTTGCAAAGCACAGCAGCGGGAGCCATGGCTGCGCACAAGCCTGCTGCGTACGGTCCTGGCTGAAAACCAGTGACATGCAGGATATGCATTCTGGCTTGCAGAGGCACTCTAAGCAGCGAGATATCGGCTTCCATGGCAGTGCCGTATGTGAACTAATCGTCCAAAGCACTGCAAATAGTTCACGGAGCTGTGTGTCTTGTCTCGGCAACCCGAACCTCCCTTTGCAAAAGCCCTTTCAGTCCCCGGCAATGCCCTGTCCCGTGGGCACAGCGGAATGTGGCGGGAGAGCATATTACCGGCTCCTTAACCAAAGTGAGAACAATAGCACTACTTATGATGTTTCATTTTTCCTTAGAAACGACCTTCGCCGGTCGGTGGTCTGCGTTAGCTGACCGGCTGAGACAGATAAGGAGGAGGCCTCACAGGAGCAAGGAGGATATCTTCCAGGAGCTGATGCAGTCCAACGAGGCATCAGCAAGGGAGACTAGACAATGGAGGCAGGAGTGCCGGCAGGAGCGCAAAGAAAACAATGTGAAGAGGCAGAAGCAGAAGGATGCCCTCATAAGCATCCTACAGGAGCAGACCCAACTGCTGAAGACCATGGTTGGTCTGCAGATCCAGCTGCTCCAGGCTCGCCCCCCCTGCAGCCACAGCAACACTTTCTGCCCCCCATGCCCCATTCTCCCTCAAAGCAGTTCTTTGAAGCCCAGGGACCCTCCTGGTGCAATGTTACATCCACTCCTGCACCAACCTATGGCATTGAGACACACACCTACACGCATCTATAGCCCCTTTTGCAGGCACTGCTTACTGTAAATATTTAATGTTTTATAATAATAAAATTGAATCACTTGAACTTTGCACAGTGTCTTTATTGATACACAATAAGATTAATTGTTGCATGTTTAGTATTCACTCATTCGAGCATAGTACAGTACACGCCCACTGGCACCGTCCCGCCATCCCCCAATCAGCACCCAATAGTGCTTGGGAACACTACTGCACAGTGATGCAATGCGTCCTATGAGTCCCCATCACTAAAATGCACCCTAAGTGCCTCCTTTATGCGGACAGCTCTCAGCTGTGCCCCGCTGATACTCCTAGTGGCTGGCTGCTGGAAGGCAAACTCTAGCTGCTCAGCCTCCACGTCCCATGAAGGGGGAAATTTCTCTCCCCTATTTTCACAGAGGTTATGCAGGACACAGCACTCCGCAATGACAGCTGGAATGTTGTCCTCATTTAAGTCTAGCCTCCCATACAAACAGCGCCAGCGGCCTTTTAAGAGCCCAAAGGCGCACTCTACAGTCATTCGGCACCGGCTTAACCGGTAATTGAAGCGCTCCTTGCTGGGATCCAAATTTCCAGTATAGAGCTTCATGAGCCAAGGCATCAGTGGGTAGGCTGGGTCTCCTATGATGACTATGGGCATCTCCACATCCCCAACAGTAATTTTATCATCGGGGAAGAAGGTCCCTGCCTGCAACTTCCGGTACAGGCCCGTGTTCCAGAAAATGCGAGCATCATGCACCTTACCAGACCACCCCGCATTTATGTCCGTGAAACGCCCCCTGTGATCCACGAGTGCCTGAAGCACCATGGAGAAGTAGCCCTTCCTATTAATATACTCAGTCGCAAGATGCTCCGGAGCAAGAATAGGGATGTGCGTGCCGTCTATTGCCCCTCCACAGTTCGGGAATCCCATGGCCGCGAATCCATCGATGATCTCCTGCACGTTGCCCAACGTCACTGTCCTCCAGAGCAGAACACGATTAATGGCTCTGCACACTTGTGAAAGCGCTAACCCGACGGTCGACCTGCCAACTCCAAACTGATTCGCGACCGAGCGGTAGCAGTCTGGAGTCGCCATTTTCCACAGCGCGATTGCGACACGCTTCTCCACGGTGAGGGCGGCTCTCATTTTGGTGTCCTTGCATCGCAGGGCAGGGGCTAGCTCCTCCCACAGTTCCATGAATGTGGCTTTCCGCATTCGAAAGTTCTGTAGCCACTGGTCATCATCCCACACCTGCAAAACGATGCGGTCCCACCACTCAGTGCTTGTCTCTCGTGACCAGAACCGGCAGTGCACCGTGTGCAGATGCTCTGTGAAGGAGCTCAGCAATGCGGTGCTGTTGTTCTGCCTGGCAGTCACCAGCACAGGGTCATCTGAATCCTGCTCTGATTCAGAGCTGAACGCATACTGTGCCACCAGCCGAGATGTATTCATTATGCTGAAGGTGACAGTCGAGATCAGACCTGGATCCATGTTGCTGCAAAAGGACTTCCAGGAAGCAATGCACTACTGTTGAAAATGGGCGCGAGTTGCTAGTAGCAACTCTCGTGACACAAGGGGAACAGAATGCACCATGGGAAACCAAGACTTTACCCATGGTTCTCAGCACTACTCTCCTTCTACCCAGGATTCTTAGCGCCAAATCAGGATGGATGGAACTGTGGGATAGGTTCCCACAATTCAATTGGGTTTCTTGTGAAATCGCGAATTGCATGGGGGGGGCTCTGTTCCATCACAGGCGGCGGAGTGTGTACACGATCCTGTGCAACAAAAACCACGTGACTTTTAAAGCGCAACGGGCTTGTTGTGCGATTATTCCTGTAGTGTGTACATGGCCTGAGTGTATGGTATAACATTATTGCCCCTTCTGGCCCACATTTAATCATTCAGGGCTTATGTGGAGTGGCCATTAGCAAATCACAACTAATCCACAACCAGGAGAGAGAATCTGAAGCTGAAAAGCATCCAGATTAATGTTTGAATCACCTCACCACACCTTTTTTTTAAGAAAGAAAGAAAGAAAGAAAGAAAGAAAGAAAGAAAGAAAGAAAGAAAGAAAGAAAGAAAGAAAGAAAGAAAAAGATCTTTCATACACAAACATGTTTGGCCCTCAACTGTATAGTGTTGGGTTTAAATGATCTTTGCCCATGTGTGGCTAATACATTTAATTCAGAGACAATGCACACCTGGGACGATAGAACTCAAATACCTCTCTTCCCAAGCAAATGCTTCACCCATAAATACACAGAAGCAGTTGGACTGGCTGAGAATAACAAAGATTACCATACATAATTCACACTTGCTTTAGTTTCTGTTAACCAAAGCTCTCTAACTGGCCATGAGGAAAGAAAAGAAGAGGAAAGTAGTCACATATGGGAGAAGACCGATGCAAGGACTTTTTTATAACCTTTAAGGGATTTTGAGTCTATCGCAAACTTGTAGCATAAAAGAGAATTTATGAGCAGAAGTTCTTTGCAGGACAGGATTTCAGACATTATATCTTAGTTGTGCAAACTGATTTAAATTTTCTTTTAGTTCTGATGAAAACCCTGTTCATCCATAGTAAAATTCAGTATTATAAGTAGGTTGGGGTGGTTTTTTTTTTTTTTTTTGGGGGGGGGGGGGGGTTAAATGGTAGTAGTAAATCAAGCTTATTACTAGGAAGGTCTGAAGAATTTTATTTAAAAGTCTGATTTGGGGCATTAAACAACAAACAAACTGCATGAAGCCAAATAAGAAAAATAAAATATTAAAATGTACTTTTGCTTCTTATAGTTTCATAAATTGCTTCTGTATTTTCCCTGTGGGGCTAAACTTACAGAGTAATGTAAAAAGACTCTAATCTTGCAGGATCTTCATCTGTAAAATAAATGTTTAGTACAAGCATTCTGCTTAGTATTATGAAGCACTTACATAACTTTTTAATAAAAATATCACCAAATCTCCAGAGTATATAGTCAAATGACTTTGTAACATCCATATCCCCTCTGTTCTCCATAGATGGTCTAAGTTTCCAAAGTGCTCAGTATCCCCAAGTTCCACTGAAATCAATGGGGCCTGTAAGTGCTCAGCACCTTTGAAAATCAGTTCAGTATTGTTTCAGGGCTTTATCAAGTGAGGTGCTGGGCAGTCTCTCAGTTCTCATGTGAAAATGAGGCTTTCTTGATAAGAGTCAGACACCTGGAGGACCACACTTTTGTATGTCTGAAACATATTCTGGGCACATTTGAACAAACACTGCTTTGACATAATATCCGCTGGTAATCCATAACACCTCTGCATCTCAGATGCAAAAGGAGCCACTGGCCTTTAAATTGAAATGGGAACCTCACTGTATTTGAAAGGGCTACCTCCTTCCCAGCCACTTGGCAACCAGTATTCCCTATCTTCCTAAAGCCCTCTTATTTCTCTCGGAGTGTTGAATCATGTAGCTCCTTTGTGGCCCATTCTCCCTCCTTTTGAGGATATAAGTCTGAGTTGCAAGAACCAGAAGAAGAGTAATAGGATTTATGTTAGGAATTCCTTGTTGGCTGCTAGAGGTTATTTTTCCTCCTCATGGCATCTATTCTGGTTTAGCCTTCTCAAGTAAAACCTGAATTAGCAAGCAAGCAAGCAAGCAAACAAACAAACAGAGTAACTACTAATTGTGAATATAAATTATAATTAACTCTTGCTGTAGTGTGACAGTGGAGGACTGATGAATCTAGGGACAAATTGAATCTTCCCATCATCTTGTAATTTTTCTAGTCTCCCATCATATTGTAACTTGTCCCAGTTACTCGTGAATATGAGCCTCTGGGTAACAATGCTGTTTCCAAACACATGCACTAGCTTCAGTTTTATTTTTCCTGATTATTACTGTAGAAAGGAGGAGGGTGCCTCTATCTATAATTCTGTTTTACCTAACAGGTTCCTGTGGCACTTTTAAAGACTAACAGATTTATTTATCACATGAGCTTTTCTGGGAGAAAATCCCACTTTGTCAGACACTTTGAAGATGGGAAACTTACAGAATGGGAGGAAATGAAATGCAGGGAAGTGTATGACATAGGGTCAGGTCAGGCTGTAACAGCAAATCAAATTAGATGTTAGGATTCAAACACTGGGGACAGCACATAGAGGAAGGTGAGGTCGAATCACCTGTTGTAATAAGAGAAATATCCGTAGTCCCTGTTTAACCACAAGGCAACTGAGTTGAATATGCATATAAATTGGAGTTCTGCAGTTTCTCTTTGAAGCTGCGATTTGTTATTCATCTGTTTCAGCACAGCTATTAGCAAGTCGTCAATGGAGTGAGCAGAGAGATTGAAGTGTTCCCCTATTAGTTTTTGAGTGTTGCAATTTCTGATGTCAGATTTGTGTCCATTTATTCTTTTGCGCAGAGACTGTCCTGTTTGTCCAATATATAAGGTAGAGGGGCATTTCCGGCACATGATGGCATAAATCACATTGGTGGATAAGCAGGTAAATGAGCCCTTGATGGAATAGGTGGCTTGATTAAGTTCTGTGATGGTGTCTTTAGTGTAGATATGAGGGCAAAGTTGGCAGCGTGGTCTGTTGGAGGGATATCTTCCTGCTTTAATGTTTCTGTTGTATGATCTGTAGTTGCTGGTGAGTAGCCGTTTAGGGTTGGGGAGCTGTCTGTAAGCAAGGAGAGGTCTGTCTCCAAGGGCTTGAGAGAGTGAGGGATCATTTGGTAGAATAGGCTATCGATCGTTGATGATGTGTTGAAGAGGTCTGACTTGGGGGTTGTAGGTGGTGACCAATGGCATTCTGTTGTTTTCTTTCTTGGGCTTCTCCTGTAGTAGTTGACTTCTGGGTACCCGTCTGACTCTGTCAATCTGTTTCTTCACTTCTGCAGGTGGGTACTGTAGTTTTAAGAATGCTTGATAGAGATTCTGAAGGTGTCTGTCTCTGTCTGAAGGATTGGAGGAAATGCGGTTATATCTTAGGGCTTGACTGTAGACAATGGATCGTGTGGTGTGTCTTGGATGAAAGCTTGAGGGTTGTAGGTAACTGTAGTGATCAGTAGGTTTTTGGTATAGGGTGATCTTTATTTGCCCATCACTAATTTGCACTGTAGTGTCCAGAAAGTGGATCTCTTGTGTGGAGTGTTCCAGGCTAAGTTTGATTGTGGAGTGGAAATCATTGAAATCTCTATGGAAATCTTCAAGGGCATCCTTACCGTGGGTCCAGATGATGAAGATGTTATCAATATAGCGTAAGTAAAGTAGAGGTGCTTTGGGATGAGACGTGAAGAAGCGTTGTTCTAAGTTGGCCATAAAGATGTTGGCATATTGTGGGGCCATGCAAGTACCCATAGCAGTGCCGCTGACTTGAAGGTATAAATTATCTTCAAATCTGAAATGGTTGTGGGTGAGTACAAAGTCACAAAGTTGAGCCACAAGTTTTGCTGTGGCATCATCTTGGATAGTTCTTCTAATGGCTTGTAATCCATCTTTGTGTGGGATGTTGGTGTAAAGAGCCTTTACATCCATAGTGGCCAGGATGGTATTTTCTGAAAGTTCACCAATGGATTGGATTTTTCTCAGGAAATCTGTAGTGTCTCTCAGATAACTAGGTGTGTTGATAGCATAGGGTCTTAGGAGAGAGTCCACAAAGCCAGATAATCCTGCTGTAAGCATGCCAATGCCTGAGATAAGGGGTCTGGGGTTTCCTTTTTTATGTGTTTTTGGTAGTAGATAGAATATCCCTGGTTGGGGTTCTGGTGGTGTGTCTGTCTTGATTTGTTCCTGTGCTGCTTTGGGGAGTTTCTTGAGTAGGTGATGCAGTTCCTTTTGGTATTCCTCAGTGGGGTCAGAGAGGAGTGGTTTATAGAACGTTGTGTTAGGCAGTTGTTTATAAGCCTCCTGATCGTAATACGATTTATTCATAATGATGACGGTGCCTCCCTTGTCAGCCTCTTTAATAATAATGTCAGAGTTGTTTCTGAGGCTCTGGATGGCATTGCGCTCTGCATGGCTGAGGCTGTTTTACCTGTTACTGCATTTCAGTATATTACAGTTAGAGATAGGCTCAATCCACAGAATTCAGATCTGGATCTAGTAATGAGTTTCTCATGTATGGATCTGGTTTGGTTCAAACTTGTTTCCATCTGAGGATACCTGTATTGCAGTTGGGAGATATGTTTCACATGCTAGTTCTGCTCAAGCTAGAGTGGTAAAACAGAAGCATGGCCAGGGCAGCGCAGGAAGTGGCTCGGGCCAGCCTCCTGTGTACATACCTATGGAGTTGGTCAGGATTATACTTGCAACTAGTCTGAGCAACCAGATGTGCCACATTGTTGTTTTTAGCACACAAAATGAGGCTGAGCTACAAAGTATGGATGCCATGGCTGCTTGGCTTGGAGTTCTCCCGCCCATACCACTCAAGTAACCATACTCAATATACATTTCTAATGGATGTCACGATCTGGCACAATCAATGTGTTGTGCTGGTTTGAGCTGCAAGAAACATGGCAGTCTCAGTAAGCAGTGTTTCATGTGAATTATTCTGCAGGTTTTGCTTTGTGTGGGTTCCCAAGTCTTGGGTTTTAGGAAAACTGTCAAGCAAAACGCAGCCAAACAATCAAGTTTCTCCCAAGACATTTGCACATGAAACCAAAAATCAACTCAAACTCAGCTCAACTTTGCCAGGGATTGTTTGATTCTTTAATCCCCAGGAACCTGACATTAATTTGGGGATTTGTAAGAGCACCTGGAAGGGATGAGTTTGGTCCAGTTTGGAGTCTTCTTCCAAATGTTTTGCACAATTGTAGTAATGACAGTTGTTAGCCCCGTGCTTACAAGAGGCAGCCATTCCGTAAACTGAATGGATGCCCCACTTCTCCTGTCTCTCATCTAGAGAGTTATGGGCCAGAAACTCAGTTGGTGTAAATCAGCATAACTCCATTGGCTTCAGTGAACATATACCAGCTTAGGCTATCTAAGGACTTGGCTCAGTAATGGCTAAGAACAAAGAGGAAGAACTGTGCTGGTCATTAGAAAAATAATAGATTTTAGGTGGTTGTAAAAAAAATAAATATAAATATCTTTAATATTATAAACCATGGCACCAAGTGCCCAGAATTCCTAGGGAATCCAGTATGTGGCCAGATAAGACCCTCAGTGTTCATCCTTATCAGTTCTAGGCCAGTTACTCAATGCTCACAACTGTGATTTGTAAGTGAAATATTGAGGTCATAGATAAACATGCTTATTTTTCTGTTAATCCAGCTGCTGTTGATTCAACTGTACCAAAGAGTTTGCATACTAGCATTAAATGTGAGTATGGTGTTGTTTTCCTTTCCAAATACGTCTGGCTTCATTTATTTGGTTTAGAAATATTTGTCTTGGATAATCTCCATTTTGGTGTTTTGAAAAGGCTCATGTATAACTAAAGTTTGCATGATTCCAAGTAACCATGTCTACTGTGTGGTGCATGTTTGTGTTGATATGTGCTAAAATCCCAGGCCCTGGAATTTTGTATTGATTGTGCTGTCTATATAAAAAAATGTGTTTTGGGGATATAAATCTCTTGCTTTATTTCCCCCATCAAAAACCAGAGATTCTAGTTTGTATACAGAAGCAAAAGTCTTTTGTATTTCTTGCTAATCAATACTGGCCATAAGGCAGACAATGCAAAAACATCTGGTCATCAGGCATGTTAAGGCTGGAGTAGGCTTAGTGATATCTTTAGAGCAGATAGCATTGTACTACAGCCTAATGCCATCTGTTGGCCTAAACATGAAGTTTCATCGGAGTCATGTGTCCTACCCTTGCTCTCTCAAAGGGCCTGGTGGCATTTGGAGTATAGTAAACTCATTTGCTTTGGAATTGAGATGGGTTCCTTCATTTCCCACCTCTGTGGGGCATTCCTCTGCTTCTCCATATAGCTAGTATAGATGTTTACCTAGTAACACGCACATCCTTTACACAGAGAGACTCAATGTCTTAAAAACAAATAAAAAATATTAGGACAAATGGAAAGTTTGCCTAGTGAAATAATAGCTCCATATAATGATGATTTAGATACCTAAATTAGGACATCTCAGAGAAGATGGTAGAGCAGGAGTCAGCAACCCCCGGCACGCGTGCCAGGCTGATGCTGAGCAGCGCGCGGCACTGCTCAGGTTCCCCCTGCTGGCCTCCCCCCTCGCCCCCACATGGCAGCTCCATGCTCCCTCCCCCTCGCCACGTTTCCCCACTCTGTGCTGTCAGGGGTGGAGACTCCAATCCCCGGGACCCCTACCCCACAGCAAGGTAAGGCTGTGGTGGGGGGAGACTCGGGTCGGGAGCTCGGGTCTCGGCTCAGTGTGGCCAGGGGACTGGCTCAGGGCCCAGTGCAGGCCTTGGGACTGGTGCAGCCTGGTATGGGCCTCAGGGGCCGGCGCAGCCCAGCTCTGGGGCCGGCTCAGCCTGGCTCGGGGGGCGGGCACAGGGCTTGGGGGCTGCTGAGGCCCGGCATGGGGCTCTGGGGCCGGCGTGACCCGGCTCTGGGGTCAACTCGGGGGCCTGGCCAGCCCGGCTTGGCAGCGGGGGAGGGGCAGTGCAGGGCTTGGGGGCCAGTGCAGCCTGGCCTGAGGGCCTCGGGGTCCTGGCCAGCCTGGGTCGGGGGGACCGTCATGGGGCTTGGGGGCCGGTGCAGCCCAGCATGGGGCTTGAGGGCCGGTGCAGCCCAGCGTGGGTCTCGGGGGGGCTGGCACATCCTGGCTTGGGGCCTAGCCTGGGGACCCCGCTGCCCCCACCAACGCAGCGTCCCTGGCCCCGCCCCCTTTTGGCCCCGCCCCTGGCACCTTCTGAGGGTGTGTGGGGCAGGCCTGGCAGAGGGGCCAGCAAAGGTTGCCAACCCCTGTGGTAGAGCATAGTGATTACAACTATGTTCACCCTAGAACAAAGAAGGACACTCAGGGGCTCAGAGAAGCCAATCACATGTGTTCTTCAACACAAAAGCACAAGAGGACAAGTTAAGGGTCATAACCACAGAATATTCAAGTTTTACCTATTGTAGTGGGGAGTTTAACGCCTCCTAATTAACAATGTTAATATTTATTCTGTGCATTTCATTTATTTTATTCTTTCTATGTTTCTTCCATGAACTGTTTAATGAAACTAGTTCTACAGTAATGGACAAAATACTGTAAAAGCTCAGTTGTAAGCTTAGTATTTGAGGAAAATCCTATACAGACACATAAACCTCATAGATTCAGAAATATCAAGAGGACAGAATTTATTCAACTACCTATGGCTATGTCTACACTTGAAAAGTTAGGTCGACTTTATGAAGTCGACTTTATACGGTCAACTTTAAGTCGACTTAAAGTGGGCCTTGTTCAGTCGACTTAACAAAAGTCGACTTAACTTTTCAGGTGTAGATGTGCCCCTTTTTGGCCTTATCATGTCGACTCCACATTTTAAGTCGACTTAAAAGGGTCCAATTAGGCACTACTCCACTTCTCCACTGGCTTAAGTCGACTTAATGAAGTCGACTTAAGCGCTGGTTCGAATTAAAATGAGCTGTTATTAAATTCCAACTAACTTTTCCTTAATTCGACTTAAGGAGCAGCTTAAGGAAAGGCCAGTGTAGACACAGAGTAAATTAAGTCGCCTTAAGCCTCCTTAAATCGACTTAATTTCTAAAGTGTAGATGCACCCTATGGCTGCGTCTACACTTGTAAATTAAGTCAACTTAAGCTTCGTTAAGTCGACTTAATTTACCCTGCGTCTAAACTACAGTTTCCTTAAATCGACTTATGTAGCTTGCTTAAATCGACTTAATGAAAATTAAGTCGACTTTATAACACCTCCTTTAAATTCGACTTAAGGCTTAAGTCGACTCCCTAGAGTCGACTTAAGCCAGTGTAGACGTGGGGTAGGCCTAAGTCAACTTAGGGCTACCCCAGGACTATACCAATGCCCTCCCTGCTGGGGGGGGATACAGGGGGAGCCTGGCATGCCCCCCCACAAGGCAGGGCAGAGCCCTGCCCACCCATCCCCTATGCCCTGCCAGGATCCCTGTCCCCCTTTGCCCCATTGTACCTATGTACAATGGGGCAAAGGCTGAGACCCCTGGCACTGGGCAAGGGGTGCACCCTCCGCACCCCTGTGGACCTACCCTAGGTCCCCCTAGCCCCTAGAAGTTGACCTAGGCATTCAGTGTGGATGCTCTAGGTCGACTTTGTAAGTCCCCCCCTAAAGTTGACTTAAAATTACAAGTGTAGACATAGCCTATGAGTGGTACAACAGGGAGTTTTACAGATAAAGTGATCTATATGGATGGAACAATACCTACATTTTGGTAACAGGAATATTCATTTATATAGTTATATGGTGGTATTCTATGTATTGTTTGCATTACAATATATCTAGAAGCCCCACTGCAATCAGGATTCCATCTGTACTAGGCATTGAACATACATGAAGTGAGACCAATCCTTGTCCTAAAGATTTTACAGTCTACAAAGAAAAGTAGGCAGAGGATGGGATAACGGGAGCATTTATGTCCATTATACAGATAGGGAATGGAGAGTTTAAATGACTTGCTCTGGATCACCCAAAGAGTCTGTGGCAGAACAAAGGAAAGGAACACAGATTTCCAGAGTCTAATCATGTGCCTACATCACACAACTATAGTTAAACTTAGTATCTCTGTTCCTTTAGGAAATGCTAATGTATATAAATGTTGTCCAGTGCTGCAAAAGCTTTTTTCTTGAGATTTTGGCTCATATTCTCCATACAACTAAACTGACATTTCCACTGGCAAGATCAGTTTAAAGCACCTCCATGTTGTGCAAAAAGAGCACCCAGGATCTTTTTAAGGAGGAAAAGGCAATACGCCGCGTTTACTATTAGGAAAACACAACTGTGTTAATAACTAATATTTAATACACACACACAGACACACACACACACATGCACCCCAGATGTTCTGCTGTTGGTCATGTATCATTACCAGTCCTGATTGTTGCTTGAGTTCACAGCTGGTGTTCGCAGCTCATGTCAGCTACCTGGCCAAGGAAGCTGGGCATGAGGAAGAGTGGGATCTCTGTCGGGTACACAGCTGTGAACCAACACTCTTGGATGGTGTGCAGAACATTACCCAAAGCTCTGCTTTTTATCCATGGATCTTGCTGTGTCACATTGCCTCAGTGTACTGTATAACTGAGTCATCAGTTAATGGCAGATGTGACTCTGAGCTTGTTCTTGATGGGGCTTTTTGTCCCTTTCTTTCTAGGATGGATTCTTCTTGCTTTTGCAGGATTTGATTGCATTGTTCTTCAGACATCAGAGTGGTGCCGGCAGTTTCTTATCAGGACAGGATGGAGTTGGAAACTGATCCCATCACACATACCCTTCATTCACACATCCAAACTAAGTTAAAAACAGATCTAAACAAAGTTTCAGCAAAACTTAGGGTGAGCAATACAAAATGAAGAGACTAATTCAAAATGGAGTTTTCATTACAATATGGAGTTACAAGTGAATGAATGAGAATGGTATTTTTATCAATGAATTTTCCATATAGAAATTTCTGTTTGAAGCAATACTATAGTATAAATTCATCTTTAGCGCTACATCCATATTTGTGTTAGGTCCCTATGTACCTTCTCTCCATCCCAACCTCCCCAGGAATTGGAGGGATCAATCCTGGCAGACCCAATGCAAAGGGCCTGCAGTTTCATCTGACAATTATGTGCACTGCCCAAGGTTGTGTGGGAAGGCGCCTTGTGTCCTACCCCAGCACAACACACTTGCATAAGGACCAACCAGAAGCTGGCACTGGCTAACTAATCTAATCTAGTGCACAGTCTCTGTTCCTTATTAAGGGAGATTACTGCATAAAAAATGGGCTGGGAGAGAATAGGAACAAGAAAAGTCATTTGATTTTTCTCTTGAGGCACCCTCTCATATTCCAGGGCTACATCTCTTTCCCTTGCCTATTGATCTAGGGAAAGCTGAAATGCTTTCCAAAGAGTCATTTTTGTCATAAAAAAAAAAATTCTGTCCTTAAGTGGCACTTTTTTCTCTCAGTCTTTTATCTTCCCATTAAAGGGATAGGTGATAAAAGTTGTATTTCTCTTGGCAGATAGCTCACCTCTTACACTTACTGCTCTAATACAGGGAAATGAATGACTCTGCCTTAATTTGCCAATCTCAAAGCAGATCGTTCTTCAAGTGTTACATAGGGGTCAAGCTGCACAGCTCCCAGTAGAGTAAGAAATGGCACTGGACAAAACTCTGTGCAATACCCTGATGATCTACCCCAAAATGTTTTCCTTAGTATAAAATGTTAATTGTGATGTTCTCTTCTGAGCTGGAGATCAAAGTGGAAAAAAAACTCTAGACCTCACAGGTAACCCATTTATCTCAACTCAGTAACAAGGCTAATCAACAGGGCCGTCCCTGGGGGGGGCGAATGGGGTGATCGGCCCAGGCCCCGCGGTTACGTGGGCCCCGCGCTGTCCCGCTCCCAGCGGGGCAGTGTGGGGCCCGTGCACGGCGCAGCCCCATCTCCCACGGCCGCCGCGCTGCCTTCAGCAGTGAGCCGAAGGCAGTGGGGCGGGGCGGACCAAGAGGTCTATGCCCGGCCTCTGGGCCAGCCCTCCCCACCCCCAGGGTGGAGCAGGCAGGCCAAGGGGTTGAGCACATGGGGCCCGGGATCTGGCTGACTCCCTGCAGGCATCCTCGGCCTCCAGGCCCGGGGCCAGGGCTGGCTCCCTCCCCATAGGCAGCCTCACGGGGCCAGGGCTGGAGCCAGTTCTCCCCGCCTCCCCCACCCCCCAACAGGCGGCCTCGGCCTCCAGGGCCAGGGCTGGGGCCAGAGCCGGCTCCCTGCGCTGGCAGCCTCGGCCTCCTGTCCCAGGGCCGGCTCCCTGGGGGGAAGAGCTGGCTGGTCAGCCCGCCACGCTCCCCTCCAGCATGGGGAGCAGGGGCCCCACTTTGGCCAGTTGGCCCTGGGCCCTGCTCCCCCCACGGGACGGCCCTGCTAATCAAGATACACTATTGTGCCAAAAATGTAACAAAAGTCATCTTGGTTGTCATTAGGGATTGAACCGGGAATCTACATAGCTAATAGGGTGATCCCATATAGTTTGAGGTAGAGAATCAGATCTTTTAGCTGGGAGCTGTTGGAGATTCATATCCTTTGTGGTCAAGCACAATGGGGAACATATAACATACACTAAGCAAAGAGTTCCAATAGGATCATAGCAGCAATGGGAGAGATCCATTTCTCCAGTTGCTCGTCCAAGTAACTGAGGTGGATCCTGACATTTTCGGGGGGGGGGATGATTGGGGGACACTTCCCCATTTTAGACTCCAGAGCTCTGTGGAGGCCTCTCTAGACAAATGGCTCATGAGTATCTATGTCCCCATGCTGCTTCTCTATTCAAGGATGGGGGAGAGGGGTAGCAAACAGTGGAGTCTCTGGCATCACCTTTCTATGTTCAGCTCTCAGGGTTCCCCTATGGATCCATGATCCAGCTGGGCAGAAGGTTCATAATCACATATTCATGTGATTCAGTCTTGTCACCCTTTCACAGCACAGCAGGATTGAAGTGATGTGGAGCGCCCAGTGCAAGCTTTCTTCACTTAAGTGAATATGTAGAAATGGGTCTTATTTTTCAGAGGTGCTGAGCACCTATCTCTGAAGCTGAAGTCAGTGGTAGTCTACATTTGCAATGTGGGCCTTTTATTTATCAATATTTTAGTAGGCAGAGATAAATGTCCATTGTTCCTTAATATTTACCTTTTCTGGAAGACCCTGGATGCCCAGACAGTGCTCTTTCTGACAGATGAACCCCCAAAATGACTGTTTGCTATGCCATGAAGGATTGTAAGCAATAATGGACAAAATAAAAATATATCAAAAGTGTCACATCCACAGGTAAGAAGTCAAAGTGAAGTTACCCATGGGAACTGATGTACTCATTTATTTCCCTCTCAAGTTTAAATAGGACACTAACACAATGGAAGTACAGTCACAGCTGATGGGGTTGATGTGCATGCAAATCATTCCTGCAATATGAAGTGACGTAAGGCTACAAAAATAGGCTTCTGCGTAGCATTTGCATTTTGAAAGGTTTTGAATACACGGATGATATTTTGCCAGGCTATTAGAGTGATATGAGGACACAGCTAATTTTCTCCTAGTAGATTAGACTGTGTTCTTCTTTTCATTTGAAAAATTGAGAAAACTTTTTCCCTATTAATAATGTTATTGTTTAATAAGTATGGTGTCCTTTTAAATCCTTTCAGGTTACTATAAGGCACAAGTGCTTTGATAAACACGAACTATGATGTCACAACAATCATTCTTCATGATTTCTTACCTTTCTTATGTTTTCTTAATCGACATACTCCTGCAAATACTTTCCAAATTCATGACCTCTATTAAATATCACCTGTTTCACAGATGGCACACAAGAAGAAAATTGATAATTCAATAGCAAATCCTGTGCACATGGACCTATAAAAAAATGGCAAACCCAAACAGCTGCTCAGATTAATTTAAATCCAGATTCTGAGAAGGTAGAACAAATATTGTATACTAATCCTTTGTTTCTTTTAATGAAGAATAAATTCACTAAAGACAGTCATCTTATAAACTGTTTTACAAGATGTTTATACTTTCACTGATTAAGGCATATATAGGCAAGGCTGATGCTAAGACATCCAGTTCACAGGACTTTCTTCTGGAAGCATTCACATAGACCTTGAATTTAAAATTGCTTTTTTTCCTCCTTATGGGCATTTGTCTTATTTACTATATTCACATTTACACAGAGTAACTAGCAGTATGGTGGGAATTAATTGTATGTATGTCAGGAAGGGGAACACATTTCCCACACTGTGCTGAAACACTCTCTTCTGGGCCTGTAAATCTGGGTAAGAACTTGAATTGGAAACAGCCTCAGCACAGTGCACAAAGGACAGCATACTAGAGAGTATTTGTAAATAAGGACTCTCTTTACACCTGTCAACCACCATTGAAATTTGATAGCACCAGAACCTCGCATTACTTTCTGTGCTTTTTGTTTGTCATAATTTTAGAACATAAAATATGAATAGAATAGTATACAAAATACAGTGTTCATGCACTTTCCAGTACATCAGATCTTAACATATTTCCAGCACACATTTGTTATGGCTTTTATGACTTATTTATGATGTTATACAGTCTGACCCTGCCAGCAAAAGGGAAAAGGTTTTGTACAGTGGAGACCTTAATACATAACTTAATAGTGCAGAAGAAAACCAACGGTACACAGAATTTTCCAATATATACTGTCAATAGCCCTTGCTAAAAAATATAGCCCTTGCTAAAAAATATACCTAAATAATTTCACTTTGCAAATTTGTGAAAGTCTGACCAAATATATTTCAAAGCACTCTGTAGATATATAAATAAAGTCTTGCTGTCTTTGGGTAGTTCCAATATTTTTTAAAAAGTAGTTTACAGATTGTTTTAGTTCATGAGACCCTAGGGCTGTTGGGGTTAAGGTAGGCTCTTGTTGGAGAAAAACAAACAAGGAGTCTAGTGGCACTTTTAAAGACTAACAAATTTACTTTCACATGAGTTTTTGTGGAAGAAATCAGTGCAGTGCATTAATCCCTCCTTCCTATACTGTTTTTTTTTTATTTCCATTTTCAAGCATCTGACAAAGTGGGATTTTCTCCCATGAAAGCTCATGCGATAAATAAATTTGTTAATCCCTAAAAGTGCCATAAGATTCCTTGGCTATGTCTACACTTACAAAAGCTAGTTCGAATTAGTTAATTCTAACTAACTAATTCGAACTAATTTTAGTTAGTTCGAATTAATTTAGTTCAAACTAGCATGGCCCCACTAGAATGCTTGTTCGAACTAGCCATGGCCATGCAGGGCACTTGCTTAGTTTGAATTAGTCAGTTGCAGGAAGGTCAATCTGCCGATTAGTTCGAACTAAACAGTTAGTTCGAACTAACATGGCCACATTGGATTAGTTCGAATAAGCAGATCGAATTAACCGTTAAGTCGAACTAAGAAATCAAATTTATTAGTTCGAATTAAGGAAGCCCTTAATTCGAACAAATGAAAGCCTAGTGTGGCCAAGGCTTAAGTTAGTTCCAATTAAGCTTCCTTAATTCAAACTAACTTGCAAGTGTAGACATACCCCTTGTTTGTTTTGCTGAACTAGTTTAACATAGCTACCCCTTTGTATCTTGTTGGAGAGTTTAGCATTTTGGTACTGGTTTCAGAAGCAAGTATGTGATTCTCAACCACAGTGTTTTACCCTTTGATCAGAGAAAGTCTTGAAAAGAGACTTCATAATAGTCTATAGTTCTTAATGCTGCGTCCTTAATAATAGGATTCTTATACTGACACACACATACACATATAAATAAAACTGTACCCAGTACATATGTGGGATTGGTCTCTAGGGGTATGTCTACACTGGAGGCTCTGTTAAGTCGATTTAGCTAAGGTCGACTTTAAGTCGACTTAAAGTCGACCTTGTGAAGTCAACTTAGAGAGTCCTCAGCCCTGCATCCACACTGGCAGGTGCTAGGTTGATGGAGGAGTGGCCAGGAACTCTGCGAGGGGGCCTGGAGGCCAATTAGGTCAACTTGAGGGCTATCCCCGGTCGACACTGGCTTAAATTGACTTAATAAGGTCAACTTAAGCCTTAGGTCAACTTTAAGAGGTGATGTTATTAAGTCGACTTAATAAAGCGCTTAAGTCAACCTAATAAGCGCCCCGTGTGGATGCAGCGGTCTGTAGGTCGTTTAACCGTCCTTAAGTCGACCTAAGGCTCCAGTGTGGACGTACCCTAGGATATCAAGTCTAATAAGAGTGGTCTCCTGTATTGGCTATGGAATGGTAACAAATTCTGGTCAAACAATAATGAAGCTTGTATACTTCAATCTACTAATCACCACCATTCAAAGTTACTGTTGAGATTATGTAGTCTGAGAATTATGCAGTTTGAGAACTCCCCTGCAGGATGCTACACACTTCACACCTTCCTTCAGGAATAATGGGGTATAATAAAAATGTATTAATGGCAAATAAGAATTATGGTGTCAAAAGAAGTGTCAGAGTTTTCTTCAAGAAAAGTTAATATCTTTTATCATATCAGGGTGAACCTGATTCTACATTCAGTGCAGTGTACATCTGGAGTGACATCACTGAAGTCAAGGGGCCAGATCCTTATTTGGTGTAAATTGGCAGAGATCAACTTGACATTATCATCATGACTCTTGATAGAGTTATGCCAATTAATGCCAGCTGATTCTCGACCCAATGGAATTAAACTGGTCTAAAGTCTGTGTAAGTGAAGGGAGAATCAGGTCCAGTGTGTGTATTTTACATATATATAGGTAGCTCCATGCTCTAGTGGACCAACGAGGACAAGATTCAGTCTGTCAGTTCTGCCTTAAACAGTTAAAAGGAAATATTTCAAATAAATATAAAATTCAGTATCTTTTCACAAGACTGTTACAGCATATAAGAGTAATCTATATCTATCAATTACATAAATAGAATCTTTTCCTGTTGAATGTAGGAGTATTGTCACCATAAATCTAAAATTTGATGGATTATTCAGCAATTAACAAGCAATTTACTTGTTTATACACCCCAGTTGTGCATCATTAATGCTTTATAAATTTGTGGTGCAGGTGTTTTAATAATTCTTTAATTTTATGAGTTATTAAGAAAGTTTTACAAGTCTATGAGAGGAAGAATTCTAGTGAAGTGAATGAGAAAACAACCATATTCATGTGTTCAGTGTATTATATTATTCTAATACCTTGATAGCTTAATCAACTGGACTGGTTCCTCCCCGGCAAGTTTCATAGTAATGCCTAAAAACTCCAGCTGAGATCAGGTCCCATTCTGCAAGGTGCTTTACCTAAACATTGGTAAAGACAGTCTCTAAGGGTTTATTGCCTAAAGACATGATATATAAAGGATGGGGAAAAGGAAATGTTATCTCAATTTAATAGATGAGAAATTGATGCGCACGGGGATTAATTAACTTGCCTAAGGTCACACAGGAAGTCTAGGGTTGAGATAGGCATTGAACCCAGAGCTTCTGACCCTTATGCCAGTGTCTTTGTCACAAAACCATGCTTTCTCTAACTTTGATACAAACTAGTGATCATTGAGAGTGTATATAAAGATATACATTTATTTAATCTCTGTTGAGAAATAACATTCTATTTGTACCATTTCAGTACGCGGAGAACAAGAATGCTGCCACAAGCATTGTGTACCAAATCTGTTTTAATTGGACTTCTCCATGCCTTTTTCAAAGCAAATTAAACTTCACCAAAGTCCCTGTACTTAAGAGAATTAAAGGAAATCTCATGAGTTTATGGTACTGCAGCTTTCAGAATTTCATTCTTCTGCAGTATACCAGTTGCACGCTAATTGATCTGATGTTGCTTTTTATCCCTTCTCCTTTTGGTTGGGTGGGGAGGGGCTGATTAAACTTTTCAGAAAAAGCAAACAGTGGACACAGAGTGATGAGCTGGTCAAGTTTTCAGACAAACTTACAGCCAAATATTATTTCAGTATATTCTTTCATCATCTACTTGGCTCATTAACTTATTATCAAGGAATAACGGTGTAGTCAACTTTGTTATTCTGGAGCACTTATGTACAGATACAAATAAATATGTTCAGAAATTTAAAAAAAATTGAGAAAACAGTGAGTATTTTCATCTCCTAAGGCCAGGAATGAAAGGCATCAGTAAACTATAGGAGGAAGTTATTACCAAAAGTAGAGATATACATTTACATTACATTCGGACAGATGCAGGACTGGTTGACCCAGGGAACAGGTAAAACAAAACAAAACAAAACCCCATGAAAGCAGCATTTGATATCCCTTCATAAATTTGTAATACAAAATTTTCTTTTGCCAGAAGAATCAGGAATGGTTCTTGATTTCTTGATCATTACAGGGCACAAGGCAAAGCTGAAAACTGAGCCCCCCCGTTTCCTTACACCAGCCCCTTTTCAAGCAATGGAGGGAAATGTTCAGAAAAACTGGAAGAAATTTTACTAGTTTCTTAGGCTATGTCTACACGTGGCCAAATATCAACTTAGCATGTCTACACTATAAAATTAGGTCAACTTAAGGTAGACCTTGCCAAATCGACTTAGAGCGTCCACACTGAATGCCTAAGTTGACTCCTAGGGGCTAGGTGGACCTGGGAGTGGTCCATGGTGGGAGGGGGGGCACCCCTTTCAAAGTGCCAGGGGACTCAGAATTAGCTCCATTGTACCAGGGTACAATGGGGGCTGAGCAGGACAGAGAGAGGGGCAGGGTACAGGAGCGGGGTGGGCAGGGCTGTGTCCTGCCCTGCGGGTGGGCACACCAGGCTCTAGCTGTGCCAGCCACCCTGGCAGGGAGGTCAGTGAGGGAGCCCTGGGGCCCCTTTAAGTCGATTTAAAGTTGACTTAGGGCTAATCCACGTCTACACTGGCTAAGTCGACTTAATAAAATCGACTTAGCCAGTAAAGTCAACTTTAAACTAGGTTTTATAAAGTCGACTTAAAATTCCCTTAAGTCGATTTAAGCGGCAGCTTAAGCAATTTAAGGAAATTGTAGTGTAGACGCAGAGTAAATTAAGTTGACTTAAGCAGGCTTAGGTTGATTTAATTTACAAGTGTAGATGCACCCTTAAAGTTTAGGAAGCTAGAAATATAATAAAACCCAAAACGTATTGTGCCAAATTCATCACTATATTAGACCAGTTCTAGGTCTCTGATTTCCGTGGAATGATCTCATTCTCCCCATTAAAAAAAAAAAAAAAAAAAGACAACTATGTTTTGGGACATAGATTTTACAAAAATTCTTCGTCATTGACAATGGTTATATTGAACAGTAGACATAAAAAAGATGATACTAATATTCTAGGAAGATTCTGTCTTGTGAGCAAGTACTGCCTAAATAGGGTGAGCAGTTGGGCTTGAGGCTATAGAAAGTAACTCTCAAAGAGCACATCATGTATACCCTGAAGAGAACTAGTGCATATTATGTGTTTGAAAAATTAATAACCAGCTAGAAGTAAAAATGGCTTCCACCTTTAACTTCTTAATTGCTAAATGTGGTAGTGGTCTATTGTGATGAGGTAGGCAGTGCTAATAGATATGGGTTGGGAGGTGAACCCTTAGAGTCTCACCAGTTCCAAGGACTTTGGTAGACAATCACTAAGGTGACTTGACCTTCCAGCTAAGACCCAATTCCCACAGCTCCAAATGTCACCAAGCCCTTGCCTGATGGACCAGGGCTGCCCCAACCCCCACCCTTCTCCAAGAAGTGAGAGAAAATGTAGTTCTAATACATCTTCATCCACTCTCAAAGTCTTTAGCCCTTGCTTTTCCTTCTTTTCTCCCCATGTGACAGCTCACACTGTTACACGGGAGGGTGGTGCATTAAATGCGGAGCAAAGTGCATTGTACAACAAATTGGTAGGGCATGGGGAGCAAGGGCTTTAGCAGTGCTGGAGGAATGGACTCTGGAGAAGGAGCTCAGAGAGAGAAACAGATGGGAAGGATCCTCAGAAATAAGAGAGAGGCAGGAGAGGGCTCTGTTAGTAGGGATTGTGGGAGAGTGGGCAAAGCCAGGGGGCACTTTGTGGGAGTTGTCAGCCAGCCTGGACATGCCAGCTGGTTGTGTGCTAGTGAGGTGTTTAAGCAGTATCCTTGTTGGCTGTTAAAAAGAGTGTGCTGACAGACGGGGAAGAGGACTAGAAATGGCTAGAAAAGCCAGCCCAGGAGATTGTCCTGACTGTCATCTTTTGATATCAGACATGGCTTTGAAGAGTAGCTGCAGAGCCAGGTAGTTAAACCTGGCCAAAGCACCACTAGCTTGCTTCAGAAGTGGGTCAATGGCTAGTTAAAGCTGCATTGAACGGAGCATGAAGTGCTGCTGCTGGATAAGCAGCTGTGTTAAAAACTTTTAAAAGTAGGTCATGCAAAAAGTAATATTTCTGTTTTTTCATAGAAAGAAACTAGCAGTTGGTGTTTAGAATCCAGAAGGCAATCTGGTGATAGGTATCATTTTGGGCATAGACTGCATGAGGATGTCTCTCTAAAATGGCTGAAGGGCTTTTGGTACACTGAAAAAAGTGATAGCTAAAACTAGTGAAATGAATTCTTTCCCACAGTAATGTGACCTGCCTTCCAGGCTTGCAAGTTGCAAGGACCTGTGATCATTGCATCATCCTATTAAGAATGCGCTGAGAATGCTAAATCCTATTCAATCAATGAGTAGCAGAAGGGTTATAAAACTCACTGGGAAAAGAAACAAATGTTCAGTAGTTACCATTCAGCATCAATATCTTCAGCTTTTACCTCTGTTTGCACAGCAACCAGCACAATTATGCCCTGATTCTGATGAAGATGCTACCTTTATATAAATAGCTATTATAATTATAATGTGCCGGCAGCTTGGTCCAGTCACAGTTAGGAAACCTGAGTTCTGCTCCGAACTCTGCCATTAACCTGCTTCATGATCTTGGGAGAGTCACTTCATCTCTGGGTGTTTCTGGTTTTTGTATGTCATTTCTCCTTTAGCTTGTAACTCTAGGGTCTGTCTCTTACTGTGGGGTTGTGCAGCCCTTAGCACAATGTCGGTTAGAGCCCTTCAGTGTTACTTGTAGTATAAATAACATTATAACAAGACAGAGTTTTGGAACATATCACAAGTCATTCAAATACAATATCCCTTTCATTTAGAAGGCAATGCTCAGATGCCATGTGGAATGTGCCAGCTGGGGAGAAATATTGGTTCCACTGAAGTCAATGGGAATTTTTTCATTGATGTCATAGGATCAGGATTTCTCCATAGTTGTAGATTCAACAGGAAGGTAACGAGATACACTAGCTACAGAGATATGATATGCAAAAAGATACATAGAGCAAGATAAACAGATGGTTGCTGTAGGTAGATACATAAGTAAATCCTATATTCAAGGCTTAAAAGGAAAGGGGCTCAATGAGCTGTGCCATTTTAAATTCAGGATTTCTTTGGGTTTGTACATTTAAGGTACAAAATAAGTTGTTGTTGCATACGTTGTGTGCTTGTTTTAATAAACTTTAGCAGTCATTTCCTGAGGTGTTCCTAAAAGAGCAGAGGACTAGTAACAGGAGAAACAGGCCACACCATGTATGAGCCTTGCTTTTATTAATGAAGTTCCACACTAATAGGAAAATAGGTTATGAATAATTAAATAAATCCATTAAGAGTACTTAAAGCTGCAGTGCTGGCAGTCGCAACTTTCCACAGATGAGCATACATGCCATATGTTACTGCACAGTGCTGATGACCAAAATGTTAATTAAATGTTAATTAAAATAATTTTGAATGCAAGTGCTTTGTGACTGAAAACATGAGTATTGTCTACATCAAATTAAGTATGTGTAAAATTAAAACTTTGGAAAAATTACTTCCTACTCCTGCTTCATGTACCTTCCCCTTCAACCTTTCACTACACCAAAGAATAAGAGTCTGTAATACAGAAAGATGCTCTTTATTTCCAAAATTTCTAATAGAAAATGAAAGGTGTTTGAGAGAATGCTCATGTGCAAGGAAAACAGTAGCTTAGCTTTTCAAAAATGGGAAAAGTGTCATATATATTTAGAAAATGATAATATAATGCCCCGCCCTCCACACACAAAAAACATTTAAGGGAGGAGAAAACATTTCCTGGGGCTGGAAGTTATTGAGTGTTGAAAACTAAGGATATGACAATAGTTTAGAGAAGTGATTTTTTTTTCTTTCTCCTTTGCAGATAAATAGGGTAGGAAAGACTAAATTTTTACTGGTAAATGTTGATTTAATCATACACACACAACCAGACAGAAGAATGTTTTCATCAATGATAATCAAAATTTACAGATAGCCAATTAAGTAAAATGCTATTTAAGAAATTGAGTTGATTGAAGGCTATTTACTTTGAATATTTTGACATATGATGTTGGCAACTGGTGTTTTAACAGTTATAAAGGTTTATCTTTTCTAATCTCAACATCTACTGACATTAACTGAGAAAATTTAAATTGGTTAAAAAACTAAAAACATGCTTAAAACCCATAATCTTGAGCAACCATGAAAGTTTTAAAAGATAAAAATTGATAAGATGTTTAAAAATAAACATTGATATTATTCATGAGAATTATAAACAAATAATAATCAAATTCTGTTAAGCCTACAAATAAACAACAGAAGTAGAACATCAGGTAGGTATCAATACAAAAATGGACATGTCATGTATGTCGATTTGATTGTACCATATACGTGTATGAAATCCTTGTCACTGGTGATCCTGAAAGGTACTGTAAACCTTGGACTACAACAATTGACAAATAGGTTTGTGTTTCAGCTAGTAATGTTCCATGTCAGTCTAGGTCAGCAAAACAAACAAGGAATCCTGTGGCACTTTTAAAGACTAACAAATTTATCTATCGCATGAGCTTCCGTGGGAGAAAATCCCACTTCGTCAGACACTCTGAAGATTCTGTAAGTTCCCCATCTTCAAAGCATCTGATGAAGTGAGATTTTCTCCCACAAAAGCTCATGCAATAAATAAATTTGTTAGTCTTTAAAAGTGCCGCAGGACTCCTTGTTTGTTTAGCTAGCTAGTAATGTATGACTTCACATTAAGTATCACTGAATGGTCGTAACAGATAGCTGAAGAGTGCTGTTAATGTACAAAGTATTGAGAAGTTGATTACTGTACTTTGGTATAACCACCTCCCACTTAAATCATTGGAGAGCCTTCATTCAATGGGAGTTGAATCAGATTCTTGGCGATTAATTATTGGATTTGTTGATAGCTTTGAAAAGCTGAAAAGACAAAATACATTAACAATGGGATTTTCAAAAGTACTCAGTGAAGGTTTAAGTCTGCTCTGCTCCACTAACTTCAATGTTCATTTGATTCCCAATTCCTTTTAGTATATGGGCTTTAAGGGTGGGATTTATACATCTATTTATATATATATATATAGGGATTTATTTGGCCTAACACTGTTCCCATCCATTTCTCCAAGCCCACTTGCTTGGAATCCTATGGACTGAGGAGAAAAGATAATGCAGTTTCTATTCACTGTTAAAGGGCAAAATATCCCCAATGTAGATGGCTCATGCAAGATTTGGAACTGAATTTCTCTCTGAGTATATATGTGTCTTTTGTTGGTGAGCTATGGAGAGTGAATGAGTGAACTTGCACATGTCACCCTCCAAAGGCAAGGGGAGTTGCAATACCTATATGTAACTGAGCTTCAGGAGAAAGAGATACCATCTCAGGGGAAAATACTAATATTTTATCTCTTGACTGTTTCTTAGCCTTGTAACAGTTCCTTTTGTATTCTCACATGTACAGATAGGGATCAGCAGAAAAAAGAACGACTTGTCAAAGCGGTTGAAAAATATAAGAAGGAACTTGTACAGATTCTTTCTGCCCCTCCATTTAACTGTAGTAGTGTTTCCACAGGTCAGCAGAAGGTAAGCATATTCCTTGCCAGCTGTTATTATAGGACCTGAACATATTTGCATTAAGAAGGCATTGAATTGTATGAAAGACAGATACAAACCTTCTCTCAAATGGCTGTAGTCTGAAATTCTTGCAGATGCCTGTAGTGCAGTAGTGAATGAAATTTTATTAACTACAACTGTGGTGTTGTTTAACAGACTTCTTAAATCAAGGATAAAATTTTATTTAAATTTGGGGATCAAACAGAGAAAAAAACAGGACCCCTTTTTTTACTGTCACTCTGAATAAAACTAAACCACTACGACTGAAAGTTTGACATGAGTGCCTTAGTCTTGTTTGGTGCTAGGTAGACACTGAAAAATTATTCTTACGAAACTAGCTCTTCCTCATAGTAATGGTGGAAAGTACATAGTTAATTTATTTCAAATGAATTACTTCAAATGATTCTTTAATATGAAATGGCACTTCATTTTTTTTCCCCAACATTAATATTGACTCATCAGCCCCAAGGATCAGTGCAAAGTGTTCAGTTAAAAATTCTCATCCCTAATATTTAACTTGAATTTTCTTGGCAAGAAACTAAGCTGATTACTTCTCATCCTACCCTAGGTAGACGTGTTGAATTATTGGTCACTGTCCTTTTTATAACAACCTTTGCTTATTTGAAGATGGTTTTCTCTTACCATAGCCTTCTATACTCTAAACTAAACATACCCAATTCTTTCCACTTT
>ML685763.1:8410563-8434333 GCA_007922175.1 Pelusios castaneus | reverse complement strand
ATAGCCTTCTATACTCTAAACTAAACATACCCAATTCTTTCCACTTTTCCTCATAGATTATGTTTTCTAAACTTCTGATCATTTTTATTACTCTCTTATGAATTCTCCTCTCTTCACTCTTTCCTCCAAGTCACTAAGGAAAATTGAAAAGTTCTGGATCCATGATTGAGTCCTGTGAAACTCTGATATATGACAGCTAGACAGCAAACTAATGATGATTACTCTTTGAATGCAGTCTTTCAACTAGTTGTGCATTCATCTTACGACATTTATTTCAGGATGAATTTTTGGTAAAAATGAAGAAAATAGAAGTTGCTTAATTTCTCTATATGTGTATCAACTGTTAGGTACCACAGCACGCAGAAACTTATGTCACTAGGGTAGGTGCTGTGAAATTTTCTACACCAATCTCTGCTGAAAGAACACTTCTAACCTGTAACCCCCCTATCACCACTCACTGGCCCTGTCTTGAGCATAAATTGCAATTGTGAAGTTTGGAGTCTTTTAAAGGGTTTGGAGATTTTTTTCTTTGTCTGTTTGTGGTGTGACAAATATTTATCTGGAACTTGGGTGAGACACGGCTGGGTGGACTTCCTGGCAGATATGCTTTAGTTAAATAAGCATATCTTCCAGGAAGGCCACCCAGCCTTGTCTTTCAGCTTGAGTCCAGGGCCACCAGTTCCATAAGTCAGAATACAAAGAAGAGCCTTTCCCCCATTCTGATCCCCCTCCGTGTGCCAGGCCCAGCACACAAGGAGCTCTTAGGACTCCCTAGAGCTGGTGTTACTAAAAGGCATGGTGTTGGGGGCAAGGCCATGACTATAAATGCGGCTGAGCAGCTTTGCTTTCTTTGAAGTCCCTACAGTTCTGCAAGTCATTGCAACTGCTTGAGACCCAAGGCCTGGCAGAGCTCTGGCTGGGGCAGTGAGCCTCCTCTTGTCATTCTTAAACAGAACACTAGTGCATAATAGATTCTTTAGAGACACCCTGTCTTTGGTAAGCTGTGGCATTTGTTTCTCAACTGTTTTGTTCTCTGACTTGCAGTGGTCAGATATGAGCCATCTCTGTTTGGCACCAAGTGGGAAAGGCTGCTCCATGACTGAAAGAGAACAGCACTTACCTCTGCCCTTTCAGAAGTCCCCCTCAAGAATTCCATCACCAGTTTTAATTGCAAGAGAGATTATGCAAGGCATTGTTCAGAAAGCTTTGTCCCAGACTCCTGCTTGCAGAGCTAATACACTCGAACTGTCCTCTACACCACATAGCCAGACTCAGCTGTGTGTGGTGGCTTGCAGCAAGAAGAAGAGATTTCAGATCCCTCAGAAGAAAACATACAGTGAAGACCTTCTTGAGAAACATTCTGATTGGTTCACAGAGAAAAACCAACCTTTCACTCCTCAAATTTTAAAGACATCAAGTCAACCTTCTCTTTCAAAGTACAGATATTATAACTCTCCCCGTAAAATGAAGAGCATCTCATCTGGCAGACAATCACTTAGATCAGCTGGAACAAACAGTGTAAGGTCAAGAGAGTTATGCAGGTAAAATGCTGGAAGAGAAGAGATACTTCTCAGTTCTGTTTGCACATTAATGCTATAAATTAAGTGATGTAACACTGTGATTTCACTTTCAAGAAAAATCATTTGAAACTGCAGTCATCTTTATTGAGCATTCTTTTTTTAATCTTTCAGCTCTGTAGAAGACGCACATCGGAGATCTGATGCAGATTGCTTCATGTGGCATCCAGTTAAGGTTGTTGTAACCAATTTGGTATGCGGTAAAAAGACATAGCAGCAGTATTCACATACAAAAGCTGATCTGGCTTTGCACATACAGTGCTTTTAGAGCAGTTGATAATGGGACTTACTGGGTCATAGTTAACAGACAGTGACAAAAAATTGAATCTTGTTGCAAAGTGTGATTTATTTAAATAAGACATATAAGGAACGAGGAATTTAAGGAATCTAGCATATTAAGCTAAATAATGGCAATAAGTGTATGTGGTTACAATAGAAACAGCTAAAATAACTGAATTCTTTTGAAAACATAGATCAGGTTCTGAGATATATGAGAATAACTCAATAAATGCCAGAATCCTGAATTCTTTATTTAGGGAATGAGTGCGAAGGCATATTTGTGTGTGAAACTAGACTAATAAAATTAGTTACCACATAGGAAGATACATGATTCTGTTTCTCAGTCCTCTTTTCTGGCTTTCGAATTCTATCTTATATTTATTTTGCCTTTGAAATGTGAAAGCAACAGGGAACAAGAAGTCTGAAACAGCGTTCCAGAGTTTGTCCTATTTCTTTTCCATTTGGCCAGTCTTGAATAATGCCAAGACAGTGGGTATTGTATGTCCTCTGAAGGGTTTCTAAGGATTTTCAAGGACAGGGAGAGTGATCCCAAATTGAAAACCAATTCTATCTACAGTGTATCTTACTCTCTGCCAAGATGTAAAAATTGAATTCACAGCTAGGGAGCAACTCATGGAGCTCTGAGAAATGAGGACCATTTACTAGATTTGATTTCTTAATGCACTAGAGCAAGGACTGGTTTTCTTAATAGATGCTTCTAGATCCTTGTTAGACAGTAACATTATATGCATCTTGTAAAGCAGTAGTTAGTTAAGACTGATGAGATGTACTGATAAACAAAGCCATTCTACTGTAAGCTAGCACAGCTTCATAGAGTTGTTCTAGTATGGGGATATAAAACATTTAAAGAATGTCATCTATCTTGCATGATGATGACGGTGCTTTATGCATTGGACTGGACCCACATACCCTTGTTGTCTGAGGACACACAAGCCCATTCTGCCAAAAGCAAACTGTTCTCTTGCCCTAGTTGGCCATCATCCCCCATTACTAACTGTTTTTAATCATCACTCTCTTGGCCCTGCTGACCTACTAATGCCCTCCATCCCCAAAGGTTAGAAGCCCGGAAGCATTCTATTGAAACAATAACTTACAGGAATGCAATGGAGTTTTGGCTCTTCTATATCCCTAATTCATCTGCCAAAACTTCCTGCCACATTCTGAAACTCAACAGCTAAGCCCTGTTGCACCTTCCAGTGATAGATACCTCATACAACTCCCTTCAGCATTGGTGTTTCATGTCTGTGTGTCATGAATCCAGAGGATCGGTGCTATGGCCCCAGCATTGGAACAGTCTCTGGGAGGAACCCATTCAATGAGCCAAACCCCAGAGGGGATCTCAGTCTTCTTCCAGGGCAAGTCATGTGGCTTCACCACCTCCCTAGGCTGGACCTCTGGTCTTTCAGCACCTCTGCTTCATACTGTGAGCTTCACTCAACAGATTCAAATAAGGCAGACTCCTGCAAGAGACTTGTACAATATTAGGAAGTAAGGCACCTGCGCCAGTATTTTCAGCAACACTCAACCAGTGTTGTCAAACAGTAGGGTTTATTAGTTGACTGGAATGCAGCATAGGAAGTCCTTCGTTAGCATACAGAAAAGTACAGCGTAGTCCAACCTAGTCAGCACAGACCTCAAAGCCCTGTCCTTCTGACCTCTTTTTGTCACAGTTCAAGGGTGTGCTAGAAATCTTCAGCAGCCAATCCTTAACCACCTCCTGGCAGCTCTCCAGTCCTTTGTTCTCCAGATGGGCAAACACTGCTTGACTTCCTGCAGTTAGGTGGGCCATCCATAGTCATTGGTTGCTAGGTATCAAAGTCCTGGTGAGGAGGGTTGCCTTTGTCTCATGAACACCTCCTTTGATAGGGGGCCCAAGACACTAGGGCTATGTCTACACTTGCACTTTTAAGTCGACTTTAACTAAGTCGACTTAACTAAGTCGACTTTAAGTCAACTTAGTTAAGTTGACTTAGTGTGTCTACACTTAAAATTAAAGTCGACTTAAAGGGGAACTTACAAAGTCGACCTAGAGCGTCCACACTGGATGCTCTAGGTCGACTTTGTGGGGCTAGGGGGACCTTGGGCAGGTCCACGGTGGCGGGGGGGGAGCACCCCCTGTGTACAATGGGGCAAAGGGGGACAGGGACCCTGGCAGGGCAGAGCCCTGTGTGTGATGCTGTCTGGATTTAGGGAAGCATTTATGATATTATTTTCTATGGATATCTCATAAATGCTATAATCCAGGAACTATGTCATGTTTGGTATCAATAGAAAGGTAGTAATTTGCTGGGAATTATTATATAGTTTATGTCTAGGAATTCTATATCGATTAGAAGTTAAGAATTTAATGTTATATCCATACTTTAACTTGTGTCATTCTGGACAAATGTCTTAGACGGGAGGGTGTGAACAACCATTGTCTCCGTAATGTTAAGGAATCTGCCAGGTGATCTGGTCCCAGGGAGTATCCTGATGAGCCATCGACTTTAGAAAGTCGAATTAAGCCTTAGGTCGAGTAGAAAGGTGGTTTAATAAAGTCGACTTTATTTTCCTTAAGTCGACTTAAGCAAGCTGCTTAAGTCGACCTAAGCAAAGTGTAGTGTAGACGCAGGGCACATTAAGTCGACTTAAGCCAAGCTTAAGTCGACTTAATTTACCAGTGTAGACGCAGCCTAGGAGTCATTCACACCTGAGTCTCTGAGCCTCTATGGAGAGCAAACACCCTTTCTAACCCTGGTTAACACTGCAGCACAACGTGAAAATTGATTCACACAGAGACTTAGTTAAAAAAAAATACAGAAATTCACACTTTGTCACACTGTCCTTCATAGAAAAGGAAGTATATTTTAGGATGCTTCCTAGGAAAAGTCTGGAATTATATTTGTGAAAACTTGAACTATTCCCTATTTTTATTTATTTTAGTGCTTGTTTTACATGTTCATTTCTCTCTAAAATGTGCAGCTTCCATTTTAAATAATAATTTTCCCTGTCCTTTGCTCATTCTGATTACTGGTACTAAGAGGCTACATGTGCCACTGGGACTGCAGCTAGGTACAAATTGATCCGTTGCTTCAATGTGCTTGTGCAGCTGTGTAAAAACAACAGAATTGTAGTGATCTTATATGTGTTTCAAGCCCAAATCATTTTCTCATGAAGGTTTCATTGGGAATATAAAATGTTAATACAGAGGTATTAAAGATTCTTATTCTCTTTGTTTGAAAATGATAGGAACGTGAATTGTGGTTTATCAAGCCTCAGACACCTCATTCTCTGAGATCACGACTTCAGGAGAAGTGAGTGAATTATTTTTTCTCCTTTTAACTATTCCATATTATATGCTGAAATATTAAAAATAAGAAGCTGACAAAAAATTGGAACCATGTGACCAGAGCTCAGTTAACCGCCAGGAAACAGGTAGACCACAATAAGCAGAGGTGATAACACTGAATACAGTTTTTTGATAGCTAGATCTCACAATAACCACACCCCCAGATGTTGCTATTATTTTTCTTAATTAGGCTATGCATAAAAGGCTAAAATTTTCAAGGGATTACTAATTATATTGGGGTGCTCAACTGTGGACACTTTAAAGAACCTTAATTTTCAGAAAGTGAAGAGCATCCTGCCTCTGAAAGTCAGGCCCCTTTAAGGTGTATCAGATTGGGCCCCAAAATGTAGAGACACCCAAAACCACTAGTCATAATTGAAAATCTTGACCAGACTATTAGAAATGTCTTCTAATCATCATGAACTGCCAGCCAAATAAGAACTTTCTGGGAAGTTTCTTCAGTAAATATTTTCATCCATAGGCTTGCTCAATAAAATCAGTCCTTAAACAAGAGCAGTAAATAAAACAGAGCTTCTCTTTTGAATTTTAAAATCAGTGGTGTGTGATTTTTGTAGGAAAACATTGGCAAATGGCCCAAAAAGAGCACCAAGCTAAGTAAAGGGTGAGTGATAAAGAAATGGGGTGGAGATCACTGTCTGGCACAAGCCACTCTCCTAGAAGAGTAATCAGAGTAGCAAACATATTTACAATTCCTGGAAAGAGGAACAATTGGCAGACAGCAAGCCCTCCACGTAAGAGCAGGGACATCACCAAAAGCTCCTTATTCTCCTATCTGCACCCCTCAGAAAGGAGGATGCATCTTCATGCTGTCAGGTGGTAGAGAGCTTTACTTTACTAAACAGCTTTGAACTTTTGTTAACATTTTAACACAGCCTCTTAGGGTTTCTCTCTCTTCACAACAGACTGGTCAGTGTATCCAAGGACAGTGTGGTGATCAGCATCATCTCTGTTAATTTTACTCCTTGAAGCTGTATTGAAACATAGTAAGATTTCCCAATGAAGACAAGCCCTTAAAATACAATCAGTAGTAAAAATGATAGTCACCTTTGTTGAAAAAAGGTCACGCTCATCAGCACTGCACGTTGGTTTGTCTTCTCTATGCATTAAAGAAGGCCTGGAAAAAAACAGAGTCCTACTGTCTCTGGAACTATTGATGCTGATTGTCTGTTTCATGTTTGTACAGAGAAGAAGAACTGAAATACCTTCAGTTTCTTCAAGAAGTTACAAATGATCTTTTGATTAGATGTTGTTACTGCAGGGAGTAAGTACTTGAAATGTCTTCTAATTTATTCATCTGAAGAAAGAACGTGTGACTAATTTTATAACCAATATGAAGTGTTGGTGGACTTGTGAAGATGAAGGCTGTAATGCTAGTGTTGAAATGGATTTCCTTTGATTTGTCCTTTTATTTTTTTTTGTTGCTTTTACACTTTTCAGTAGAATTGCCAGCAGCATACTCAGCTGAGAAACAATGGGAAATATTTGCAGTGATGTTCCCATTTCCCAATAGCATAGGGTATATATAAACAGACATCATAGTCTCAGAATCTATTTGTAGGACCGAACCATCACATAGAATAGTGAGATGCATTATTGTTGTAATAATGGTTCTTGGAGCATAGATAAATAACTGGTCTACCTTGGGTCTCCTTAACAAAGAGCCTCAGAGCAAGAGATTTAATGTTGTGAACTTTTTCTCCCAAACACAAGAACAAAAAAAGTGGAATAAATTCATGCCTATAAGGCAATCTTTTTTCTTTAAACTGTACAGTGCATCACTCCACTTGACTTCTCTTTGTTAAATCATTAACAAAGACCCAGCCAATTCAGGTACTTAACTGCTGCATCATGAGCCATTTTCATGTTACCTAATTCAAATTATGCCTTCACATTCTCTCACTCTTTTATAGAACATTTCTAATAATCAAGGTTGTGGGAAATCTGATAAACCACACTTGTGTTTGCCTGCAGCCAGTCCAAGCACTGCAAAAGTAACTTTGCTGCAAGTCTGCCCTCTTCTATTCTACTTGATGGCCTTCATCTTACCTAGAAAGTGCTTTTTCTTTAAGAAGGAGAGACTTTAACTGCAAACATATTTAGACCTCGGTTTTTGTGAAGTGCCATCTAAGGAGGAAGAGGTCCCCCTCCCTGCCCCCCCAATCAATCATATCAATATTGACATCAACTCAGAATCTTTCATTTTCCTTCTAGCAGATTCTAACCAAAATCTTTTAAGGTTGAAATAATTTTTTTGAAACAGCAATTAACTCAGTAGTGAGGTTTTTGTTCTTGTTAGGGTTGTTTTGTAGGTTTTTTTGGTTCTGTTTTTGTTTTTTTGAGCAATCACTTACAGGCTATGGTTTTCTTCCTGCCCTGTCAGGAATAAATACAGCAGGTCCCTGATTAATTTAGGCTTCTGCAAAAGCACACTTCTACCTACTGTTATATCAGTTTACATGTTTAGTTGCCTGGGAACATTCATGATTTGTTTAAAAAATGCTGAAGCTTTGCTAGCTTTGGGAAGTTGCAATTAAATATTTTATGTGCCTATGAATATATTTATAAAGTAGATATTTAAATGAGATCCTGGCAGCAACTAAATGAATCGGAAGGGCTGGTGTCCATCAGAAAATACTGCAAATAATATTGAATAAACACAACTGTAACTAAATTAACCTTCTTCCCTGTGGTTTCCTGGAACAGTCACAAGTGGCTTTCTTTGCCAGCTCGCCTTTTAGCTTTTCCTTAGGCATACATAACACTAAATTATGCCTCATCCTGCCTGGGTGCACTGAGGGTGCCTTTTCCCTCTAATGCGGGAGACAGGCACAAACCCAGTTTATCACTTCTGTCATGCAAGGATTGGGGGATCCAAGCACTAAAAGCAGAGGCAAATTCCTTAAATAAGTTGAGGCCATTGTACTACTTCTCCTGTTTCCATTGGCCAGTAGAGCTGAACTGGTGCAAGGGACTGAAAGAAGAATGATACAGCAGCTGGTGCTGCTGTGTGGGACCTCCATAAGTATATAAGCTGTCTCTGTTACACGGTCCTTGGGAACAGCCACCAGAGCACAGTCCTTCCTCCCCCATCTTCACTTCCCCGCAACTCAGAGTCATAACATTTGCCCTTTTGCTCTCTGATCATATGTGGAGCGGGGGACATATAGTTTGGAGCGGGTTTTTACACTACAGTCCTACAGGCTACATGAACGAAAGTTTGCTGGGGACTTTCCTGACAAATATTCAGGTGATGGGCAGCAGTATAAACCTCTAAAGATAGATATACTATAAAAAAGTGAATAGTGATCCAGTGTTCTGATTAACCTCTAACAACAACATTTAACTCCTTGAAGATTAAAACTTCTAATCAGTAATGGGTCTCTTTTTAAAAACCCTAGAGTTGAATTGCTAATGGATTTTAAGGGAGCCTATAAAAGGCACAACTAGTGGCCTTGACTAATCTGTTGCAGAATGAATATAATAAATAGAGATTTTAACAAACAAGGAGTCCTGTGGCACTTTTAAAGACTAACACGTTTATTTATCACATGAGCTTTCATGGGAGAAAATCCCACTTCGTCAGATGCTTTGAAGAAGTGGAATTTTCTCCCATGGAAGCTCATGCGATAAATAAATTTGTGAGTCTTTAAAAGTGCTACAGGACTCCTTGTTTGTTTGGCTGACCTAGACTAACAGGGCTACCCCTTTGGAACAGATTTTAAAGACTCCCTTCATTTAAGTCAGTATCTCCAAAGGAAAAAAAAAACATTTCAGATATGCAGTACAAGTATAATGAAGTATAATGCTGGAAGAATGACTGAGACTTCCAGTTCATTATGGGTATGCATTTTTTATGACTGTGTGGTTTTCAATCATGAGGGCAGTACTAGATTTGAATTATGATTGAAGAACTTGAAGGTCTAATCTCCATGGCTGATTAAATTTTTATTTCTTATGTATACGTGTTTCCATTAGTGCATCATTTACATGAAGTCACAGCCATCTGAAAAAATAGGGATTCAGCTACTAGACTAAGAAGCATATTCTGAAAGCAGAAACAATGAGAATCCTGTGGCACCTTAAAGACTAACAAATTTCTTCAGGCATAAGCTTTCGTGGACTGCAACCCACTCTGTCAGATGCTGTATGCAGACTAACGTGGCTACTCCTTTGGAACTTGTCACCATTCTGAATGCATTTTCATAACAAAACACACCTTGTGGTACATAAAGTATAAGAGATTTTGTTCAGATTAACAAGGATTTGGGCTACGAAAGTTCACCTCTTAGTGGTTTCCTTAAGATTTGTTGAAAGGGAAGTTTGTTTAGAGAAGTGCCCTACGAAAGGCCTATGTGGATACCAAAGAGGGACAAATTTTGAAATCCAAAAATTCCTGTCTGAATAGTGTCCCACCTCTACTCCATAAGACCCTCCCCTGATATATTACTTCCAGAGACTAGATTAGCACATGACCAGAAGGAAAAAGATAGTAAACGATCCTTCTAAGAATTCTCTCCACAGTCCTCTACCACTTGGAAAAGGTTTCAGCATGATAGGTCCTTCCCAAGAGCAATGTGAGCAATCAGTGCAAGTGTAAAAAACTCTGTTACTCATTTTGTTTCTCTTTACAGGAGTAATTGTTTTCTTTCACATCTAAATGTCACAGAGTTGAGAACAACAAGAGTCCTGTGGCACCTTATAGACTAACAGATTTTCTTCGGCATAAGCTTTCGTGGGCTATAACCCACTTCGTTGAGAACCTTTCACTCAACTATTAAACTTACTGGGTCACCCTAGCCATTTACCTAGTAGCTGCGTTTTTCTCCACTTTCTTTTACCATCTAGAACTTTTTCAAATCCTGTAAATCCTGTCCTGTTTGCGGTTAACTGTTTTGTAATTGTTCAGAGTAAAAAAAAAAAGCCAGCAACTATCTCAGCTCCCTAATATTTTAATCTGCATATAGTTATCTCTTTCTTTATTAAGGCTCCATCTGCTATGAATATTTCATCAGTAAATGTTACTTCATAATCTTTTTCAAACGTTCCTTTTGCTTTTAGATAGTTTCATGTGTTTGCGTTTTCTAAAAGGGCATTAGCTTTCTTTATTTTAAAACTCTCCTCATAAACCATTTTCCATACCTTCAGGGAATTGGGGGGATTAACATCAGCAAGTCTGGTACATATAGCTAAGTGAAAGTTTTAGTTGTAACTTTTTATAAACTCCAGTAACACATCAAAGCAGTGAAAGGTGTTGTAGGTTGTAAACGATCTCTTAGATTTTCATGTCGTGAAACTATAGAACCCTTGATTTAACTTCATTATTAGAAAGAAAATAGTGAACATTATGTTGCTTTAACAATTTACTTAAAGCTTTGTTTAAAAATTCTTTTCTCAGTTTGGCTTGTAATTTTTGAGGCATGATACCTTTGCTGAAAATAGTTTTAAAGGTCTTGCATACTTCACTACTGATGTCTTTTAGGACTAGTGCCCAAACATATTTAAATATAAGTGTCTATTGCTGTTAAAATGTACTGAAAACCATTGCAGTGTATGGACACCTGCTGCATATCCACCAAATCTTGTAGCTTGATCTACAGATTATTGTAACATGTTTTGACTCACTGCCTGGGCACCTCCTGCTGACCAGATGGGGAATCAGCTCTCAGCTTGGCAAACAACCCATCCTGTCTTTGCTGGACCTTCCTCTTCATGATTTAGCCTGTCTGCTGAATCACAATCCGTGTTTCTCCACCTTTCCCCTCCGGCCGATTCTGCAGTCCATTCTAACCACTTCCCTTTGTGACTATCTCAGTCCTGCCACCACTCCTATAGTGACCTGAGGGAGGAGGCAAAGGACCCAGGCCCACCCACTACTCCAAGTTCTCAGCCAAGGGACCCTGTGTATGGCAGCCTTTTGCTGCATCTCCCCCAATTCCTCAGTGGATTTTCTTGGGCCATTTCCCTGCAGTCCCAGTACCTTCTCTGCTCTTGCTTCAAGGCATTCTGCTTTGCTGAGTCCCAGCAGCCAGCCATCTTCTGTCCAGGGTGCTGACAGTTCTTCCTCTTTGAGATCCTGTGAATCACTTCCCTTGCTCTGCTCCGCAGCTCCCTTTTATACCGATCTCCTGGGGTCTGATTGGCTGCCATGCAGCCACTTCCTATTGGTTACTGTTCATGCAGCCTCCCCAGGGACCTTCTTAATACTTTCTAGGCTAGTGGGTGGAAGGTATCCCACCACAATTATGTATTCGTTGTATTGATTACTTAAGAATTTCCAGTTATCACTCTAAGATTAGACAGATACTTGTTCCAAAATCATACCCAGTTTTATTAAAATTACTGTATAGTTGGGAACCCCATGTAACACACTGCATCCATTATAGTGTGATTATGTATCATTCATGTTCATCCTTATAGTGTAAATGTTACTGACTAATGCAAAGTTTGTCATGTAATATGTTTTTTGAGTGCTCATGGCATAATGAACATTGTCACAGTAATTGTGTTTGTTGCAATTTCATGTGTATGGTTATGAGGCTTCACTATATAATATTCACAACTATGTGTCTCATGGCTTGAGACAGATCTAGGCAAAACTCTACAAAGCTGAAGACGAGTTTGCACCTTATTAGGACTTGTACAGCACAACCCATCTCAGCATTCCAGGAAAAAAGCACTGACCCACACATTGACAAACAAACCCACAAAGAACCACAGATACTGAGAGCATGGAGAGAACCATCCACAGCCACTGTTTGTCACCATGACACTGAAAGGGGAGGGGGTGAGGCAGACAAAGGAACATAAAAAGAGGAGACATTTTGCTGTTTGCTCTCTCTCTCCCGCTTCCACCTCCATCTACAAACACCGCCAAGCAACTGAAGTGCTGATCACAGGGGGAGGGCCTGGCTGATGGAGTCCAGCCAGCCTGTGGTGAGAATCATTTGAGTTTGTAAGGTTGCTGAAACCTTAACTAAGTATGCAATTTGATTTTTGTTTCATCTGGATCAAATCTGACTTATTTTCCTCTGCCTTATAATTACTTAAAATCTTCCTGTACTTAATAAATGTGTTTGTTTGTTTTATCTAAAGCAGTGTGTTTGGTTTAAAGTGCAGTAGGATTCCTTTTGAAGTGACGAGACTGCTACATGTCAATTTCTTTGATAAAGTGATGAACATGTGAGCTTATAGTGGGCAGCACTGAACATCGGAAGGTGGCAATTCCTATGGTTGTCTCTGACACTGGCGGTGTTGGCTGGGTTTATATAGGTGCATAACCCCATGAGCGGCTGGCCAGAAGCCCTCACTCACTGAGTTAGGAGCAGCTCGCTGTAGGCTGTGCATGAGCTGACCCAGCAGTGAGGATTCTGATGTGTGATAGATTCTCCCCCACTAGGCTACCATTGTGTAGCTTCTTGAAAACCTCTAAAAAGGGGTTGTCAATTTGTTGAGAGATTTTCCAGAAAAGAAAGAACTGTAAGCTCCCTGTCTAGATTTACACAGCCTCAAGTCACTTCCTACCCCATGCCACTCCCTTGAGCTATGCTTTTTATTGTCTGTTTACCTGAGCTATGTCTAATCAGTTCAGCTTTGTCTGAGAAGCCACAGTTGCCTTCCTCCATGGGTTCAGTTGTTGGGTGACCCTCACGTTCATCACTCTAACTCATGATTGCATGGGTCTTGCTGTCAGGTCCTGATCTGTCCAGCAAAGGCTGAGGAAAAGTGTTCAATCATCCTTTGGCCAATTACAATCTGTGGTGTGGCTGGGACATAGCAGGACAATCTCATGTATCTTACTGAAACTTAAATCCAACCAGCAATAGAAGTGTTATAAGAGAGTTGCCGTGTTGCAATTGAGTACTTTGGCATTATTATATTGGTACCATAGCCAGTGTGAAGAATGTGAAGAAAGGGTATATGTATGGATTAAAATTAAAAGCATGAAGAGGGAGCCCAGCTGTTATCTGGCTTTTTTTCGTCTCAGCCAGAACTCACATTGATTTATGCACATACTTTAGAATGAAGAACATCAGATTTTTTTAAAGGTTCAAATATTTGTGAAGTTAAAAAAATATGATTATACCTTTGGTTGAAAAATGGGACCCTAGAGTAAAAGTGAGATGTTAGGATGTATCTATAAAGATTTGAATGATGGAGCAATCAGTACTTTTAATTTGAAAATATATTGTCTTTTGAACAGGCCTTTTTTTTTTTTTTGTACTGATGATCTTTTTTTGTTCTCTTTCTAAGGGCAATAGATGATGTATTTCAAATGCATATTAGAAGTAGAAGGCATGACCTTGATGAGGTGAGCAAAAAATATGTATTATTAAATACCCTGTCACCCAGAACAGGAGAAATGTTTTAATATCAGTGCATAACCTCAATTTATGCTACTTTTACTCCTACACAATTTAAATGAAAAGAGGTGGTAGGGAGAAGAAGCCTTGTTCCAACAAAAAGCAACAGCTGCAGGGGGTGTTACAGCTTGCGCTAGCAAAGGGAGATTTTTTCCTATATGTTTGTGTGTACATTTCTAGTCTGGCTTCCCAAAAGCTTTTGATAAAGTACTTAGTGGTCAGATTGGTTTAAATTGCACAGGGCCTCTGTGCAAGAAGTGTTTGTCTCTACAGATTGCTGCCAATTCTGCCATTGCTGTAGCAAACAAAGCACGGGAGGATTTGTAGCCCTGGTTGTGAAAGTGGGTCGATCGAAGAATGAACTTCAAAGCTCAGCAACAAACTTTGATGTTCCCTCAGCTTCAAAAGCCATTCCTTGAAGCATGTTGCGGACCAAAGTGCAGGCTGAGTACAGCCAAGTCAATACTGCAAAGTATCATGAACATTTATTCAAACAAGAAATGCACATCTGCCTGAATGCTATTGGTGACCCCTTTTGATTTCACTCTCTGGGGTATTCATCTAAGCAAATTTTCATTTGCAGAAAAATGTAAAAGAGCAATAAATATGCATTCATGCTGAAAGTGTTTGGTGGTCATCTTGAAGGTTTTGTAGTCATCCAATCAGGTGGCAAGTCTGTGGGACAGGAACAGTCTTTTTGTTCTATATTTATATAGCATCAAGCACAGTGGGGTTCTGGCCCATGGCTGGGACTCCCAGCCACCAAAAACACCACCATCTAGCTCTTATATAGCAGTCTTCATCAGTAGATCTTGAAGTGCTTTACCAAAGAGGTAAGGATCAATATTCCTCTTTTACAGATGGGGAAACTGAGGCATGAAGAGGTGGTTAACTCAAGATCACCAAGCAGGCCAGTCCCCAAGTCTCCTGCATCTTACTCCAGTACACTAGCCACGAGCCCACATTATGAAATATAGATAAATAATGTGATTGGCAATCAGTCACACACTGCAAATAGCAAATTACTAATAAAAAATATTTTAAGCAAAAGCTCTGAGAAATAGTTTAAGCAATCCATATGCTGCAGTAAGATCTCATCAATACTGTCAAATAGTGAGCTAATCTGAAAAGACTGAAGCCTCCTTGTGAATAATTCACAAACAGAAAAAGGTGTAAAATAATATGGTGTTCTCTGAAAATAGCTTAGCCAGCTGTAGGGCTGAGGTATCCTTCATTGTAAAGTTAGTTGTTAACACAAGGCAGTAAAAAGAGAAGGAAGGATGTTCCTATGATTAGAGTACTAGCCTAGAATTTAGGAGACTGGATTCAGGTCCCTACTCTGACACAGATTGCCTGTGTGAACTTTGTCATATCACTTAGAGTGGGATGTATGAAAGTACTGAGGCATTGCATTGCCTAACTTGTAGACACCTAGAAGATTCACAGGAACAACACCCTGATTCACAAAGTTGACTTAGGTGTCTAGAATCCCCTATGTGAGCCATGCAGAAAAATAGGTGCCTTAGTCTGCAATTTGCAAAGCCAGCACACTAGGTGGCTCCCTTTCTAAGCCAGCCAATAGGAGATTCCAGTCTACTAAACCCTGCCCCTTTCTAGGAGAAAGGCACCTAAGTGCAGGCTGCAAGAAAGGGCATAGCTCTGCAAGCAATCCATAAATGGGAACCCCTCCTCTGGCATAGGAGCTTGTATAGTTTCTGGCAGGAATGAGTCAAGTGCCTGTCCTACTCCACCCACTCTAGGCAACACAGGCATGTTCTTCTAGGCCTTGCAAACCCTGCTGTTACTCTCCACGGGTGCGTCTACACTGGCAATTTAGGTCGACTTAAAGAGACTTAAGTCAACCTAAACAAAGCCGCGTCCACACTGGGCTTTTATTAAGTTGACTTAAGCATTTCCTAAAGCTGACTTAAGGAAAACTTAAGTCAACTTAATAACACCTCATTTTAGGTTGGCTTAAGCCTTAAGTCAACTCCTTAAATTTACTTAAAGCCAGTGTGGATGGGGATTAGTGCCTAAGTCGACCTTATTAAATCAACTTAAAGCATTAAGTCAACTTAATAAGGTCGACTTCAAGTCGACCTTATTAAATCGACTTAACAAAGTCGACTTAACTTTTCTAGTGTAGACATAGCCCATGTTAGCAGTTGGTACACCCTGTGACGCTGTCAGGATTTAAGGAACCATTTGTGATATTATTTTGTATTAATATGTTATAATTGTTATAATCCATAGGAACTATGCCATGTTTGGTGTCAATAGAAAGGTAATAATTTGTGGGGAATGATTATATAGTTTATGTGTAGGATTTGTATTCATATTAGAAGTTAGGAATATGATTGTTATATTTTAACTTGTGTAAGGCTGGGAAAACTTCCCAGACTGAATGTCTACCCAGCCATTGTCTCCTTAATGGCCCATTAAGGAAGCTCCCCAGTATAATGGGCCGAAGAAGAAAACCTGTTGAGCCACTGGGACTTAAACATGTGACTCAGCTCCAGTTTGATTGGAGAGACCTGCACACAGCATGAAGAAGGCCAGAGGTGATAAAAGGCAGCAACCCCAACGCCATCTTGCTTTCAAGTCCTCAGTCTACAGCCAACACCCATCTCTGGAACTATTCCTCTGAGACTGAACAAAGGATTGAGGCCCACCCTAATGCTGGGTGTTTACCAGAGGAACCAGCCTGCAAATGCTTTTCATGAACTTTAAATCATTTGTATGTATGTGATTCGCTTTGACCCTTTAACATCTCATATTTTGCTTCTTTTCTTCTTATATTAAACCTTTAGTTGTAGTTGCTAAAGGATTGGCTATCAGTGTGGTATTTTGGGTAAGATCCAAACCTATATTGTTCTGTGTGCTGTGGCTGGCCCTTTGGGGTCAGGAGAACCTATATCTTTAAGGGACCGTGCAGCTAAGTGGGAGCCAGAGGAGCTGGAGTGCAATAAAGGGAGCTGTTTCTATTTTGGACAGACTTCTTGGTACCCAGTGTGGGGAACCAGAGGCCTGTTTGTGACTGATAGGGAGACTGGTTTAAGTACCACCCATCAGTGTTTGGAGAGTTTGGCTCCCGGTTTTGCAGCTTGCCCTGATTTTTGCACGTCCAGGAGGGTATCCCAGGAGGCCCCGGTCACACACCCCAACCCTTGTGCCTTCTGAGCACCTCCCTGAAGTGTCCAGCATCAGATCCACTGGACACTTGCTGTATTTACGGATTCTCTGCTTCTGAGAAACAGTACCTGTTCCACCTCAGCTCACTGCCTCACTTAACACACAGCACTTAGATATGTTTATAGTGAAATCAGGTCTACGTTAATTTAGCAAAATGAAGCAGAAAGACTCAAGGTGTAGCAAGTGAAAGAATTGGAAAAACAGTTACATATAAAGTAAAATCATAACATGCATTCTAGAGCCTAAACGTAATTAATGAGATACTCTCATGTCTTGCAGAGACATTCAAAATCCTAACAGTACTTTACAACCAGACTGGCTATGACATTTCTTTCACAAGACAAGAATCCCATCAAGTTGCTTCCTTGATGAAGGACACAGCGTGTGGCTTTATACTCCATGATATACTAGAATAGTCTTTTGTCTTTATTCATAAACAGGGCACCTCCCTCTCTCTGTTCCATATTGTAGACTTCCGCTCATAGATTTCAGGCACCTGATTCAGTATGCAGACAGGTAGAGCCTTGCACAGATATAAAAATGTGGATCCACATCTGATCTGCATCCACCAGAATAAACTTGTATCTGACCTGTGATCTGCATTCTATATTTTATGGGTATCCACCTCTGTACTCCTAGCAGCAGCCCTGGAGCCACCAATCAGCTGTTAGGTGGCCATCCTCTTCTCCTCCCGCTGATCAGTGCTGCTGAACAGCTGATTGGCGGTCAGTTTCACCCCAGCCCCACCACTGAGCAGCTGTTCAACCCAAGGTCCTCTGCCAAACAGCTGATTGGTGGCTGGCCTCAAACAGCTGGGCGGTGGCTCTGGGGCTGACAGCTGCTCCACTCCTGTTGCAGAGGTCCCAGAAAGTTACAGAATCCATGACTTTTGTGACCATCCACATCCAAGTCACAATCCACTAGAAATGGTCTGTGGATATAAAGTGGATATTTGCAGGACTTTACAGATAGGCATACAAAACACAAGGTGTTTGTTACCTCCTGCCTGAAAAGAACATCTCCAAAGTATGTCACCCCCTTTTAACTTCAAAACCTTACAAACATAATTTTCAGTGTAAATACCTAACTGTAAATATTAGCTATACACACATTTCACAATTTTTTTTTTTGTTGACAACCAGTCTCCCATTGGCCCTTGACAGAGACCTTACATATCATCCTTCAGGGAACTAGTATACGTATATCTGACCCGGGGATCCACGTCAAACTCTTTGCGCCCTCTGCCAGTTGGCACCAAGGGCTCTCTTGGTCACACTCTAGCTCAGTTTCCCCACCGTGGCAGAAGGGAGAAAGCATTTGAAGAGGGGTCTCCTAGTTCTCTTAGGAATGTGCTCTAACCACTGAGCTGGGAGCTATTGTGATGTGGGGCCCCCTCAGTCTCTATGCTGTTGAAGCAGTTCCAGTGTGGATGCATAAATAGAGATTGAAGCAGGGGGACATGACTCAGGTTCTCCTGCCTCCCAGCAGCTGTTTTAAGCACTGGACTACAGCATCATTCTCCCTCTCCACCCCCAGTGGCACAGCTCTGGGGGCTCTATGGAGAGCCATGAGACACCCCCAGACTACAGTAAGGTGGGGTGAGTTGTGCCTGTGCTTTGCCTCTCGGGTTTGGGTGCTGGTGTGTTATTGTTCTGAATTCTAAGAAATTAAATAGGGTTACACTGCAACCTTTCAGCAAGAATATTGTATGTTTTTGTCTAACTTCTTGATTTGTGCACCACGAGCATAACAGGGTGTTGGAGGGTTAGCTGCATTAAAGATCGTGAGGTGCTGTGTAATGAATCTGCATTGAGAGGAAGAGAAAGGGTCCATCTTTTGCAGGATAATAAGGAAAACTTCATGGCTCATTTTCTACTCGCTAAGCTTTGGAGGCATGTGAAATCTGGCTGCTTCGCTTTGCAGGTGTCTGGGTTTTTTTCTCTCCACTTTCAATATCCAGGAATTTGTGTTGGGGTGGGAGATGTGAAATCAAACTCCTAGTGAAGCATAGTTGACAGTAAAACTGAAGTAGCCACACCTTATTATTGCAAGTAAAATTTGTGAATAGGGCAATAAATGACTTTATTCGTTCACAAAATACTGGATCCTTACTGAACATAGTAAACATCACATCTGAAAAAAAGTAGATGCCATTTTCTTCTCTTGCACTAGCTTGTGATACTGACCTTTATGAAAATCAAGTTCTGGGTCCAGCTTATTGACGATATTACTGGCTGCTGTACATTAAATTGAGCTTTTTTGTTTTCTTTTCTGCATATGTCTGACCCAGGGGATCTGCGTTGATCACATTCCTTCCCAGAAACGCTTATGTTAGAAACCTTCTCGCAGAAGTTAAATATTTTAGTATTCAATTTACTGCCTCTAGAAAAACAGCTTCCTAAAGAGAATCAAATCTGTTGCTTGTTAAAGCACTATTCTGAATGAATAATTGGATTTCCAGCATGTTCACTAAGGGTCTGATTAACTATTGCCCTTCACTTTTTATCATCATTTCCACCCGTGATCCCAGTGAATACAAAGTGCAGGTAGCACTGTATGTAGCCTATCAGTTGCTCAATGAGGGACTCAGTACCTGTATAGAAGGGCTGTGAGGGACAGGAGGTGGGAAGGGGGATGAAAAGGCACAATGTCGCAGAGACAGCATTCCTCTAGGGCAATCTCCTCTAATCTGTGTCTGCTGCATTCCTGTTAGTGGTCAGGATGCTGAAGTCCTGAATGATTAACTGTCAGACTGGCTAGCTGCTGTAACTTTCCAACATAGATATGGAGGGTATTATTATTTGCGAATTCTGGTAGCATCTAGAACAGTGGTTCTCAATCTGCAGCCTATGGGCCTCTTGTGATCCAATCAGCACACAGCTGTGGGCCATGCAACATCCACAGAGCCATACAGATAGTACTGGATGTAGCTTATAACGGTAAATAGATTAAGAACCACTCATCTACAGGTTGTCAATCAATGAATAGCGCCCAGTTGTGCCAGGCACAGTACTAAAATATAACAAGGTATTTATACAGCTCATTACATGGGATTCTTTTCGGTAAAAAATTTAAAAATTTGAGTTTCTGACTCTTCTGTATGGACAACTAAGACTTCATGGTTTCTTTTACAGGAGAAAGAATTTAGTCCCCTGTGTCCTTAACCAAAACTCTACACCCTCAATTCCCCTCATAGTACAGTGTGTGCTCTCTTCAATATGACTTTTGTATATTTACATACTGTGCTTTGGCATCTTTTAGGTGAAAGGACGAGTGACATGAATTAACTGTATTTGTTTTTGATGCACCAAGCATTCGTTCTTCAGAAACATTGAGCATTTTATAAGACTATGCGTACGACAGAGCTAAACTGAGCATCACACAAGCCAACAATGTGCGAGTTATAATGACAAAGATCTTAAAATGGTATTTCCTAGTGTGAGGAATAAGCTGGCATTAATGGAGTGTGAGTTGGGACATTATGGTTTAAAACTCATTGCTGCAATAGATTCAGGTTGAATCAGTTTTTTGAGGAACTGGCATGAGGTGTCCTTTAAAGCTGTAGGGCTGTCTTTGCTTTTTTGTTTCCACAGTGTAGGAGTTCTGTCTGGTGTTTTACTCTCTTAAGCAGTGGGTTATGTGGGAGTTAACCATGTGCCTTACATGAAGATTAAATAGCAAACTAGATAATTATACAGTAATTGGAATGCAAAACGTGACTGTGTCTTTTGAAGTGCCTCCATTCCTCTAGAATGGATGTTTTTAGTAGCAGTTTAGACATTAGTCTGAGTGACAAGTCAGTAGGCAGGGACAAGTCTACTGAAAAACAAAGCTGAAGTTAGTGAATTCTAGGTTAATTTCATAGACAAAGGAACTTTCTGAAGTGATACATTAAACTGAAAGGATCTGTAATTTACTCTTGACTAGACAATGCCGAGTGTATATTGCTTAAGATCCAATCCTTCAAAATTCTGAGTGCCACATGTTAAAGTACTGTGCACTGTCAACTCCAAAAGGAGTTGAGGGTGCTTTATTCCTCATAGGAGGCACTCAGCACATCTAAAGACTGGGTCCTTAAATGATAGTGGATTTTTTTTATTGTATCCCACTGCACTCCATGAGTTTACTGTACTGCCTTCTGGACTAAAAAATTGAGGTCTGGACATACCCCTGTGTCACAGGGTAGACTCACCCCATCTTCCCCTGCTGGGAAAAGTCTAAGCAGTGCAAGGGAAACAGTGTTTTCGTAGCTCCAATTGGTTCCCTGGGCTCCTCCCAAGTCACAGTATCTTTGAGACTACTCAGTGCTCTGTCTCTAAAGTCAAAGCAGCACAGTCTAGTAGCCAGAGTCAATCAATCACCAGCCCTGGAGTCAGGGTGGAGTCTCTAGCAAGCCCTGGGGTCAGGGCATTAGGGCCTACCAGCTAGAGTCAATAAAAAGGATGTCCACCATGGGGTTGTGGTGTCCTGGGTAGGGGGCCCAGGCCCTCCCACTCCCCTGAGCCCCAACTCAGGGCCATGTTGGTACCAGGGGGTACAGCTCCAAGTCAGCAGCAATCCAGACTGAAACACACTGGTCTTGTTCCCGTAACACCCCCCGGTTCCCTCTTTCAGGCCCACGGAGCTACTTCCTACCCAGGTTGTTGTAATAGCCCTCTCATGGACCTCCTGGCTGTCCACTCTCCCCTGCTGCAGCACCCACCATCTGCTCCTTCTGGGGCTCCTGGAGCTTGCCAGCAGCAGTGGTCTCAAGAGCATCCACCTCCCTGAAGTCCAGAGGGGGTGTCTGCTCCTCAATCAGGCCTCCTGTTCAAAAGAAGGAACTGAGGCAGCACCTGGTCAGGCACCTCCCGCGCGCATCCTTCCTCCTCACTGGCCAGCTCCAAATGAACTACTCCCTTTTATACTGGGACAGCAGTTGGCGCATGCCCAGCATGGTTTATGGGGCGGGACTTCCACCACCCATAGAGTATGCTGGACTTGTTTAGTGCAGGGTAAGCCCACCTTATCACACCCTGTAAAAGTATTAACCAATTAGAGGGAATTCAGAAAAGAACAACAAAAATTATTAGAGCAGAGGAAGGATTGATTTATAAGGAAGAATTTTTAAAACGCCAACTATAACTGAGGTTGGCTAAGCAATGATTGCGGGGGAACAGCAAAATTATCTAGAAGAGTTTGGAAAGTGTAAACAGCAAGGAGGGAGAGGTATTTGAAGGGTACAAAGAAGTGTAAATAAGGAATAGATTAAATAAATGAGAAATGTACTCAGATCATCATAAACTTGCCGACACAGATACAATTGGAGAATAGTTTCCTTACCTTCCACCCCCATAGAAGGGTCGTGATGGGAGCCCAATTACTTTGAGACTTTAATGCCTTGTCCCAGTCAGCTCTTTATGCTTCCACTTTCCACTTGTCTTGTTTCATTTAATACCTTCTTTTAAACCTGGGTATGCAAACCAGTAGGAGGAAAAGGACTCATAACCCTTTCCAGAAGGTCAGCTCTATAAAATCTGCCACTCAGTTGCAGCTGCCCTGTTTATACTTATCCCAATAAATCATCAATAACTGTTCAGGTCTGAACTCCCCCTCCCCTCCCGCAGCCAGTAGGGGGCAGTGCTGTTCACACAAAGGTTAGAGACCTATTAGGAGCGGGTGAGCCACAGAGCTGCACTTTGGGGCCCAGAGCCCAGCAATGCCTGCCAGAGGATAACACGCTCTACAAAGCGCCTGTGCCCTGCACTACAGCGCATCCTAGTCCTGCTCTGGAGCATTTGGCTCAGCAAAGGGGAGAGCACCCCAGGCCTGCTCCCTGCAATGCCATGGGCTGTGGTGCTTGTCTTGGCCATCTCATCTTCCAGCACTGTCTGGACCTAATCCTGCTCAGCCCATGGAGGGCTAAGGGAGTAGCCACAACCTCCGTCCTCTGGCTTGAAAAGGTCAGCCCAGGTTTAAGATGGCAGCAGCAATTCGGCAGGGAGAGGTAATGCTCACGCACATGCCCTCCCCAGGTTCTCTCTCTCACCCCCCCACCTCCTCCTGGTTTATGCACTCACCCAAAGATGCCCTGCCCCACCCCATGCACACATGCGCGCTCAAGGCAGAGGGCCCTGCATGGTGGGTGCAGGAAGCTGGTTAACATGCAGCTCCTCTCTGCCTCTCCTTTGTGTGGCAGGTGTGGCATAGAGGGGGCCATGGCTGTGAGGTGACACAGCCCCCTCAGTGCATGGGGGGGGCCACATGCACATTAACCCTTGTCTTTCCTTGGAGGGAAGGCCAGATTTCGAGCCCCAGAGATGGGCTGGATGGGGGAATTCTCCAGTCCAGGTTCCATAGGATGCTCCTAACAGGCCCTTCAGGCCATGAAATCTCTGGTGGTCTCAGCTGTGAGAGGACTCAGGAAATGGGCACAGAGCAGGGATGAAACTCCTTCCACCAAGGTCAGACACACCAGTGAGAGAAAAGCAAGGACTAGAACCCAGGATTTCTTCCTGCTAATCCCCTTCTCTCACCACAAGGTCACACTCCTTTCCCAGAGCTAGAGAAGGGACCCGGGAGTCCTGGATCCCAGGCCCCTGTAATTTCACAGTGCTCTCCCTCCGGCAGGGAGGCTGCAGTGGTTGAATCCAGCCCAGTGAACTTCGGCCCTGGAACCCTAGCAAAAACTTACAGCCCCACTGAGGGGCAGGAATCTATATAACTAAACCACAGTTGTATATATGCACGGAGGGACATGGACGCAGCTCCTGCGCGCGTATATAACTGACACAGCTGTATGCGCGCAGCAGCTGAATCCACGTCCATGCCGTGCATAAGCCTGTGGATTACTGCCGCCAGCCGAACCCCTGGACTGAGCTGGGGGGCCGGCTCCCCTTTGAGCCGGCCCTCCAGCTCAGTTCCCGGGCTCCAGTTGTCAGCAGGAGCGGGGGCGCTTAAGCGCCGCCTCCCCTGCTGACAGCAGGAGCAGCTGGGGGATCGGGGGGCGGGCG
>ML685763.1:8342221-8410463 GCA_007922175.1 Pelusios castaneus | reverse complement strand
AGTGCAAAAACTCAGGACACTCCACCCTCCATCATTTCTCATCCCTGAAAAGTTTGGAGTAAACACTAAGTGATTACCATTCTTCAATTTGCGATTCTTTAGAGAATCGGGGGTTTACTGGTTTAATAATAATCCACTGATCCCACACTGAGTGACTCCAGTCCAGCACCGACCCAGGAACATCCACCACCCCCTCCTCCCCACATGCACAGAAGAGCTGGATGGGCAAAGAGATATGTGTGTCCAAAAGGGGGGCTCTAGCTCAAACAGCTTCAGTCTGGATACAGAGCCGAGCGCTGGCACCTCTAGGGTTGGCAATTCATAGTTCTGGCACCTCTGAGTTTGCTGCATCCGGTTATGAATGTAAAAAATAATTCCTTGTGCCCCAGCACTTCTTTCATAACAAATTAAGCACTGTGGAGGAGAGTTTTGAATGGAAAATCTTGACCCGCTGTTAGGATTACTCTCCAGAGCTACCTCACTAGGTGTTGATAACAATCACATCTGTGTGATGCAAGACTGATGAATTGGGATTTAGGGTTTCTCAGTTAAGAGAATGAGGGCTGCACAGGAAAGTAAGCTAAAAAAGATCAATGATCAGAAATAGGAAACTGCTTCTTGGATCGCCAGTTGGATCAATGATCAGAAATAGGAAACTGCTTCTTGGATTGCCAGTTGGATTCTGTGTCTTAGCTTGAGTTTTTGCAAGTAGAATTCCATGTGTTTAGATTTGGGCACCTCTGAAGATAAACAGGATGTGTACACTTCATAAATAAATACATTGCATTAGAAAATACCCAGCCCCCAAAATCTGTGGTTACTCGGCAAAGGGGCATTTGGACTGCTAGGCAACTAGGCATTTAACTAATAGGGTGGTTGCTTCCTTGAGCTGCAAGACTGGTCTGTTCCTCCCATATATATGTCCCCCACAGTCAATGTTCATCTCTCTGTCCTGGTGGCAGCTGAACATACAGCGCAGTGCCTCAAACCTAACACATTGTGAAATAGCACCTACTCTGGACCCCTGCTATGTGTGTCTCACCAGGGAGCTTAGGTGAATTGGTTTGCCTTCCCATTGTTCCTTCAGTTTGCCTCTGCTCGGTCTTATGTGCCACCCAACCAACTTGGCGTAAAGCTCTACCTCTTATTTTCTAGGGAACAAGCATCTGCGGCAAGGATAGCTTCCTCCCAATCTCTGGAGAAGAGGCAAGATAGAGCAGAATCATAGCCCAGTTCAGGAAGGAGGTTATGTGCATGAGTAGATGAGGAGGGAAATGAGAGATTTGAACAGATACATTAGAAAAGAAAGAGGAGGCTGGGAAAGGTGGGAGAGTGTGGAGAATAACTCTCAGGAAAAGATACACCATAAGAAAAAAGAAAGTGGGAAAGAAAATGAAGCAAGGACAAACACTTGGCGCTATAGGAAGTTAATTTATTTTAAGTGTTAAAAGAAAGCACCTGTGAATCATGGCTGATTTGTATACAATATATATATTTTACTGATGTAAAGTGGAAGCATAGAACAAAGTATTCTCTTTGGTGGAGTTCAGTCCTTTCACTGGACTCCCACCCTGACAACTTTCATCTCAGGCTCACCAAACTACTTCAGAGGAGCAATTTTCTTTCTTTAAAATTACATACTTTTGATGCAAGAACATTGATTTAAAATTATTTGCACCTATCCAGTCCTGGATGTTCATAGATATTTTCTTGGGCTTTACGGCTGCGTCTACACTGGTAAATTAAGTCGACTTAAGCTTGGCTTAAGTCGACTTAATTGGCCCTGCGTCTACACTACACTTTGCTTAAGTCGACTTAAGCAAAATAAAGTCGACTTAATGAAAATTAAGTCGACTTTATTAAACCACCTTTCTACCCGACCTACGGCTTAATTCGACTTTTAAAGTCAAATTAAGCCAGTGTAGCCCTGGGGTAGCCCTACTTAGGGCTACCCCAGGACTATACCAATGCCCTCCCTGCTGGAGGGGGCACAGGGGGAGCCTGGCATGCCCCCCAAAGGGCAGGAAATGTGGGCAGGGTGTGACCCTGTCTGGATTTAGGGAAGCATTTATGATATTATTTTCAATGGATATCTCATAAATGCTATAATCCATAGGAACTATGTCATGTTTGGTATCAATAGAAAGGTAGTAGTTTGCTGGGAATGATTATATAGTTTATGTCTAGGAATTCTATTTCGATTAGAAGTTAGAATTTGATGTTATATCCATACTTTAACTTATGTTAAAACCATTGTGTCCTTAATGTTTAGGAATGTGCCAGGACAATGGTCCCAGGGAGTTACCTGATAAGCCATTAGGACACAATGGTTGTATTCCTTATGTCTTTAATGGCTCATCAGGTAACTCCCTGGGACCATTGTCCTGGCACATTCCTAAACATTAAGGACACAATGGTTTTAACGTAAGTTAAAGTATGGATATAACACCAAATTTTAACTTCTAATCGCAATAGAATTCTTAGACATAAACTATATAAGCATTCCCAGCAAACTACTACCTTTCTATTGATACCAAACATGACAGTTCCTATGGATTATAGAGCATTTATGAGATATCCATTGAAAATAATATAAATGCTTCCCTAAATTCAGACAGCATCACACACAGGGCTCTGTCCAGCCAGGGTCCCTGTCCCCCTTTGCCCCATCGCACACAGGGGGTGCCCCCCCCGCCACCATGGACCTATCCAAGGTCCCCCTAGCCCCACACAGTCGACCTAGAGCATGCAGTGTGGACGCTCTAGGTCGACTTTGTAAGTTCCCCTTTAAGTCGACTTTAATTTTAAGTGTAGACACACTAAGTCGACTTAACTAAGTCGACTTAAAGTCGATTTAGTTAAGTCGACTTAGTTAAAGTCGACTTAAAAGTGCAAGTGTAGACATAGCCTATGACAGCATTCTACCTTCAACATTAAGGAATTCAGAGGTTTTCTGACAGCCTTGTGTGGAGACACATGAACTGCAATTTCTGCAGTAACAGTCATCCTGGTTGGAGATTATTGCATTAAAGGCTACTTATCTTTCCCCCAATCAAAAATAAATCTGAGAGTATATTAACCCTGGTTAAAGTACATTTAGTGATAAGCTATCTGCAGGAGGTCAGTCTCAAAATCTGTTTCAGGCTCCGTCTCAGTTCAGTTCAATTCATGCTAGCAGTCCAAAAGAAGAATTCTAGGAATCCATTCAGGTGGAAAATATCACTCTTAGCCCTAAGCTAGCTGCTGCAATGTGACTGTAAGTACAGCATACCCTTTTGTGAAAAGGATGGGGAAAAAACAGCAGCTGTAGGGGGGTGGTATTGTTGGCCCTTCTCCTGCAAAACAGCTCATTGCAAATAACTTCTTTCTTGGAAATTTGTCATAGAAACCAAAAGGGAAATAACTTTAGAAGACAGCATTGCAAGATCTAACATTTATGGAATGCCTTTTATTTCAACTGATTCTGAAGTGCTCTCTCAACCACCTGTGCCCAGACACCACTCCAGCTACCCCTGGAGGTGAAACACGGCAGCTGTTAAACAGCACTTAACAATGTTACTGAACATTTTAGGAGGGGAAGTGAATACCATAGGCAGTTGAATACCTCAGCTAATTGACAGTGCAGGGGGCGATTTAAGTAGGCAGAATGTAATGAGCAGATTTGAAATTTGTTCAGGACATTCAAAGTCTCACAGGAAGCACTATGGGCTCTTTTCTAGCCATAAGCGGTCAGAACCATGGCTTTATTACCTCTCATACAAAAGATGGTCCACCAATAAGCACAGTGCTGCCAACGTTACTCTGGCTTCTTCCTGCAATACCGAAGCAGAAGAAAGAATGCCTATATCAAATCCCTCAATACTGTCTCTTAGATTTAGGCTTTGTCTATGCTGAAAATGCTGTAGACTCGCTCAATCGATCCCAGAAGCTATCTCCTGTCAACACAGTAACTCCACCCCTCCAAGTGGAGTAATGCTGCATTGATTGGAGAGCCCTTCAAGTCGACACAGCCGAGTGAAGACCTGGAGGTAAGTCAAAGTAACTAAGTCGATGGAGATACGCATTCTGTGGCACGCAGATTGCGTATTGCCTGCTGACTTAGCACCGTAGTGTAGACCAGGCCTTAGGCATTCTCTGGTTTTCCTTATCCAAGTACTAACCCCTCCCGGCTTACCTTGGCAGAGCTAATGGGATCATAGTACAAAAGGGCATAACAGCTGGTCAGCATTACTTGAGACGTGAAAGCATTAATTACCAGCTTAATCATGAAAACTAATAAGCATTTACAACACACATTTACAGCATGATGTACTGTTGTTACCCCAGAAAACCAAAATCTTTCACTAACACCACCCTTCCAAGAAAATCTCAGGGATAGGGAGCCGGGCTGCAGCCGCTCACCTACCACCTGGTCCCAGAACACAGCCAGGCTGTGGTGTATTTCTTCTGCCAAGTTCAGCGCACAGCTGGGAGCTGGTCTGCAGCTGTCCACCTACCCTGCATCCCAGCACGCAGCTTGGAGCCAGGCTTCGACCCCCCCGCCTCCCACCCAATCCTGGCACACAGCTGGGAGCCAGGCTGCGACCGCTCATCTCCCACCCAGTTCTGGCACACAGCTGGGAGCAAGGCTGCAGCTGCCCACCTCCCCTCCAGTCCCAGTGCACAGCCAAGAGTCGCTGCAGCTGCAACAGCCAGCTCAGGCACACAACCAGGAGGGAGAGCCTACGCAACACACAGCCAGGAGCCAGGGTGCAGACAAGAGCCTGCAGGCTGGTCAGATACAAAGTGGAAGCTGACCTGCCAGCCTCCCACAAACACCCTCCTCCAATCTGAAGTCTGCATTCAGTCCTTCCACCTGCTGCCCAGTGCCTGCTCTCAGCTCTCCCAGCAACCAGGACCCACCATACCTGAGGAGCAGCAGGACTATCAAAATTAGAGCTGTCCCTATATTTAACAGACTTCACTTGTAACCAATTTCCATTTTCTTAAAAACAAAAAACAAACCCCCCCACCTTTTTAAAAAATTTAATTTTTAAAAATTTTAAATTATTCAAAATTTTAAATTTCCTTTGCACTGAATGAATGTTTACTTTAACATATGTAGAGATCTAGAGTTCTTAATGGTGTACTCTGTATACAAATACATTGATATATTTTTTATGAGTTGATAAGACTGGTGGCTCTTCAGGGTTGTAAAAATTATATTTGTAGCGGCCCTCAAGCCAAAAAGATTGGGAACTACTGGTATCTATGGTACTTATTCTGAGGTAAAACAGTTAAGCAATGTAAAAGTTAAGCATTAAAATCGTTAACACTTCATTACTCTTAACACTATAAACTTAACAATCTATAACATATATTTTAACTAACTACTATAAAAATCCTTAACAGTCTGTAACATTCAGCAAGCATTAACTAGGCTGTTACTGAATGGATACTAAAGCGAGGAGAATAGTAATATACCTTGACTAATCTATAAGGATAAGCTTTTTGTGGGAGAAAAATAATCACATTTTTAGTGTTTTTTATTCAAGGAGCTCATTCAAAGTGCTAAACCCATTTTACAGATAATGTAGGGAGAAAGCAAACTTAAAGAACTTTGTCCAAGCAATGTCACTGAGTCAGTGGTAGAACTGGAAAGAGATGCCAGGTAGCCTACGCCCTATTCTTGTTGCCTATTCATTTCTTGCATCATTGGGCTTTTAGACCAAAATTAATGCATTGTGTATTAAGAATTGCAGTAAGCTAATGGTTGATTCTTGCTTTGACTGTTCAAGGCCTTTTTTGTAGTTGTAGCATTTTGTAAAATAAACAGAGCACTTGTTTTCTGAGCACTTTTCATCTTGTGTTCTCCACTTAGTAATAACTAAAGGAAAATGTACAATGGTTGATCATGTTCCTTGGATTACAAGTAAATTTTCTACCTATGCATCCTCTCCAAAGAAATAAAATGTGTATGTATTGGATTTGTTATCACTAGTTGCAGTTTTCAGTGAGTAGAGAAACATTTATAAATATTACATAAAATCTCATTCACTTGAGCTGCAGCCACCTTTATTGACTCTCAAGTTAAGTAGTGTCTGCATAAGGCAATTTCCTTTTGAAAAGGCTAAAAGGCGATATACAACCAGTAGTGACAGCTAGCATGAAGATTCTACAGAAAAAAGGCTTCTAGCAAAAGTACATGGGTAGCTTTTGATTCATCAGGCCAAATACCATCAGAGTCTTAAGGGGTCAGGACAAACTGGACCAAATTTTCTGAAGTGCACATAATTGTGTCCAGGAGATAACAACCCTGACGTGTACATGCACTTCAAGGTTTACATATTTGCTCCTGAAGTAATCCAGTGTGTACAGTAAATACCAGGCGTGGGGGTCGGGGTGTGTGTGGAGATTAAGGAGGAGTGGCAGAAGGCACTCACGACTCTGTGAACATACAGGATGTGGAGTACAGTAGGAAGTCCTCAGGGCCGGAATAAGGCTGGAGCTACTCGCTCTTTTGGACCCCCATCCCACCACAGTGGTGTCCCACCTGGGGCCAGGCCGGCACTCACCACTGGGAGGGCCAGCAGGGCCCACACCCACAGGGCTGGTGCTCAGCACTGAGAGGCCGGGGCCTTGAGGCCAGAGACTGCAGTCTGTAGCACTCCCACTCTTCCCCAGCCCCAGGATGGCTCATGTGCCCTAGAAGGTCCGGAGCACTCCAGGGGTGAGGCCAGCTGGTGCAAGGTGTGGCTGCCAATGTCAACGCCGTAGGGCCAGGAGCATGATTGGGTTGCCACACTGGGACCCTCATGGATCAGGCTGCTCTGGCTGGTCCCCCAGGTTCCCTGGCACAGCAGCCCAACTGTGTTTGTGGCCCTGGAGCGCTGATGCCACAGGGCTCACCGCACACCAACCAGCCACACCCTTAGAGTGCAGCTGTTGTGTGCTGGCCTGCCCCACCTCCTAGAGCAACCCAGCCAGCCTGGGAGCAGAAGGGAGCACTGGAAACTATCCAAAGCTGTTCACTTTAGCTCTTTGTATTTCTACCAGTGATGCCTGTTCCAGACTATGCACACGGATTAGATTTTTTTTTCAAGTATCCCTTTTTTATTCTTTTTTAAATAATTATACACAACAAAATAGCTGCAGACCTTGCAGTGAGACATGGAAGATCTTCATGACTGGCACCAGAATATTAACAGCAAAAGTTTTAAAAGTTAGTAAACAACTTCTTTGTCAGAATATTGAGACTTGGCATATAAAATCATGTCTGATAAAATCTTCATACCTTAGTAGGTGATAATTTTGACTACTCTGGTACTCCTACTCCAATGACCCAAAGTGCCGCTAATAGCTAATGATGCTCCTAGCACAGAGGTTCACATGCTGCTTACTTGTCAATGGATATAAAATTGGAGTACAGACAAACAAACAAAAAAGGATCTACAATGAGAGTCCTGTGGCATCTTAAAGACTAACAAATTTCTTCGGGCATAAGCTTTCGTGGGCTCCAACCCACTTCGTCAGTCAGACATCTCACAAAGTGGGTTGGAGCCCACGAAAGCTTATGCCCAAAGAAATTTGTTAGTCTTTAAGGTGCCACAGGACTCTCGTTGCTTTTGCTGTACATAGACTAACATGGTTACCCCACTAAAAAAAGGATCTGTCTCATTCAGCTCATTGCAAACAAATAAGCATCCTGAATTTGTCAATCTTTGAACAATTCCTAGAAAGTGAATCTGTGAGATCAGCAGTTTGCAGAACCAGGCCTAACACATTCTCAAGGTCATTCCAAAAACTCGGTTACCTTGCTTGACCTTCTTTCATCTTTTGTTGATGTTGCATGTTTACACCAGAATTCAGCAAAAAAAACCCAACAAAAAAAACCCTTTATAATATAATATAATATAATATAATATAATATAATATAATATAATCACCGAAGATCTGTCTCCAGATGGAGTCCTTAATAACTCTTTATAAAGTTACAGTAGCAATAAGGCTACAAAGATAAAGGGGTTTAATGATTTTAAGGTAATTCCTTCACTGCTCATGAACATTTTTTAAAGTCTGTCAAGGCCATAAAACCTTCAAATGAAAAAAGGAAAATTCATTTCCTGATGTAGCAGACTGCAAATCTCATCTGTCAGTTAATTTGAAATGCACTGTGTCCATGGAGATACCCATTTGATCTCTTTTAACAGAGTTCAAAATATTCCATATTTTCTTAGGCCACGGCAAACTAGGAGTTTTCAGTCATTTTCAAATATTGTTTGTTGCATGTTTCCAGCCCAATAGCACGTGGATATCAAATCCTTTTTTATTTTTAAACTGGGAGATCTAGTTTTTCTCCTAACATGTTGAAGATCAGTGCTCAACAAGATGAGCTTTCAAACTTGAATTTTACAATGTTCCCATTAAATGTGGATATGCAACAACCATTTCCTCATAAGCTCCTTAGCTATAACCTGTCCCTAATTCTATCTACCCTTTTCATATTTACATAACACATTATAGGCACTATCTTATTCTGTAATACATACTGAGGAAGAAATTTCTTGTCTTAAAAATCTTATGATGATTTAGTGTTATGAATAGTCATAGATCCTTTTCCACAGTCCAAACAAAAAATGAAAGGTGACTTCAGTGTTACTCTTCATTAAAAGAAAATTCCTTGAGGGTACTCAAGTAACCGTAGTTTATTATTAGTCCTTAAGATATTTTTCCACTTAATCCATCCTTTCTTTTATAGATGTAAAATCCTTACTTTTATAGATGTAATTTCTTAATTAGTTTAACTATGAGCAGGTCAAATCTAGCTGATGGGCTGGTTCTCAGACAATTTTGCTTTGTCTTCTGCCATTCAGAATTTAATCCTGTATTTATCAAGATCCTTAACCCCACAGTCCCCTTAAAAGAAGGAATCTAAACTATTGACTCTTCTTCACATTAATGTTTTCTCTTACACATTATGCGGGACCACAGATGCATTTAGTGCATATCCTATAACTTGGGTCCTTGTAAGGTTGTGTAACCCATGTGCTAAATGAGATTGTCTCTTTAAGTGACCTATTGAGGCGGGGTTGCTGCTGTTGGGCAGATTTAGCTGCCCAGAGCCAGAAATTTCTGGAGCAGGGAATGGTAGCATTAAGCATGCTCCACAAGGTTTTCTGGTGCTGTGGCGGTCAGATGCCTTGAGAGCAGTAGTCAGGGTAGTTGCATAAGAAGAGTCCATGTGCTTAGTGTGTGATTGGGAGAAGTTGAGTCAGGAGTGGACAGCAAGATGTTTTCCTCTCTACTCTGGAGCATTTTGCAACAGAGTTTCTTCCCATGTATATGTGACTGTACTGGCTAATCAGTAAGGGTGTGGGTTCCAGCAGAGGAAGAGTCAGTGGATTGCTACTGAAGATTTCTGCAACCAAAGAAGGAGCTGCCTCTTTCAACTCAAGACTTTGGATCTTGGTGAACAGAGACTATAACTGAGTTTCAGGTGAACTGTTCCTAAACTGTGGGAGCACTTTTGCATCTCACAATGTTTCTGTGGGGCTGCTCTGTTTAAATTCACTTTTTCTTTTTTAATATGTGTTGTGGAAAGAAAACTGTGGAATGGTAAATGTGAGTTCTAAATATATAGTAGTTATTTTTTTATCATAGGATTTATAAAGTTAATTCTTAATAGAGCTCATTGCTTGGTTTCATGAACTCTGAACAATCTTTGCTAAGAGTCTCTTGAAGACTGAATCCTGGGTCTCGAGTTGCTTCTCCATAGGAGTTGGGTTTGGTTTTTTTTAAGGCACTGGAGAAAGGCAATTGAGGTAAATTAATTCTAGCCCACCTGACAGTTACGGTTGCAGAGGAGTATAGTGAGTCACAAGAGAATTCAGAAAAAGCAGATTTACACTAGAGAATTTTAGAATTGCAAGTATCTGCCATGCTTGTAAGAAACCATATGTCTGAGCGCAAAGAAGTGCAGTGATTCCAGGCACTTCCACCAGTTACAATTGCACTTCCTTAAAGCAATTCTTGCTGCTAGCAGTGTTACTGTTCTAATGTAGATAGACAGCATATTGGTGCAGATGGACTCTTTACATTGGTCTCCCCTCACCCAACAATCACAGAAGCTCCTGCAGCTCTTTCATCAACATGCTATGGAGTGCCTCCTGATTATTTTCTGGTTTTAAGATCATGCGTCTTCTAAGTTTTGTTATAAAATACCATGAGGACAGTGTTCTGTCACTGGTAGTTACATTTGGCTTCCTTAAACCTGTTCTTGAGTTTAAACTTAATGTGGTAGAACTCTTTACTTCTCATCCCACTCTATTGCATCGTGCTGCTGTACTGTTAAATGCCTATTAAGGTTCACCCCAGCTCTGGCTGCACATGGTTGCTGATTTGAAGTGAGTCCTAGCTGTATAGTACCACCAATGCTGTGTAAATCTCTTTGGGAGCTAGGTAGATGAAAGGTGCTGAATGGAAAAAAAGGATATCAAGTCACGGAGTCTCCTTTTAATGAGCTAGAAGATGTAAACCCCTGAGACAAAAATGGTATGTACATTGATTGAAACCTTATTCTAGTTTGCTTTTCTGTAGCAAATTGAGTATAAAGAGAAATTAGCATAGAAGGCATATTTTTAAGCAAGCGTACTGCCAAAAATCAGTTGTTAATATATCTTTCAAACAATTTTTGGCCCAGAAAGAATGAATAGGAACACTACATGAGGTACTTTTCAGCATGCAACAGTATAAGTAAGAGATTTGACAGAGAACTATTGTACAGAATTGACTACATTGGGGAAGAATAGTCAAAGCTGTATTGCTGACTTTGTAGAAATCTCTCCAGTGCCCTGAAGATAAAATAAGAATTTGTGAACTCCCCCTGCTTGCTAAGAGTAACTCAGCAATAGGTACAACTTGGACAGAGGGCTGAAAAATAGCATTTCCAGCAAAATTCTTAGAATATACTAGCTGCAACAGAAATAACAACCACAGAGCAGAAAATGACAGCCTCAGGTGGCTGTAATCAAATAATTTCCACTCACAGTGAAGGATCTGTGTTTGGAAACAAAATGAAAGGAAATGCCCATGGAAATTTTGCAGTCACAGCATCTTTCATTTTAGAATCTCAAAACTTCTTACAAGTTGAGCCTCATTCCACTCTTGGACATAAGACAATACTGGTATCATTCACAATTGTACTGCAGACATAGTAATTTGCCAAATGAGCCAGACTCGGGGCGGCAAAATCGCCACCATCAGATTGACGTAACTGATCAGGTCTGTGAAGACCCACTCACTCGACTGGGAGTCCAATCTCTGACCACCACCCTGGCAACTGGAGTAGTGCTGAGTTGAAGGGAGGACCCCCTTCCACCCCTTGACTCAGCACAGTGGATGTGCCAGGCGTAAGGTAGTTGAACTGAGATACACAAGTTATTTTAGGTAACTTGCATTTCTCCATTTGACTGCTGCTGAAAACAGCAGGCAATGTAGACCTGTCCTCAGAGTCCTGCCTCCCAGAAGTGAGTTTAACCAAATGCTCTACCAAAGGCCACATTTTCATTTAGAGGCTCTCTCAGACATGCTAAGCACATAACCTTGTTCTAATCAGTCCAGTAATCTTTCTATTTTGGGGGGGATTTTAGTAAATGAAAGTAATGCTTTTAAGGACAAGGCACCAGCTGGATGCTGTGTAAGCTTCCCCAGATGGTTCTAGCACTATATCTCCATCCTGACTTGTAGGGCTTCTGCTGCTTCACTTTTGGGCCCTCTATGCACAGACTCTCAATCATGTCAAATTGAAATGAGAAACTTGTTTCTCTGAATTCCCCAGCTCAGCAGGAGCAGAAAGCTAGCACACTAGCACCTCTTGTCCCCAGTAAATGATAAGTAGGAAACAGCTTCTAGTTCCTTGAGGAAAAAATCCTAATAATTTTGATTACGTAGGTTTGCAGAAGAAGCAGATATTCAAGGAAATTGAACGGTGATAATTTCAAACTGATAATAGGGAATTACTTTTTCTACACAACCCAATTAGTCTATGGAACACATTACCACAATATTTCATGGAGCCCAAAAATTCATATAAGACAAAAAAGAATTACACATTTATAAGGAAAGTAAGAATTCCCAGTTATAATAAATATCTTTTATTGGTACTAAAAGTTCTAGTGGTGGAAGATACAAGCTTCTGTGCTACTCAGATCTCTTCAGGTGTGAGGAAGGAAGCGGAGTGTCTAACCTAAATGCAAGTTGGAATAGAGTGTTAAGGAGAAGGGGTAATGCATGTTGGAGGCAGTCACTTGAAATTAAATGGCAATTGGCGTTTAGATTTTTATATATAATGCGTTTGAAATGGGCAACAAAGGGTAGCTGTCACTGTGATTTGTTACAAATTATTGTATTATGACACAAAACCAATGATCTTGTTAAGTCCATGGCTTCTGGTGTGTAGCGGAGTTATGAATTTAAATTCCAAAGCTTGTTTTTTGAAGATTTTTTTGAGGACAAGTATTGAAAGATCAGATATGCAGTGATTGCTTAATGAAAAGTGTTTGCCCATGAGCAATGTGGTGGTTTTTCTTAACATTTTTCTTTGAAAAGGTTGTAATTGTTTGATGATAGCTACAAGGGTTCCATAGTAAGGTGGTAGGTGACAACTAGTAATATGCAGGCAATTGTTTTAATATTCTGTATTGAAGCAGATTCTCCTAAGGTATTTGGATGGAGCTTTGTATAGAGTGATCTATTTCTGTGGTGGATGTCCTTATTTAGTAAATTCCAAAGGGGTAGCCGTGTTAGTCTATTGTAGAAAGACAACAGAGTCTTGTGGCACTTTTAAAGACTAACAGATTTATTAATCGCATGAGCTTTCGTGGGAGAAAATCCCACTTCGTCAGACGCTTTGAAGATAGGAAAGTTACAGAGTGGGAGGAAATTAAATGCAGGGGAGTGTATGACATAGCATCAAGTCAGGCTGTAACAGCAAATCAAAGTAGGTGTTAGGATTCAAAACACTGGGGAACAGCACATAGAGGAGGGGGGAGGTCAATTCACTTGATGTAATGCGAGAAAAATCCATAGTCCCTACTGATCGGTATAGTTACCTACATCCCTCGAGCTTCCATCCTCGACACACCACACGATCCATTGTGTACAGTCAAGCCCTAAGATATAACCGCATTTGCTCTGACCCTTTAGACAGAGACAGACACCTTCAGGATCTCTACCAGGCATTCTTAAAACTACAGTACAAACCCACAGAAGTGAAGAAACAAATTGACAGAGCCAGACGGGTACCCAGAAGTCAACTACTGCAGGAGAAGCCCATGAAAAACAACAACAGAACGCCACTGGTCGTCACCTACAACCCCCAAGCCAGACCTCTTCAACACATCATCAAAAATCTACAGCCTATTTTACAAGATGATCCCTCACTCTCTCAAGCCTTGGGAGACAGACCTCTCCTTGCTTTCAGACAGCCCCCTAATCTTAAAAGGATACTTACCAGCAACTACAGATCACAGAGCAGAAACACTAAAGCAGGAACAGAGCCCTGCAGCAGACCACGCTGCCAACTTTGCCCTCATATCTACACTGATGACACCATCACAGGGCCTAATCATGCCACCTACTCCATCAAGGGTTCGTTCACCTGCTCATCCACCAATGTGATTTATGCCATCATGTGCCGGAAATGCCCCTCTGCCTTATATATTGGACAGACAGGACAGTCTCTGCGCCAAAGAATCAATGGACACAAATCTGACATCAGAAATTGCAATACTGCAAAACCTGTAGGGGAACACTTCAACCTCCCTGCTCACTCCCTTAACGACTTGTTAATAGCTGTGTTGACACAGATGAATAACAAATCACAGCTTCAGAGAGAGTCTGCAGAGCTCCAACTTATATGCAAATTTGACTCAGTTGCCTTGGGGTTGAACAGGGACTATGGATTTTTCTCGCATTACATCAAGTGAATTGACCTCCCCCCTCCTCTATGTGCTGTTCCCCAGTGTTTTGAATCCTAACACCTACTTTGATTTGCTGTTACAGCCTGACTTGATGCTATGTCATACACTCCCCTGCATTTAATTTCCTCCCACTCTGTAACTTTCCTATCTTCAAAGCGTCTGACGAAGTGGGATTTTCTCCCACGAAAGCTCATGCGATTAATAAATCTGTTAGTCTTTAAAAGTGCCACAAGACTCTGTTGTCTTATTTAGTAAAGGTGGTTTTAACTGTATGTCATTGTGTATCCAGAACTTTCTCTTTGGAGCAAATTCTGTGGTATCTGAATGCCTGGCTATTGATAAGTTTTCTTGGTGTGTCTGGGGTGCTTACTGGAGCTCTGGAGTTAAGTGTGACGCTCTGCAAGTTTCTTGTATATAGTCATTTTTAGAGTTCCATTGTTGAAACTGACTCTGTCCAGGAAGTTGATGATGGTATGGGAATATCATAGAGAGTTTGATGGATGGTAGTGGTTAAAATTTTGGTAGAAATCTGAGGGAGTTTAGGATCTTCTGTCTAGAATATGAAAATATCATTACTGTTATGCCAAATATTGGTTTCATGGCGCATTTTTTCTGTAATTTCTTTCTTTCGGTGGCTGATGAAGATGTTGATATGTTGGGGGGTCATCCTAGTTCTCACAGTTTGGACAAAGTGTTTGTTGTTAAATGTGAAATAGTGGTGGATGGGGATGAAATGGATGAACTTGGTGGTGTATTTTACACTTCTCACTGAAGCAGAAAGAAGGGATAGAGACCTAAGCAGAAAATTTTTTGCTTTTTTTTCCCCTGTCCCCATAAAGTGATATTTTTGGTATATGCATAATAGGAAATATTAGTTTTAACCAAAACAGACACTCTAAAGCAAAAAGTAAGCATTAAAACCTAGATAATTTTGTGAATGGCAAAACCAAATTAATAAAAAAAGAATTAAACTAGAATAGTATTCCATTTGTGACAGATGAGGCTCTTCTCATAGTTCTTTTTAATTTAAGGGAAAAACTGTTTAGTAGAATTTTAAGAAGAGTTTTTCAAGAATCCATTCTGCTGTTGTTGGGGTTAAATTGAATGATGGTGTTTTGAAGATTAAATTCAAGAGACAATGGTGAAGTGAAAGAACAGAGAAAAACAGATAATTCCTTTATGGTTTTAACACGGCACTGTGGATTTTGGCTGCAGCTGGTAGGATATGGATATTAAACACCAAAATTACTCTACAGATGGCAGGAAGATCAGAGAGAAAAGTGGAGGTGTCCTTTTGGAACACACAATCACAGGAGCTTATATTCAGAACAGTGTGAAAAATCTTAGCTTTTAACAAACATCAACCTGTATCAAGTTTATGTATTCTAAGGATGGGTTGGAAGAATTGCCAGTACAATCAGGTTTTTTTAATTGAATTAATGCCTCCAATCCCATTCTTGATGTATCCATAGTGCTCAATGTTGTTTTTATAGACGTCTTCAAGCAAACCACCATCTTTCATTGCTTGCAGCTTCATCAACAGTCAGTAGCAGAATTTTTTTTTAAACAATGATTGACAGGCTCATGAATTGCAAATGGATTTTTTATTTAATTTAAAACTTCGGCCCTATAGACTGAAGTCCTCTCCTTTCCAAAGAGGTGTAGAGGCAATGTAAACTTCCCTACGCAGATCTCCAAATGAGTCTCAATTCCAATGGTGAGAGAGCAGTTCAGTCTCTAGGCCAGTGCTTAATTACACTGATACCTAGGAACTTTTTCTTAATGTCTAACCTAAATCTTCCTGGGGTCCAGGCCAGAAGGGAGCCAGGACTAGCCATTAGTGGCTTCCTGGGGAGAAGGAAGTAGGGGCTCCATGTTTCCCCTGCCCTAAGTCGCATTATCTTGTAAGTCGACTTAGGGTGTCCACAGTGGCGAAGTCGACTTAAGGCCTTAAGTCGACTTAAATCTAGGTCTTATTAAGTCAACTTAAATTTTCCTTAAGTCGACCTAAGGAAACTCCAGTGTAGACGTAGAGTAAAATAAGTTGACTTAAGCCTGCTTAAGTCGACTGAATTTACTAGTGTAGGCGCACCCTTTGTGTAAATAAGCAGTCCACAAAAAGTGTTGCTGAGAACTCTAGAGAGAGTCTTACCACACACAAAGACAGTGTTCCATGAGCACAAAAGCATTACCTGATAAATAAACAGGAAGAAAACTGTATGGTACAATAAACATGCAGTTATATCACTACACTTTGGAAGATAGAAAACAGTTTTCATAATTAGGTATGAAAACTATATGTTGGTAATATAGCTGATTTTTGTACATTGTTCTACAAAAAAATTTATAGAAACTTGTCTTAAATAGATTCTAATAGAAATTTAGTTAAATACCAAACCACATATACTATCTGTATTCCTTCTGTCTGTATACGTTTCTTTAAATTTCCAAACCACACTTTTGACTTTGTATTTAGTAATAGAGGTTACTGTAAATATAACATAGTTAAATGAACAAAGGATGAAATAAAAGTGGATAATTAAGTTCACATTAGAACATATACAAGTCTAGCTGCATTTAGTACATTGAATATTCAGTAAAAATGGAAATTCCACCTAATTCATAATAATGCACTTGTTTCAGATAAATCATTCCAAGTAATCTCAAAATAAAATTCATCATTTTAAGAGTCCTAAGTGGGTTCAATCTAGCAACCACAATGCAATATATAGAGAATCACATCAACCTGATCACTTAAATCAATAATTGTCCAACTGAGTGGAAATGACTTTTCCCAAGGCAGTACTGATCATGTTTCCCTATCCAGGCCATTTATTAGAAAAATCAAATCTGCAATGGCACTAATATTAATACCGGACTATAGCTTGTATAACATAGATAACTAATACTTCCATTTTTTTCTTTGTATCTTCATACTGTCATAGTATTTCCAGTTTACACAGTGTCTCTTCTTCAGTTTTTCCTTTCGATTCAGCATCAGTTAACAAAAAAAAAAAAAAATCCATCTTTCAAGAGCTTTATTAACTAAGCAAAACAGTACAATTTTGCTCTAAGCTACACTGACATTAAAGGTTAATTTTTTCATTTATTATGAAGGCACTAGTTAGGTTATGCTTTATATTCAAAGGAGGGATTAAACCTCATTTATGTTTGGAAAATATAACATTATGCTCCCTCCTCAAACTTCTAGAACTTTCCTTTGAGCACTGAATGAATTTTCAGAGAATTCAAGAAAATACATTTAGTTCAAATTAATTAAAAACTGGGATCTTTTTAAGTTATTTAATATTTGTATTATTATTTTCTATATCTCAAATGATTTTAATAGAATAACACAAATTCTTCAAATGTTTAGTTAAAATAGTTAAAATTAATTGAAAACTTGTTCATAGGCTATGTTTCAAGAAATTAGGTTTATAGTTAAGCTATGTTAATTATTTTTTAATTTAATTGTTGTTACATAGACTACACACAGGGTCAGTTCAGCTGGTCAAGTAACTCCTATTTGGGGCCATTGTGACATAAGATGCAATTTCACCGATCACCCCGCCTTTCTCTAAAGTTAATTTTTATGCAACAGTTCTATTGGGTATATTGACTGTCTATGAGGGAGACTGGACACGCCAATGAGTGTTTATTGGTAAATTAGTTGGCCAAATTTCACAGTTCTTGATGGCGCACTTGGTTGGGTTTCTCCCCACTGGTACTGCTACCTTAGTTCTACTGCTCTACAGGCAGCCCTCCAGGGATACTGAGGCACATAGGAGTCTAAACGTCACAGACATTGAGACTTTCAGACTGGATTTTACCTATCCCCTGAGTCTCACTAATACAACTCTCTAAAGCAACAAATCAACTGAAGTTCCAAAGGGGTTGCCATGTTAGTCTATTGCAGAAAAACAGCAGAGTCCTGTGGCACTTCTGCAATAGACTAACACGGCTTCCCCTTTGGAACTTGACTCCATGGAAGGCGCTGAATACAGCCATTTGAAGTGGAAATCTGTCAACTTCATGAAACAACTCGCACAGAACCAGACAGACATCTTCCTTTCCAAATGCAAACAATTGGACATGATATCTAACGGACTGAAGGTAAAGAATCCATTACAATCGACATATTACACAGACTACAGTGAGAGATTGTGCCATAAACTCTCACAGAAATTAAGAAAGACAACAGAGTCCTGTGGCACTTTTAAAGACTAACAGATTTATTTATCTGTTAGTCTTTAAAAGTGCCACAGGACTCTGTTGTCTTTCTACAATAGACTAACACGGCTACCCCTTTAGAAATTAAGAAATCACCATATCAGCATCCTGTACCGCAAACAGAATTTTATCTGTTAGTCTTTAAAAGTGCCACAGGACTCTGTTGCTTTTAAATCAATTGAAGATTTCCCAGTACACTATCTCCTTTGTGTTGTTCTAGTGATGCCAATTAGTAGTAAATTGGAATGGTGGCCAATGCATCCTAGTTGCTTTAGGCTGCTCTGGTGTACCAGTGAATGCCCTCAGAAATAAAAATAAAATGATTACAAGTTGATACTCCATATTCTAATAATTAGAAATAACTAGTAGTATTCTCTTTGGGTTTTTTGTTTAGTGTTTGTGTGTAAAAATGTCAATTATTTCTTAAAAATCAAGACAACTCGGTTAAAAAAATTACAGTAAGACGGAGTTATGATTATGAGTATATATCGGTAATGTAAGGGTGAAAAGGGAACACAGGAATATTATAATTTCCCCCAAGCTTTTAACTTTGCTCTGCAGTGACACCATGAGGGAGAAAAGAGTTTGGAAAAAATCTTTTAAAAATCAGTTTAATGCAGCATTTCCTAAACTGTGTTCCACACGGTGTCAATTGGTGTTCCATGAGAAAAGGGCCTGCCAGAGCCCTCTAAATTCTCCCACCCTGGTGAATGGAGAAAGGGGGGAAGGAGGGTGAGGGAGAGGCATTGGGAAGTAGTGGTGCTTGCACTGTGTACTTCTGTATTTTACATTGTTTGTCTTGATATTATCAATATTTTTGTGAGAACAATCAGTGTTTCCAAATATTGATACTAAACTCATTCTCCAGGGATCTGTGGCTGAAAGAAGGAACTTTGAAACAAAAAGCAGGGTCTTCTGGTATTCCAACTGCAGCTAAAACGAATGAGGAAAATGTCAGGACAGATATATTATGTATGTTTAATGAGCAGTCTAGTAAAAAAAAAAGATGCAATACAGCTGTCAAACAATATTGTTTTGTCGTATCAAAGATCTTGCTGCTGACATAGAAAAAGAGCTAGTTTGCCAACTGAAAATCTGTGATGGGTATTCATTGTAGCTAGATGAGTCCACTGATGTATCAGGGCTTGCTATGCTGCTTGTATTTGTCTATGTTTGATAAATCTGTTGAAGAGGACGTGCTTTTATCTGAATCTTTGCAAAGCAACATGACTGGTGAAGAAATATGCAACGGCATTAACAACTATCAAAAACCATGACATTAGTTGGGAAAAATGTATTCATGTGTGGAGTGGTGGTGCCAGTACAATGGTTGGGAAAATGGTGGGAGGTGTAGCACGGATCAAAAATGTGGCACCAGAAAGTACCAGCAAGTATTGTGTACTACACAGAAAAGCACTTGCAATTTAAAAAATGCCTACATCTCTGAAAAATGTGCTGGACAAGGCCGTACAAATTATTAATTATATTAAAGCTCATTTACTTCAATCCAGACTATTTTAAAATTTTGTGTGGAAAAAATGGGTAGTCAGCCCACAGTGCTTCTACATATGGAGGTGAGGTGGCTGTCGCGAGGCAAAGTGCTTGTAAGAGTTTTTGAGATTCATCATGAACTATTGGTACATTTTTGTGGATTCCAAATTTCAACTGCCTGACAAGTTCCTTGTGGCTGCTGAAACTTGTGTACCTTGCAGATACTTCTACAAAATTAAATGAAGGACAACAGAGTCCTGTGGCACTTTTAAAGACTAACAGATGTATTTAATTTAATTAATTTAATGCGATAAATAAATCTGTTAGTCTTTAAAAGTGCCACAGGACTCTGTTGTCTTTCTACAATAGACTAACACGGCTACCCATTTGGAAAATTAAATGAAGTGAATGTGTCGCTGCAAGGAAAGAATGTGACTATTTTTACTGCAATGGAGAAAGTTTCAGCATTGTTAAGGAAAGGGAATTTTGGACCTCGTCCATAGAAGAAAAGAACTTTGACTGCTTTCCTACACTTAATGACTTTCTGATTGAAATTAATTCTACAGTTGATGAGGATATGTGCAGCACCATTGCACAGAACGTATGTGACTTGCGCTCTGCTCTCTTAGAATATTTCCTTCCCCCAAACGACAATGTTTGGGTGCAGAATCTGTTTGCAGTTACAGCCAAGCCCAGTCGATTTAGTAACGCAAGATTATGAGAATCTTATTTACTTGATTTCTGACTCTCAACTGAAACAAAAGTTTAACGAACTTCCATTAAACAATTTTTGAAGCAGCCTAATTCAAGAGTACCTGAATGTGGCAAAACATGCACTTTGAGTGCTCCTTCCCTTTGCTACAACATACTTACGTGAAACTGGATTTTCTTATTGCATGCAACAAAAACAAAATACAGGAATAGACTTGATGCTGCACCTGATATGAGGATCCAACTCTTCAGCATTGTTCCTCATATTAAGCGAATTTGTAATCAAAAGACGCACAAACACTTTCCATTAAAACTACTATACAACCTTACTTTTATTTTCCAGTACTTTTTCTGTCATAATAACATTTATAAAGAACCAAAATTTAATATTTTTGATACCTAATTTGTTTTGCATTTGTTTTTCATAAAAATGTTTAAGCTTTAAGGAAAGACACTCTTTTTTTTGGGGGGAGGGGGGGAGAAAATTGTCCTTCCTATTTTTGTACACAAGAAGGACACTAACCAGACTTCTTTCGACTGTTATTGATGTTTTGTTTTGGTGCTTAATGCTTAATTTTTAAACTTCATTATAGGGTTGCTAACCATCCTCCCATCATAAAGACAGTAGTTCATTCAGATGATTTGCCTTTGTTCTTCTGTCTTTATTTTTTGTTCTTTGTAAAATAGAAGACATACCAAAAAAACTAACTCTTTTAAATCAACTTTTGAGCAATGTGTGCAGCAATTTTTCAGTGACACCCCACCTCTCAGACCAGCATGTATGTGTTCCGTCAATACATTCCAAACCCCAAAATGGCCAAATTAGTTTGGGAAACACTGATCTAAGACAGGGGAAATAATTTTAAATAGTTTCTATTTTACCAAAATGAACCTGTTTTTTTTTTTGTTTGTTTGTTTTTACTATAAATCAAAGGAACACAATAACTATGTACACAAAATTTGTTACTTACATCTTCAATGTCTCTGCATAACAGGGATTGTGAACTTAAATAAAGGCCTGTAGCCGTAGTCTTGCTACTTCTAGCTCCAGAGATAAGTGCTCAATCTGTTTGTTTTCTGCTGCCAGTTTGTTTTCCATCTCTATGGTCATATTACTCAGTTTTTGTTGCCACTGTTGGTTGTCAGATATATTTTGCTTTTCAGGTCATCCAATTCTTTCCTTTCAGAAATAATTAGCTGTTTTAAGTCTTGTATCTCTTCATCTTTCATATTTTCATGAAATTAAAATTGCTCTTCAAACCTCTTGATGGATTTTTCATGTCTAACATAATACCTGAAGTTCTTTGAATTTATTCTCCAGATTAGATTTTTTTTTAATATAATGCTCTCTCTTCGTACAATGAAGTCCAATGCCTGATCATTATGAGGCTCTTCAACTAAACTAATTTCTCTTGTTTCTAGAGCAGATTCTTCAGAAATATTCAACCAAATAGTTTCTTCTCTCCATTTACACAGATCACTATCAAAGGAGAGCTCTGCAAGATTTAAGTTCTGCAAAACAGGGCACCTAATTAAGACATGATGGAGGAAATGTGGACACAGTCATTTAATTTAAATTTTCCATCTGTTTGGCTAGAAGTCATCTGCACGTCCATTGAATCAGCATTAATTTTATTCAGACTTGCTGACAGTGCAGAAGTTTCTGCCTTAAGTGTTTCAATACAGCACTGTAACTCAGACATTTTGAAGATCATATTATAGTGCTGATCATGTAAAATCTTATGTTCACTTTGTAAAGAGAAAAAATTCTCCTTTACTTCAGCAAAGTGCATTTTAAATTCTTTGTTGAACAGATTTAAATCTTCATAGTTATAGTTAGCTTCAGCACTACATTCCAAGATTTGAAGGACATCTACTCATTACCCGAGTGTCTTCCCATTTCATTTTCAATACTCTGGTCCATTAATTCATCAGGAAAAATAACTTTTTCATCTTTTAATGTTTTAACTTTGCTTGCTATTTTTTCTACTTCTGCCATTTTATCAGTAGTAATGAATTCAGTTTGAGTCATTAAATTCAGATATTAATGCTAACTTTTCAATCTAACATTTCATACATTTTCTCCAACTCATTAAATCTGTTCATTGCAATCTGTAAAGAGGTTGCCAATTGGACATCATTCTGGCTTGAGGTTAGCTCACGAAGAACCAAAGAACACTTTTCTTTTATTGCTCTTTTACAGTTGACTTCAGAAACAGCATCATCAACAAACATCAATGATTGGTCATTCTCATCTCCCACTATAAGCTTAGAATCTGAAGTTTCCAGTTTTTCTTTCATAATTTGTAATTCTTGCTGTATCCTCTTTTTTTTTCCCCCCCTTTTCACTTTTCTCAGGCTTTCCTTCCACACTTTTTAAAGCAGCATCTAGCTGTATTACCTGTGCACTATAGTTTTCTATAGAGGCTTCTCTTGTTACCTCAGAAACTCAAATCATTCAGCTGCTAAGCAGTTGTTTGCCTAACAGTGCTAACTCTGAGGTAAATTCCCCACATAGGGAGTTATTAGTTAAGTTACAGAAGATGGGAATTAATATGAATATAGTAAGGTGGATAAGGAACTGGTTAAAAGGGAGACTACAGCAGGTCACACTGAAGGGTGAACTGTCAAGCTGGAGGGAGGTTACCAGTGGAGTCCCTCAGGGATCTGTCTTGGGACTGATCTTGTTCAACCTTTTTGTTATTGACCTTGGCACAAAAAGCGGGAATGTGCTAATAAAGTTTGCGGATGACACCAAGTTGGGAGGTATTGCCGATACGGAGAAGGATCAGGATACCATACAGAAAGATCTGGATGACCTTGTAAACTGGAGTATCAGGAACAGGATGAAATTTAATAATGGGAAGTGCAAGGTCATGCATTTAGGGACAAACAACAAGCATTTTTCCTATAAGTTGGGGACGCATCAGTTGGAACGGACTGAGGAGGAGAAGGATCTGGGAGTAATGGTTGACCATAGAATGACTATGAGCCACCAATGTGATGTGGCTGTGAAAAAAGCTAATGCGGTTCTAGGATGTATCAGGAGAGGTATTTCAAGTAGAGACAGGGAGGTGTTAGTGCTGCTGTACAAGGCACTGGTGAGACTCCATCTGGAATATTGTGTGCAGTTCTGGTCCCCGATGTTTAAAAAGGATGAATTCAAATTGGAACAGGTGCAGAGAAGGGCTACAAGGATGGTCTGTGGAGTGGAAAACCTGCCTTATGAGTGGAGACTCAAGAAACTTGGCTTGTTTAGCTTAACCAAAAGAAGGCTGAGGGGGGATATGATTGCTCTCTATAAAGACATCAGAGGGATTAACATCAGGGAGGGAGAGGAATTGTTTGAGTACAGCACCAATGTGGACACCAGAACAAATGGTTATAAACTGTCCATCAAGAAATTTAGGCTTGAAATTAGATGCAGGTTTCTAACCATTAGAGGTGTAAAGTTCTGGAATAACCTTCCAAGGGGAGTTGTGGGGGCAAAAACCATAACCGCTTTCAAATCTGAGCTTGATAAATTTATGGAGGGGGTGGTATGATTAGCGTATTTTGGAAATTGACTGTTATTTGGCTACGTGTGGTGGATTTACAAGTGGCCTAGGAGGGGAGAGTACGTGGCATGGGTTCTGAGTTATTACAGAGAATTGTTTCTTGGGGCTGTTGAAACTTGCCCATGTGCTCAGGGTTTAACTGATCGCCATATTTGGGGTCAGGAAGGAATTTTCCCCCAGGGTTGATTGGCCTGGGCTCTGGGGGGTTTTCGCCTTCCTCTGTAGCACAGGGCATGGTTCACCTACCAGTGAATTCTCTGTATCTTAAAGTCCTTAAATCATGATTTAAGGAGGTAAATAACTCAGTCATAGGTTAGTGGCCTATTGCAGGAGTGGGTGGGTGAGGTCTTGAGGCCTGCATTTTACAGGAGGTCAGACTAGATGATCGTACTGGTCCCCTCTGACCTTAAAGTCTATGAGTCTATAAGATGGTCTGCTTGCCTAATGGTTAAAACAACCCCTGAAAAATACAACTACATCTCACAGATCAAGAACAGATACTTAGATCTTTGAAAATTCTTCAAAAATAAATATTAACATTTTTTTCCAGTAACACAATGAAATGCAAGAGTTGAAAATATTTTACCTGTCTATCACAGTGAGTGTAGCACCAAATGACAATTACATGGAACAGTGCTCTTCTATACTGCCCAGTACTTGCCTTACTTTACAATAGTTGAATAGTTACAATAACATATTTACTTAACACTATCTGAATTATTATTAAAAATATCCTAATTTCTAAAATCCTATCTAAACTTAACTATCTAAACATTCAGCAAATGGTGATCAGTCACTTGCGGAATGGATGGAGGTGAGATCCTTTCTTAGTCACACACGCACAGCACCCACCCAGCTTTACTAACAGACAACACTTAACTGATCTTTTACTCACAAAACCTTAGACATCCCTCTGTTTCGTCTAAAGGGATCCTTCTGTTCTGTCAGGCATGGATTACTTTTTGGTTAAAGGTGTATGCCAGAGACTCTGTTAGCCTACTTGCCCTACCTAAAGTGCACCAATGCCTTATCAATGTTTTTCTTGGTCTTTCTCTGCTCTTCCACCACTCTGCCTCTCTGATGTTCTCTGTTCTGCTTTCTGAGGTGCTGTCCTCTGCTCCTGGTGCTATGCTACTGTGATGTGGAGATCTTAACAGCTCAGGGCTTTGATGGTTCTCCACAGTTTTTCCTGCCATTGGTGTTTACTATTTATAGGATGTTTTCAGGGAGGGGAGAAGGATGTTGTGTATGGGAGGGTTGAGGAGGGAGTGACATGAAGGTACATGGGGGGCATGGTTTGGGTAGAGGAGGTGGGGAGGGGTGACGTGAGGGGAGTGCCTTGAGAGGGGGGGGAGGTGACATGAAGGAAAGTAAGGGACATGGTTTGGATAGGGCAGGGGGTAAAAAGGAGCCTGTTAGTTTATTACAGTGGATTCACAAGACGGAATGCAGGAAAATAGTGTCCTGATGTATAACCCTCCTTAAAACTACAGAAATGGGTAGATCACTGATCTATCAAATGCTGAGTCTAACTATTACCTACACTTTTTATTGACTCTATTTACACAACAAGGGAGTGTTTTCAAGCACTGTTATCGTTCTTAACAACTTTGCTGCCGTCAATCACAAGCCTTCAAACAAAAGCTCTTCCACAAGTGACTAGCAGTCCTGCTTCTGTCTTCAACCCTTTTTGAGGCTTCTTTTCCGGTCAGTTTTTCCTTAATAGTTTTAGGTATTTTTAGGACGGAGTCCCTGACTATAACAACAATCTTTTAAATTTTGAGACAAAAATTCTAGGTTACATTCTGTTCTCAAGATACATCTGAAGTAATTCAAGTTTAACTTGGTATTTATTCAGCTCTCCACTGTTCTGAAGTAAGCCTTATCTCATGAACTAAGTCACAAGTTAGAGATTCATTCTTTATTTTTATTACTTTGCTCAATTGCTCATTTTCTTGAAGCAAGATGTTATGTTTTTCTTGCATTTTGTTTTGTTCTGCCCTGACACGTAACATTTCCTGTCTCAAACAAGCTTACATTGACCATATCCAAAATAAATCTTCAGCTGAACTTGATTGTTTAATTTCAACTGACTATAGTTTCTCGAGTTCCTGAATAAAATCTTTTTTTCCTTCCAAGAATACTAGTTTAGTGAAGAATTCATTACGCTCATTCCTCAACTGTTTCTCTTGTTGTTCTAATTCAGCTTTTCTCTCCTGACAGTGACTTGTTTCCATTCTTAAAAGGCTTTGTTAGCATTTTTTTCTTGCTATGATTTTGTACTTTCCTTGTAGATTTATAAGTCGGTTTCTTTTTCAATTTCTTCATATCTTTCCATAAGTGACAGTCTTTCCTCCCTGTGTCTTTTGGACAACTCAGAAATGCTTTCCTCTTGTTCAGTTAAATGATTAGAAAAAATACATTTGTTTCTAGTAAATCTAATTTTTCTTGTTCTAAAGCTTTGTTAAAGTTTTTAAGAGTTCTATTTTCTTCAGTAAGGTCAATTTCTTTTTCATGCAAGGAAAGCATTGCAGACGTGTCTTTTTTTCTCTGAATGTCATGTCAGACACAAGTTGTAGCTACTTTACTGACAACAGAGTCCTGTGGCACTTTTAAAGACTATCAGATTTATTTATCGCATGAGCTTTCGTGGGAGAAAATCCCACTTCGTCAGACGCTTTGAAGATGGGAAACTTACAGAATGGGAGGAAATTAAATGCAGGGGAGTGTATGACATAGGATCAGGTCAGGCTGTAACAGCAAATCAAAATAGGTGTTAGGATTCAAACCCTGGGGAACAGCACATAGAGGAGGGTGAGGTCAAATCACCTGTTGTAATGAGAGAAAAATCCATAGTCCCTGTTTAACCCCAAGACAACTGAGTCAAATTTGCATATAAGTTCGAGTTCTGCAGTTTCTCTTTGAAGCTGTGATTTGTTATTCATCTGTTTCAACACAGCTATTAACAAGTCAACCGATCAGTATAGTTTCAACACAGCTATTAACAAGTCAACCGATCAGTATAGTTACCTAGATCCCTCGAGCTTTCATCCTCAACACACCACACGATCCATTGTGTACAGTCAAGCCCTAAGATATAACCGCATTTGCTCTGACCCTTTAGACAGAGACAGACACCTTCAGGATCTCTACCAGGCATTCTTAAAACTACAGTACCCACCCACAGAAGTGAAGAAACAAATTGACAGAGCCAGACGGGTACCCAGAAGTCAACTACTACAGGAGAAGCCATGAAAAACAACAACAGAACGCCACTGGTCACCACCTACAACCCCCAAGCCAGACCTCTTCAACAGACCATCAGAGATCTACAGCCTATTTTACAAGATGATCCCTCACTCTCTCAAGCCTTAGGAGACAGACCTCTCCTTGCTTTCAAACAGCCCCCTAACCTTAAAAGGATACTTACCAGCAACTACAGATCATACAACAGAAACACTAAAGCAGGAATATATCCCTTCAGCAGACCACGCTGCCAACTTTGCCCTCATATCTACACTGATGACACCATCACAGGGCCTAATCAAGCCACCTACTCCATCAAGGGCTCGTTCACCTGCTCATCCGCCAATGTGATTTATGCCATCATGTGCCAGAAATGCCCCTCTGCCTTATATATTGGACAAAGAGGACAGTCTCTGCGCCAAAGAATAAATGGACACAAATCTGACATCAGAAATTGCAACACTACAAAACCAATAGGGGAATACTTCAATCTCCCTGCTCACTCCCTTGACGACTTGTTAATAGCTGTGTTGAAACAGATGAATAACAAATCACAGCTTCAAAGAGAAACTGCAGAACTCGAACTTATATGCAAATTTGACTCAGTTGTCTTGGGGTTAAACAGGGACTATGGATTTTTCTCTCATTACAACAAGTGATTTGACCTCACCCTCCTCTATGTGCTGTTCCCCAGTGTTTGAGTCCTAACACCTATTTTGATTTGCTGTTACAGCCTGATCTGATCCTATGTCATACACTCCCCTGCATTTAATTTCCTCCCATTCTGTAACTTTCCCATCTTCAAAGCATCTGACAAAGTGGGATTTTCTCCCACGAAAGCTCATGCGATAAATAAATCTGTTATTCTTTAAAAGTGCCACAGGACTCTGTTGTCTTTCTACAATAGACTAACACGGCTACCCCTTTGGAATTTGACTGCTTTACTGAGTCCTCAAACAATTTCCTATTGATTTTTAAATCCCAAATTTCTGCTTGTTGAGTTTCTAATTCTTTGTTTAAAGTTTGCAAATGCTTCTCCTTTTTCTCAAGGGTAGCTAATGTTTCATCAACACAATCCTGATGAACAGAAGTATTCTCTTGCAAGTTACTAATATGGTTTTTAGTCTCCAGCACAGAACTTTCATGGATCTGTTCTGCTACAACCACCCTTTCTTGGGTGATGTCCGTACAGTGTGCGGAGGCGGTCAAAAAAGCAAACAGGATGTTAGGGATCATTAAAAAGGGGATAGAAAATAAGACTGCAAATGTATTATTGCCCTTATATAAATCCATGGTACGCCCACATCTCGAATACTGTCTACAGATGTGGTCTCCTCATCTCAAAAAAGATATTCTAGCACTAGAAAAGGTTCAGAAAAGGGCAACTAAAATGATTAGGGGTTTGGAGAGTGCCTCGTATGAGGATCGATTGAAAAGGCTGGGCCTCTTCAGCTTGGAAAAGAGGAGACTGAGGGGGGACATGATAGAAGTATATAAAATTATGACTGATGTGGAAAAAGTGGACAAGGAAAAGTTGTTTAAATACTCCCATAATACAAGAACCAGGGGTCACCAAATGAAACTGATAGGTAGCAGGTTCAAAACAAATAAAAGGAAGTTCTTCTTCACACAATGCACAGTCAACTTGTGGAACTCCTTACCTGAGGAGGTTGTGAAGGCTGGGACTATAACAATATTTAAAAGGGAACTGGATAAGTTCATGGTGGCTAAGTCCATAAATGGCTATTAGCCAGAAAGGGGTTAAGAATGGTGTCCCTAGCCTCTGTTTATCAGAGGATGGAGACGGATGGCAGGAGAGTGATCACTTGATCATTGCCTGTTAGGTTCACTCCCTCTGGGGCACCTGGGCACTGGCCACTGTCGGTAGACAGATACTGGGCTAGATGGACCTCTGGTCTGACCCAGTACGGCCTTTCTTATGTTCTTATGTTCTTATGTCTCATCTTCAGTTTGTACCAACTCTTCATGTTGTTTCTGCAAAGCTGAATAAAACGGCTTTTGAGCCATTAATGAAATCTCACAAAAGAGACCTGATATTGTAGGATTGACATAATCCTGTTAATCATTTTTAATCTGTTTCTGGTACAACTGTTGCACAATTGTCTTACTGATCCCCAGTGATTGTTCCAGGTTCTGTTATTAATATATTTGTGGTGGAGTTATTCACTGCAAGTTGTTGTTTATCACCCAACTCAGGCTTGCAATGATTATTTTCTAAATGTAATTCTCTATCTTCTGCTACTTCAAAAGTATCTTGATTTTACAAGACAGCAGATTCTCTCATATTCACCATGTAACTCATGTAACACTGATCCTTTTTCAGTACTTCATTTGCTGCTCACTGTAACTTTTGTTCTAGAATTTCAACTTTGTCAATGAACTATGATATTTTCCAAGTCATATTTTCTATTTCTTTCCTATATATTTTATCTGAACATTCTAACTTTGTTGAAGTTCATCACAAGCTTTTCTTTGTGCCTCTAGTTTTACACTTTTATATTCTACGATGGCTGAGATTTTAATTTCTGAACAATATTTTTCCCTCTCATTTAACATTATTTTAAGCAGGAACACAGCCCTGCAGCAGACCACTCCTTTCATTACTTTTAGCTTGTTGGATCTTGAGAACTTTCCAAGTCATGAATTTTGCTCCACAATTCTTCTTTTTCAGACTCAAGTTTATTCACAAGTTTTTCGTTTTCTCCTGGGGAAAAAGTAGTGAGCTTGTTTTTTAGTTCTTCACATTCTTCTTTAATCCAAGGACTTTCAGCAAACCTTCTGATTCCTTCTCTATTTTTCTTAACTTACTGTTTAGTTCCTCAGTGTGATTTTTTTCTCTTTGCTTCAGCAGAATTTGAATGGAATCCATTCTTCCAGATCAGCTATAGCTAATTTCAATTTCTCTAAAGTGAGGGAAATATCTTGTTTGTTCAGTTTCCCATGGAGTAACTTTAGCTCTTCCTCCTGAGACAGACTCTTCTCTATAGTAATAAAAAAATAAAGATGTTAATTTATGAAAGCAAATTGTTTCCAATATGCAATATTAGCTTACAAATCCAGCACTTAAATTTTAAATGTTGACTTTAGAGGATTTTTGTCTAGTTTGAATTCAAGGCTCTTTATTGAAGGAAACCGAACCATCATATCTTCATACTGGCACAACTCGTCATTCGTGGTCCACTTTTTGAGTTTCTTGTCCAGTTTGGGCTCAAGGGTCTTCTTATAGGGAGACCAAGCCATTATGTCTTCATGTTGGCACAAGTTCTCATCTGTGGATCCCATTCTAATTGCATCTAGTGGGGAATTATACCATGATCTTTGAAAATGTTGCATTTGTTCCAATTCATCAAACTTCTTTTTGACACAAAATACCAAAATTATAAGTGTTATAGCCATTATAATTTGTGATATCAAGAGCATCACAATAGAATGCAAATGAACATTCAAATAGCTGTGGGTGATAATCCTAAAAATACTCGCCAAAAACTGTGTTTAGTAATTCCCTTGATTTTGTTCCATCACCTGCTCAATTTGTTTTACAGAATAACAGTAATTAAAACACAGTGCATTTTCTTTAGCTTTTTCTACCTGTTTCTGTAATTCTGTATGTTCTATTTTCTAACTCAACTAACATTTAATCCTAAAAGAACTGGGCTAATTTGTTCATATAGTTGATATTGGTCTCTAATTTCATCATTAACAGTTTTTGGCAAGGTAAAGTTAACATCATAACCTACTAATAATGTAACATTACACGAACATCTATTTTCATAGGAGTCATGATCAATATCATATACATAGTTTACCTTAAACAATGTACACCAACTTCTAATACATACTCAGGTTTTTTCCAACATATACAATCATTGATTCATTAGAGGAACTTGGATCTAATTGGTAATAACACTCTCCTTTATCTTCTAACTAAATTCCTGTATTGCTGGATAACAAATGGCATGTCTCCTTTCTCTCTATTTAGATAAACATCACAGGATTGGATATCATTATTATTACAAACATATCTGACACCTTTTTCCTCATTACAAACCTCAAGTTCCACTGTTCTCCTAGTGTTATTTTGTCTTAATGCCTAAAGCCTATACCCAACTGGTTGCATCACACTTGAATTTAAATTTAATCCAAGTGCTATTATTGGAGATATCCATGTTTGTGCTTTTGATATCATAAGTACCTACACAATAAATTTGATTGTCTTGAGGATTATACGTGAAGTTGATCATTCTCCACCATTTATTTAAGTCTGTTTTCAAAATCAGATACATGTTTCCACATCATGCTCTTTACCGCCAAAGGTAAAATTCCCCTCATACCATCTCTGATAACATCCTTTATCAAATCATGTGTCCATATTTGTGCTTGCATACAGGCTAGTGCTAATGATAAATTATTTTGTAACACTTCTACTGTGTACAAAATTTTCAAGTGGTCTGCTCTTATTGGAAGCATTTTGGGAATACCTGAGTGAACAACCATCTATTCCATCCTTTATCTAGGGCTTCTGCATATTTTTGACATTGTGGTTTAAGGGAAGAGATTGGTGTGAGATCTATTATTATTTTCTTTAAGGAATAAATAGGATCTACTATCAGTCATTTCTTAATCTCTTCCTTGACTACATATGGACTTAGCTTTGGTCCTGTGATCTATGTGAAAGGAAAAGAATAGCTAAAATTATTACCTATAATCTTCTATGTTCCATTTCCGTGTTGTGTTGTCATGGTATTTTCTGTTTCACAATAGTAATTAAATAACATTTGACATGAGGTTCTTATGTCACACTTTTCTCCATTCACGACACAATGGTACCAAAATGCATCTGGCTGTGTTAATTGTCCTTTAGATAGAATACTCATTCGTATTTCACACTTTAACCTAAATATCAGTTTGCTAACACCTTCTTTTGGATCTTCAAGGTTGAATTCATATAATGTTAGGTTAACTCTATTGCGATACCACTGTATGTGTATTACCTTCTTATCCTCCTTACTCCATAAAGGGATGTTCCATACTAAAACATCACATAGAGATTTTTTTCCTACTACTATAGACCTGTATTCTGACCTTGCTATCGCATTTGGTCCTTTTTATAATGGCACACTGCCAATCTCCTGCTATTGCCATTCTACCAGATATTTTACCTTTATCTAGATCATTATCTCATCCACACGTGGAAGGTTTAGGAGCTGAATAATATTGAGGATGGGTTATTGACCTTCCTTGTTCCTCAGAATCAAACATTAGGGAACATTTATGTGGGTACTGTGCAGCCATGTGTTTTATATTATCCCTTTGTATGATTGCTTCTAATGTTCCCATCATGACAGTAAGAGCTTTCTTTTTAGCTACTACATCTTTCCTAACTTTTCTGTGAATTGTAAATTCATACCCTTGGATATTATCCACTGTTAGTACTCTTTTTAGGTTTAATCCATTGGATTGTTAATTCTGCATATTGAACTACCCTTGGTTGTACTGTACTCCCTATGCCCTGTAACATAGCTGGTTTAGGAAGATGCATCGGTAGTTCACTAACTGCCTTTGTAGATCTTGCAATAATCTTAAATTCTTGCACAAGTGCACATTGCCATGGTCCTGTTCTAACTACTTTTCCCATTATTTTTCCTTCTGCATTTTTTCATCTGTAATTTGAAGGTTGTGGCATCTTTTCATCTGCCCTTGTCCAAATTAAATAACTTTTTTCCAGATTATCAAATAAGATATTAAATTTATGTGCCTCATCTGCAATTAAAATGTAACATTTATGATTTGAGGCTATGATTTCTATAATTCTAACTCATCCTGTAATTACTTTAGTTAAAGTGCTGTTAAGTTTAGGAAGTGTAAAGACACATTCTTCTATGCTTCCAGATGGGATGATGTTGTCATCGTATAGTAACACATTTCAATTGTTGGAGTCAGAGCTGTCTTGTCTGAACTCACCACCACCATAACAGAATTCCATATGCACAGATGCCCAAAAAAGCCAAGATGAAAACCACTTCATCTTCCATTAATTTTTGAGTCTTCTACAGGTTTATCGTATTTGCTATCTTCACTGTCACTTTCCATTTTTCCTATTGAAATAAAGTTCTTTCTGTATTTCTCACTTTGTTACCTCTGCCTCAGTTTACCTGACTTTATATTAAATCTATTAAAAGCACTATTTCGAGGTAACTTTAATGTGGTTTGCTTGCTTAATGGTCTAATACCTCAGAAAATACGACTACAGCCCATCGATCAAGAAAAGACAGAGCAGAAAATTCTTAGAAAACAAATCTCAACATTAATTATTTTCACATTAACATAATAAAATTGAAGTATTGAGTATATTTTTAACATAAATCATATAAGCGGGGAGTCAAATGACAGTTTAACAGCCAAATAAAATGCTGCGGCTCCAAGTGAACCATTCTACCATATAAACATACAAATCCTATAAAGCAATTACATGACATTAATACTTTATCACTAAACTTACACTCTATACCTTATAGTTACTAAAGATCCTGATCTCCTATGTCATTCAACAAATGGTGATTAGTCATTTGTGGAATGGGTTGGAGATGAGCCCTTCTCATTCAAGCCGCATTCATCCAGCTTTATTAACACACACACCCCACAAGCGCCACACCTTTACTTACAAAACCTTACTAATCCCTCTGGCTGGTCTTATGGCTCCTCTTCTGTCATTAGGCAAAAGGCTGCCTCAGAGTCTGGATATATATGTCAGGACTCAGTTAGCCGATTTACCATAGACTCTTTAGCACACCAATGCCTTACTGAAGATTTTTGGGATTCAGTTCATCTGGATGGTCGTCTGGGTCTGGTCTCGGCTTTCGTGGTTCACAGGCTTCATGGTCTCTGGTCCGGTTTGGGCAGTCTCTGGTATGCTGGCAGGATCTCTGGTCCAGAACTGAGACAGCTTCCTGGGTCACTGTCTCTCTCCAACTTGCCCTCAGGCTGTCAGTTATTTTCAGCAGTGTGCCTGCCTGCAAGCAGTTTCTAGGCAGATCTCTGGTTCAAGCTTGGAGCTCTTTCTTGGGGCTGCCAATCCCCTGTAGCAGTGTTCCTGCCTGTCAGCAGTTGCTGGACAGATCTCAAGCTCTCTCTAGAGCTGTCAGTCTCCAATGAACCTTCCCTGTGATTGGCTGACCTTTTATAGACTCAGGGAGGGAGGGGGAGAGAACATGCTCTGGCATCGGTATGGGAGGGGCTGGAAGCAAAAATGTGCCAGAACGTCAAAGTAGAGAGGGGAGGGGGAGTGGAGATATCACAAGACCATGAGATAATCCCTAGAGGGGATTATTATACACTCTGTAACTTTCCTAGTGGAGATATCACAAGACCATGAGATAATCCCTAGAGGGGATTATTATACACTCTGTAACTTTCCTATCTTCAAAGCGTCTGACGAAGTGGGATTTTCTCCCACGAAAGCTCATGCGATTAATAAATCTGTTTAGTCTTTAAAAGTGCCACAAGACTCTGTTGTCTTCCTAGAGGGGAGTGAGGGGAAGAGGAATATACCAAAGCGGAAAAAGGGGGAAGAGAAAGTAAAAATTATTTAAAGGCTGAAAAAGAAAGAAAAGAGGTTAAAGATTAATTCAGTAAAGAGATATAAAGTTTATTGAATAGAGTATTGACAGTATTTAGGAAAAATATAGATGTAGAGGGCTTCCTAAGGAGTCGGGGAAAGGGCTAAACCACTGATCATCCATAAATTGAAAAGACCTTATCTACACTTCTCTCTAGGTGCTAACTATCCTTATTGCTTAACACGAAATGTTCCTTACTACTGTTGCTACTTTATAATTATAATTGTTTCCAGTTATCACCTATTACCTTGCAACTGACCCTAATTACTGTTGATACTTTAACAGTATAGAACCCTGTGCTACTGCTGTCCTGCTGGAATTTAAACCCCTTCTGAGGCTTTTCTGTCAGTTGCCTCCTTACATATAGTTTAGATGTCTTGGGACAAAAATCTATGGTCACAACTTGACTTATTTATATAATTATACCTATGTTAACCCTTATCCTATAACTTTCCTGTATTTTTAAATATCTATACTAGCTGAAACATAAGGACTTTATCAAAGTCAATGGAGCATTTTAATGCTTTAAGGATTTCTATTCCTATTATTCCTTATGGATGTCCTTCTACTTCCATTAAACCAAATCATATATTTTCCGTTGTTCTATTTCCTATCCTAGTAGTCAGAGGGATTGTTGTTTCTAGTTTCCCTGATATTCCATTCACTCTATTTTCTCTGTTGATTTATATGGGAAAATTTCAGGAAGAATTTTAAACTTGATCAATTTTTTATTATCTAATTTTATATATATTATTAATAATTTGTCAAAATGATCTCTTATTAGTGGTGGTATAGTATTCAATGTATATTGAGTAGTCTTCTGTAGACCTTCAATTTGGGTGGCTTTTTTCCTCTGTCAGCTTTAACATATATCCGCATCCTTGTTCTATTGGATCTTCTAAGGAGCTATTTCTCCATTCTGACTGATCACATTCTTTAAGGAATTCCTCAATATCTATCTGTGGAAGTCCTCCTCCTCCTTGCTCCAGTAGCTGTAGTATCTCATCATCCCGTACGAATGTCACTTCCTTGACCCAATTTGCCATCTTTCTAAATCTATATAAGAAAAATTCTTTATTACTTAACTATCTTTCTAATCTTAAACTATTCTTACTTATTTACACTACTTTTCTTACTCATCTTAACTTACTGTTATACTAAATCTTAGTATTTATAAGTTAAATCTCCTTTCCATTTCTTCATTCATGAAGAATGGAATCACTTTGCTACCTTTTTTTTTCTTCCTGGATTTCTAACTGATATATGGTAGGACTGCCTTTATTAACTATTCTAACTGGTCCTTCGCCTATAGGACAAAGTACATGATCTTTTTCTTTAAACTGCCTATATATTACCTTATCACCTATCTGCCCTTCTTTTGGATGCAAAACTGGTCCTAACTTTTGATCCATCTGTTGAGTTTTTACGTTTAATGCTATTGCTACTTGTCTATGCATTTCAGAAACATATTTTAAAAGTTGTTGCATCCATGGGTCAGTTAATACTCCCAAGGTTGCAGCTCATCTGGAGGATTTCCAACTATTCACCATTGCTCTGGCAATCTCATGTTTCTCCCAGTCATAGCCTTCTATAGTGTTACTCCATGAGATGTTACTGTTCCTTTATTGACCATTAATATTAAAGGTAATATCTGATCCCAATTTTTACCCTGTTGATTTACTACTTTTCCCAAAGCTGTTTTCAGTGTTCTGTTTGTTCTTTCTACCTGTCCTGAGCTTTGAGAATGCACTGCTATGTATAACCTTTGTTTGATACTGTGGGGCCAAGAGGCAGAATTTTGTAGTATTAGCTGAACCAACTCCATTTTAGCATGTAACCTTTACTGCAAGCTACACCTATAAGCTAATAGGCTCCTAACCGGATGTTTATTATGCTAAGAATAAAAGCGACGCTAAAGTAAGACGTGCTGCCATCCATGCTTAGCAAGAAACCACGCGTAACAAAGGGTTTGCGGTTGGAACAACACCTGTACCTGTCAATAACCATGATGTCATTAAAGGTCAAATACGCTCTAACTCAATAGTATAAGTACACCGTCTTGGCTGTTTGTAAGGGGTTGCCTTTGTTCCCCTTTGGGGCACGAGAGCAACCTCGCGGCTCCGATAATCTTAATAAAGAGCTCTCTTTTCTCTCCTTCAGTCTCGTTGGTCAGTTTGTAGGGGAACGACAATACCAAATGCTTGGCATAACCTTTTTGAAATTTCTCCTATGAAATGTAGACCCTGATCTGAATCTATTTCTTTGGGAATGCCCCATCTTGAAATAACTTGATCTATTAACACTTTTCAGTTGTTAGAGCTGTGTTATTCTTGGTGGGAATCGCTTCCACCCATTTAGTAAAAGGATATACTATTACTAAAAAATATTTATTTCCCTTGGCAGTGTGTGCAAGTGGACCTACATAATCAATTTGTAATCTGGACCAAGGACTCTCAATTCTTTGATGCCCTAATGGTCCTTTTACTATTTTAGCATCTGCATTATTAGTGGCATAAGGCAGACAATTATTTACATATTCTACATCTGTCCTTCTATTAGGCCACCATCCTGCCATCTGAAGGCTATCAAGAGTCTTATCGATACCTAAATGTCCATTTTCATGCCCTAAGGCTATCATTTCAGTTCTAAGGTCAGATGGTATGACCCAGACAGGCATACCATTCTCTGTCTTGGTCGCCAATGTTAATCCTGTCTCATGTTGCCAAATTTTCCAACCTTGAAATCTGCTTTTCTTCTACTAATTTCTTTTTTCAGGATCCCTTTTCTGTAGTGCTATTAGATCAATTTGTTCTACTTCCTCTTTTCCTATACTGGCTATTGGAGCTATTTGGAACTGTATTTTTGGTTCCTATAAAGTCCTCTCCTTGGCTCCTAACTTAGCCTGTTCATCTGCCCTATTATTCCACTGGGCTTCTTCTGTATTTTTCTTATGTCCTTTTACTTTTCCCGTTAATACTGGCATTGATCTTCCTTGAGCTAAATTCTGTAAATATAACAATTTTTCAGCATGAGCTATAGGCTTGTCATCTGCTGATTTCATTTTCTTCTTTTGCCACTGATGTATCCAATCTACTATGGCTCTTAATACCCAATCAGAATCTGTGAAAATAACAATTGTCTCATGTTCTGGGGCATTCTCTAATATCATAATTAGAGCTACTATTTCAGCTGCTTGAGCTGAATGTGGGAGACATTGTCCCTTCAAAACCATTTCATCAGAAATTCTGATTGCAGCATATCCAGTATAAGGTGGTCCTTCCTTATTACGGCTTGAACCATCTACAAACCAGATCTCATCCACCTTTGCTTTTATTTCTTGCAATATTGCTCCTCCCTGGAGTAATGTAGGGCCTTCTGGAGGGATTACTGGTAAAGGACACTCATGTTGCTCTCCTATTATGAGTCCATATAGGACTGGAGATAAAGCTTGAACTTTTTCCATATCTATCTTTATTCAGCAAAGCTAGTCTCCATTTAGCTAAGCTGTGGCTGGATACATGGCCATCATTGATTTTTCCTGCTAAGACATACTTTAGAGGGGAGTGTGAGGTTTTTAATAACACTGTGCATAATCCTACCAGCTATTCCCAATGCTGCAGAGCCCATACTAATGCTAGTACTTCCTTTTCACATAGGGTAAATCCCTGTTCCACTCTATTGAGGCTTCTAGACGCATTGGCATTCTATTGGTCTCAGTCCAGTACCATAGTCTTGGCTAAGAACAGCACTCATCCCAGTATTAATGGTGGCTAACTGAAGCACAAAAGGTTGCCGTACTTTTGGGTAGGCTAAAGCTCTGGCCTGTGCTAGTGCTTGTTTTAACCAGGAAAAGCTTTTTGTTGTTCTATACCTCATTTCCATTTAGTTCCTTTCCTTAACTTACATAATGGAGAAGCCTTCTCTGCATAATCTTCTATGAAATCCCTGGAGAACTTTGTCATCCCTAAAAATGATCTTAAAGTGGAGATATCTGTTGGGCTGGTAATTTCTGCAGTAATTCTATCCTTTACTTATCTGGTGAACATCCTTCCTGTCCTAAAGTGATTCCTAAATAGTTCACCTGTTGAAAACATATCTGGGTTTTCTCTAGGCTAAACTTAAACCCCGTTTCCTTTATTTTCTGCAAAACCTGATCTAAGATTTCTAGATTTTCTTCCTTTTTTTTTGTGCTAATTAATATATCATCTACATATGATATCTTTATTAGGCATATTGTCCCACATTTTAATCACATGAATGTAGCATATAGTAGATGAGGCTAGAAAAACCTTGGCATGTTCTGCAGAAACAGAATTGTCTTAATTGAAAGGTGTAAATGCAAATTTATACAAGGAATCTGGGTGTAGTGGTATAGCAAAGAATGCATTTGCTAAATCTAAAACTATAAACCATTTAGCTCCTCCCATTATAGAGGCTATTACTTCAGGATATTTGGTGCAGTCATTGGAATTATTTTATTCAAAGGCCTGAAATCAATAGTTAACCTCCATGTTTTACTATCTGCTTTCACGATTGGCCAAATAGCTGAACTGTTTGTACTTTAATTCCAAAGGGGTAGCCGTGTTAGTCTACTCTGTTGTGTTTGTACTTTGTTGCTGCATTATGACACCCTGATCTAAGAAACCCTCAATAGTTTTAGTTAGACTCTTTTGTTTCTTCAGGATGTCTATATTGCTTTTTTAGGTGGGGGATCAGGTCCAGTAATTAGAACCTCTGCATCTATTTTCCCATGTTATGCTTTATTCTTTACCCACACTTCCTTATGTTTTTGTGCTCTCTCTAATACTACTTTTGGTCAATCAGGCCATTTCATTTCTTCAACAATTTAAATGTTGTTCTCAAATTATGTACCTCAGTTTCTACATTCTTTAATTCTTACTGATTTTATCTTTTTCTCCTTGTAGTATCTGCTTTCTAATATTAACTTTTCTATTTCTTTATCCAAAATAGTTGTTGCTAAGTATAACCCTTGCATTGCAGCCTGCTTTCTCTCCTCCTTAGTGGGTTTTCCTTTTAAAATATCTTTCTTTTCTGAATGGACCCATTGGTCCCACTGCTTACACAACTGTTAAAAGGCTCCAGGTCCCATGAATGCATTTTCCTTCCATGGACCTCGTCCTATTTACTGGACAAAATCTTTCCAAGTTTCTGCTTTTGTTTTTCCTTTTTCAACATTTTGCTTTTTCTTAATTGGTATATCTCTTCTAAAAAAAAAAAAAAAACCACAATCTTCTGATAACAGGACTGGACACTCTTTCTCTCCTGTAGCAGACACCTACTCTGTCTAGGTTTTACACAAATATATCAACAAGACTGGACACTCTCTCCAATGGGAGACACCTGCTATATTTATTAACAGTACTGGATACCCTCTCCAGTGGGAGATTTTTACTTTTACTCTTTTAACCCAGGATTTTAACCAATTTGAGCCTCTGCTCACTCTGTTGTTCTTTAATACTTCAGACTCACTTTGAGTGCCCTAGACTTAACTCACTTTAATTAGCAGTCTTCCACTTACTTTAGATTTAAAGCTTTTTAGGTATACCTCTTTCCAGCACCCAGCTACAATAACAATATCCACAACAATTGCTTATTCTCTATCTTACCTGCTTATCTACTAGTGCTCCCTTGGTTATCTATTTTGTGTATGGTGTGTGTGTTTGTGTTATCCCTTCCTGTCTTGCCTTAAAAGTGCCATAAAATTAGAACACCAAACCATCTGACCATCCTTTAACAGTGCTATAAAAAACCAGGCTTGACTGTCAAGTCACTTCTTATAGTGTCTTGACCTATTTCTCTACAGTGTTCTTTAAAAGACACTAGGCATGGAATACCCAAACTGCTACTTTCTCCACAATTTGGCTAACCCCTGGCCCAGGGCTCTGTTAGACCAGTGCACCTTTAACACTTTTTGTGTGATGCATTTGTATAGTTGTGCTGAAGTTATGAGACTTGTGTATGTGTGGTTTGTATTATGTATATTGTGCTCTGTATGGGCTTACAAAAACCAACATTCAAGAATCAATCAATATTCATAAAACCTTATTAACATTCATATATACTCATTTATATGCAAAATCATTAGAATTTTCAGCTTTAAATTTTTATAGAGATTTCTCTGCTCTGGTGTCCATTATTTTTCCATTTAGGCAAGCAAGCCCACCCTATAAGGGATGCCAATTTGTTACCTCAGAAACTCAAATTATTCAGCTGTTCAGGCTATTTTGCTCTGCCTAACTAGATTACTGTTACTTAGATAAAATCAATGGCTACGTCTACACTGGCAAGTTAGTTCGAATTAAGGAGGCTTAATTCGAACTCACTAAAGCCATGGCTACACTAGGCTTTAGTTAGTTCAAATTAAGGGCTTCCTTAATTCGAACTAATAAGTTCGAATAGGGTATTCAAACTAAGGGGTTAATTCGAACTATCTAGTTTGAATTAACCAATGTGGCCATGTTAATTCGAACTAATTTCTTAGTTCGAATTAACCGGCCATTGAACTGAAGGGGGATTGCTAAATCGAACTAAGCAAGTGCTTGCTTAGTTCGAACTAACATTCCAGTGTGGCCATGCTAGTTCGAATTAAGCTAATTTGAACTAACTAAAATTAGTTCGAATTAGTTAGTTCGACCTAACTAATTCAAACTAATTTTAGCAAGTATAGACATAGCCAATGTGGTCTGCTTGCCCGATGGTTAAACAATCCTGGAAAATACGACTACAGTCTGTCAATTAAGAACAGACAGAGCAGAAAAATGAAATGAAATTTAAACACTGAATATTTTACCATAGAAAATTAGTTCTTATTTTCATAGTGAGCATAGAATCAAATGGGAGTTAGATAGAATGCTGCTGTTCTGTGAGAGACTTTAAAATCAAATAGACATCAATACTTACCCAATAATGTATACCATACACCTTAAAAGCTATTAAAAATCTTTATATTATTCAACAAATGATGCTCAGTCATTTGTGGAATGGGTGGAGATGAGCCCTTCTCAGTCACACAGCATTCATTCAGCTTTATTGGCAGACAGATCTCAAGCATTCTACTTACTTACAACACCTTATACATCCCTCTGTCTCATCCAACAGGGTCCTTCTGATATGTCATAGGCAATTGGATTGGTTTTGGTTCTGAGCATAAATATAGGACTCTGTTAGCAAGGTTACCCAGCACTTCAGCACACCAGTGCTTTACTAATATTTTGGGTCCTTTTGCCCTTCTTTGGGTCCTCTCCATTGTCCAGCTGCTTCCTGCCTTTGTTGTAGCACCCACCGGGTCTTCGCTCAAATCTTCCCAGAAGCTGCTCCTCCAGCTCCTCTGAATGTCCGTTTCAGCTCTTCAAGGCTGCACTCTTGAGCTTCAAAGCCTCTGGGCTTGGTGGTGTCAGGCTGGGGGCTGTGAGCTCCACAGATTCTACAGCTGTTGCCTGTTCCCTATATACTTGGAGGGGGGATGGTCAACATGTATAAACATGAGGGAGGGGAGACATGCAGAAATGTCAGGGAGGGGGACTTTTTTAAAGAATACACCATGCACACACTTCCTGTGACACCATCGTCTGTCAAAATCACAACTCACTCTACTGCTCATTAGAGTATGGGATGGGGTGGGATCATTGATCAATTACTCCATATGTTGAAGTTACCTAGTCTACACTTACCTATTTTTGCTAACTACTCTATTTGCATGATACAAAGTATTCCTAATCACTGCCATTACTTTGTAACTGGCTATCATCTTTGCTTCTACCTGCTAAAATGTAAACCCTTTTTGAGGTTTTTCTGCCAACTCCCTTTTTTATCCAATGGTCTTAAGTACTTTGAGACAAAAATCTCCAGTTATGCAGTGACAGAGGGAGTGGAAGGGAAATGATAGGAATTTAAAATATCAGTACAAAAGCACTATTTAAGGTTAGTAATTCTATGGGGGGGGGGGAATATAACTAGAAAGGATAAGCAGAAAATAATTAGAGGAAGAGTTGTCCAGTGGTTAAGGGCGAGAGCCTAAGATTCTGGACACCTGCTTTCAGTTCCACTTCAATTAACATAAGTTAGTTGTAATGCAGAGCCACTGTACAAACATCTCCTGATTTATTTTTGTCCATAATTAGTCCCTCCAGAAAATTGAGATAATACTGCCATTTGACACCTTGCTGGAGGTAGAGTAAGAACTATGGCTAGAAGATGGCAAAAGCAAGAAAGCAGACTTAGAAGGCATTACTTTTTTTAGCTAGCCAAAAATGCTACCCCTGCCAAGAATAAGATCAAAACACAAAGCAGTTATCTGGATGGATCTGTGGACTGGAAAGTGCAGAAATAATTATTGGTTTCTTAAACTTCATTTTGAAATCTCATTAAGTGAGGTTGGATTTTTGCAAAAATAAGCAGGAGCAATCAGGTCTGGAGTCAAACAGGGGCTTGACGGACTGCAGCCCATGGCCCTGGGCTAAGCAGGACCCACTGCCCTGCAAAACTAAATCAAGCCCTAACCCCAGCCCTGGCTGGCCAGTCTGCCCCAGATCTGGAGTGCCTCTAGCCCCATGCAGCACTCCCAGCTTCTGGTGCTGGCCTGCCTTGCTACCAGGCTGGCCAAGTCCCAATCTCCAGTCTGGACTCAGCACCCCTGTGCCACAATGCTGCCCCACAGTGCCAGCCAGCCCCTGCACTGAGCACCAACTCTGCCCATCCCAGTCCCTGGCCTATGCTCCCTGGCCTTAAGCTGACTGGTGGCTGCCCTGGTTCACCCACTGCTGGGGATGGAATTGCTACTGGACCAGACTGCTGCAGTGCCGTGCAGAGCTGCAACCTATTCCAGCCCTGGGCTGGGCATCTGCACCAGCTAGGCACAGGTGGCAGCACAGGGCCCCCCATGGGGGGGAGGGTGCACTGAGAGTCATAGTCCACGGCCCACAGGAGGGTTAATCCAGTCTTGGGAGCAGTTTCCCTTCTTTTGAATGGCTATTTAGTGGAATTACATGTTTTATTAAACCTCAGTGTCTGCACAATGCATTTTTCCCAATTAAATATACATATGTAGGGAAAAGTCAATTAGGGCTTGGCAGATCACATTTCTCCATATTTCAGTTTGATGGAGTATAAAAACAAGCTAAAGAATAATAGTTTGAGGTTCATTTGTTTGTTTGGGAGTTTAAAACAGGTGCACATGATGGTATTTAATTTGCTGACAATATACAGTTTGGGGACATTCATTTCAACTAGCTTTAAAGCCACATAATTTTATGAGTCAACATATTTTTATAAAAAAAAGTTTCATCTCCATTTGAAAAGAGAATCACACGTACTAGCTAAAAGATCATTTAACTACATCACACAATGGGAATTGTTCCCTTGGGTATGCTTCAAATCACCATTTACAATGAAGTTTACAGATTCTCCACATTGAAGTAATATTTTGTAACAGAATAATAAGCAGAAATGTGTAACTCACTTTTCATCTCTTCTATATAATTCTGGCTCTCCTTCAGAAATTGTTTGCCTGTTTTTAGCTCTTCTTCCAGCTGGCAGATTGCTTGTGATTTTTTTATTAAATGGGCAGCTAAGCAGGTTCTTTTCCTTCTTCATTTCTTACAATATAACATTGGTTACAAAACAGTTGATTAAGGGTATGTCTACACTGACAGGCAAAGTCACTGCTGTTAGATCGATTTATCCAGATCAACTGAGCAGAAGTGAAGACCTGCTCAATCAATCCAGAAATTGAAATTATAAAACCACCACCCCAAAAAGTGTAGCACTACATTGATGGGTACACATTTCCTGTCAGCGCTGTGCAGTCCAAATGGTGGGATAAATTGAAGTTACAAAGTCAACAGGAGTTATGCAGCTACTCTGGATAGCTTGCATCATTCCTGTAGACTGCCACTGAATTTCACTGGTAGTGCAGACCAGGCCTAAATTTAGAAATACTGTGTTGTGTGTATTACTCAGCTGAGTCACATGAAGACCCTGGAAAATTGGGTCTTGATTCCCAAGCACCTATGTGAATTAGGAACACTAGCTGCACTCTGGCAATCCTTAGCTGGCAGACAATCCTTGTGGGACATCTTTCAGTTACCACAGGTCACAGCAGTACTTAGGCTGCTCAAGGGATCGAATCGGGGAGCTGGTTGCCTGCTCTAAGTAGACCTCGACACAGGATACAATCTAACCCACAAAAACTGAGTCAGTGAAGTTAAGAGACTTGCCCAAAACCATGGACTGGAGACAATTTTGCAGCCAGTAGTAGAACTCAGAAGTTTCTAGTTCCTGTGCTCATACCACTCATCTCTCAGCTGGATGACTCAAAAATGTGAAGTTAGTCTTGTTATCAAAGTGGCATTAGTATTAGTAAAGTATTATTAGCTAGAAGTACCTGTGGATTCAAGATAACATGTTTTCTGTTAGAAAAACATCTTTTTTCCAAATAAGATGAGAAAAGTTAAAATATCCCACACATCTATGGCCCACTTGGGAACTTAAAAGTTGTTATTTCTAAAAAACTGACCCCTTCTAACTAAATTCCTGTATTGCTGGATAACAGATGGCATGTCACTGGTAGGATTCTATTGGAAGCAAGCCCTCAGTTATTCATCTACTTACTACTAACAGATGGGCACTAGTGCACAGAAGCCAAATTCAAGAAAAGGGAGGATCTGGATGGAAAACAAATTAAAACCTTGCTTGCAGAGCAGGTCTGTGTTTTCAGCTATTTAAACAAGTTACCCTAAGAACATGAATAAAACAGTTGCTGCTACTAATTATTTTCCTTTCCCTTCACAACCTCCCACCCCCAAATTTCCAACTGTTATACAAAAATATGCACTCCACTATGTTGCACTAAAATACATAGGGTTCAAGCGACAAAATTTTCAGACAGTGCTCATATATGACAAAAGTCTCAAAACTGTATGAATTCTGAGCTTCTGGTGTTAATTCTGAGAACCAAACAAGTGCTAGCAAATCATGAAGAGCTGTTCGCAGAAAACCAATGAAGCTAAAGGTGAAATGTTCACCTTTCTTTTGCTGTGGCTTAGAACAAGTGGCTCTGATTAAGAAGCATTCAAAAAAACAACCACCCTGGGATCAGGCAAACATATCTGCCCAAAAAACAAACAAACAAACAAAAAATCCCATCCTCTTCTGCTGGACTTCCACAAAGCCATGTGCAAGAAATACATTCTCTCACCCTCCCTGGGAAGGCTATATCCTATCCTTTGCAATTACAACTTGGTCTTAATCACATAGGCCTTCATAGACTCACAGGCTATGTCTACACTGGCAAGTTAGTTCGAATTAAGGAGGCTTAATTCGAACTAACTAAAGCCATGGCTACACTAGGCTTTAGTTAGTTTGAATTAAGGGCTTCCTTAATTCAAACTAATAAGTTTGAATAGGGTATTCAAACTAAAGGGTTAATTCGAGCTAACTAGTTTGAATTAGCCAATGTGGCCATGTTAATTTGAACTAATTTCTTAGTTTGAACTAACCAGCCATTGCTAGACCAAGGAATCCTTTGATCTGCCTTCTCATAGCCGCTGCCCTGTCTGAGCAAACTGAAACACAGTAAGTCCAAAGCAAAGCGTTTTCTTGAAAATAGGTGTTCACTGCATCAAAAATATCAGTACCAGTTCTTGTTTTTAGCCCTTGGCAAAACAAAAAATTGCTAAATAATTTTGGGCCCTTCAACAAATCTTATAAAGGTGATTAATTGAGATTTGCCACTAACATTGCCCTGCAATTAATTAAATGAAAGCACCAAATTTTTTACTTGCACACAACTTTTTATTAACATTATTTTCAATACCCGCAGACATGGCAGTGGTTCTTCAATGAAGTGTGTCATTTGATAAGGGCACCTTCAAAACATCTTCCACTGCTTGAGAACCAAACATCACTTGAACAATTCCTTTCTATGTGGGTATTATCAGTTCCTCTCTGGCAGTATGTGCTTCTTTTTTTTTGCTATTAATTCTGAAACTTTGAACGAGGCCAAAAAGAGCTCTATCAGATACTGTTAGGCACATTGCTGAGAATCTTTTTTGTGAGGAAAGAAGGCCACGAAAGTAATCTGCCAACTTCTGTGCAATATGGCTATGATCATGCTCTAAATGCCCCTTAAGTTTGTTTTGTACCATTGATTGATTTGACAAAGTGGCACCACACACAAGACAAATTGGACTGGGATTGTCTTCTCCAGCAGTCCAAGTAAACCCAATTTTTATATACTCCTCACTGACTTTTGATTACATGCTTTGCCGTTTTTTGATTTGGTAACAAACATTCCCATCAGCGCTGACCCTCACATCAAATGGAGTGGCATTACTTGTGCTCAGTACTTCATGTCTGGCTTTCTTTGTAATTAAAAATTTATCCATGGGTAAGGTCCAGCTGGAGTAGGTCCGCTGGGTCCAGGGGTGGACAGGGAGTGGCAGACTAGAGCCGGTGAAGCCAGTGGGTCCAGGCATAGATGCAGAGTGGGGCCAACGGGTCCACTGGGGGCTGGGGCTGATGCAGAGTGGGTGCTCTGGAGCAGAGTGGGTCACGCAGTGGCTCTACACCAAGGTCTGGCAACCACTGAGCAGTAGGCTGGGCTGCGAGAGTGAGATACTCCTGCCTACACATACCACTGGGGTGGGGGAGGGGGAGAGCTCCAGCAAGCCAAAAACAATTAATTTCCTGCACAATCGGTCTTGGCTGGTATTGCTGGTGTCACTGTGGTTGGAGCGTCAATGTGGTTGTGCATTCCAGTGGGTCTGTTAGTGCCATCTCAGGGTGTGGAAACTACTGGTTATACACTAACTCCAACTATAATTACTAACTGTGCTATCTATTAACAAAATATATTAATAGTTTTCAGCATAAGGGGAATGTTTTGACTTTGGCCATATGGTGGTAAGAGGAAATTGAGGGGTGTTAAGTTTATTATCTGACTGTCTACTACTGCAATGGTTCTCAAGCTTTTTGCCTCAAGGGCCACAAATAAAAGTTTTAGAACCCTGAAGGACCACAAGTTAATTCAATTAAAATAAATTAATAAAATTTATATTACATTTTTAATTTAATAGACGAGTGGCCTTTTAGGGTTGTAAAAATTATATTTGTAGCCCTTGAGCCAAAAAGATTGTTTAAAAATTGGAGAAGAAAAGAAAAAAGGGGCTGGATGCCCATGAGTAGGGCCAGCTTCTGGGCAGGCATGTGGGCCCCAGCAGCAGCCCACATTCCCACACCCCCCGCAGCTGTACCAACCTGCAGTCCCCTCCCCCGCATAGTCACGCCATGCCAACCTGCCGCCCCAGCACATCCTGCAGCGCACCACGCAGGCCTGCAGCCCCCTGCCCTAAGCATGGCCTGCAGCTGCACTGCAGACCCTGCAGCTCTGCACCCCCTCCCCTCACCAGCCCCTGGATCCCTTGATCCTGCCCCCAAGCCTTAATCCGGCCCTGGCCAGGACCAGAGGGGAGATGAACAGCTGCATTCAGTCTCCCAGCTACACGCTGGGACCAGGCGGCTGCGGCCTGGATCCCAGCCAGTGGCCAGGCAACATGGGCTACTTTAAAAAGCTATGCGGCCACTTTTGGCCTGCAAGCTAGGGGTTGGGAACTCCTGGTCTACTGCTATATAAAATAGAAAGCTAACAAGATCATAAATGTACTTAACATCATCAAATTCTGATTGGTTTTCTATAGTTTTAATCTGTTCTGTATCTATCAAAATAGCTTTACAATACTCCAAATTAAAAAGGAAGTAGATTTCCTTACCACCATTAAGGGAAAAAAAATTAGAATAAAATCATCTGGATCCATTACGGAAAGGTGTAAGCTTTTCTGGATAAAAAACTTAAGACGTCCAAGTTTCAGTACGAATCTAAAGTTTCAAGAATAAAACATGCAAAAAATAGTATGTGTTGAGAAAAATGTGTGTTGAGAAAACAGTAACCACTTCTGTAGAAAATATTTGGTTAATGTGTTCACACAGCTACACCATTAGGACAACACAAACCTATGCAGAATAGCTGTCATGGACGAATTAAGAACTTCTGTATTAAATCAGCACAGAGTAGGGCTATGTCTATACTTGCACTTTTAAGTCGACTTTAACTAAGTCGACTTAACTAAGTCGACTTTAAGTCAACTTAGTTAAGTTGACTTAGTGTGTCTACACTTAAAATTAAAGTCGACTTAAAGAGGAACTTACAAAGTCGACCTAGAGCGTCCACACTGGATGCTCTAGGTCGACTTTGTGGGGCTAGGGGGACCTTGGGCAGGTCCACGGTGGCGGGGGGGGAGCACCCTCAGTGTACAATGGGGCAAAGGGGGACAGGGACCCTGGCAGGGCAGAGCCCTGTGTGTGACGCTGTCTGGATTTAGGGAAGCATTTATGATATTATTTTCTATGGATATCTCATAAATGCTATAATCCATAGGAACTATGTCATGTTTGGTATCAATAGAAAGGTAGTAATTTGCTGGGAATGATTATATAGTTTATGTCTAGGAATTCTATTTAGGAATTTTCCAGGTAGAATGGTCCCAGGGAGTATCCTGATGAGCCATTGAGGACATAAAGAATACAACCATTGTATCCTTAATGGCTCATCAGTTTACTCCCTGGAACCATATCACCTGGCAAATTCCTAAACATTAAGGAGACAATGGTTGTTCACACCCTCCCATCTAAGACATTTCTCCAGAATGACACAAGGTAAAGTATGGATATAACATCAAATTCTTAACTTCTAATCAAAATAGAATTCCTAGACATAAACTATATAATCATTCCCAGCAAATTACTACCTTTCTATTGGTACCAAACATGACATAGTTCCTATGGATTATAGAGCATTTATGAGATATCCATAGAAAATAATATCATAAATGCTTCCCTAAATCCAGACAGTGTCACACTGTGCCCACATGCCCTGCCCTTTGGGGGGCATGCCAGGCTCCCCGTGTGTCCGTCCCCCCCGGCAGGGAGGGCATTGGTGTAATCCTGGGGTAGCCCTAAGTCGACTTAGGGCTACCCCAGGGCTACACTGGCTTAATTCGACTTTAGAAAGTCGAATTAAGCTTTAGGTCGAGTAGAAAGGTGGTTTAATAAAGTCGACTTAATTTTCATTAAGTCGACTTTATTTTCCTTAAGTCGACTTAAGCAAAGTGTAATGTAGACGCAGGGCACATTAAGTCTATTTAAGCCAAGCTTAAGTCAACTTAATTTAGCAGTGTAGACGCAGCCAATGTGTGTATCATAAATCAGGAATAAAAACGGTTCCCTATTAAAAATAACATCAGTGGAGAAGATGCAATGCTCAAATCAGGACAAGGCTAATGAGAACTGTTGCAGGGCCTTATCCAGGTTGCCTTTGGGTCTTTCTGCTGCCTTGGTTTACCTTCAATCTTGCATCACACCAACTATCACATGTGGCAATTGTACAATAGTGCTCTCTTCTGGGTTTGCCCAGGCTCAATTAATCATTTCAGTTTACAATGCCCCGTGTGTTTTTCCAGTCCTTTATTAGGGCACCCCCATTTTAGTAGCACAGCACTGCTCATTGGGGCAACAGGTCTCTTAGCTGGGACTTCTGCATCCTGCAGGTCCATCAGTGGAGGCTTAACCCTGCAGTTTCCAGTCCCTTGCAAATCCTTCCCACAAGTCGTCTGCTATGGAGCTCTGAAAAACTTTCATCTGTCCTTTTCTCTTTCTGAACTGCTTTTTTGGGGGTGAGAGAGAGTCTTTCTCCTGAATGACCACAGGCTGCCCTTTTATCTGCCAGCAGGCCTGGTTAAGGTCCATGTTCCTGTTACCTGATCCTTGTATTCGTTCCCATCATATAGAGCTAAGCCTGGAAAAGCTGAGCCCTGGCCTTTTAATGGACCAATTCACTCTGTGATAGGAACATACCCCTGCTTGCTCTGACCTGTAATTTTATTTTATATCTATCTATCTATCTATCTATCTATCTATCTATCTATCTATCTAACAACATAAAAAACAGGACCGTTACATTTTATATAGTGTAAAAACTAAGCATAATCACTTCTGTGTGAATATTTCAGATATTGAAAGTCCTACTTTGTCAAATTCTGTCTGTAGAGCATTGTAGTCATTTTTGGCTTGCTGTAATTTCTGGTTCAGTTTGGCTTGTATCTGTATGTACTGCTGATCCAGTGTCTGTAAGGAATGTTGCTGATGAAACAGTTCCTAGAAATTTAGAAGATGATAGGATAGTAAAAAAACACAGACTTCCACCACATGTTTCTAGTCAAGTTACTGTAACTCTTAGCTCTGGAAAACATAGGGGAGGGCACTCCTTAAATAGCTTCTACTGTAATTACACTAAAGCTCTCTCTTGCAAAAATAAGAAGAGTTTAAAAACCCTTTTGAAGTATAGCTTAAATTCTGTTATGACCAAAAAAGGGCCTGACTCAGGCCTGGTCTACACTGCCATTGGCGGTCAATGTATATATGCAAGCTACATAATGTAGCTTATGCATCTCCTGTCAACTGACTTATGTTACCATACCATGGTGTCTCTACTGTGCTGCGTCGTTGGGAGACACCCTTCTTTTTCTTACTGCACTTCAGGGATCAATTGAACAGGTCTCCACTGCCCACTCAATTGATCCTGCTGCATTGATATCTGCAGCCCTGGCAGTATAGACATACCCTCAGTTTGACTGACCATAGTAGCCTACTTAAGGTGCTACACCAATAAAGGTGGATCAAAAAATACTAGCAAATAAAGGAATGAAGCTTCATTCCATTTTGAAGCATTACAATTAATCAGATTAAACATGATCCTCCTTTGGGGGGCAAAAATTTTCCTTTTTGCTAGGACTGCATGTTTAACTTATTGCTGTGGCAATTTTTTTGTGGGCTTTAGATTTTTTCCAGTTTGACTTGACACTGGACTGAGCAGGAACAAAAGTTTGGTAGATGGGCATTGACCCCTCCTTCAGTAGGTCTGTGGGAGTGGAACTTCACTAATGCACACTTCTTGAGATCCTGAGGAGTCTAGCCCATCTCCTGCAATTGGTAGGAGATATCCACCCATCTTTTGAAGCTTCTTCTCACTGCCACAGTGGCCTTATGGTTGGGGGCTACATAAATTTGGGTGAGGGGGATTTATCTGGGGGAAAGAGCTATGAGGGGCATGGAACTTTTAGGGAGTTCTGAGGTTGGTAAGGAGAGGATTAACTGGTGGAGCAGAAATAGGGGGGACAACCCTGCTGGCTTCTTTCTGACAAACTTCTCTTGGCAGCAGCTGCAGGACTCCCCTCTTATAAATAAAAGGAGATTTGTCTGATGGAGACAGCTATGCACCCTACTGTCCTCCCATGCAGGTGGAGATGGTCACACTCAGGAGTAAGTGAGTCCGCTACTAGCAAAACGTTCAAACTTTTTCCTTAGTTTTTTCCTCTATCTTTATAAAGTAGAAGTAAACAAATTGAGAGCTAGCCTTCCCAGACTACCCTGAAGAAAAAAATGGATTAGCTTCCTCTCATCAAGTTATAACAACTGTTTGACTGCCATTATCAATAGCTAGAGAACATAACTTTAGTCAATTTAATTCATGGTAGGCCGGTGAATTGTTTCAATAACCAATGCAGATCCACCTAGCTGCCAGTCAAAAACTAAAACAAAAGAAAAAATCCAAACAAAGAGAGTAAGGACGAATGTGATAATGGAGGGGAAAAAATCAAAGGAGGAAGCTCAGAGTGAAAGTACTTAAAATATTTTCCTCCTAACTTTGAAATCCCAAACAATTTTCACACACAATCTATGAAAATTTGTCCTTTAATAGCAAAACTATTATAAAAAGTTAAAAAAAACAATTATTTTCCTTACACTAACCAGTTCTTTTGAGATGTTTTGTCTACATGGATCCTGCTTTATGTGTATATGTGCCCCATGTGCATGAGTTTGGGTTCTTTTGGCTGACAGTGTGCAGCTATAGCATTAGTACATGTATGTGCGTACCCACACAGCCCTCATGGGCAGAGCAGGCCCACCCACTTCCCAGTTCGTTTACCAATGCAGAATCCCAAAACTAATCAACTTCACAGTAATGGGGAAAGAGGAGTGGTCATGGGTTCCATGTAGGCAAAACACCATGAAGAACCACAGTTTACACTAAGGCAAGTAATTTTTTTTTGTTGTCTTCAAGTTCCTGCCAACATAGATTTCACTTCAGACAATTAGCAGTTATCTCCCTAAGGAGGGGGATGGCAGGAATCCAACTTACATAAAAAGATTGAAGGACTGCCTTAATAAACTGGTCATCAGATCTTACAATGCAACTAGCAAGTAGTACTGAGTAAAAATATGCACTGAACTCCCAATGGCTCCCTAGCAAATGTCTGACATAGAAACATACCTCAAGCATGCCCATGTCACTTGGGCATGAGTAAAATTTGCTTTAATATGAGGGGGGAATCTAATTTATTTAGTTCACAGAAGATCTTTATGCACTTGAATATCCATTTCAAGAGTCTCTGTGTGGAAATAACCAGCCCTTTAAGACCTGTCCCAAACATTAAAAAAAGTCTAGGCCAGTTACGGAAAGGATTTGTTCTATAGAAGTACTAGGAAAGAGCCCTAACGACATCACTCATATGAAGTTTTGTCTACAATTCAAATTTTGGGGGAAAACATTGTAAGGTATATGTGTGCATTGATACAAATGAAAGCCCGAGACCACTCTGAACAACAACTGTGAGCAAGATCCAAGTACAGTCAGCTTCTATTTGTGAAATATAGTAAAAGTCCCATATGTTAGACTGAAACTTTAAACTAAAAATCAATATGCTAAGACTTTTCTCTATACTATTAGAGGCATAGTCCTGCCATGAATGCCTGAATCTTGCTCACCTTTTGAGCAGAGATAATAGCCTGATCTTTGCCCAGATAAGATTTGAGATCTAACCAGTCTCCTTCTCTAAACTGGAGAAAGTGGGACGAAAGGGTCTCTATGGTCATTCAGAGAATGGAGTGCTTCATCTGTCTTGGAGTTTAAAAGGATATGATCTTCAACTGGCAGGTCTTCAATTCTGATTCAAACCTCTTTTAGTGTGCTCAGTGGCACAGGAAGGAAAGGGCTTACAGACCAGACACTGTTTCAGCCATGAAGTTGAAGATCTAGTTATCAAAGATCCTCTGATTTTCTAGATATCTTTTTTGGTAGCAGGCTAAATAAAATGAAGCATTAAGTACTAAACTAACTTATTCTAATTGTACAAGAGGAGGGCAACAGGATAGCAGGCAGACACTGCTAAGTTCGCTTTTGCACCGTGGATTTTTGAAAGAAACTGAGAAGTGATAAGGCCCATTCCAAACTTTATGCCCTTTGGTGCAAAGGTGTGCAGACACAATCCCAAAGACTCCAGTCTTGTGTGCCTGAGACGTATACACATAGAGCAGGATCTACAAAAAGAAATAGTCGATGAACAACTTTGTCACTGTGATAATAGCAGTCTGGAGACAACTTTAAACTTGTGAAAAATTGGTTCTTGTCTTACCTTTTGGTATTCCTTTATCTTTTCTTTTACCTTCTGTTCTAATGAGTGATGAGCACTTTCAACATTTTTGTCTTTGACAAATCAGTTCTTTGGCAAGTTTTTTCACCTTTGCTCCACCATTTCATACTACAAATACTTTAATCATAAGTCACAAATATGCAAATGGAATATTTATGATTTGTACTACAGTACAACCCAAAGACCCTGCAATCAAGACTGAAACCACACTTTATTAAGCCCTTTAGAAAACCCATACATATATAGAGAAATTCTAAAGGGGTAACTGTGTTAGTCTAGTTCAGCAAAACAAACAAGGAGTCTGGTGGTACTTTTAAAGACCAACAAATTTATTTATCGCATGAGCTTTTATCTGATGAAGTGGGATTTTCTCCTACAAAAGCTCATGCGATAAATAAATGTGTTAGTCATTAAACATGCCACCAGATTCCTTGTATATAGAGAAAGTCATGGTCTCTGACCCAAAACTGCTTGTCATTTTCCACAATGTAGTCGACACCTACACAGGTATTCCATACCAAACTGATAACAGATTACACTTGGCTGTAATACTAGTGTAGCTAAGCTTCAATAAGTGAATAAAAGCTAAAGATTAGAAGTGCTTAGGCCCAGGAGATAAATTACATGCAACTTTCAATTTACAGTGATTCAGCACGTTGATTGAACAGGAAAAAAATACTGACCTCTTTTAGTCCACTTGAACAGCAAGAACACAGTAGTTTTTATTGCTTAGCATAGGTCAAGCTGAAATTTTAAATTAAAAATCAATATGCCAAGAATTTTCTGTATATTATTAGAGGTGTTTCAGTTTGTTATCCAAGTCATTGTATTATAATACACTGATTATAATTTTGGGGTTCACAAAGAACCAGCATACACAGAAACCCCATTTAATAAATTTTCCAGGAATTTCTATTGAGAACAAGCTGCTGCTATAAGATGGTCTCAGAAAGTTGCCCAACGCACATTACTATACATTTTCTGAGGAAAAAATGGTTGCTTACCTTTTCATAACCGTTGTTCTTCAAGATGCGTTGCTCAGCTTCATTCCAAATAGGTGTATGTCAGTGCCACATGCAGTCAAGGGAATATTTTTCCCGTAGCAGTACCCGTCAGATCGAGCCAGGTGCCCCCTGGAATCACATCTCGAGAGTGCCATATATCGGGTCTCTTCAGTTCCTTTTTACTGGCTGATTCTGACAGAGCAGATGGGTGGGGTTTTGAATGGACTCGAGCAACACATCTCAAAGAACAACAGTTACAAAAGGTAGTGTAATCCTTTTCTTCTTCAAGTGCTTGCTCATGTCGAAACCAAGTAGGTGACTCACAAGGTATCCTCTGGAGGTGGGATTGGAGTTTATGGGGTCACTGATGGGAGTATTGATCTACTGAATGCTGTGTGAGCCAGGAAGGCCACCAAGGAGGCCTGTGCCCAGGGGAATGTGCTGTGAGTATGGGGGCAGTCTTTTTTTTCCAGGCCATAACACGTCCTAATACAGGTCATGATCCATGACGAAATCCTCTGTTAGGGCACTTAGGAGGGTTCTCATTCTAACTGACACTGCCACAAAGTTGGTCTGCTCTATGAAACAGTTTTGTCCTCTTGATGTAGAACACTAATGCCATCCTGAGGTCTAAGGAATGTAGGCCTCTTTCCTTGTTATTGGCATGTGGCTTAGGGAAAAAGACAGATGCTCGTATGAAACTGGGATACCATTTCTGGCAGGAAGATCAGATGCAGACATAACTAGAGTTTGTCCTTATGGAACATTGTGTATGGAGGTCCAGAAGTTAGTGCCTTGAACTCCAAGATCTTCCTGGCTGAGGTTATCACCACCAGGAACACCACCTTCCATGAGAGGTAGAAAAGGGAACATGTTGCTAAAGGCTCAAAGGAAGGTCCCATCAATCCCATTGGCTTCTTGAGTGATGCGTGCTGTGGTATATGACTCAGTTTCCAAGTCTGAGGATCCAGAGTTGGATCATGGGGACTACGGTGGTGCTGACCCAGATGATGCCAGGGAGCAGCTCATTGGTGATCAGGAGCAGTGCCACATCATGGCCAGTTTTCCTCTAGACAACACCGTACTCCTTTGCGGTGCTGGAGACCTTATAACCGCCGTTCTCTCATATCAGGCAGGAGATTGGTGACCCATCATGGCCATCAGTTCTGTAGCTACCTTGAAGGTGTTCAGCATGGACAGAAGATCCAGATCCCTCACCTGGCTCTCCCTTGTTGGGGAGTCTTAAGGCCTCAGCCTCAACATGCCCCTCACAGGGCCCGTAGTCAATGGTACCATCTCCAGTGGAATCAGAGCCTTGCATCTCTGTCTGGTGCATGTTCTATTGACATCCTTAGACCTGACCATGTGGAAGTGTCCTCTATCTGTTTTCTTGTGCCTCTTGTAAAGCACCAGTGATTGGAAACAGTGCTGGGATGACTCCAGTGCCTAAGGGGAGAGGTGCCTGGAGTTCTTGATTGCTGTGCATTTCCTTGGTGCCATCAGCTCCCTTACTGAGGGCAATGCATTTTGCACTGAGGAGCTGGGATCTGGTTGGCCCACTGGGATCTGGTTGGCCCTCACCCTCCTCACCTTCTTTGTCTTGGGTTTAAAATCCCTGCAGAATCTGCACCTATCAGTCTGGTGTGACTCTCCAAGGCTCTTTTGACAGGAATTGTGTGGGTCACCTGTGGGCATGTATTTCCCATTTTAAATCCTTGGGATTGAGGCATGTCTCAGTTCTCCAGAGAGTGGTAGGGAAAAATGGTGGAAGGGCCCCCAAATGAAATTTAGATATGGACTATCTAATCTGCTTTAACTATTTATAGATGACTGGTATAGAAACGCTAGAGGATCACTTGCTGAAGCAAGAGGGAGAAGCTCCAATGACTGTCACAGGTGGTAGGAAAGGAACTGAAGAGGTGGCGGGTTGGCAGGGCCCTATATATGGTGCCATGGCACTGAGACTCCAGGAGGCACCTGGCTCGACTCATAGACTCTAAGGTCAGAAGGGACCAATATGATTATCTAGTTTGACCTTCTGCACAATACAGGCCACAAAACCTCACCCACACACTCCTGCAATGAACCTCTAACCTATGACTGAGTTATTAAAGTCTTCAAATCATGATTTAAAGACTTGAAAATACAGAGAATCAACCAGCAAGTGAGCCATGCCCAATGCTACAGAGGAAGGCAAAAACACCCCAATGCCCAAGCCAATCTGCACTGGGGGAAAATTCCTTTCCAACCTCAAATATGTCAATCAGTTAAACCCTGAGCGTGTGGCCAAGTCTCACCAGCCAGTCAAGAAAAAATTCTCTGTAATAACTCAGAACCCACCCCATCTAATGCCCCTTCCCAGGTCACTGGCGTATCTATCACCAGTAGTGATAGATGGGTATTGGGGAAAAACTTTCCAACAACTGTGCATATGGCGCACACATACCTACTTGGAATCAACATGAGCATGCACTCAAGAACAAAATGTTACCATTTGTAATGCTATTGTTCCTGTGCCTCTTACAGCTTCATTATGTTCACAGCACATCAGGGAGACATACAACCAATTTACTGTAGCAGAATAACTCTCTCTACAGAACACATCTTTATTTTCTGAAATTTTTTCTGTAAGGCAAGTAACTATTCTTAAAGATAATTAAAAAAGAGACCCACTGATAGGATTTAAATCATCTTTATGATTTAGTGCTTTTAAAGCAGAAGATCTACAACTTAAATATAATTATAAAGGGATGTGAAAACGGCATATGTGAAGTTCTATTTTATTTTCATTTATGCTTTATTGAAGTGAGGTCCTGTTTACACATGAATGAATTAATCAGAGTATTAATGGAATAGAACATTCTGACAAGAGCATCTCCTGTTACATCAAAGCTGAAGCATTTATGGAAAGAAAATATGGAGACAAGGCAATGCTTTTCAAAGGAGACAATGGTGCTGTTAAAATGCCTTATTATGACATCTTCAAATGGTCCATGCATATATATTAAATCACTGTGTTTCATAGATATTTGGTATGGTGTTACAATTATTCACTATGTATTGATGGCTGCCTCATTAGAGAATTGGCCTAATTGTCTGTTCCATCTAGCAGAGCAACTTATCCATAAAAGGAACAGTTTTCAAGGTGCAGATCTCCACAGCACCTAGCCCAAGTAGCTGGGATGGGTGCTGGGAATTTCTGTGAGTGAAGCATCAGTAAAAAAGGGAACCAATCACTAACCACCCAAAGGCACCGAGCAGCAGCGGATCTACTTTCCATGGTTCTCCTGCTCTGTGTCCAGTAGATCAGTGCAGTGGCTTATCCACGAAACCAAACAACTACCACATGCAGTGCAAAGGAAGTTCCCTCAGAAAAGATGTGCTGTTCAGGCTGCTGAAATCTTGTTCACCCACTGGCATAGCAAAGCATAGGCCCCTTTCTGGGTATGGGAAGGTGGGTGCGGGGGGATTTGCCTCTTCATGAAAAACCTTGACTGGCTTAATTTCTTTATTCTTGGTGTACAACTGTCTGCCATCTGTTTTAGCTAGCAAAACTTTAATTTTATATGATCATTACCCTTTTGTACCACTAATGCAAATTATTTCAATTATGTCAATACTATAGGCACAGAAAATGTTTGGCTTCCTCACACTGAACCCAAGGGAGCCTTTCACCCTCAATTCTTCCAGGGCAAAATGTAGAGTTCTTGTGAGGGCCCACGGTCTTGCATTCTGGGAACTTTAAAACTCTTCAATGTTCTGTGTGAATCTCTTCCTTTCATGGAAGGGGATCCAGACGCAACCACCAGAACTCAGAGGCTCCAAAGGATATTGAAAAGTTCTGTCCCGGATCATTTAAATCTGGGCAGAGGGACATGAAGGAAAATGGTGGACTTAAATATATATTATGGAACCACCATTAGCAAGCACATACATAGTTAAGCTTTGCTGGAGAACAGTGTAATGAATTGTTAGTCAAATGTGTACTAAGTAATGTTAGAAAAATTATTATATATAATATTATAAGAAAGGAATTTTAACCTTTTGTATGTGTTTCTGCTGGTACAGTATTTCAGATTTTGCTGAGACTGTTTGTAAATCTAAAAATTGTTTTGTGCATTTTATGTGTAAAATTCTTGGCCAAGCAGATAGCTAGGTAGAGAAGAGAGCACTTAGTTTTCAGGAAGTCAGGTGCAACCCCTTATACAGCCAACACATGATAAGCTAACAAGTAAAAACCCAAAGCCAGAAAAACAGATCAGTAAGAATAACAACTTGCTGTAAAATAAGTACAACTGGATGGAGCCAGTGGAGGTGACAGCAAAGAATAGATGTGTTGGGAACTAGACAGATAAATTCCAGAGGGATAGCCATGTTAGTCTAGGTCAGCAAAACAAACAAGGAGTCCTGTGGCACTTTTAAAGACTAACAAATTAATTTTATCGCATGAGCTTTCATGGGAGAAAATCCCACTTCGTTGTAATTCTCCCACCAAAGCTCATGCGATAAATAAATTTGTTAGTCTTTAAAAGTGCCACAGGACTCCTTGTTTTTTAGACAGATAAATGTAAGTTTTAGCAGGATATTATGTAGATTAGTTATGGTGACGTATTCAGGAGAATGTTTTAATTAGGGAGTTTATAACAGAATATATACAGATAAGGACACAGAGGAGGTAGCTTGGTAAACTGAGTCTGCACCAAGTTACAGAACAGGGGATTAAAAAGATAGGTGACTGTGACAGTAAGAGTGGTGAAGATGCAGGGAAGAATAACCAAGCATAGTAGGCAGAGAAGTTTGAAGAGTCACCCTGTCCCCAAGAAAAGTAATTCGAGCATTTACTTTTCTTGCCTTATCCATTTATGTAATTCACTCGTGCTAATAGCATTGTCTTAAAATATATATAACAAAGGTAAAAAGAAATTGTTTGTGCCTAAATTGAAGTGGGTCTGGTTTCTCACCCAACAGGCTAACATTGGCATTTCAAGCAGAACTAAAAGTCCTTGCTTCACAGTATAATAAATTAATCTATTTTCCAAGTTTGGTAACATTACTCTTTGGATGATGTATTAATTTTCTGAATAAAATAGTTTTACTTTTCCAGAGAAAACTTCCAAAAATCACAATATTAGTAAAACTCACCACTTGTTCACTCACCTTATTCTTGGCTTGGATAATCTTAATGATAGCCCTGCAAAGGTGCCTCATAAATTCCATATTTAATAATATATTTTTTAATTAAATCTGATTTAAAACTCATTTAAAGAAGCTGGATTAAAGTCCCCAACTGTCACGTCCAGAGGTTATGGTGACAGTTAAAACTATGCTAATAACTCAGGTAACTCATAAGTAGCATCGTTGTGACATCAGAGGTGACGACAAATTAATATTCCCTCGCCATTGACTCACAGCAAATTAGTTGAAATAGAGAGGGCTTATTCACATGCCAAAAGTTCTCACTGCTAAGACAGTTGGCCATCTGTCTCCAACACAGTAACAACATTGGATTGGCTCAGTGCCACAGGCTGCAACCTAGTCTCAGTCAAGACCTCTCACAATGGGGTCCTCACAGCAAAGAACAGCTGTTGCTGTACCTCTCCGGTGACAAATTCTTAACCCTCAGTCCTGTGGAGGTATAATCTTCTGCATCCTATATATGGGATACAGGAAGAGAAGAATTTTCCAACACTTTTAGGTAGGCAGCAGCATCTTCATACACAGAAACGCTGACAAGAAAGGGTAGGTGACAGTCATCACATTTACGGAAGACGTGATGGCAGCTCCCCTCATGACAACAGAGCTTCTTAAACAAAGTACGCATGGAGGGGCAGGAAGGGAGGGGAAAAATAAATAAACTGAAGAGAAGTACGGATAATGATGGAATCCATGACTTCCATGACCTACAATGTTCTATTAAGTACACAGGAAGATTGTGGAAAGGCAGCAACTGACAGAGGCCAAAACATTCAGCTGGACTAACTTCCTCATGTTCCCAGAAATTCCTGTTGCACCAGGTTTCTCCACTAATCTTGGCTCGGAGTGCTTGCAGGGGTCAGTTGCTCCGCTGGAACCTTCAGTCCTCCTGGTAACAATAGAACCGGAGGAATACAGACATCTTAGAGAAGCACTAACGCATTCCCTGTTCCTTAGATCCCCAATATTCTCTGCCTAATTCAGGCAGCTCCCTCCCCGTTTTCTTTCCTTGTTTGGAAAAGATTTTAAACACTTTTTTTCTTAACTCAAGCAAATCCCCAGGCAGGAACAAAACAAAACATTAAAGTCTATTAGTAAGGTTGAGAGTACATATGAATTTTAAAAAACCTTACAAAAATGTTACCTTTTTTTAAAGAATTAAACCCAAGCATTAGAGACTAAGGTAATGTAGAGTTAAGGTCAAAATAAAAGACTGCCTAACATTTGAAAGTAGGCAAATCCCTACCCCTTTAGGGAAGAGGCAAAATACAATTATTCTCAATGACTAGCTTATCCAGCCATAATCATTTCAACTCTGACTACAGTTATAAGGATACTTTACTCTTAAGTGTATAGTTGTTGTGCAAAGTCTGGTCACCTTTAGAAATATCCACACACAGAGATACACTTTACAAAGACCTGACTGAGCAAGTCTCAAAATGAAGGCCAGCATGCCCTGGTGGTCAAGACTCCATGTGACACCAAGTATCAATACATGCAGCGCTAGCATCTCTACAAACAAAAACTGCTCACACCCAAGTCATGAAATCATAGCACTTACATGGCTGAAAAGGGGCGTGTTAACATGGGGACAATGCATCACATATACAACAAGCATTTTATATAAAAGAAACCTGATGTCGGCAATGTCCCCTCCAAATTTAAGATTTCTAAAGTCAGAGATGACAAACAAGTCTTTGTGCAAAGAACTGCACAGTTCTTTAAGATACTTTGTCCCTGTGCACATTCCACTTCTGGTGTGCGCGTGCCCAGATTTGGAGTCTTTTGAACCGTGGTCTGCAGTGAAATCATGCACATGCCCTGTATGTACTTGTACTCCAAATCAAGAGCATAAAAGGAAAGACTGGGCCAACTTCCACTCCAGTTTCCTTTCCACTACAGAAACCTGGTGACACAGGACTCTGAGGTAATGTGATGGGGCAAGTTTTGAAGGTGTATCTCAAAGAATTCCAGCTACTGTACAGGTAAGTAATTTCCCTTTCCCTCTTGAGTGATTGTCCTTATCCACATTCCACTTGCATTGATTCCCAAGCAGTGGACAAATGTAGTGGTAGTGGGAAAGTCTTAAGAGAACAGGGATTGTAACACTGCCTTTCCAAAGGTTCAGTGATAGCATATTCTTTCATAAATATATGAATAGATCCCCAGATAGCTACTTTACATATTTCCACAACAGAAATATCTCAGCAGTGATGCCTGAGCTCTAGTGGAATAAAGGCTGACAGAAGCAAGAGAATCCATATTAGCCACTTATCGAACAAGCCCTCACACAGTCAGATATCTGTCTGGCTGAATGAAGATCTAAAAGGTTTCATCCTTTGCAAATAACATGCCAAAGCACACCTGACATCTAACATATAGATCAGCCTGTAGAAGCAGGAGGCTTAAAGAAAAATATAGGCAGGTGAATCTGCTGGTTCAGATGTACGACTGTCAGCAGGAACACAGAATGTGTCCTAATGATGCTTTTTCTGAACAAAAGATAGCATACACTGGGCTCCATAAAAGCTTGGATTTCTCTATCCTTCTCTTTGTGGAGAGCATAGCCTGGGGTCGATCCATGAATTCTCCGATGCTCTGTACCTTTATCACAAAAAAGTTCTTGTATGACCTGCCAAATTTTGAAACAAAATTTTGTTGACAAGGCCCAAGAAGTTAGGCTCCCCATATTAGCACTCTTACGAGCAGAAAAGTCATGTACATATGACCTAAGGCCTGAAGCAGGTCTCATTGATTTACCCAATAAACTAATCTGGAGCTGGACTTCTCTAGATTTGCAGGGCCTGTGAGTGAAGGACATGCAAATGGTACATTTTCCAGGGATATGTAGCTCTTCCAAACAAAATAAATATTTTAAGTGAGAAACATTAAAGGATATAATGTACTTTCATGCTGGGCAGTATGTAAATACAAGGGACTTAGAAAAAGGCATCTTAGCACCAGAAAGAAATAGGTATTTTGGTAAAAAAATGAAATCTATTCCTAAGAATAGACAAAATGCAACAACTATCATGCACAAATTTAAGAAGAACCAGCCTTTTTTTAGTCTTGCTCACTGTCCATGTTCATTTTGAAGTCCGGAGGCATGAGAGGAACTGAGCAGTAACTGGCATGCTCCCTCATTTGATGACCTCAGGCCAAGCTCTGAGGATGCTCAGGGTGCATGAGACCCAGAACTTGGGTGTGCAGCATGAATGCAAACTGTAAGCAGAATGTCCATGTGCACAGTCATTTAAAGGAGAAAAAGTTACAAAGGGATGGTGATGTTATGGTCACTAGCCCAACAATACATTGGCTTTTACAAATTGTGAGCTTACTAAAACCAGTACAAGCCCTTGATCAAACAAAACAGTTCAATTTGGAGGCCTGACCTGCAGTGCAAATCCTTATGCAAGACAGAAAGAGTCTGGAGTCACTGAAGAGACAGAACTGAGATTGTTTGAGAGCCTTAGTTATACATTCCCAAACTTCAAAATTAAGCTTTTAAGTTTATCTTGACTCTGAAATTCCTGTTTTTAAGGCTTGCTGCTTTTAATTGCTACAAATTTGCTCTAAGGCACTCTCATCCTTAACTCCAGTTTACCCAAATATTTAACCTAGGATAGTTTAGAATCTTAACTTTTCCCTGAATTTACTTTAGTTTTAGGCTGAAAAATGTTAATCGATCATATATGAGAAAACAAACAAGAAGTCCTGTAGCACTTTTAAAGACTAATAAGTTTATTTCTCGCATGGTCTTTCATTGGCATAATCCCACTTTGTCAGATGCATACATGTGGGATAATGCCCATGCAAAAAATAAACTTGTTAGTCTTTAAAAGGGCCACAGAACTCCTTCTTTGTTTTGCTAAAACAGACTAACTCAGCTACCTCTCTGGCACCATAGACAGTGTCCCTTTAAGGTCAAAATTAGCCACCAGGTGTCACTATTGCTCTATGCAACTTTATTAGAGAGGCTTTTCTGGATCTCCACTGAATCATAGACAAAGGCCTGAGCCTGCAAGAAACCACTAAGTACCTGCTAAGAAGTGCTTGGAACCTTGCAGACAATGGCAAGGTAATTAAGAATTTTAGGCTAGCCAATATAATACATTCTTTCAATTCATTATCCACAGTATGTTCTAAGAAAGATAATTCATGTACCTTGAATCTTGTAGCTATGACTGAATGTCTGACAGACACTATTGCTAGAACAAACAAGGAGTCCTGTGCAACTTTTAAAGACTAACAAATTTATTTATCGCATGAGCTTTCGTGAGAGAAAATCCCATTTCGTCAGAATTGTAAAAGCAGCCAGAAGAAACCTGATGCAACACTGTACCTGTCACGTTGCACTGTCATTCTACTCAATTCATCTTTATTTTTGTGCAGAAGAGATTCTTTTTCTCGAAGTTCCAGTTTTGCTTTCTCCAGCTGGATTTGAACTTCTTGAAGTTTGTTCCTGTGGGATTTCATTTCTTTTTCTTGACCTTGTAGCTGATGCTCCAGCTCTTGAACTCGGGAGTTTAGTTCTTAATTTAAAAGGAAAGGCTTAATATGATATCTTCTATTTGAAAAAGGTATTTTTAAAGCAGTCTACATATTCTAATTATACATATTCTATGCATCCGATAAGATTTCTGGCATCTGTCAAACACAAATAAAAACTATGTAAAAGCTGCTTATCAGGTTAAATAGGTAGCAATAGTGAACAATTTAAAAATCTAACATCCAATTATTAAAATTGAAATGCCTTTTAAAATCTAGTTAACTTCATGATTTTTTTGAGCTTTCACAGTGACTGTAGATCAATTTTGTTTTGTTTTTTCCTAGCTTCATTTCCTGATTCTTATGCATTGGCATAATATTGTAGTGTTTAGGTCACAAATTCTGCAGAGGCTCTTTGGGTGCATCTATACTTACAAGTTAGGTCGACTTAAGGAGGCTTAAGTCAGCCTAACTTACTCCCTGTCCACACTGGGCTTTTATTAAATCAACTTAAGCTGTTCCTTAAGTCGACTTAAGGAAAACTTAAGTCGACTTAATAACACCTAGTTTTAGGTCGACTTAAGGCTTAAGTCGACTCCTTACGTCAACTTAAGCCAGTGTGGACGGGGATTAGTGCCTAAATTGACCTTATTAAGTCGACTTAAAGTGTTAAGTTGACTTAATATGGTCGACAAGTGGTATGTCTACACTAGAAAAAGTTAAGTTGACTGTTAAAGTCGACCTTAAGTTGACTTAAAAGTCGACTTAACTATTCTAGTGTAGACATAGCCTTTGTTCTTAAGAACTGCTTCCACTGAAATTTTCTAAAGAGTTATTGAAACTTTTCTATTTGGTCTTAAGTTTTGAAAGAGCTGCTTCTTAAGAAAGAGCTGTTACAAACCTATTGTTTGGGCCAAAGTTAACCACATAGTGTTTCATTTAACCTATTTAATGCATGTCTCTCTGGAAGGGGTTTGCAAACTATTTTACATCATTAAAACATTGCAAAACTGAAAATTAAAACTGTTTTTGTCATGATATACTTGTGGGGGGGGGGAGGCTCAAAAATCTAGTTTCTTTTCCACCCAAACTTCAATGTAATTTTGTACAAGAACAGCAGTCAGCAGTTTAAGCTTATTAGCATGTGAAATAAATTATCTGATCTTTGTTATGAGGATCTATTCCACTGGTACTCCATATGCAAAACAAAGAGATGGCAGCCATAGCAGCTGAGACTTTTCCTTTTTACAGTCATTGACCTTTCCCTACTCCCCAAAAACCATCAGTCTTTCAAAGGAGAAATTTCAACTGAGGTTTGCAATGAACTTTATGATTTGATCTTGCATATAAACTAAACATTGAATAAAACCTCTATCCATTTGAACAAAGTTAGTGAAGGGTGAATGCTTGCATTGATACAACTATTGGGCACAGAAGAATTATCAAAGGCAGAATGTACTAAGCTTGCAGGGCACAAGATATGAAGTTGCACTAAGTCCCCTGTTACCTTGTCGGCTGAAGTAATTAAGCCAACCAGAGAGCTCACCATCAGCTGAAAGCAGCTACACTAGAGACATTACAGCAGTGCTCTCTAGTATAGCCATATAGCTGAGAAAAACAAAAAGACTTCTCAGTTAAAGAAGTTCCAGATGCTCATTCTGCTATGGCTTTTACTTTACCCAGGCAACAATCTCCATGAAAAATGACTTCCTGAGAGAGCAGATTATTCTACAGCAGGTGTCAAACATGTGACCCACAGGCCATTTGCATCTTGCACTAGTTCAGTGGTGTAGCAATGGGGGGGGGGCCAAGTCCCCAGGTGCTGGCAGAGGTGCTGAGCTGGTCCCCCCAGGGCTGGATTTCATAGGTCCTGGACCCTGCCCTTTCCCACCACAACAGCAGCCAGCCTGGGCAGAGCACTGGAGGGGGGCCCAGCCAGCCCTGGGGTCAGAGGCTGCACATCACAGTGCTCTCTCCCCACCACCGGGTCGGCTGGTCAGCCCGGGAGCAGGGCTGGCCAGCACATGGCTTCTGTGCTCTACTCAGGCTAGGCCTTTGGTGAGCAGCACCAGCACAGCCCAGGGCCCTGCTAGAGCAGAGCAGAGAGGCCCCAGGCCAGCCTGGGACTCAGGATGAGCAGCAGTTTTGGGACCAGGCGATCCCAGGGCTTTGGAGAGCAGGGGCAAGAGCAGGAGATGGAGGGTTTGGGGGTTCAGAGGCAAGAGTGGTTTATGTTTTCATAAACCTGTGAGGTTTATTTTTTCTTACAGCAGTTTGTGGCCTGCCAGACTGAGTTGCTGACAGAAAAGGCCCCCAAGCCTAAATGACTTTCGCACCTCTGTTCTATAGAATCTTCCAATAAAACAAGTCAGTCTGGTAGCTCAGTTAATTTTTCCACCCTGGAAAAATTTTATAAATCAATAAAAATAATTAATAAAGACAAAAACATTGATATAGAGAGTTTTTTACCCATTCATCTCAAAAAGCCTTACAAATTAAGTAGGTATAATACCCCCATTTTATATATAAATCAGTCTTCAATCAAGTCCCTAAAACAGAGGGTTTTAATTATCTTTAAAAAAAAAAAGATGTTCCCTTCTTTAAGATAGATTTAAAGTTATTGCTACCCTTGCAAGATAGCTTGGTTCTGCATTTTTAACTGGTCGATGACAGAAGAATTACCGCAACTGTCAGAGGAGCTGTTGCCGAAATCTGTCGTCTTTGTAGTTAAACCATGACAGCTAGGAGTTGCCTCTTGTTCCCACAGAAAAGGGGATGAAGTAAAACCTCTCTTTAAAGGGGTTTCTTGATTGTTGGATGAAGGACAACTTGGTATTTTTCTTGTTGCCACAAGAACACTGGCGAGGAAGCCTGATGTTGAGCAATCTCTCTGGCTATGTCTACACTGGCAAGTTAGTTCAAATTAAGGAAGCTTAATTCGAACTAACTTAAGCCTTGGCTACACTAGGCTTTCATTAGTTCAAATTAAGGGCTTCCTTAATTTGAACTAATAAATTCGCTTATACTTTTCGAAGTAAGGGTTAATTCAAACTAGTTAGTTCGAATTAACCCAATGTGGCCATGTTAGTTCGAACTAAGCGCTTAGTTCGAACTAACCGGCACATTGAGCTCAACGCAATTGACTAATTCGAACTAAGCAAGTGC
>ML685763.1:8313041-8341821 GCA_007922175.1 Pelusios castaneus | reverse complement strand
CCCCATGGTTCCGCGATCCCGGTTAACCGAATGTACGGTTAATTGAGGACCGGATAATCCAGGTTTCACTGTATATCTAAGCTGGCCAGAGGCTTGATGACAAGAAGTTTGACTTCTGCTTCCTTATATTTAGTATACCAAGTTTTTTGTTTCATTTTTTAAAAGATGTGTCCTATCAATTAACATTAAGATACCTTCCCCCTGCATTCCGGTCTATCAGATCAGTTTTGTAAAGCTAGCTGTTGACGTACACAAAATGCATCTACGTACATAGTTCTAGACTTACTGTAATTTAGATCTAATACTGATTTGTTTTCTGTGGATAAATACAGCTACACTTTAGACTGGGCTCTAATCATCTCCGAATGTGTGGTGATTCCCATTAGCAGGCATCATGCATGAAAATCATTCCACAAACAAGAGAACAGACCTTTTTGGACTTTTGCAAAAATAATACCTGGACACTCAAGAAACATGTTTTGGTTCTAATATCAGATATTTTTCTTTCACTATACAATCTAAACCTGACTGCCAGAAACTGGGACTGAATGACAGGGGATGGATCACTCAATGAATTGTCCTGTTCTGTTAATTCCCTCTGAAATATCTAGCACCTTCCAGAAGGCAGGATACTGGACTATATAGACCATTGGTTGGACCCAGTATGGACATTCTTATGTTTTAAAAATAAGAAACAAGAAAGCTGCTTACTGGTACTTACTAAACTTGGTTTTCCAATACATCTGACATTTGAATGGAGTTTCTGACTGAAGTTCTAAGGGCCCCAATACTGCTCTAGCAGAGCTAATGAAAATTTGATCCTGATTTCAGTGAGAGTACTATCAGTCTTTCAAGCTAGTACAAAAGACGCACCAACTGAAAATCTTTAATGGGAGTATTTCTGAATATTTACACTGAGTGTATTTGTATAAACAAACTTTAAAATTTAATAGAAAGTTGTACATGTATTTATATCATTATGTTTATAGGTATTCACTGCAAGTTTATTAAAAAGAATTTAAGCATGTTGAAGTAGTATAAATATTCTTGAGGTAGTAAACCAGAACTATTTTCAACCTGAGTTGGTTATATTTTGGGTTTGGTTTTTTTCCCCCCCAAACAGAAAACATGAGAAGTCATTTTCAGACTTTATTCTAAATGCAAAAACATATACACTCCCCATAAAGTCGCTCTCTCTTTATAACTGTAGTTAACGAGAAATTCTCAATCGTGTGATTGTTTAGATGAAAATATATGTTTAGGTCCAGGACCTCCATATGTGTATTCTAAAAATACATAACTTTTGGAAATGGTTGTCAAGAAATTAACAATGCTCACTGCTTGCTCTTCTTCAGTCTACTTTTTAAAATTACATTCTGAATGATATGAACAGCAAGTAAATTTAATTATACCAGTTTCTCTGAACAATCATCTGGCTAGTTTTGAAGAACTGCACCTTTTTCCATTTCACACATTAAACCGAGTTGTAATTCTGATCCTTTACACCCCATTTCAAATTATACTTACTTTAACCTGGATATTTTTCAGTTCTGCCTCTAGCCTTTCTCTTTCTTTGACTATTGTACTTTTCTTGTAACTCTTCAATCTTAGAATCTACAAATTGACAATGTAATCTGGCTCAGTGTATATAATATCTTTCCAATCCAATTTCTTATGTCTAAAATTAGAGAAGAGTGAAAAAGCAACAGCCGTCATTGAACTCAAGTGATAAATAAAAGAAAACTCTTGAAGAGTTCTTCTAAAACCAATAAAACTAAATATTTCAGGGACTGTAAACCGAGATCTAGAACTCAGTGCCACAATGAAAAAAAAAACAAAACCAAACACTAGAATAAAGGACCAATACCAAGGGTACAAATGTATAAGCCACAAGAAAGAATTTTTTCCCTGCATTCCCTTGGCATTAACATTCACTCATAACATGGCTGTGAAATATCAGGCATTAAGGCTCAGACATTCAAAGGAGCTTAAAAAGGAAAATCAGTGGGAGTTGGACCTAACTTCCTTAGACTCCTTTGAAAATCTTAGCCAAGTTACATCAATCAGATTCCTATCTTGCGTCCCTCCACTCTCCACAGGACTGTAGTGGCCACTTTCTCAAACACCACCATACTTAGAACGCTTTGCATCTTCAGAAAACATCTGAAATCTCAGCTTTCAAATGAGAAGAACTGATCTCCAACTTGTTAGTCTGGTAGCCAACTGCAAGTTTTTGGCAGTACCTTATTTTAGTGTCCGCGCAGTCTTTTTATTACATGGATTCTGAATTTCACAACCCTAAATTCAAACTAATGTATGATGATACATTGTTGCTGTTGAGCATTTTGAAATATGAGCACTTATTACTATCCCTCCAGCCCCCCGATTCACTAGTCAGCAAAACCACTTTCAGTGAATTTCAATTATTTTTAATGAAAACTTCACCTGAATATTTTGTTATAGAACATAATTAGTTAGGATGTGCATATGTTATGTCCATATTAGTGTCTGCATTTGCAATACACCTTGCTAGTATGCACCTGCCTTCTGCCCCTCCCCCAAATAGAGGCAAAGTATACTATTGTCCTCTCAAAGCATGCTCATTTACATTCTTACATAGTAACTCATAAGAATTAATTTTCAAATATTGGACATATTATAAATCAAACAAATGGTTATGTGTTTCTTTCATCTTTTGCTTTTAAGCTTCTGGAGTGACATATTTTCAAAGCAATTTGCATTTTATTCAATTGACTATTACATAGGGAGAGGAAATTTTACCATTGTGATTTTGGCTTGGAGTTAAAGGAGCAGTAAAATTGTTCTGTGGTGTACTATTGAATGATAAGACTTCTGTAATCAATGTCTGCTGACTTGTCTCAAATTTAGATTTGTATCTGTTGGAAAGAGAATTAGAAGTGAAGGGAATTAGTTACAAAAAAACCCATACATTTTAAGAGTGCATTTTAAGAGACTTCTGTAATCAATGTCTGCTGATTTGTCTCAAATTTAGATTTGTATCTGTTGGAAAGAGAATTAGAAGTGAAGGGAATTAGTTACAAAAAAACCCATACATTTTAAGAGTGCAAAATGCACATTGAATGGCAATTTTGGTTATTCAAGGAATGCAAACTGGGGCACAGTAAAGATATATCAATTAAAACATGATTTATATATCAATTCTAGATTACAATAAGATTATCTTCAAATAAACGTTAGAATCTGTACTTTCACAAGCTAGTAATATTTGGTTGTTAATTTTTTCTTATATGAAAGAGATAATTTGTTTCCATTTTATATATACACTCAAAGTTTAATAGATTTCAGAAGAATCAAAACTAAAAAAGAATTATACACAAAAAGGATATAGAGATGATGGAGGAAAATCATTTATAATGATTACATTGAGAGGAGGGTCACACAGCTCTGATAAAGCTCCCTCTGCTGGACATCCGCAAGACTGCTGCATTTGGGTCTCAATATACTAAGCTTATCCTCTTAAGCTTCCCTTGACCTAAGTAAGCTGCAGGGACTGTCTCTTCACTTGGCTCCTCTGATACACTTCCAGGGTACAGGCTCCATTCTTCCTCACAAAAATGGGACCAAATGACCAAGCTATCTGAGACCCCCCCCCCAGGCCCAATACTGACCTCACAGATTTAAACACGTCCTTTTGCCAGACCTCTAACCATGTGTGCACTCTGGTTGCATAGTTCACCTCCTCAGAAATACATGGTATTTTTAAGTCGACTTAACACCCTATTATAGCAATGTAATAACATCACCACCCCAAGCAGCATTAAGCCATGGTCAACGTACAAAGGTCAACACAGCATAAGTACAGACACTGCATTGCCTACTATGTCAACCATAATAATCCTCAGGCAACTGTCCAACAAGCTCTGACACATGCTCTACTTCTAGCCCCAATGGCAAACTCCATTGCCCAGAGATCACAGAGACCAGAAGGGCCCCCCCCCCCATTAAAGCCTCAAGAATCTTTGAAATGCCTTTTTAAGCACACCTAGCATTTCCCTTTTGTTATGTGCAACGACCCAGCTGAACATGCTGACTGCAAGCTCCACAGGTTGCTACAGCTAGCTGAAGCGAGGGGTATATCTGTATACAAGGGATCAAAGATCCCTCATTTCTGTGTTATGCGTTGTTGTGCAAGCAGAGAAGCATAACAATCTATTCTTGCTGTGAAGACATGCAGCAGTTTGATAGTATATGACCATGCATTCAGACAATAGACGTATCCTGGTAATGTTCCAAAGGGATTCCTCAGGACAGGGTGACAATATCTGGCAACTTTGGACTGTGCAGAGAAGCTACAGAGGTCAAATACTGGACAGGCACTAAACCAGCATAAATGAGATGATTGTATGACTGTTTTTAAAAAGTCCACATGCTTAAGATTTCTCCAAAACCCTTTTTCCAAAAAACTACAGTACTTTGAGGAGTGAAACTGATGGCCATGAGCCTTTTGCTTATGTAGATTAGTTGAATTATTGTAGAAAGTGACTATTTATATATACTTACAGCAAACAAGTCATTGATTTGCCTGAGTAACATGGTGCCTGGATCCCATCGATTTTAATCTCATGAAAATCCTAGGACTAGGGAATCTCCATTAGGAGTGCATTTCCTGCTGCTCAGCAACCCCTTTGATCAAGCTGATACTGATGAGTAGCAGTTACTCACTTTTCTTTGACCACTGTGCTTTACTATTCAGGAGACAGGCGAGTAGTTATGTGGCATGATAAATAAAACAGCAGCAGGTTTATATAGAGTCTTGCATCTTCCCTCTAATTAATGGTATTCTCTTTGACAATACTTCTAAAGTAAAATCTCTGTATGCACATGGATCTAAGAGCACTTAGAAATATTGACTTCAACCAGAAACTTTGCTCTCAGGGCAAAAATTCCAGGAGTCCCTGCAGAATGCAAGCAGAGCCAAATATTGCCAACAGCATACATTCTCAGGCAGGCTCACAGTACCTGAGTGCTGCTGAAATTCAGTGGCCACAGCACGTCACCTTGAGTCACTCATTCACTCTGACATCAGAATGCCTAAACATGGACTATATTACAAAACCCCAATCCTGGCTCCAACCACATCTCCAACTTTCACTCTGCATAACTTTTAAAATAGTGTTTCCTCAAAACAGTGGGGTCTAGATACTAATCAAGATCAGTTCTGAACAGGTATTATCAGTTTCAGTCCCAGGTGTGCACAAAAACCGCACGATTGAAGAAAAATAAATCATGTGACATCAAAACTTTTACAATCTCAGGAAACCATTGCTCAAGTGACCTCAGATCTGAGTGTGCTAACCATACTTGTTGATCCCCGTGGGAATCTCATTTTTTAAGACAGCCAAGTAAATATGTGGATTTTAGAGGACTCGCATGTTGAAAGACAGACAGAAAGAAGGCTGTTAAACAGTAAACTAGCCTCAATCTTAAAACAAGGTACTCGACTGTTGTGAGCCCAAGGTATCTAAGAGGTTGACTAAAGCTCTAGAATGAAGACTATGATTGACAGCTTCAGGGTGAAACTCATCTGTGCAGGACACAGGGTTTTCTAAGACCATGGAATGACCATCTAAGAACCAACACAAAGCCCGTCACTTTCCGTGTGTGTGTGTGTGAGAGAGAGAGAGATAGAGAGAGAGAGAGAGAGAGAGAGAGAGAGAGAGAGAGAGAATTCCAAAAAAACGCCCACAATCTACTGCACACACTTCTCCCCCTGTGGAGATGATGAGCAAATCAGCACATAAAACAAAGCATGTTTGTTTCTCAACAACTGGTCCCAGTCACTGAGATCACCCTAACATAGTTTAGACAGAAAGTTGGTCCCTGTCATCAAAAAATTTGAGAAACACCAGTTTAAAGCAATAGTGCAAAGTTCTCAGATGAACACTGTACGAGAAGATATATGGAGTAAAATAGAGTGGTGCTACTCCCACACTGTCTTTGTAAATTTATGCAACCCTACTAAAGCTACAGCAATGGCAACAGAGGCTTAGAATGCTATTTCCTGGGATCCAGTGTGGAGAGAGAAGTTGGAACCTATTACAAGGACCAATTATAAGCTAGAACAAGTACAAAGGGTTTGACTTTAGTTTAATTTTGGCTGTTGTTGGAGGGAACAGAGACAGAAACATCACAGGTTAGAAGTCCACCATTAAACTTTCCATGCCCACCCAAATAGAACTCTGCTGATGGTTACTGAGTTGTTGAAGGATGTCAGCCAAACAGACCAGCAACTCAGGCAATCTGGGAGCATGTGTATTTCCATGGGCAAGTTAAATGATAGAAAGGTTGGAGGTATCATTTTAGCTCTAAAAAACCTACAGAATTATAATTTGAGAGGGGTCATCTCCAGTGGTGTGGCGGGGGGGAGGTGAAGGGGAACGGGACTATTTCCCCTACCCTGCCAGTTCCCAGATCCAGGACCTCTAGTTGGTGGAAACTTTGATAATACACAACTGGAAATGTGTCAAGTTGTGTATCAATCCCAAGCCCTTTCTTCAATGACCACAGTGGTTCCAAACATAACAACCTAGAATGATTAGTAGATGAATATTCAAAAAAAATTGGGGAAAAATAGTTAAGAACTGAATTGATAAACATTGCAAAAACCAAAAGCACTGAAAGACTTACTGAAAAACTTTTTTTGCTTTAGATTTAAACAACTATTCTGAGATGATTGCTTGGTATCTCACAGAAATAAAAGGTCTAGAAAAATCTGACCCTGACATATGGAAGGAATTTCAAAAAGGAAAGTGGGTTGTTAAAACATCATCAGTTCACCTTTGTGTACTTGGTTCAGACAAAGCCTTAGAACACGAAAACAGATCAATGAGAATTGGTGGAAATAACATACATAGCATATAAATGCTCATTCCTGACAACCCTAGAGTCCATTGAATGAAACATTCAGTTTAGCTGGGATGACTTACCAAGCACTTTCTAGACTCAACAGATACTGTTAATGCCAAGACAAGCAGCTTTAACGCTGCTATGATGAACTTACTCACTGAAAACCCATTCCCATATGACAGACCAGAGGCTATGAAAACCATGATGAAAGCAGTCTTCCGTGATGAGATAGCTAAAGAAGTCAGCTGAATGGATACTTTGGGTCATGACTTGTACAAACGCCTTCAAAACCCCAAAGAAAACCCCAAGGCGCCATCAATCTATAGATTTAAATCAAGAAGAACAAACTAAAGTTGTGCCTGAATGCACAGAGTGTCAGAATGATGGTAACAGGGACTATTAGAGAGCTAACCAGAGACAGGTCATTGTTTGTTCATCTCCTGGTCACATCCAGAGCTCAGCATCATGAACATAGACATTCTGAAAGGCTTTCCATGCAGATCTAAAGCTAAATCCTCAACAATTTAATGAGCAGCATGTTGGTCCTATTCATGCAAACATGTAAGGATTTGGACAAGTCATACAAGCTGGCACTAGAAAAATGATAACATCCTACCAGCAGGAAAAATTGTTCACCGTCTACAGAAGAAGTTTTCTTGCAACAGCTCATGGTAGCCATAAGAAATGATGCAATGGGAGTCAGATAATGCAAAGCAAAGAGATCCTCACCCAGAAAAAACAAACATTATTCCACAAGGATGTACATGGGGTGGGGGGCTTGAGAAATAGTAACATTAAGAAACAAACTCTGAGCCTCAGGAGGCAGGGACAGGGACCCGATGGTGCTCCCACAGGTGAGCAGTGAGAGCCAGTCTGGTGAACCAAGGGGGGGAACTAGGGCGCCAATCCCTGGCCTGAGCCAAGGCACCCCCTGCCCTGCCACCTGCGCAGGGACCGGCTCCTGCACTTGCACACTGTCTCCTGCACAAAGCACAGCGATCCACCTCGTCCCTCTCCAGACACCAACTGCCTACCTACTAGTAACTGACTCCCCTCCCACAGCGCAGCCTGCAAGCCCCCCGCCCCGCACTCACTGCAGCACCTGGGAATCCCTGGTGGCCCTGCTCCCTTCACTGCTACCCAGAGAACACGAGATTCGAAGCGACCGCCAGATGCAGCCAACACCACCTTCCCCGCCCGAGTCCCAACTCCTCCCCTCACTGTCAGTTACACACTCCCCAGGATAGTGCTGATTGGCCACTAGCGCAGTCACTCACAAACGAGCCCTTCTGTTGGCCCAATGGGCTCAAACTGCCAAGATGAGCCCCTCCCATTGGTGCGTTCAGAATGATTCAAACTCCATTGGCTGTTTGGGAGAGAGAGGCGTGTGTCATTGACTCTGATGTTGAGTCTGACCTTTGCTGCACAGGCATGAATGAAACCACCCACAGGTTGGCTGGGGCAGGTAGGCTTAGCAGGCTAGGTACAAATTAAAGGAGTGTGCCTGGGAGTGAATGGTAGAGCCCTGCAAATCCGTGGATATCTGCATTACATCCATGGATATCCTCATCCGTAGATACAATGCGGATATCCACAGACCATTTCTTGCAGATGCAGATCAGATACGGATCCACATTTTTGTATCCGCGCAGGGCTCTACTGAATGGGAGTTATTTATTAGGAAGGTTGAGAAACATCACCTCACCACTTATGGCCAATGGAATGGGTAGGTCCTTCACCCAATACAAGGCTGTCTCATGGTGCTTTGAAGTGGCAGGAGAAAGTAGCATGGAAATGATGGGATGACTTGGTAGTGACACAGCATGAAATGATAGCATAGAAATATGGCAATGACATGGTAGGAGAAGATGCATCTCCTTTTGGTTAGAAATGTGCTCAGGTAGCCATCCTGGAAATTGTGTGGTGTAGTTAGATGATGTAGAAAAGTCACAGCATGCAGTGATGTGGAAAAGGTGAGGCTGCATTGTGTCTGCAGGAAGAATAGAAACAATCTGACATGGAATGTAGGAGATGGTATGAAAATATGTAGTAGCATGAGGATTATGGCGTCAAAGGGCAATACAACAACACAACCTGAGGCAGTGATATCAAAATGACCTCATTTTTTAATGTCATGTTGTCCCAAAACAGCTTTTCCAGGACTCTCAAAAAAACTTTAGCCATTTGGATAAAATAGTTCGATAATGAGAACCATCTAGACCTTGGTGCTGTAAATTTCAGAACCTAATTTAAAGGTTTTACAAAGCCAATACCAGTTGATCTGGTTCAATTTTACATAACTCACCAAAGTTTGTAGTCAATGTAGATAAACATTTACACATTTCTAATAAAAAATAAATCTATTGCTCTGAATTTATTTTGTATTTCCAAAATGGGCTGAAGTATTTCCAAACATACCGGAATTTGAAGGCTTGAAATCAAAATCCTGACATGCATCTGATGAAGTTGGGGTTGGGGTTGGGGTTGGAGCCCACGAAAGCTTATGCCCGAAGAAATTTGTTAGGTGCCAATTTTTTGCTGTATACAGACTAACACGGCTGCCCCTCTAGAATCCTGACATGAATTTCTGTTAATTATTGTTGTTATAAAATAACTAACTTCCCAAGGCCTAGTTCAGTCCTTGCTCCTCTTCCTTCCCAACTGCAAGATAAAATCTGAATATCCTGTATTCTCTCCATTCTCATCATGCTTTATTTTTATCTGAGAAGATGAAATTTACTGCCCATTGTTACAAATATGAGTGCAATGGAATCTTGTGATATATGAAAACACCTCTACATCAAGATCCATGTAATAGAGATCCACGTAACCAAAGCAGAAGCAAATTTCTTATAGGCAGGTATTTTAATGCTAATGCAAGTTAGCCAAGTTATAATCCTCCTTAACTGGTACAGCCCATAAGGTGTAACATCCTTTACCTGCAGTCACATGGCACTCAGAAGATGTGAAATTCTTTCCTCCCTTTTAAAACATTAAATACATTTATTTCACTTTGATCCTTATTACTGAAAGTACCACTTACTGGTATTATGACCCTGTCTACAATAGGCAGGCGCACAAACCATTTGGCCTATTTTGTACAATAGGTTTGTGTTCAGAGTTTTATGTTCTTGGTACATGTAGGGGTGGGTCTGCTCAGAGAAATTAAGGCTAAATTGTGGGTTAGAGGAGGAGGAGAAGAAATTAATAGAGAGAGAAGTGGTAGTAAACTCTGAAGTTAGATTGTCCATAATTTTCCATTATAAAGGATTTTTAAGATTGTCCCTGTGAAAAGTTCTCACACCTCTACTATTTGCAGCATTCTCTTAATATTCAGCAGTGAGAATTGCCTTAGCCTAGAAAAATGCCTTTTTCTTGTCCCATGAAATTCCATTCAGCTTTTGCTGATGTACAAACAGTTAAAAATCAATTTACAAAAACATTAGACAAACATCTATCAGGGATGGTCTAAGCCAGTGGTTTTCAAACCATGTGTTGGGAACCAGTACTGGGTTGTGATGCCCCCTGCTGCCACCGCCAAAAGATTGGAATGCATTGCTCAAAGATGTAATTGTTGGGTCTAGGGCATGAATGTTTTTTTTTCAACTGGGTCCCGAGGAAAAAAGTTTGAAAATCACTAGTCTAATCCTCCCTCATCATGGGGTGGACAACATGACCTCCCGAAGTCTATTTCTATTATTTCTTTCTCTCATTTATAGTTGTCAATAAAATGTTTGCAGTATGCTAAAATAACCAAACACACAAACATTGTAAAGTTGAGGCTCATACCTCCTGCAAAATAGGAGCAGCAAGAGGTGAACAAAAGTCACATAAAGGACAGCTTTCTTAGTTACATGTCTGTGGGGTTCTGGGATTTTCCCACACCCTTTTAATGGGGATTAGAGGAAGGAAAGAAAGAAGCAGGAAAAGAAAAAGAACAGGGCACAGGTTTTCACTAGCCAAGATCGGGAGGCTGGCTTTTGTAGGCATCATTGCCGTAATCTTGCAGTGGTACTTTATGGATGAGTTCCTGTAGAAAAGGAGCCTGGCCTTCCTCTGAGCCAGGCCCAGAAGATAAGCCTGAACGCCCCCTCTGGCCAGATAGTCGTACTACAGGCCTGCAGCCCCGGAAGTGGGGGGGCGGGGCCCAGGCAGGAAGGGGCGGTATAAAAACCAAGCCAGACAGCTCAGTAAGGGGGAAGCAGCTGTGGAGGTAGGATGTGCTGCCTGAGAGGCCATGGACTAGGCCAGGTTGGACCTGGATGGAAGGGTGGCTACAGGGACCCTGGGCTGGGGGGCAATATGGCCCACCCAGCCTATTGGGCCCCAGTGACTGGGAGGGGATTCCTGAACCTAAGGTCAGGAGAAAGCCTGCCTGGCTCCCCCGGGAACCAAGTGTGGAGCCCCTCTCCCCGGAGGAAGTGGAGGAACCTGACCAGCCGCTGATCCCCTGTGACCTGGAGGAACTCCCCTCGGCTGAAGACCCTGAGGAACAGACACCCGCTGTTGGGCCCTATGACCTCGAGGAGCTACCCTCTGCGAAGGAGTCACAGGAGTTCCCGGACCTCCTGCCAATGGACACTGAGGGGCTGGTTGGGATCCCCTGAGCAACCTACCCTGTGGACCCTGAGGGAGATGTGGTGGCTACAGGTACCCAAACCCCAGGGTGGGAGGAAGAAGCCCAGGGGCGGTTGGCTACTGCCTAGTGAGTGGCGGAGCTGCCAAGGTTCAGCGTGTTTCAGCAGGAGCCCTGCTGACCACAGTGGCAGATGCCTCTGCCACTGAATAGGGCCCTGGGCTGGGACGCAGTGGAGTGGGTGGGCTTGTGTCCCCCTCCCTCACCCCTTTTCCCTGACCACCTGGAGCCTTCAAACCTCTTACAACCCTCTACAGAGGTTTGTTTACCTTGTGCCTGCCCTGCCCTGCCTGAGGGCCAGGGGCAACTGACTCTTTACATTGCCTGCCCTGCCCTGCCTGAGAGCTGGGGGCAACTGACTCTGTACTTTGTGCCTGCTCCGCCCCGCCTGAGGGCCGGGGGCAACTGACTCTGTACCTTGTGCCTGCTCCGCCCTGCCGGAGGGCTGGGGCAACTGACTCTGCAAAAAAGGGGTGCCCTGACACTGCTAATTCCCCTAAGGCACCTGAAGGGGGCGCCTGCCCATGACGTGGGACGTTCACAGTTCTGCTGAGGTAGATAGGAGTTCTCCACAGGTGGAGACTGAAATCATCTATCTACAAAGGCAGTTGCAGTTCCCTTACACTGACCCATTGATGTGCCTCAGTGCCGTTCTTTATCAGATGATATCTAGGAATCAGAGGGTGAGTAAGTTTGAAAATTCACTGGATCCTAACAGAGTTGTCTGCAAACACTGTGAGCAAGTTGGCTAACTGTAATGTGCAAATCTCTTCATTGAGAAGTGGACTAAGGCCATTAGTGAATTTCACATAGGTCCCAGATAAAAAGAGCCATCAGACAGTAACAGTCTTCAGTCACTAGCAGTAACCTGGGTCAGATTCAAATCACTGACTATGAGGTGAAAGGATTTAAATCCCCATACCAGTTTCCTAAATCACATTCCACCATTTTAACAAATGGTTTCAATACACTAACTTGTATTTATTGAAATCATGTCTCTATGAATGAAAACTCTAAATTATAGGGGCTATTTAGAAATGATTTTTTTTTTGGTCTGATGTCCATTACAGACTATTGATTAAATCATTCCTTAGTTTATGAATCATTGAGCTGATAGATTGTAATGACTGAATGGTATGAAGGCAAATGTGTCACGTACTGACAATATTTAATGTTTTATGAAAATTAAAGAAATGAAGTGTAATCTCAGCATCTCAACATTCTAGAATGTCTTTATAATAACAGAAAACATATGATCATATTCTGAATTAATTGCTACCAAAAAGAATAAGTATTATTTAAGATTTATATTATAGTAGTTGCCAGAAAATGCAGTGAGAATCAAGACCCCATTATACTAGATGCTCTAAAAATACATATGAAGACAAGTTTCCTGCCCGCCACCCCCAAAAGCTGGCCATTTATATTACTATATAGTACCTTCCTTTGATAATTTTAAAGAGCCTTAAAAGCATTAATGAATTGAGCCTCACAACAATCTTGTAAACTAGGTGGGTATTGTCTTCATTTTACAGGTAACCAAAGTGTGTCAGAGTCTTTGGTAGCACCAAGAATAAATTCAGGTCTCTTGGAACCAATTCTTTGCTATTTTCAGAGGCTGAATGGCTCAGAGAGTGGTAATGAGGTTATAGATCAGTAGTTTCAAATATGGGTGCACAAAGTTAGGTATCTAAATACATAATTAGGCACCTAAATAAGAGACTGATTTTCAGAAGTGCTCTGAAATTCCCTTAGACTTAGGTCCTGATTTAGTAGTCCATCTTTATGCTTACTTTTAAGGATGTGGTTAAGTATCGTTCACTTCCATGGAACTTAAGCACATACTTAACTTTTAAGCATGAGCTTATGTTCTTTGCTGAATTGTGCCCTAATGAGATGTAGATGCTCATCACCTTTGAAAATCAGGTCACTTATATTTAGGCTTGCACTACTCTTGCCTTATTATATGGATACATTATGGACTTGGCTCTCCAGGGCTGTCTCCAGTAATTTTATAAGCAGTAAATTCACTAAATCCACAGGGTTTTTTATTGTAATGAATGCCAATTTTGGATTATATAAACTAAAAAATTACAATGGTAAACTTCTAATTGTGCTAGATGATACATTTAAGAATATCCTAACTGATAATAATAACAAAAAATATCTATGAAAAATATTTGCTTCCATCCTAAGATTTTGTATCAAATATTAAATGTCCTGTCTGGAACAAATTTTTATACAATTGCAATTCAGATCTTGAAAAATGGGGTTTACAATAGAAGCGATGAGACAACTATAACTGTGGAAGCAAGACAGAGTCTTGTGGCACTTTTAAAGACTAACAGATTTATTAATCGCATGAGCTTTCGTGGGAGAAAATCCCACTTCGTCAGACACTTTGAAGATAGGAAAGTTACAGAGTGGGAGGAAATAAAATGCAGGGGAGTGTATGACATAGCATCAGGTCAGGCTGTAACAGCAAATCAAAATAGGTGTTAGGATTCAAAACACTGGGGAACAGCACATAGAGGAGGGGGAGGTCAATTCACTTGATGTAATGCGAGAAAAATCCATAGTCCCTGTTTAACCCCACGTCATACACTCCCCTGCATTTTATTTCCTCCCACTCTGTAACTTTCCTATCTTCAAAGCGTCTGACGAAGTGGGATTTTCTCCCACGAAAGCTCATGCGATGAATAAATCTGTTAGTCTTTAAAAGTGCCACAAGACTCTGTTGTCTTTCTACAATAGACTAACATGGCTACCCCTTTGGAATGTGGAAGCAAGAGTTCACCACTATAATCAGCCGCAAATGTTAAAACTTTTTTGATCTTACAAACTTTTATGCAACGATCGAGGAAAGGCCGACATTTTCAGTTACTACACAAACCTGCAGAAATAGACTAACTTTAAGCAAACTAGTTCCAAAGAGGTAACCGTGTTAGTCTGTTGCAGGGGGAAAAAAATAGAGTCCTGGGACACTTTTAAAGACTAACAGATTTATTTATTTATTGCGTAAATAAATCTGTTAGTCTTTAAAGTGACCCAGGACTCTGTTGTTTTTAAGCAAACTAGAATGTTTAATATGGTATAATTTGTTTGTATGGATGATCACAGAAAACTTTTTTGGTCCACAACACTGGGTGCTGGCTTAGTTAATGTAAGTTATAGAGTACTATAACGTGTTAGCTCACTCTTGATGGCAACAGGTTTGTTTCCCATAATTGTATAATCCAAATTCCTTTTTAAAGAGAAGATTTTTTTTAATGACTATTAAAAGCAAATCATTAGAGCATGTAGGCCACTACACAAGTAAACTTGTCTTAATTATAGAAGTGACAAACAATTGAAAATATTTACAAAGTACAAATATGGTTTTAGGACTAAGAAGCTTTTCCTAGTATGCTGACTGAGGTTTTGTGTCCATTACAAGTTACAAACACGTCAGTGTACTCAGCCACAGCGCATGTCCAGGTATCAGCATGGTTAGGGAACACAGGGTCATATTTACACTATAAATTGGAATTGTGTCGCAACTGTATCCTTTGATTTGATTGTAATGTAGATGGTTGTATAAAGCTAATTAAACCTCATACTATTCCCAGGGCAAACCACCAGATGTTGCTTAAGCACAGTTAAAGGAAATTTTGTTGAAAACAGGTTATGACATGGTTTTGCCAGCAAACAAGGACTGAGTCTTTTCTGTGTCATAACAAGATTTTTAAAATTGCTTTAGCCCAAGATAAACAGAGTTTAAAGTGTTTAAACACAGGTGTTACTAGGTGTTAGAACTATTTCAAATCTCATTGTAAACCATAACCAAGGTCCCATAGACACTGTAAATTCTACTGTACAGGGAACCAAATAAAACAAAATACGGTTGACACACCATTCGGTCAATATGGATGGTACTGGGTTATATTTTCACTTTATTTTTGAGTGATGTTACAGCTCTGCTTTGTCCTAGACTTTAGCATGGTTTAGGAACAGAGTTATCATGATTCAGTCCTGTCTGTTCTGCAAATCAAAAATGGTTAGCTTAATTAGAATTCTCAAACAAATAATACTTTTTCCAGATCAGTGAGATATTAGAGATAAATTTTGTAAACTGTGATATTAAACCACTAAGTCCCATCTTTAATAATATTTTATATTATGGCATCTCCTTTTTAGCAAGAACTATGTTTAAACATGTTCTCTATGAAGCTGGTGTAACCCATATGCCTAAAACAGGCTATTTCTGTAAGAGACCTATTGAGGGTGGGTTACTGTTGCTGGGCAGATTAGTTGCCCACAACCAGAAACTTCTGAAAACCCGGAGTGGTAGCATTTTGACCATGCTCCACAAGGTTCCCTGTTGTTGTGGTGTGACTGGTCAGACCACATGAGAGCAGCAGAGTGTGCAGGCAGCAGTCAGGAGCTGCAAGTGAGAAGAGCCCATGTGGTCAGTGATCATGAAAGAAGCTGAGGCAGGAGTGAACAGCAAGATGTTTTCTCTCTTCTATGGAGTCTTCTGCAGCCGAGTTTGTGCACATGAATATGGGACTAAGTGCTAGTTAACCAGTAAGCTGATGGGAGGGTGCTGGTTCCAGAGGAGAAAGAGAAGCCTGCATGGAATTCTGCTGAAGATTCCTGCAACCAAAGAAGAAGAGGATAGCTACTTCTTTCCACTCAAGCCTTTGGGCTTGAACAAACACTGTAGCTGAGAGTTGAGAGAACTCCACCTGGCGGACTTCAGGACTCTTGGGGATCTTTCTCAAGGGTTTTTTTTTTCTGTGGGAACTGTTCTGTTTAGCTTCATTTTGTTTTCTTAAGGTAAGATTTATTTAGTTAGTGGTTAATAAAGTTCATTGTTATATTTGTTTTTAGTAGTATTTTAATGTACGATGGTAACTCTGAACAATCTTTGCTGCGAGTCCCTTACAGACTGGATCCTGGGTCTCCAGCTGCTTTTTCCATAGGGGTTGTGGTTTATTTCTTTTAAGTCATTGGAGAAGGGCAGTTGAATGAATTTTAGCCCACCTGAAGGTTACAGCTGGAATGTTTTTCTTAAATCTCAAGGCTCTATGCACCTTTGACTTTGTTTTGGGGAGCAAAGGAATGGGATAAGGATATGAAGGATCCTAACCTTGCTGAAGGAGGGAGTAGCACCAAGATGACAAACCTCCCAGTCAGAAGCCTCTCTATATAATCAGTTTTGTATTTCTAAAGCACATCTCTCCATAATATCTAGGAACCAAACACAGGTACTAAGGTTTGTATTAAGTCATCAGTAGGGGTAATGCTTTTCACCACTCCTTGATTCAGCAGCTTTTACTTGGATGGATTTTCTTTTTGAATATATACATTTTTAGTATTCATTCTACCGCTTTTCATTGCAGTCAGCGCTTTGCAAAAGGGGCAGCTCTGTAAACTGTTGGACTTGGGGAATACCTTTATTTTTTGTTGGACTCTGATATTTCAGGGACAGTACTGGGGCAAGAGAGAGAGGAGCTGGAATTCAGCTCCCATTCAAAACTAGCAGATATTTGAGCCAGGATCTGCCATTGTTAATGCTGCTTGCAATATGATTGTACACTCACACTTAAACCTCCTTGAAAGGAGGAATTCTGTACAGTGGTAATGATGCATATGGGAGAAAAAGGGGTAAGGAGCAGTACCAAAGGCCTAATAAAACTGCAGAGATGAGTACACCATGTGTTGAGGCATTAAGGTATGCCTATGAATGCCAGACTCCACAGTGTTTAGAAGCTAAGTCTCTGGCCTACCTTCTCAGTGGGCCTCAAACCTCCCCCAGTTGTGGAGAGAATCCTTCAGAAACCTCTGGAGCTCCATGCATGCTTCCGAACCCACATCCCCTGTGTTTTTCTACTTGCAAGGGGAAAATATGGCTCCTAGCATCAAAAAGAATGTAACAGATATGGAGTAAGGAAGCCCTACTCCAGTGTTCTCTCATTTTGCTACAAGATTCAGCTACTCTGCTCATGATATGCTTCCAGTGGTTAAAGTATAATTTGACGGGCCCCGGAACCCTCCTAATCTCCGGGCCCCCTTCCCATATTGTCTGGGCCTCCTTCATGCATGTGCAGGCCCCAGCCCAGGTAGGCATTTGCAACCACTTCTCAGTACCACATGCATCGGTTATCGCTCCACAAAAATATAATTTTATATGGCGTTTATATCTGTAGCAACTATTGTCACAAGCTAACAAACACTGCATAACACAATAAGTATAGTGATTAACAACGGTGGGGCATAGGATCTGCCAGCAGCCAGGGCAGGGCGGAACATGTGTTCCGCTGGATTTTTCTATTTTTAGGGGCCCTAGAACTCTGGCCCCTCAAATTTGTGGGCCCCGGAACTGCATTTTGGGGTGTTCCCCCTTACTTTAACCCCTGTACGCTTCCTACTACTGTGCTGTGACTGAATGTACCTTTATAGTTCTGTCATTAAAGACAGAACTGAAAGTTGAATTAGGGGGCTATTCACAGCTCCATATCTGGCTCTGAACAAGAACCTTTGAATGAAGCAGTTTACCTTGAATGGTGTCACTTATAACTATCTGTAAAATGGAGATAATATTTACTTGCTTCACAAAGGTGCCTTTGAGATTTAGTTTGAGAGTTTATGATAAAGTGGACTTTCACTGCAAAGTATGATTACATTTTACAATGCTAGGGGTAAGGCACAAGCTTGTGACTTCACATACAGTACTTAGATACGTAATTGTGCTTATCTAAATGGACAATCTGTGTTATTCTTCTCTCTTGAAAGGGGTTGATTACCTTTCCTGATGTGAGTAATCTCAATTGAGTCTAATGGGACTACTTACTGAAGGAGTATTGCATGACCTGGCTCTTCAATGATGAGAAGAGGATGTATGAATACCAAAATGTGTTGCAAAATGTAAAAACAAACACCCCTCCTCCAGTTTTCACCTATTTTTTAGAAACGACCTTGCTCATAATTCTGTGTAGGAAATCTCAGCATTACAGTGTTAGGGGCAAATTCACATCTCAGTATTTGTGTTCCAGCTGACACCAGGAGGAATTCTGTGCCAAATTCCAGGGCTCCTCCTACCTTCTATTTGTTTCTGCCCAGCTTTGTTAACGCAAAAATGGATAAATAGACTTTATTCAAACTCCCCTCCTAAACAATCACCCATGGCCTAAAATCAAGCATAGAAGGGTACATTTAAGAGGCTTAATAGATGGGTTCAAAATATGGGTTTACGTAATTCCCCTCCATCCCCTGGTGTTCGGTGTTTATTTTCAGGCAACTGAGGGCTCCTTATAGAAGTAAAAATAATTTTGTGAATTGTTTTCTTTTAATTAATTATTATTTAAACATTCTAAAACTGTAGAGCTCTATACATATTGGGGGAATTGTTGGCAGGGTTTACATGTTCTTAAGACTAGTTCATTCACACTGGATTCGTCATGTTGGCAGAAGCAGCAGCCTGGTTTTATAATGTGTCCCAACCACGCTCCCCTGCCACCTTAATGCAGCCACCAGAAAGGCTCTTCCACATCCACCAGGCATTAGGCATCTTGACATTCCCATCTGTGATACCCTATTAGATATCTGCAGGGGTAGGCTGCTAGGGTTTGCTTTGTTGTTTCTCCTCCAAAAGACTGATCAGTGGCACCAGCATGGCAGGAAGCCAGAGCGAGTCTCATCTACTCCTCCTGCAGGATTCCCCCAGTTCCACTGGACAAGTGTGGGTTCTAACACAAGGTGTGAAAGAGAGAAAGGACTGGGCAGGGCGACAGAATGGGGAGCAGGGGCTGAATCAGGGAACGGCAAAGGTTCAGAGGGGCCCATTATGTAACAGGGAAGGGGGCTGAAGGGAGAGAAAGGGGTGAGGTTGGAGAATAATGGAAGAGTCAGACAGCAGCCAAAAGGGCCCGGGGAGGCGCAAGGGCAAGGGAGAAATGAAACACCAGCGTTGGGGACAGAGTAGAGGAAGTGGGGCTTAAAGAGGGAGGCAAGGGCAGAAACCTTTGCCCCCCAAAACCCTGGGCTGCCTCAGCCCCTGCTGCCCGACAACCAAACACACTCCCTAAGATTGACAGCTCTTTTCTCCCTCTCAAAACAACACTCCCCCGGCCTTGCTCAGCATCCCCCCTCCCCCGATCCAAAACCAAACCCTTCCCTGCAGGCCAGACTCTCCCTGTTCTCCCAGCAGCACCCTGCTCCGTCAGACACCACCCTCCGCCCCCGCCGCGGGCCTGTCTACACTGGATCGAACAAACGGGGTTAACACGTGCGGGAGAACCGGGCGCTGGGTTCAGACTGGGGCTCCCAGGGGAAGTCAGCGAAAACCCCGCGCCGCGGCTCTGCCGACCTTGGCGGAATTGCCAGGCGCCTGCTCCCTCCTCCCTTGCAACGAAAAAACCAAGCCCATGTCAAGTTCCCGACGGCTCCGGGCCCTGCAGTAGCAGCGGCCGCTCCGCATTCCTGGGATTCCAGGGCCGTCACTCCGCGCTCGGTCTCCGCGCCGCGGCAGCTCCCAAACCCCACGCTACAGCGAGCGACTGGGGCACGCACCGGCCCCGCAGCCGCCGCCCCCGGCCTCATTCGCTCTCTCTCGGGAATCGGGACAGCAATCCCCGCCCTCTCTCCATCCCCCACCCGCGAGCTGCAGCGGGAGCCCCCGGCTTCGAGTCCGACCCCTCCCCGCCGGCTGCAAACTCCCTCCTGGCTGGAGACGCTTCCTGCCTCCGCCTCCCCAAACTCCTCAAACTTTCTCCGCTGCGGCGGGGACAAGATTCTTTGTTGGGGGCGGCCGGTGGCTCAGTTTTCCTCCCTCTGCTCTGGGAGCCCCCGAACCAGGCACCACTCTGATCCTCCCGCCCCCGAGTTCTGCAGCAGTCAACCCTCCCCAGCAGCAGCAGCCCCTGTTCCTACTTCGTCTCCCCCTCACCACTGGGATCCCTCGCTTCCCTTCTCCACTGGGAAAGAAACCCTCGTGGGGGATTTTGCACAAAGCCTGAGCTGCCCTGGTTGCCTTTTCCTGAGAAAGAGGGAGCCTGTTTACCCAGTGTGGTGCCAAAATACCACCACCTTTTTGCTTACAAATATTTAGGGCGTTTGATATTAAAATAACTACTAGATAGCACAATGAGATACATCCACGCAGTGATAACAAAAGGAAATGATGAGCTAAGACTAATAAGATTAATTAAAATTCCATCCCCGAAGAAGCAAAGCCCTTCTTAACATGGAGCAGAAAGATATGCGAATCAGGGCAGATCAGACAAATGTTGTGTGTGAGCTCTCGTGAGACTTTATGTCGACATATACATTGAGAAGGGGGTGACTATAAAAACCTTCCTGGAATCAAGTCCCCTGTACTCCCCCAGCATCGTACATCAGGAGGAGAGGAGCAGCTGGCTTTAGGTATTGGGCTGCCTTTAACAAAACAGCATGGGAAGCCGGAGCTGAGCGTCTCCCTGAAACATAAACTCCTGTAAGTGGGAAAACAAAAGAGCCCGCCCCCCCCATTTTTGCAAGCAGGGCAGGAGCCTCATACTATTGGGGGGGGTCACTATTGTACCCTCTGCCCTCCGTGTGGTGGGTTTGTGCCCCCCTGCCAGGGGCTGGCAGCTCTCAGTCCTGAGCTAGACGCTGACTTCTAACCCCCCCCCCCCACGCCTGATTTGGCTCCTCACCCCTCTCCTACCCCTGCCTTCAACTGACCCCCCCCCCATGCCAGTAACAGTCCATCCCCTGCTCACACGCTGCCCAGCCCCCACACCCAATTTGCCCCTTTTGCCCCTCTGTAATCCCTTTAGAGAGGGCGGCCAAGTAAGGGCAGGGGGATGGGCAGCGTCAGCAGAAAAGCGGCAAGGATTTTTACTGAGCATGCTCAGTTGATGTGAGCATGCTCAGAACAGCGCAAGTAACAAAATCTGCGGAGACACGGGTTTTTGGCACTACAGGGGCTGCAAACTCTCTCCTGGCTGGAAGAGCTTCCTGCCTCCGCCTCCCCAAACTTTCCCCGCTGTGGCCGGGACAAGATTCTTTGTTGGGGGCGGCCGGTGGCTCACTTTTTCTCCCTCTGTTCTGGGAGCCCCCAAACCAGGCACCGCTCTGATCCCCCAGCGCCGGAGTTTTGCAGCAATCAGCCCGCCCCAGCAGCAGCCCCGGTTCCTGCTTCGTCTCCCCCTCCCCACTGGGGATCCCTCGCTTCCCTCCTTGGTGAAGACGGAAACCTCCTTCTCCACTGGGAAAGAAACCCTTCTGGGGGATTTTGCACGAAGCCTGAGTTTCTCTGGTTGCCTTTTCCTGAGAAAGAGGGAGCCTGTTTACCCAGTGCCCCTGCTCGTGAGGAGGAGAGCCGCCTCTGCACCCAGCGACATGTAAACGCAGGTAAGAGGCAGCAGCACAGTTTGCTGGAGTTTCTCCGGCTTGTTTTAATTTAGACCTTGTCGTTGCTTATACCAGTGATCGCGGCTCTGGAGCGGTAGTGCCTTTTCGAAGAGTCTTGACATAATGTATGGCGTATGTGTGTGCGTATAAAATCGGCCCCTAGCCATTATAACTTACTAGTTTGTAACGTAGTTTTGGACACATTACTGGATGTATACATCATGTAAATCTGTCTAAACTAAACTTGATATGCTATAAATAAATACCGAATGTGGATTCGGATAAAACATGATCACTTTATGTAAATATAATTTAAAAAGCCCTAATCCATAAATATACTGAAGCAAATGTCTGAACAATAAATGGCTTGTAGAATCATTATAAAAGTATATTTGTAAACAGTTGAGGATAGTCTGAGCTTTTTGCTGAGCTGCTTTCTTATTTACATGCAGCATGACTGACTTGTTTAGCTTCCAGGATCCTCCTCTTCACCCCACCCCTCAGGATGGATTTACCTTGTTCTTTGTTCGTTACAAATAAAGTCCACACTGGCCATTTGTCCACAGCAAACACTGTAACAAGTTGGATAGAAATTATGAGACTGTGTAAGCATTGCGATATCTGTTCCCATTTCAAATATGTGGAAGTCCGTGCATTTTAAAAGATTCAAAAGTAGCTTCCCCTATCAATCCATTTGGAGCAGACAGTAAGTATTGTGTGCGTGTGGCGTGTGTACATGCACAATGTTTCCCCATCATAAATACTGTCGTTTTGGTTGCAAAAGTAATCCATTACAAGAACTTTTCTGTAGTAGCTTTCAACTTTAACAATGTAGAAACAAGCAGTTAGTTACTGGTAATCCCAGCAATAATAATGAATGATCACCCAGCTTGTTCCTCACAGATAAACAAACCGTTTTTACTCTGTTTCCAGCTTACAGGTAGACTTTTGCTGCTAAAATGTGGTGTGAAAACTAATACACTTATTGCATGCTGAATTCTTTAGTGCTTGTGACTTCAGTTTGTAAAATGGCTCCCCCAAGTGGGAGCTCTTGAAGCCATCTGCCAACCTCATGGTGGTGGGAGAGATTGAAGAAAACTCAATTTTTGGGAGACATTTGCTGGAACCTGTCATTGTTTGGAGTCTTCTTACCATTTATTTGAAATTGTATCAAACATTATAACAACATACAAACTCTAGGGTTTTCTATTGCCCTTTTACTCATAGCTAATATTGGTCATTGGTTTAAAGTATTGGGGGTTAATACAGTTTGTGCATGTAGTATTTAAATCTGCATAGGTAATTTAGGTAATGGTCTGTAAATGACTGTGCAGAGGGACCTCTCTTGACTTCAGTGCATCTGTAGGGAAAACCTTTGTGCCCATCCCATGGCTCTGCAGTTACAAGAGGTCAGTTTCTGTGCTGTTCTGAGTGCAGAGTCAGGGTCTGCATGGGTGAAGACTGCAGTATCTAGCCTTTAGCCTAGTGCTGATTCATACATATAGTATGTCTAAAAAAGAAACCTTTAAAATCTGTGTCTTTCAAATATTTGTATAATAATAACTGTAACAACTTAGGTGCAGTGTTGTTCCTTCAGGATTAATTAGCTGCTGCTGAATGGGGCTTCATGTATTTCTCAGCTGGTCATTAATTGCTAGAAGATGCTTGTGCCTCAATTGTTGTTGCTAAACTATGAGACAGACTTTCATGTTTAAGCTTTTTTTACTCAAATTTGCACAAACTGCCTTCTTTAAAAATGATTAAAATAACCATAAAGTTTTCAAGCCAAAGATGGATCAGAAGTACTGTTGAAAGCTATCTGGTACTACTGTAGTCAGAGGCTCACAAATAGTTTTCATCTTATTTGTCTTTGAGTCTGGGGTTGATTACATAGTGCTGAAGCACAAGTGTATTATTTGACTGTGAATTTAAGAGCTTTCCATGGATGTCTGTGTCTTGAAAAAGACACTTAAAAATACATGAATCTGGCTCCTTGGTTGGCAAGTAAATTTGCTCTGTTGTACACAAGTTGTAGTTAGGTTGTTGATATAACTACTGTAAGAATGCAGTTATTTAATATGTCTTGGAAAGTTTTCATTAGGCTTTCATATTCAGTACTATAATCATAGGTCCCAGTCCTTCAAAGACTTACCCTGTGCTTAACTTTATGCAGTGAAGCAAGTGGGACTGTGTGTGTGTGTGTGTGACATTATGTGCATAAGTTTTTGCCATAATAATTAGTATGTACATAGTATGTTTGTGTGTACTTATCAAGTATAATTACAATAAAGTTCAGACACAAAATACAGCTCTATGCTGCAGGGATACTCTAGTGGTCTTAATTTAATTCTCTTATGCCTAAATTCATTGACATCACCAGAAGGTTTCATAAGGACAGTTTTTGTTTTTGAAACAAGCTGTAAACACTTAAGAAAAATTTCTCCTGTGAGAGAATTATTGATCATCAATAGACTTTGAGGATATACTGGAATTTTATATAAAGCATGTAGTTCTGCATTAAAATCTGTGGGATATTTAAGATAATTTTTTATTACACAAGTGGTTCAGATAATTTTCATAGACCTCTATTAATTTAATCTCCAATAAATTCTTACAGACTTGTTTGTAAGGTATTATAATTATTTTAATATTTATAATGCCTGCTATCTGGGGACCTCAAAGCAGTTTACAAACACTGTTGAGTTAAACGTCACAGAGCTTCTTGAGGTAGGAAATATTATTGTACCTAGTTTATGGAACAGGAAACTGAGGTTTGGCAGAGCCAGGAAGAGATGCTTAAAATTAATTCTAGAGCACAGGATTGTGTCCTGACTCCTTAGTACTATGGTGATATCTAATGTATTCCCACCCCCATAGAACAGAGTGGTGCATGTTAAAGAAGATGGCAAAAATGAAGCCAGTTCCAAGTGCCAACCATGGTTCTAGATGAAAAATGTTTGAGTCTCCTCTCCCCCGCCAAGCAGCTGAGCCCAAAAAGGAAAAAAGCTGAATGATTGAATGATGTACGTCTCCTATGCTGATTTAGCATCCCTAGAAGTTAGTGCCCAAGGTGACTACCTTGACTGAGAGTCCTACCAGCTACCTCTCTTCCCAGGTGGATTCACCCTGCAGCTGTTCCTGTCCCTTCCCAATTAGGCTTTGCTCCCATTGCACCAACTAAGAACTGCGTCCTGTTTTGAAGACCAACATGTCATGCAGCCAGCACTCCTCATCTCTGGCTGCAAGAGTTTGAAATGAAGGCTCCCTCCCTTCCCTTTGAACAAGTTATGCCACAAGTGATTTTTCACCAGCTTTTCCCCAGCCCCTTGAAACTTCTTGTGGCCTAGCTAGAGACCCTAGGAAAGTGAGGAAGTTGGGGGAGAAATGTTCTGGGAGGAATGTGGACTCCCATGTGGGTTTTCTGAGGAGGGAGACTTCAGGCCAAAAATGACAGAGCACTGTTTTAAGGAAAGAAGGAAAAGAGTGAGAAGGCGGCACTCCAAGATGACATGTGTGACTCATAGGATGACCAGATAGCGAGTGTGAAACACCAGGTTCTTTTTTTATTTTGGGGGAGGGGGGAGGCGGGGGGAGGATAGTAGATATATAACACAAAGCCCCTAATATCTGGACGTGTGGTCACCCTGCGTAGGAGGGACTGAAGAGATTGCAGTTAAAGATGTTATGGCATAGAAAGGAGGGAAAACACGTGGGAAAGAGGGTGACATGGAAAATTGAAGAATAGTAATGCAAATGTGCTTTGGTTGGGTTGACTTAATAAAAGTGTATGGAAGAGCTTGGGGGAGAGCGAGTGTGAGGTGATCCAGATGAGGAAAAGCCCAGGGAAAGAGCAAATAGGTGTTTGTAGAGACTACAAGTATTACACACCATGGGCCAGTGTGTGTGTTTTCCCACAATGGGCCTGCAGCTGTTTTATGGGGTGGACTGGCTGAAAAGAGGGCATTTTGGGCAGGTGCTTTGCATGTGTATAGAGGGGAATCGGAGAGGGGCTGGTTCTGGGAAATTAAATAATGGGAGATGCTGGAAGATAAGGTTGAGGGGATGTTTGTATTTCTGAGGTATTGCATTGTATTTCTGAGGTATTGCATAATCTACTGCATGGCTATTTTTTGTGTGGATCTTGATTTTTTTTTTAGATTTAGTTCCTCAGGACAAGGGTGATCTTGGTTTAAAAAAAAAAAAAAATTGCCTATCACCAGGGGACCACTTCTGACTGAGGAATCTAGTTCCTTAAATAGTTTTTAACAATAGTGATAGGAAATACAGAAAACAAGAACAATAAAACCACAAGAGGAAATCTTTATAGTTTGTGAAAAAATTTTAAATACAAAAATCTTTATTCAAGAAATGCCCCATTCACAAAAGCAAATTTTTCCATGGCCCTTTTTGTTTTGTTTGTTTTTACGTTTTTTATCAAAGTTTGGGAAATTTATTTAACTTTTTCTTTAATTGAAAATCTGATTTAACTACCATAGTTAGTCTTCAAATGCATTCAACCTTTTTCCTGTGATTCCTATTCTACTTTCATATCTTTTGTTTGTTGTTATTTATTATAAATTGAGCCAATGATAAGCAAAGAAAAAGTTGATGTTTTATGATGAAAACATGTTCTGTGAAATTTAAAAAGATAAAAAATTGCTCTATTTCAAACACTTTGAAATGAAAAAAAAATGAAATTTCAACTTTTTTGTGAAAGTAGTTTTTAATCCTTTTCGTACCTCTTAAAGAAGGAAAACAATTTGAAGATAAAACTAATTAGTTAAAAAAATCATAAAGCAATTAATTACAATAACTGACATATTAAAACGTTTGTTTAGACTACAAATGGATAGAACAGGACCAGAAAAAAAATGGAAACATGTTGAAATCAACTTAGACTAGATAAATGGCTATTTAACCTTCTTTAGTCACACTGTTGATGTGCTGCTACTATTATCTCAGAGCTACTGCACTTGTATAGTTCTGTCGCATCTTATTTAGTTGCAAGTCACTGTTTTGTGTGGTTTATTTTTTTAGCAATATACTTTCCTAATTTTACAAATTTCTGAAATGAGCATGGAAATCAAGATTTCTTGATTTCCAAATCTATGTTTTAGCCACAAGAGCAAACAGGCTCTATGTATTGTTTGTGTGTGTATTTTCTCTCTTTCCTGTATGTTTCACCAACATGGCAAAATAAATATTTGCTTCTCAGTGAAACTATATTATCCTAGAGTGCTGGACCTTCTGAAGTTACGTGACTTGAGTGAGTGGTTAAGGACAATGTAGAACTATGCCTCAGAATTTTCTTGGATTTAAGTGTTATGTCTTACATTTCTCTTAAGATAGTGCTAATGGCACATTTTTCTATTGAAATCACGACCTTATCTCTGTTAACTTGATCTGTTATGCTGGATTTGTATTTGATAAAAATACTGTATAACATGGTTATTTTAAAAATCTCTTTGAGTTAAAGGGAAGTTTTGTCTAAGGAAGAACTTCAGGATCCCAGTTATTATAATTGCCTTTACTTGCAATAACAACATTGCCTGATTATATTGTAATGAAATTAGGTCTACTGCAGTGAATTAGCAACATTAGATCATGGTCAAATAAATGTGACGTGACTGTGTGCACAGTGGTTTGCCTTCCAACACCTTCCTGGAGACTGAACCTTTTGATTTGCTAGATTGCTTCTACATTTATACATCTCTTCCCGATGCTTGGGCAGTGTATTGTGGCACCTTCTCCTGGTCAAGACCACGTGCAGCTCCTGTTGCCGCTTAAAGTAACCAAGCGAGTGCTCAAGGGCAAGAGTTTTGACTCCCTATTTCATTGTCCTCTGGATCTAAATGTTCATCCTCTACATTTTTCCTACCACTGCTGGCCTGGTAAGGAGTTGTGTGGGTATTTTCAAGCAGCTATAGAAAAATACTTTGTTTGATAGTTAGGAATTTAATGAAATAGGAATTTTAAAACAAATTCTTATGAAAAACATTTCTCTTAAGGGACAGTATGGTATTTGAAATGTCAAACCATTGATATTCTAGAATTAACAGAAAGCTTGTGTTGTCTAATCCCAATTTGACATTCTTTAAGGGAGCGCTACTAAGTAAGGAGTAAAGCCCAGACATAAAAAAAAACAACAACAAAACACCCCCCCCCTCCCCCCCCCCCCCCCCCCCCCCGGCCAAAAAACAGTTAACAGACTACAGCTTTCTTCCCTTGTTAATTTGTGAAAAATGAAACGAGGTGTATGTTTCTATTATTATTACATTTTTGTTACATCAGTGCCTAATAGCTATCAAGACTGGGGCTCACCAATAGTTAGGTTTTTGTTTTATGTAGTAGTTAGTAATAGAATTATTGTAATAGTCTAATTGAACTAGAGTCTAAGCAAGAAAGAACTCTGAAGAACTGGTGGTGTTTATTGTCAGTAATCAAATGGATGAGCGGCGAGGTGCCAAAATTTGCTGATGATGCAAAATTATTTGAGTTAGTCTAGACTAGAGAAGACTGAGAGGACCTAAAAAAGACAGATGAAAGACCAGCACAATATAAACTACAGCCTTAAAATTCTGCTTCTGTCAGATGTAAAAGTTAATAGAAATAGCTTAATTACTACACATTGCCTCACTTTTAACTTGTTACATAATGTAACATTTTTTTAAAAGTACAAGAATAAAAAACGCTTGAAAATTGTATTGGTGTACTCAAAATAAAAACTACCGAGAATGTGAAATACATCCTTTTAACTGAAGAGAAAAATACCCTTTTAAAATCATTAAGCTGCATCTGTTTCTGCAGACAGAATTGGGCCTATATTACATAACGGCTTATAACATCAATAAAATAGGATTATAACGTGCTACACACTTA
>ML685763.1:8226165-8313031 GCA_007922175.1 Pelusios castaneus | reverse complement strand
GTCAGTTCGATCTTCCGGGTTCGATTGAGCAGTCAGTCAAGACTTGGGCTACGTACACACTACAGACTTGTCCCGCAATTGTTGCAGGACAAGCAAAGCATTATAACTGTAACGCTTTCCCCCGTCCACACACCTATGCCACCATGCACTGCCCAGCCAGCCTTTAGGCTGGCAGAGGGACTCTCCAGCCACCGAGATCTCTCTGCCGGGAAACCGAGTGGCTTGAGAGAATCCCTGCAGCAGTGCTCCAGTGCCAGGGCTCCTGGCAGCTAGAGCCTCGCTGCGGAGTACCTCAAGCCACTCGGTTTCCCAGGTGGCTTGAGGCACTCCCTGTGGCAGTGAGGCTCTAGCCGCCAGGAGCCCTGGCAGCTAGATCCCCCCCTGCGGATTCCCTCAAGCCGTTGAGTTTCCCGGGAGAGAGATGGGAAACCGAGCATCTTGAGGGACTCCGTGTAGCAGTGGGGCTCTAGCCGCTGTGAGTGCTGGCACTCTCGGCAGCTGAAGCTCCGCTCCTACTTGTCAATTTCACTGCACTTCTAGAGCAGTGAAATTGACAAGTGTGACAGCTCCAGTGTCCCAGAGTGGCCTCCACTGGCACTCTGTGGCATTTCCGGAGGCTGTCTAACCCGCAATGAGTGTACATACACACTCTATTGTGGGACAGACGATCCGTGGTAAGCATTGCCATGATCGTCTGGGTGGTTTACCCGTTGCGCAGCGAGAGGGCTGTTGCTGCGCAACAGGTAACATTGTAGTGTGTATGCTTACAGCCTTATCGCGTGATAAAGCTGTAGTGTGTACAAGGCCTCGCTCAGCTGATCTGGAGTTCGATTTAGGAACTGCAGCCCTGGAAGAAGAGTAGCATTGAGTCGAAGGGACAGCATTTCCCTTTGACTCAGCACAGTGGAGACTGGGAGGTAAGGGAGCTAAGAGGTAAGAGTTGAAGGGAGGTACACAAGTGGCAAGTGTAGACAAGGCCTCCCTTTTACTAGTGCTTTGAGATTATAAAACAGATTTGATAGGGCATTTGTATTCAGAAGTTTTGATAATTCTAACCATATGCAAATTTGTAAGGATGAAGGAGATTCAGATTGAAAAAGAGAATGGAATGACACTTTGTAGTATAACAGATTAGCAGGAGACACTTAAAGTGTATATTCACAGGTAGTCCAGTTTCTTGGTGAATCAAGCAATCTCTTTTGTAACATAATTTTGTACTTTGGTTACACTTAGAAGTTTGGTAAGATGACTACCATTTGGAGCCCTTTAGCATTCCTGTAAAAGATTCATGCACATAGACATGCTCCCAGTGGTGCACAGGTGACCACATCTCTGTTTTCGATTAGCCTTGCTTTGAGCAAAGTTCTTAACTCCGCTGGCATAGCGCCATTGTGGACAAGAATTAATCACACAATAGCACTTGCGTTACAAAGAGCCTTTTCACCGCTCTCCTCCAGTGCACTTGTTGCTGCGTAAGTGACCTGTGTGGTCTGCTTTGTTCACAGGAGTCAGGTTTGCCCACAACTACTTATCTGTGGGAGTAGCACTTCTCATGCCCTGGAATGTATTTGCTTGCTTCTTTTGCCAGTCTTAGATTCTCAATAGTTATCCATTCCATGTGTAGCAAACGTGCTTTGGGCGAGACTTTCTTATTACCTTGCTCTAAATTGGCCAGACATAGAAATAAATAAGCCCAGAATGAGTGTGGTGATCAATACAAAGTTAATATTCCGTAGTGGGGAAAAATGACCATTTTACATCTTTCTACAGGTATAAATAAGTGCTTTAAGTGCAAAGAAGTGGAGAATAGGGCCATTATCGTGTTGCTAACTCTTGCGGCATTTCTTGTAATAAACAGAGCCTCACCTCCTGGAGATGAACGATTATGTGAGAATCCTACTTTTTTGTTTGTTTGTAGTATGAAAGCAAAGTCTCTAACCCCCATGATTGCAAAGAAAAGCTGGGAAATATGATCTGCATGCCCCCAATGGCTCAAAACCAAAAGGCAAATAAACTTTATTGTTCGTCTCTTGATTGTTGAACATGTAAAATCAATGATACTGCCATTATATTTCATGTAGCCACTGAAACCCATAATCTTAACTCTGGAACTCTGTGTTGTCGGAGGCCTTGGTCCTACAATGAACTCTGTGAAGGAGGAGCTGTGTGCCTGCACAGAGCCAGTGAACCCAAGTCAGTGGAGCACTGTGTGCAGAGCTCATTTCAGGATCAGGGCCTTATTGTATATTTTGATACTGTCCATTCTGCTTTGCTTATGCAAGACAACCGCTTGTCAATGTTGACGACTACTTCTTTTTTTTGTAATTTAAAAAACAAAGTAGAAATTATTTTATGCAGTAGGAGGAAGCACCTCACCTAGCAGCCATCTTATTTATTTATGTGCCTTCTGTTTATGTAGCCAACCGTTCTTACTTGCAACCCAAGCCTTGCTCTTTTTATAAACCCCTAAATTAAAACATTTTGTTACAGGCTGCAGGCGGTAATATTGTTTGTGACAGCAGTGTCATGTTTTGCCTATTGAAACACTCATTGTAGGCTTCTGCCTTGAAAAATATCTAGCCTTGCCCAAAAAACACATCTCCACAGATTATATTTCCTCTTCTAGAGATCAGAAACACATTAAATAATAATCATTTTCTCGCTGTGTGTGTATATGTAACCATGAAACATTAATTAAAATGATTACATTGGATTTTATAACCTATATGCCCTGCTAACATGCACACACCATCTTTAAGGGCTGAATGTCAAAAATCCACGTAGTATCAATTCCTCTGAGTTTCCTTGCCCTTTGATCTTTGTTTAAAAAAAAAATCTGTAAGAATAAATTACAACACCATGTGAAATTGGTAGAAGTGTGGACAAAGGACAATGTCAAACATCTGTGGTAGTAGTTGGCGTACAAAGTTTATTTAAACAGTTGACATGTAGTGAGAAATTTCAAGGACAAACTCTAAGAGCCAGGGATGGTGGTGGTAGAGAGAGTAATAATAAATCAAACAAAATACCTGATTTCTATGCTGGTATGACTGAAAAACTGATCATTCTGTCCTTTTCCTGCCACTGTGCTGCTGGAACCCAGCATATTTTTCATAGTGCTAAACATGTGAAGAGAAGGAGTGCAAGCAGAGAGTGGACTGGTTTGAAAGATGTACATTTGAGATTTGTATTATTTAAACATAGATCTTTTGAATGAAACCATTGTAAAGCAACATAACTGAAGTGGGTACAGTGCCTGGTGCAAGAGCTATGGATACAGTTCAGTGCAGACTCTTTCTATAGCCGTGTAAAATGCTAAGTAGTCGTGTGTTAACACAGAGGTGTCAGAGCCATTTAGCCTTGGGGACCATTTCTGTCAGCAACTCAGTCTGGCGGGTCACAAAATGATGTAAGGAAAAGATAAACCTCACAGCAACTACTTGTACACATGGTCTGTAGTCTCTTGATTGTTGGTGTTAAAAACAAACAAAAACCCCACAGTTACTTTAATGAAGCTGGGTAAATCTCCCTGCGTCTTTCTTCTGATACGATCAAATAGAACTCATTCTTAACAGATTTCTGCAGGGAAAATCCTGGGCTGGTACAACCAGTGCTGGCTGCAGCAAAGCATACTTGGTTTGTGGTTTACAACCAGGTGAGAAGTTTGGAACATGCAGATGCCTTATAGACAGGGCTGGATTAACGCATGGGCTATAGGGACTGGAGTTCTGGGCCCTGGCCTGAAGAGGGGCCCCGGGCTTCAGCCCTTGTAGCTGGTGCATTAATTTGGCTCCCCGCTCAGCCCCCATAGAACCTGGGAAGGCTCTTGATCAGCTGGGAGTGCTAACACTGGGGGCACAGCCCTGGGTCAGCGGTGGGCCGGGCCAGACCTGTTTGCTCTGCTCTGGGGCCAGGGCTGGGCTGGGCCTGGCTGGCGCACATGCAGCTCTGGTGCGGCCTTCCGTGGCCCTGGAGGCCCACACTGGAGGCCATACTGCACGCCAGCCAGCTCTGGTCCTGGAACAGAACGGAACAGAGCGAACAGAGCTTGCCCACCTCACCTCCGGGGTGGGCCAGCTAGACCGGGGCAGGAGCGTGGCCTCTGCACCCCCGCCCCCCAATGCTGGCCCAGGTGGGGCTCCCCATGGTGGTGGGGGTCTGAGGCCCAAAGGTGGGGCTGTGCAGGCCTGAGGCCCCTTAATCCAGGCCTGCTTATATAGTGTAGAGAGGGGCTGGTTTGTTTTTTTGTTTTTGTTTTAAAACAGCCACCATGCTTTAAAAGGATGATTTTTTGTCCCCTCCCACCCCCCCAGATATACTTTTTCTTTTGCAACACTGCAACTTTGTCAGATGAGATGCTGTTAGCGTGAAATTGGTTAGGTTGAAAATAGAAAGAAGAGAGAAATTTCAGATGCAGTCATGAACTGTTAAGAACACAAGGCTAGGTCTGGAAATTTGACATGAAACCACAAAGCAAAGTCTCTGACCTCTAAAAAGCCCAAAATTATTTCTGAAGCCTTTTGGTATTATCACACATAACATAGGCTCCGCCATCCCTGTTTATTTCGGGCTGCTCTTTGCGGCTATGTCTACACTGGCAAGTTAGTTCGAATTAAGGAAGCTTAATTCGAACTAACTTAAGCCTTGGCCTCACTGGGCTTTCATTAGTTCGAATTAAGGGCTTCCTTAATTCGAACTAATAAATTCACGTATACTTTTCGAACTAATGGTTAATTCGAACTAGTAAGTTTGAATTAACCCAGCGTGGCCATGTTAATTTGAACTAAGTGCTTAGTTCGAACTAACCGGCACATTGACTTTAATGCAGTTGACTAATTCGAACTAAGCAAGTGCCATGTATGGCACTTGCTTAGTTTGAACTAGCATTCTAGTGGGGCCATGCTAGTTCGAATTAAGTTAATTTGTACTAACTAAAATTAGTTTGAATTAGTTAATTCGAACTAACTTTAGTAAGTGAAGACGTAGCCTGCATGTCTTCTATGTTGTTAAAGCCCATAAGATTTCCCTCTCTCAGTACTGTTCGATGTATGGATTCTTTTGGATGGTTCCTTTTAAAAATTCCTCCAGCTGTCTATAGCATGTCTGCCTTGCTGGATAGTCTTCTGGTCTTCAATTGCTTGTTGGTTGTGGGCATTCAGGGCATGTCTACACCGTGCAAGACAAAAAGTGTTAATGCAAATTAACTCAACCAGTGTAAAGTAGCAATGAAGACACAACAAACTGGATTAGTAGCTTAAGGGTATGTCTACACTTGCTGCACTTTTTGGCGGCAGTTGATGAGAGATGCACAAGGTACGTAAAATACCGTGCGGATCTCCAGTCGTCTTACTAATGCACAGTTACCACCCTCTTCACGTTGCGCTAAGTCAACCAGAAATGCCGTCTGGTCAGCTTAGCACTACTCAGTTGCGGGGCTGGAGTTATAGCATCAAGCTGGAATTTGATTGAGTGTGTCTTGACAGACTGCTAAATCGAACCCATAAGAGTGCACTGATGGCAGCAAATTTGCCACCATTAATATAGACCTACACTTAGTTCAACTCTAGGTTTATGTACAGACTTTAACCCATGCTGCTAACCTGAGTTAAAAATTGAAGCGCTATGTCTTCACCGGTGTTCTAACCCAAGTTAAGAGCCCATCTTCCCCCCCCCCCCCCCAGTGGAGACGTGTCTTTACAAACCATGTCATCTGTAAAATCTAAATCTTCTAATGTACTGTTTATAAGCCATGTGATGTCTGTAGTGTATTCTACTCTTTCTTATAATGACGTCTATGGCAACGGTGAACAGGAGATCTGGGAGAAGGTTTTGAGACCTGTGTCTAAGATAAATAATTCTCTCACATCTGTGTTGACTTTAACTGGGCAAGCTGCCCCATGGTATAAAGCCTTCATGATGCTAATTATTTTCATATCCATAACAGTAACTGTTTTACATTGTGCTTTTTCTGCTTTCCTAATTGCTTTGCTAAGTATCATCATTTCATCTATGTAGATTTAAAATGAAATGTTTAGTAAATGACTAGTTGAAATCTATTTTTTTTAAAATCACTTCTGTAACCATAGTAACAGTTTAAAAACAAACCAAAACTTTTTCATCATCTTGATTTCATCGAGTTACCCAAGTCCTGTTTTGCACTTAAGCATTCCTGCCTTGCTGATGATTTATATAGCACAAAACTTTGCATTTATACCTAAAAGAATGTCAAACGCTGTCAGTCTATCAGAGAGCGCACATTTTATAGACAAGAGCCTTCAATGAAAAAAAAGCCTGGTTGAGGTTTTCAAAGCATTGCAAGAGATTTAACCATACATTATCCGTTAATTTAATTTAATGGAAGAAAATACAGCTAAATTCCCTGCTCTGGACTGAAAAATCCTAACAATTCCACTGGACCCAAAGAGAGAGTTTCCCAGTATTGACAGCATGAGTACCATTGCTATTATAAGCTGTAAGCAGAGAGGCTATCCCTCAAATGTTAGAATCTGGTGTTTTATTATAACAAAACAAACCTTTCTAAATCCTCAGATTGATATTGATAGTGATATTATTCTGAATATTTTTGTTTTAAAAGCTGTAAACCCTTCACCACTGGGTCTCTTAGAAGAAGAGAGGATCTTTAAAATATTTTAGAAGAAAAAAATGGAGGAAAGGAGGGGGAATACAATAAAGTAGTGGATTCTCTATTGTGGTCTGCAGAATGAAACATTTTGTGAAATAAGAAAAGGATTAGGGTTAATGGTGAGGAAATGGTCTGTGAGAAGATCCTGCTTCTACAGAAGTCTGCAGAATAGCAATTGAAGAACACTGGATTTAAATTATGAAAATGTATAAATTGTTTATATATAGGAAAAGGAATTATGGTTCAATCCCAATTTTATTTCTTCTCCCTCCATTAACTTTTTCTTTTCTTTTTTTTAAAGTCAACATTTCTGTGCTACAGTAAATCAAAACCAAGATGATAATTGTCAGTATTTCGAACTATAAACACACATTTTTATATTTGGTGGGGTTTTTTCTGCTGAGCTGTAAATACCTTTTGTCACTTGCTTGTGACTAACCTATGGCTTTTTACTTGTGGACAGGAAAGCTATTTTTAAAGCTTTGTAAATTGGCCATTGGTTTCTCATTTTTGTTTCTATTCAGCATAAATTATTTCAGGAAGGCCACAGAACGCCTTTTGGCTAAGATCTGCAGGTGGCCATCATGGAGAACTGTTTGGGGACAAAACCTAAATCTTAATGCTTGTCTTCCCTCTTCTTGAAGAACACTAATCTGGAATGACAAGAGCCCACAGTTTTTCTGGTGTGGCTGATGAACTGATTTAATTTTTAAAACTAACTCACTCCAGAGCTGGAGTGGTATAACATATTCTCTTACACTTCAGTATGGAAAGTCATCATAGGCTGCCGTATGAATATTTCTAAAGGGGAATTCATCCCCAAATTAGATACACATTCTGGTTGTTTGGCATGACTTCACTCTTGCCCATCTGTTAGGGTGGCATTATGCCCACTCATAAAGCAGCCTACCAATTTCAGCACAGGAGAGGAGCCAAGCAAAGATGGGTAAAGAGGGGCAGCTTGCAGAACACTTCAGGTTCAATCTCTCCTGCCAAAATCTCCTCGTGTTTGCAAACAATGCCAGTTTAAGACCATATGTTTCATTACATGGGATCACATCTGTCTCCACAGATATGGACAGAGAAATATAAATGACACTTGTGAGAGAAGGTAGTACAGGTGCCTAAACCAGATATCATTGCAAGTTTCTAAGGCTCTGTCCTGTTTGTGTGTTTGTTCTGTTCTGAGGTAGCTAGTCCAAAACAGTTCACTGTTGCAACAACCCAGTGTAGATCCTTTGCATTGGATGGTTCACCAGCGCAGTGTGTCTGCATTTAGGATTTGCATCAGTGTATCTGCATATATTTGGTTATTGCAGTGCAAATTTTTGTTAGTTTGAAAGGCTCTCAGTTCCACATCCCCTTAGTGGGCTCCTCTTTTGAGGATTGAGCTGAGTAACAGAACACACTTCCGTGGTTTTGGGCATAAGGAGTCTGTTTCATTTTAAGACATATCCTCTTGAGGAGGTGAACCACCAAATAACTGGTCTACCAGGATGCCTTTTGAAGAACTCAAATATTAATATAATCATTTCCAATATTAGTTGGACATAAATATCTCCTTTATGTTTCAGAAGGACATAATGTCTCCTCTGGTGCACCACAGCCCGTGGGAGGCTCTTTTGCACCCTTTGCCAGTTTACACTGGCTTTTCAGGTGCGGCCAAGTTTTGGTCCATAGCAAAGTCTTATTTTCCACAGGGGCCTATACTGTTTGGAGCTCTTAATAACTTGAAATGCAGTGAAATCGACTAGAGACAAGCCTGTCAGATGACAGAATAAACAGGAAGGGGGGAGGGGATCTTTTCTCTGATTCTTTCAAATATAGTCAACTTTGCCTTTAATTGTAACAATGGCAGAAAAATATTTTAAGGTAGAGGAGTGATTTGTGAAGTTGACGGTGTCCCTTTAATTCTGGTGCTTCACAACTAGACTGAATTTTTCTTTCTCCAACTGTTTCTATTGGATATTTTCATGTAATTGCAAGATTTTACTCTGAATAAATTGTAGATTTGGAGAACAAATGATTTATTTATTGCATGCAAAGCATTTGGAGTTGCTCAAATTATGCAGCTGTGCTCAGATACTAATATGTTTTGACATTTGATAAGTAGAAAATAAACTTTTCCTGAAAAGATAAGTTAATGGCTATCTAGAATGGTAATTTATCCATTGGAAAAAAGAAAAGTTCTCCTTCTGTGTACACAGTGGTTTTTTGTAAAAAATAAGAATTAAAAAGAAAAAGGTGCTGGTATTCATATCTTGGTAGTAAATTTGAAAAATGCTTCTCTCACTGCTCTTCTTCCAGAGGTGTGTTCCTTTCTCCTGCTAACCTCACCGCCCCCAGCTGGGCAGTGGGCCAGCAAAAAAGGTGTACCCCTCCGTCCCATCAGAAAAAAAAGCACTGTATGCACATCATGTATCTTCTTTCATCCCTTTTCAGAGGGAATTAATATATGGTGTCCATAGTACTGGGAACTGTTTTCAATATTTTATCAAATTTTTCATTTTGGAAAATATTTAATATAGTCAATTATCCATTCAGGTAAAAATCAGGATTTTTGCTGTTGCAAGAATCAGCCTAATTTGCTCAACAAATTCTTATTTCAGATGTTCCCTTGTGCAGGCAAAATTTAAAATGTTTTTATAAAGAGGTCATTATGGTTTGAAAGAAACGAAGTTCATTTCTCAGTTCCAAATAAAGACATTTTCCTACTTTATTTTGAAACTACCTTGGTCACTGCAAACTGAAAAAGTATTTATGGTTTCTGATAGCCATCTAGACTATCTAGATGAAATGTCAATATAGGTGTTCTGGAATAAACTGCATATTGCATCATGTACTAGTATTCATAACAAATCGCAGCTTCAAAGAGAAAAGGCAGAATTGGAAATTATAGGTAAATTCGACTCTGTCTCGGGGATAAACAGGGACTATGGATTTTTTTTTTTTCTCATTACAACAGGTGATTTGATCTCATCTTCCTCTCTATATGTTGTTCCCTAGTGTTTGAATCCCAACACCTATTTTGATTTGCTTTTACAGCCTGACCTGATCCTGTGTCATACATTTCCCTGCATTTAATTTCCTCCCATTCTGAAAGTTCCCCATCTTCAAAGCATCTGAAGAAGTGGGATTTTCTCCCACGAAAGCTCCTGCGATAAATAAATTTGTTAGTCTTTAAAAGTGCCACAGGACTCCTTGTTAGTAATCATCTGTTACAGTGCTAATCTGGTGAGAATGTTGATAGTGGTTGGAAAATCAACATGGCCACATTAAACGATCCATTTTAGAGGAATACAAAGTTTCTGGCACATGTAATACATTTCACAGACATTATTTTTATTCTTGTTGAAGTGGGACTTTGGGGACAGCCTTATAATTAATTAACGAAGGTTGTATTTGGCCTATAAATTTGTGGTTCAGTCTGCATTGCCATAAATCATTTCTGGAATCACAAATGTATATATAAAACACATTGTTCCCATTAAATGATGATGTTCTTTTCCTCTAGTTCAAAGATAGCTGTTTCAAATTGTTGCCTGGGTTAAGTGGTAAGGATTCTAGTTAATGATGACACTGCTATACAGTCTAGATTAAAGTCAATGGAAGCTACTTGTTATGTGAAATAAACTATTATTTCACTGGTTTTCTCAGCGGCTTGTCTGTCTATCTCATTGATTTCTTCAGAGAACATTAGTTACCGCCATTCAGTACCTTAATTTAGTGCTCTTTCTTGGGTTTGTGCATTACTATTCTTTCTTGTTGGCTTCTCTTCTAATATTTTTTGCAGTGAAGGCATCAGTGACATGAAGTTAGTTCTCCAGGCATCTTAGCTTGAATTAGCCTGCTCTTTCCAATAATGTATACCCTATGGAGTCAGTCATGTGAGAGACCGGTTAATATGCGATAAAGAATTATTGCCAGTTTATCTTTTAGCTTTAAACCTGGCCCTTCTTTCCTCACTCTTCACTTCATAGGCATCCTCAGAACACCCTTCTGTTGCTATTAAAGTTACAGTCACTGTGGTGAAAGCTGAGCTAGTCTATGCCACTCTGTCAGTGATAGGAAATCGTGGGAGCCCCAGATTAGCTCCTGAACACAGATATCCACCTGAGCTAAGCCAGTAGGCTAATTGTTGTGGTTGTGCATCAGCAGTTGACGTAATTCTGAATGATCCATGATTGGTGACCACCAGCTTCATAGCTTTGTGAGAGTTCAATGCTCCATCAGGCACTTACAGCGCATGTCGCCTTTTCAACAACAGAGCATATCCCATTCATCGCTCTTGGTGCATGTAGATATTGGGAGCTTTCTTGGTTATTCTATTTCCAATAATGATGACTTGATTTAGCTGTTAATTTGCTGATCCACAGGGTTTAATGACTTATTCTGGAAGGACTATTTGCCCACCCTCTTTGCTGGAAAATAAGTGCAGCAGCGGCAGCTGTCTTAGGAGGAAAGAATGGGACAACATTGTGGCACCATCTGTACCTGCTTACAGATCAAAACAATCTCCTCTTATACCAGGGACTACTGAAAGAAATCCTGACAGTTGGGGGCTGCTGGGACTCACTAAACAGATGCTATATGATTGCTGAATATACTGGATACCTATGGAAAGTAATTAACTGTAACAGCAAGTTACTTTTTCTTACTTTTGTAACCTGTTACAGTTCTAAAAATAAATTACTTACAATAACTGGCATCACTCAAATCACCAGAAAAATGAAGATGGCTCCCACTTTTCCATGGGTGAAGGATTGCCAAAGGGAACATACGTGTGAAAAAGAGGATAGTCAAATGATATAAGAATTCAGTTTATTTTGCCATAATTATTTTCTGAGACATGACCTCTAGAGACTCAATTAGTTATGAAAACATAAATATGTTCTACTCATGACTGTTAAGATTCAAATGACTACAAAGAGACAAGATAGGTGAGGTAATATATTTTATTGAACATCTTCTGTGGTTGGAAGGTACAAGCTTTCAAGCAATCACAGCTCTTCTAAGACTAAGAAAAAGAGCTGTGTATAACTCGGAAGGTTGTGCCTTCCGCCTACAGAAGCTGGTCCAATAAAGGATATTACTTCACTTACCTTGTCTCTCTGTATTCAGAAGTAACCTGAAGACTAGCTCTGTGTAGCTCAATAGCTTGTATCTTCAACCAACAGAAGTTAGGCCCCCTCCTCAAAAACCAACCAAACAAATAACTTATTGAGAACCACCACAGCTCCAGGAACACTGCAATCAGTGACTATCACATTGAATCAGAGAAATAACCCTTCCAGGATGCTATAGATCCTTATAGTCTTCATCTTACTGTGATTATTTGTCCGCAATATTGAGAGAGGAAGGAAGATATGTCAGCAGTCAAAGGGTTAACTAGAGCATCATGACAGATTTAACATCTAATCTCTGGTTAGCCATCTGGTATAAATGGGAGAGTGGTGAATAACTGATTACTGCAGTTGACTAAAACTGAATGAGGAATCTTGAGTAGGAGCAGAGAGGTTATTTTACGTCGGTCTGGCATTGTTTTTGACTGGTGCTCAAATACTGTGTGCAGTTTTGGTGTTCATAATTCACGAAGGGTGTTGGAAAATTGGAGTGGGTTCGGAGAAGAGCCGTGAGAATGTTTTAAAAGATTAGAAAATCTTCCTTAAATTGATAGATTCAAAGATCAAAATCTACTTCACTTAGCAAAAGAGGTGATTAAGGGGTGACTTGATCTGAGTCTATATGTGTATCTATGTGGGGAACAAATATTTAATAATGAACTCTTTAGTATAGCAGAGAAAGGCATAACGTGATCCACTGTTGGAAAGTTGAAGCTAGATCCATTCAAACTGAAATAGGGTGTATATTCATAATACTGAGAGCCATTAATAAGTGGAAGAACTCAATTCATATGTCAAGGTGGATTCTCTACCACTGACAATTTTAAAATCAAGATTGGATGCTTTTCTAAAAGCAATGCTCTAGGAATTATTTCAGGGAACTTCTATTGCCTGTGCTGTACAGGACAGACTAGAATAGATGATGACAATGCTCCTTTCTGGCCTTAGAATCCAACGATCTAGTGTTTAGAATACCTAACTCTTGCAAGCTGTAATAATTTTAAATCTTAAATGCCTGTCACTTACGAATATTAGCACTATGTGACTGTGTCACAGCCTGTTAAAAATAATCACTAATATTTGCTCACTTGTTGAGCAACAATGTTGATAGCACATCTTTCCTACTTTTACTCGTTCTTGGTAAGTTGTTGTTTTTTTTTTTTTTGTTTTTTTTTGTCTCGTTTGTTTTTTCTTCTACGTTTTTGAGCTTGTAATCTCTAAGTGAATTGTAATTGCTGAAGCTGGATGCCCAAAGTTAGGTTCCTAAATCTGTATTTAGTATCTAAATAAGAGGCCTGATAGCCAGATGTTCTTAGCACCTCTGTAATGCTGTTTTTATTGATCGAGTATGCATCAGCCAGTTTAAAACTTCAAACAAACCTGCAAATATCAAAATTTGTTTTTTTTTTTTTGTCAAGTGACAGAATGCCAGGTGGTTTGACGTATTCAAGGAGGTACGTTTTATGCACTAATATCAATAAACCATACTTGGTGCTTTTTTTCTTTTCTTTTTTTTTTTTTTTAAAGAAAAGAAAAGAAAAGGTGCCTGTACTCAGTCAGGGACAGCAGCAGGAGCCAGGGCTGCACCGCTGTTTTAAAAAAAAAAAAAAAAAAAAAAAAAAAAAGGTGCCAGTACTCAGTACCCCTGAGTATCATCACAAAAAAAGCTCTGACCATACTTACTGACACATCTTTTCTTGCTATTGCCAATTTATAGAACAGTTCTTTCTATACTTCCTGGTGTATTGAAATTGACATTGGTTTAAAAGGGACATATTGGGGTGGAGGGCACATATTTGGATGGGGGCTGCTATTGTTTGAATTGTTGCTATTGGGGTCTCAACTATTACCTTCTTCTCAAACAAAAATACTGCTAAACTATTCATTAATTCGTGGACGTTAGTCTCTCTGCCTTGAGCTATAACCCAAAGTCTTCCCTAAAGCAGCCTTTCATTTATGATTAAAAAAATCAGTGTTATCTCCAATACAACAGACTGAGGCAGAGTCCAGGGACTATGAAAACTATAGTAGTGTGGTACCAACATCAGTTCCACTGGGTAATATTATGCACTGAGCTGTTCCATTGCGTTTGTCTTGGTGGAAATGCGCACAGTGGAAGTCAAAGCAGCTTTCTGGTGGGGAAATTCAGCGGCTGTTGATGGGAGTTATGTGACCTACGCAGAGTAGCTTGCGTAACTCCCGCTGATTTCCTAACTCTCCTCCAGGGTGGTGTCTTCACTGTGCTGCATCGATGGGAAAAATGTTCCCATCAGTGCAGTGCTACGCCACTTGAGGGGTGATTTTTATTAAGTCAGTCTCCAGATCAACTTAGTGGTTCTTAACTGACTGCTAAGTCAATCTGGAAAGATTGATCTGATAGTGGTGATTTTGCCATTGTTGGTGTAGATGTGGCTCTGGAACCAGGTGCATAGACAAAATTGAGATGCTATAAGGATAGAAAACTGAAAAGAGGATAATTGAGAGGGAGGGATAGTAGCTATATTATCCAAAACTGATTTTCACTCCAAATTTTGTCATATTTGCATTTGAGAGAGAACGGGATGCCACATCCCAGTCAATTAAATTTTTTTTATAACCCATATGCAATTCTTGTAGGTAGTAAACCATTTCAAACAATTTGTGGACCCAGTTCCTCTACTGTTAACGGTCCTGCTCACATGAGCAAGGGTTAGAGGACTGGGCACTAAATTAGGCTCCCAAATCCATATTTAGGTGCTTCAATATGGATTTAGGAGCCTAATACTAGGTACCTGGTTTTTTTTGTTGTTTTTTTTTTTTTTTTTTTACAAAAACTTGCCCTGGAGACTTAACTGTTTTGAACATTACCTGAAGCAATAGTCATGGCAATGGTATTTTGGATATAAAAAGTTTTGTGAGAAAACAAATAGCAAAGTTTCATACTAGATTCTCTAGTATTTATTATCTTCCAGATTATGGTATAGATCTAAAATTACTCATTATTTAAATTATTATATATGGTTTATCAAAACTGTGAAGCTGGTTAGAATATAGCATTCTGCAGTGACTAATAAGGAATCCAGCATACTATTAATACTGCTACTGTTTATCTATTTTGTAGGCTTTTTTGTACCTTTTGAAAGATGTTATAAGAAGTATCATTTCTAGTATTCTGAACACTTATTGTGAAAGGCTTTTAGTAAATTAACACTGTAGACTTGCATTTTTTAAACAAATGTAGATTGAAATGGATTCCAGACTGTAAAAACAACCACAAGCAAGCCAGCTTCATTGTGTGTGTATGTGTGGGTGGGTTATGTATCATTTCCCCTCAGGAATTATCATACCTTGCAGTACTGTTTAATTTGATTTGAAAGAGAGAAAACCTTGCATACAGAAGAATAGAAACACTTGGACTGTAATCTTGATCATGATAAAATGCTTGAATGTTTAGTTTTGATAAAATATGAAACAAATCTGGTGGTCTGTAACATTTCTAAAGTGCATTCCATTTTTGGAAGCAGAAGGAAAACAAAGCTGACATAAAACAACTTATGATAAATGGGTTGATGTTGCTAAGAGTTAGCTCTCAAGCATGAAGGAATTCCATGGCTATAATAACTCTCTTAATAATGGAGTAGAAAGGCATTTTGGTGGCCAAAGATGATGATGATTATCTGCTTGTACATAGCAACTTTCCTCCAGAATATCCCCAATCACTTTGCAGGGAGTGATAAACCGTCAGAAATATAACAGGATACTCTGCCATGACAAAGAGAAGATTTTAGGGCTCCATGTGTCCAAAGTCTAGAACTCTCTGATTGTGTTAGGGCAGGTCTACACTTACGGTGGCAAATTTGCCGCCATCAGTTGATTTTTATAGATCCATTGAGTGGGTCAGAGGAGATACTCAATCAATTGGGAAGGTGAGCAAGTAAGATCACTCCCTGAAAAAGAGTCGTGCTGAGTTGACAGAAAGCCATTTCTTGACAACTCAATGCACTGAAGACACTATGGTGAGTAGGCATTAGGAAGTCGAAGGGAGATTCAAGTTATTTTTTTAAGTAACTTATGTATCTCCCTTCGACTGCTGTTGAAAACCACGGTACTTATAGACCATGGCTTAGTTACGTCACCAAGCCAGAGACTTAGATTTATTGCTACAGCCAATTTCCTGTTTTTTAATGAGCTGTGTTTGTATACTTTCTAAACTACTGAGTTGTATCAGAGAGAGCAGATCATATTTCAAATCACCCTGCCTGTCAAATCTTGAATATATGCTAATGACTTAGATCCTAGCTCACTAGGGAATTTTATAACTGGTTTGGCATTATAACTTTTATTAACTAACCTCCTTCACCCTTTGGCTACATTTTGGGTCTTTGTTTAATGTGTATTCAGCCAGTACCATTAGTCTTTTGTTGACCAAGGTGTCTCTTGCACTCGGATCTGCTTATTGTGGACAGAGGCCCAACAATCACCTACCTGACTATCATGATGCCAGTTGGCATAATTTCTTTGCTGAGGAATTCTCTGCTGGGGGAGGTTCTTTCACTGTGTGTTGCCCAATGAATGCAGACTGGCTGGAGCAAGGGGAGTGAATCTGGATGATAAATTTCTAGCAAGTTGAAACACAGAACAAAAGGCGGGTTTTAATAGAGGAGAGAGGAAACGCTTTATTACTTTTGTCCTTTTCACTATTGTTTTTTTGATCTACCATTTGATCATTTATGCTTAATCTCTAGGATGTGCTAATGTCAGAAGAGACATGTAACAAGAGCACTTGTATGGAAGTAGGAGAGCGGGCCATGAATTGACTCCACATATTGTCCCACTGTTAATGTGGGAAATCAGTGGGCTTCTGATTTACTAGGTCAGTGCAGGATTTAGGCGTGCCAAGGAAAGCTTCGTGCCTCTACTTATGATGTGTAATGCCTTATTGGAAGCTTTTCGCATGGTTAGTTTGCAGAGCAACAATTTCATTAAGTTCATTATTGTTCAGAGGCTAGTTTTAGAGCCATTCTTAAGATCACAGTATTGTGAACTTTTAATACTACTCCAATTTTAAAAAAAATTTCTTAATAAAAATGCAAATTTCTTGTGGTCCCATAGGCCTTTTGTTTTGTTTAGCAAGAGTTTAATTGCACCATCATTAATTGAGTAATCCAAATTAAAATTTTGTTTAATTCAGTGCTTTTCATTAATATTGTTATGATGATCAGATTGCTCAATTAGCAGAACATTTATTTCGTAATTAAGAAAACATACATCTCATACAACAGGACAGTTTCAATCAGACATTTCAGTTTTATTTGCTCTGTAAAGGCAGGGAATAAAAGTAGCTTTCTTCCGAGATCTGGGACCTGCTGAACTAATGTCCCAAAGTTAGACCAACAATTTGCAAATATGAGGGTCAGAAATGCATATTTGATTCCTTTGAGAAGTGGACATCAGCATTTCAGTGAGAGGATGTTTTTGTTTGTGGCCACGGAAAATCCTGAGATATGGGACCTTTTAAGATCGCGATGAACTGATTACTATTTTGCGCCCCGGGCCCCCCCCCCCCCATTTTGCTTGACTGGATTTTTGTGGTTTCGGATCTGAATATTTCAAGAAATTAAAAAAACAGTGTTGAAGATCTGGAATCAATGATACAAACTTATCTTTAATGGTTGAAAATCATGAGCTGTTAAAAATCATGTGATAACTGAAGTGTGAGGTGGGGAAGAAACAGCAGAATGAGAAAGCTTTTAAAAATCAGAATGACTTTGCAGGATAAGAAACAATTTGGTCCACTAGTACAAAAGCTTTCAGAACTTTTCAGTAAACTTTTCCCGCTGATCCAAAGACAATAAGAAATAACATTTCACTTCTTGAGGCGACATGGCAATTCTTGCTTCAAATATTAAGTCAATTTTTAAAAATAATGCTACAATGCTTTATAATTTACCCAACACCACTTGACGGCACCTCTGACTTACAGGGTGTGTTCATAATTGGAACCGGTCAGGTCAATGCCTGAACTGCTCACATGGCACACAGTAATAACTGTTGAAACACCTTTGAAGAACCACGTAGACCCGTGATGAAGTTGCGTGAGTGGTGAATGCTGGGAGTTTATGATGGAGCCCTACAACTTTTCTAGGCTAATTAAAGTGCATTTCCCCCACCCCTTGGTTCTGGCATCAGTGTTCCAAAATGGATATTGTATTTATAAATCAGTTTCGTTGTCTGACTTGCTTCTCCAGAACCTCTTTTCATACTGTTGTTTTGCATTTTCTCTTGAGTACCTTTCTTATTTTTTACTGGGCTCCAATTCTGCAGAAGCAATAAATACTCCAGTAAGCATAAATATTTTGTTTGAGGGCTGCAGATACATTTATACGCCTGCATAAAACTGAAGTGCAAAATGAGCTTAAATTTGAAGTGATGTATGATTTGTTTTAAACTTAAAAGAATGAGGTCGTTTATATATGTTTATTTTTAAAAATATTTGAAAATACTAATGTCTTGAGAAGTTTTCTGTACTTTTAATTATACCCACTGAATGTATTCTCTCTATGGAAGACTCTTTTTTGGTGCCATTCATTGTCAAGAAACTTCTCGATTGCATAGAGTTCTTGGCTACCTGCCATCTTTTTTCTTGCAACTCGTTCCTTTAGAAGTGGAACTGAAATGCTTAAGAACAGGAGCTTTCACTGCTCAGGTCTCATCAGTTTAATCACATGACCACCTTGTTACGTGGGATAGGGTGCAGCACTCGCACCAGTCAACAACCTGTCCCTTAGAATGGATGTGTTCTTAACCTCTGGTTGCTCTGTAGCGTCTTCATCCTATTCTACTACCTCTGTGGGGGAACTGGAACACTTGCTGCTTATATGTTAATTGGCCCAAGATGCTTGGACATACTTAACTACTACCTATCGGAAGGCTGTTATTTTGAACTGCCTGCTCAGCTTTGCTGGTGGTTGTAATGCCGCTGAGCCAGCTGGGTTTTCACATGAGTATTTGTCTTGAGAGTCACGAGTGAGATTTTTACCTAAAAATAAAGGAAACAAATTTGAAATAGGGACTTTGGAGGCTTTTGGTCTGTAGTCCTCCTCCTCCACCTTGTAAGTTCGAGGTATAATTTAGAGATTGGATTTCATTTCCTTTTGGTGGTATCACTAATAATCCAAGGTATTACAACAGAACAGTAGATATTGTTCAATCTTTCAGCTCTTGGGCATGCAAAGATTGTTCAAGAAACTTAGTAAAATATCTGGTCAGAGTTTTTCCATCTATGCAAAAGAGTGGTTACTGCAGAAAACTCTGCATAATTACTTTTGTCATTGTCATGCAGTCAGAAGCATGCCCATCTCAGCGCTTATTATACTTGTAGGAAGAAATAGCTTTATGCTAGTGTAACTGAGCACATGTTAGAGGGTTGTCCTTGTTTAACTAAGATGCTGCCAGTAGTTATGTGTATGCAAGCCCACTTTTTTTTTTTTTTTTCCTTCCATGGGCCTAAGTTCAGAACTCTATTTACTCATTTATTAGGCATCTTTCTATTGCTGCCAGTAGACTCGTAGGCTATGTCTACACTTGTAAAGTTGTCGACTCTGTTAAGTCGACTTAACAGTAGACATAGCCATCCACACTGTTGTTAAGTCGACTTAAGCTGTTAATAAGTCAATTTAAGGAAGCACTTAAATTGACTTAATAAAAGCCCAGTGTGGACACGGCTTTATGTAGGTCAACTTAAGCATCCTTAAGTTGACCTAAGTTGCCAGTGTAGACGTATCCATAGACTCTAAAGTCAGAAAGGACCAATATGATCGTGTAATCTGACCTCCTGTACAATAAAGGCCACGAAACTTCTCCTACCCACTCCTGCAATAAACCTCTAATCTATGACTGAGTTACTAAAGTCTTCTAATCATGATTTAAAGACTTTAAGATACAGAGAATCTACCAGCAAATGAGCCATTCCCCATGATACATAGGAAGGCAAAAAAAACCCAGAGCTCTAGCCGATCTGCCCTGGGGGAAAATTCCCTCCCGACTCCAAATATGGCGATCAGTTAAGCCCTGAGCATGTGGGCAAGTCTCACCAGCCAGTCACCCAAGACAGAATTCTCTGTAATAACACGGAACCCACCCCATCTACCCTCCCTTCTTAGGCTACTAGCATATTTACCACTAGTAGTCAAAACTATGGTATGCTGACATTTACCATTTCCAATAAATTTTAACTGCAAAGGAGAAATGACCTGTTTTCCCCCTACATGTGAACTTGCCCTATTGCTGGCAGGTCTTGGTCTTTAATATCTTCTGTGTCTTGTTCATAACATACACCATGACAGCTCCTTCTGTATGATTCTTAACAAGTACTGATTTCCTACCATCTTCTTTTCAGCTGTAGCAGAAGGAGAGCTGTTTGTATTTCTAAATTTAGATATCCATGGATACATATAATATTTTTCTCTGTTTCATCTTGGCAGTTAAAATTGCATATGGAAAAGAAAAGTGCATTCCACTACAGGAAGTCTGCATGCTGTACACTTGATTTGCAAAAGAATAAAATGTTACATGGAATATTTCACTCATTGTTTTGTAGGGAAAAAAAGGCCTAAAATTAGAGGTTTCTCCTTTGCATTGTGGCCTGTAGATGACCACTCCCTCCTTCTGTTGGATTGTATTTTGACTACGACCCTTGGTATGTGAGCCAATTGTATTTCAATGGTTCTACTTGTATACTGTTGTAATGCAGTTTGGTTCTCTCATGTATTGTAAAACAATTTCATTAGTACTATCAAATTCCTCCATGCTAGTTCATCAGGTGGACCAGTCTTAATACAGAGGTTCCCCGATGGCCTCCTCCTTTCTGTTCACAATAGATCATACTCTCTCCCCTTCTGTTCACAATAGTGTACCTTTGTGGCGACTACAGCAATTAAAAAAGTAATAGCAAGAAAGCACTTTTTTTTTTTAATTTGTGAATGGTTCCTTTTATTTTCTAGCAAGCTCCTAGATAACCAAGGCATAGCCATAAAAAAAAAAAAAAAAGAAAAAATTTGGCCTTTTGCATATTGTTGCCAACTCTTGAAATTTTATTGCCAGTCTCATGGTATTGACTGTTTTACTTAAAGCTCTGGCTCCTGGAAACAAGTGCTTTTATAGGTAAATCTTACCGTTCTTTTTCTTTTGAAGTAAGTTCTGGTCCTCAAGCTTATGGAGAAAAGCTTGAAAATGTTATCTGAGTGCAGTTTAGAGACTCAAAAGCTGGAAGGTAAATAAAAAGAAACTTATTATTATTCATTAATATATTTAAATCTCATGATTTTTAAATCAGCTGTGTGACTTTGTTGGCTGCTGACTCATAATTTTTGAATTTTTAAGTTGGCAAGGCTGCATGTGTTACTCTTGGTGAAATTTTGAGGAACACTGGGGAACTTGGTGGAGGAGATTTGTAAGTGAGCTAGGAGAGGAGGGTAAGTTGAGCAGTCAGGCTCCACACCATTAGCTATTACTTCTCTCCTCTTCTTGTGGCCTGTTATTGGATTCTCTCTTCTATTCAGGAGTGAACTCAGGAATTCTGGGAGAGTGCAAGTTAGAGGTGTGCCTATAGTCTCTGGGGAAGCTGTTTATCTCATTCCTTACTTCTGTAATCTCTTCTAAACTACCATTCCCCCATTACTTACTAGTCTTGCGTTCTAGGTCAGTTGAAAATGGGGTCTTGCCTTTTAACCTTTTCTTTCTTTTTTTCTTTTTTTTTAAATATTTTTTTATAAGGAAAAGCAAATACTTCTGGTAAAATTTCACTGTCAAAACCTTGTTACGTAAAATGGGAACAGCAACAGTTAGTGATAGTCAGAGAATGTACTGCTTCCAGCTGACTAGCTAGGAACAGAATTATAGGAAGAGTACCATCACATGGTCTTTTCGCACTCTGCTGCTTGTTCTTGTGGTGTTCCTTGGGTTCAGGTTAATCATTTCTTCTTTCGTCTACCAACTGTCCAATTACATAAAGCTAAGCAAGAAATCAGGCTACAGTACAGAAGAAAAATAATTTTCCCCCAATTCTTCCCTTAAATACAAAATGTAAACATTCGACCAAATCTACTCAACAATTTCATTTTAAATATTTTTTGTAAAATGTTTTACACAACCTATTTTTTAATGTTCAAGTGTATTATAATAGCAGCTAGAAGCCTGCAACAGATCAGGGGCCTATTGTGCTACCTCTGTATACACCTGTAATAAAAAGACAGAATATTAATAGAAGGGTTGTTATGACTTTTTTTTTTTAAAAAAAAATTGGCATTAAAACCATGTTGATCCAAACAACTGTTCCTTTGCTGTTTTTGCAACATATAGCTTTGTGGTATTGTTAGTTGCTACTATGTTAGAACCAGGATGTGAGACTGACTTCTCTGTTTTGAATTATTCAAGATAACTAATGTGCAAAAATGCAAATGAACGCTCAAAGGGGAAAAATAAATTAGTTGTTTAATTGTTTCTACGGTTTTAATATTCAAATATGTTGATTGTGAAGATAAGAAAATATGTAGGCTTAATTCACTATTGTGTTGCTCCAGTTTCCTGCCAGAGTTGGGTTTTTGTAAAAGTGGAGTAATTGGCAAAACAATCTCTGTATTTTAAAAGAAAATGTAAGAAAAGACTGTAAGTCTAATAGCCAGACTGTGTGTTTATTTTCTGTGAGACGATAACGTTTAATCTCATTATAACCGGAAAGCTTCCTTTGTGGTGGTGCTTCAGGATACCACCATATTCAGATACCAAATACCATGCCTCTCCCTCTTCGGGACCATGTTTGTAGATGGCGTATTACATATTCTTATAATGTGTTACACTCAGTAGGGAATTACACATCATATCTCTTTAATTGACTTCAATAGTTTTGTGTACAAAGTTTTATAACTTACCATTTGTATTCCAAAAATAATACCTTTTTTTCTGGTCTTTACAGCAAAACTCTTCTCTTGAGAAAAATTAAAGTGAAATAATCTAGGTTAGAGGAAGTAACATATAAACAAGATGCTGAGTTGGAATTGGGCAAGTTATTCTGACCATCTCTCAGTCAGAATTGAGAAGGACATAAATGGATTAAGAAACAGTTAAGGTGATTACAATTTATACAGTTTCTTTCTCTGTAAACGAGGCTAAGAGCACTGATTTTGTTAGCATTTTGAGGCTAAATTCATGAATGTGTGTAAAGCACTTCAAGATCCTTTGATGAAAAATGCTTTAGCACTGAAGGATTACTATTGTTTGTTTATAGAGTTATTGTAAAAGAAATCATACCACTTTCTCTGTTTAAAATTATTATAATAACAACGATGAACATCTGTTTTGAGTCATATCTGCATTCTTCTGTGCCATTCAGCCCTATTGTTGTCCACTTAATTATTTTCAAACATTGTTTAGCAGTGTAATTATATGCAGTGGCGATGAAGGAAAAATGTAAAAGGCTGTTCACAGAAAGGGGTCCTTTTGAAGCTCTGTAACTCTTTGACGCCAGTCAAAGAAGTCAGTCATTTCAAAGAAAGGCCTCCCTCATTTCAACCATAAATCTTCATACTAAGTATTTTGGTTGTTTCAGACTGATGTTTTAAGCCTACACACTGGAAAATAATCCTATAATACCAAAAGAACTAAACTATTCGCTCACTTCCAACTACTATTCGCCATTGTGGAGAAGGAGTTCTATTTTGTGATTGAAACAAATGCAGTTATTCATAAACTGTTAGCTACATGATTTACATCAAGGCTTATTCAATTAAAGGTAACAGATACGCTTTCTTCATGTCTACATACACAATGTGCACTTTCTTTGACGGAACTTTAAAGATTTTTTTCGGCATCTGGTACAATTCAAATTTTGTTAAAACCTGGTTGAGAGTTTGACACTGCTATCTAAATTGGAAAGTCCATGTTAGGAGTTTTGCTTATTAGCAACTTGTATATCTTTATGCACCAAATTTCAATTTAATATGTGCAGTACCGTCTCTATGCTCAACTTCAGCTATTGGTAAGCATTCCCATTTTTCCTGTCCTCCAATTTAAATGTTTGCCTATTCAATTGATGAAGAAACTCTTAACACATTGGGAGGTGGCCATTTACTGTGGGCATTTTAAAGACAGTGAAGCTTTATTATAAATACTCAAGGATCTAATCCTGAATCACTGAAGTCAATGAGAGCAGAATTGAACCCTTAGTCAGTAAAAGATAAATAACTCTTCGTCCTTATCATGAACCAGTTTGTTTACATCAAATTGTGTAGCAAACTCAGGGTGTGTTGTTTTGTTTAGTCTTTTTAAAAAACAGATATTGCTGGAATGGTTACCCCCCTTTTTTTCAGGCTTTACAATGTGTGTATTTTAAAGATCTGATTCTCCCTGGCTGGGTTGTGGAGCATAATATGTTGTGACTTTGGTTCTTTGAACAAAGAATTTGACTTTTTTGTATTATTTAGACTACAGGTATATGTTGCCTGGTGCATTTTAGAAATCTGTAAGTGTAAATCTAGCCCTTCTTTGAGTGTCCCTATGGGTGCTCCACCTCAGGTGAGAATGAACCTGGGATTGGAGTTTCTCTGCAGCAGTGTCTGTTCAGCCTGCGTACATGCTGTAGTACTGAGGATGCTTAAGTTGACCTAAATTACTCCAGGTCCACACCAGGCTTTCATTAAGTCGACTTAAGGGCATCCTTAAGTTGATTTAATAACCACCGGTCGTTCGGTCGCCTTAAGGTCTAAGTCAACCTTATTAAATCAACCTAAAACCAGTGTGGATGCCCTAGGTCGACTTGATTCCTTAAGTCGACCTACGGGTGGGGGAAGGGAGCTGCTGCTCGGGTACAACGGAGCCCCCGGACAAGGGAGCTGCCAGGGCTCCACAGACAGGGGAGCCCCAGGAAAGAGAGCAGCCGGCGCTCACTGACATGGGAACCTCCGGTGCTCCTCTGTCTGGGGAGCCACCGGCGGCTGTCATCTCCAGGGCTCCCCAGACAGAGGAGCCCTAGCGACCAGCTTCTCCAGGGCTCCAGGTGTGAGTGTTTCATTTTGTTTGTTTTTTTGCCATGGTATGTTGGGATTCCCAGGATTCAGATGTTGCCTCTCCTGCTGAGAATCCTTCCCAGTTAAAGACAAACACTCTTAGTGTCTCCGCTGCTTAAGAGACACCCATGTACCTGCATAGTGCAAGATCTTGCACCTCTTTTAAAATCAGATTGAGGAATAGTGGAGAAATCAAGTTTAGGTTCCTGAGGATACAGCAGGTTCTGTCACCACCCTCTCATCTTGGCCCCACGGACACCCCGATACATCAGCCTCTGAGTAGTCTTGGTGGCCCATTTGATCTCTTCTTCTCACTCACTGAGGCTATGTCTACACTTGTAAAGTTAAGTCGACCTTGTTAATTCGACCTAACAGTAGACAAAGCCATCCACACTGGCTTTAAGTTGACTTAAGAAGTCGACTTTAGGCTTAAGTCGACCTTCAGAGGTGGTGTTATTAAGTCGACTTAAGGAAGCACTTAAGTCCACTTAATAAAAGCCCAGTGTTGATCAAAGTTGCCAGTGTAGAGACACCCTGAGATTCTTGATAGAGCAGACTGCAGGTGGCATTGACCAGCTCCAAAGAAAAGAAATTGTAATTCTCCTAGCAGAGACTCTTCATTCAAAATAACTTGGCCACCTCAGAGACTCTGCATTCCAGAGACTTCAGGTCCTAAGAGGTCTGTGAAAGTTTAGCTGCTCCAGTACCAGGAGCTCTATGAAGAATTTCATTTCTTTGAAACACTGGTACCAGGCAAACAGAAACTGGTTTCAGCATCTTTGAGGCATGGTAGACCTAGGAGGGACTCCAGACACTCTACTTTACAAAAGCTTGCACCATCTTTAGACTCCTTGGTGCTGGTATTCCCATCATTGGCACCAATACAACAGAGGCAATCTACATACTTGGTATGGGAGTCATCTAATAAGCCAGTGTCTCAACTATTAATGCCTTTTGTTACTTGTCCCGTCATCCAAGTAGGACCATCAAAGCAAGTAGTTCGTTTAGTATCAACACAGATTCCTGTACAACCTCAACTGACTTTGGCTCATTTATACCTGGTTCTTCTTGAATTTAGTTATTTAGACTTAGTCATGTCACACAAGGCAGAATCCCACTTATTAGTGGATACTCGGTGATTGTCAATACCAGGATTTTCTGGGTCACCAGTATTGCATCTTTCACTGGTACTTCCTAATTTCTAGTACCTATAACGAGAACCTTGTGCGGACGCACAAATGTGGGTCTGGATCCGGACCCAATCTGTATGCCCAGTTTTGTGTGTATCTGCATCCACATCTGCACCTGAGCTGGGCTCACTCAGTCAGTATGCTCGCTTTTGATTGGCTCATTATCCATGTGAGCCCCACCCATCTTTTCTTGTTTGCAGTTTCCTTGGAAATCACTGATTGAAAGCACGGCACACAAACCGCAAACAAGAAAAGGGAAAAGTGGGCAGAGCCCACGTGGGGAATGGGCCAATCAAAGGCCAGCATACTGACTGATTGACAGTGAGTGGTGGCTCTCCAAGCCCCAGACTGCTGTGACTGAGACTCAGATTGGCTGGCAGACCACAACCAGAGCTGAGCTGGGGTTGGCTGAAGTGCTTCCTTTGTTCCTCTGTGTGCTGCTGACAGCAGCTGCAGCAATCGCACCCTTCGCAGATAAAAATAGAATCCACATCCAAGCTCTAATCCACAACAATGTGTCTGCAGATATCTGTATCCATAACCCGTGGATCTGAAGCAGATACTCGCAGATCTGCAGGGCTCTTACCTATCAGACCAGACAGGCAGTTGCATTCGTCTCAGGACTTTGGACTACGTGGAGGTTGATTCCTCAGCCTCTCAGATCTTCATAGAGGGATCTGCTGACTATTCTACAAGATCCATTCCCCCTCTTTCTATGATGAGAGCGAAATTTCAAGGTATAGACAGTCTCATGTTCTTCCTTATTGACATGACCAACATTGATTACTTTGGTTTCCTTTGCCTAGCCTAAGTGGTCACACAGGGACTCAGGGGTTGTATTCTTCCTGCAGTTCTCAGAATCTCCCAGTTCCTCCCTTGGGGATCATTGAGGAAGATACTCCCTGCCTCATCACTCAACAGCCTCAGGAGGAGTCTTTTGAAGACTAGTAAGCTGCAGTAGACAAGAAGGTGACACCGCAAATTAATATTTCATCATCCTCACCAGGCGAGGTTTGTAATGGCACCTCTAGCTGATGACTTAATGCAGTTTCAAGAGCTGCTGATGAAACATATTGCTAAAATAATCAGTATGGATTGTGCTAGTAGAGGTCAGGAGACATAATGTACACTTTGGAACAGTTTATGTATATCAACTTTTGGCAAAGTGACTCTACCAATCAATGAAACAATAATGGATCCTACCAAAACCATGCAACAAACTCCAGCCATTGCATTGCTTACTTGCAAGCAGGTAGACAAAATATATTTTATATACCAGTTTCATTCTTCTACCCTCCATCAAATTCTTTGGGTGCATAAGAGTCTGACTGTGGCAAACTGCACCAAATGAAGTTGACACACTCTGCCAAAGACCAAAAGCATCTGAGGCTATTTGGGTGTGGCAGCTATTCATCAGCAACTTGGCAGTTTTGTATCACTAATTACCAAGTCCTGATGGCAAACTATAGCTACATCAATTATGGTAAATTCAGCAATATTATTCTTCACCTCCTAATGGAAAGTTGAGAACATTTCAAAGCTATCATTGAATAAATTAGCGCTTGGCAAGAATCTCTCTACAAGCTTCCCACAGTGGCCTTCTCCATTTCAACTGCTATTATGTATAGAAATCTTGGCTACAATTGTCTAGGTCAGAGGTTGTCACCCCAAAAGATAAGAGCCATTTTAAAAAATTCTTCAATATCCAAGTGTTTTGAGAGCTGCAATGGGTGTAGCCTTCTGGTGGTGGAGCTGGGCCTGGGCACCAGCCACAGAGTACCCTGGCAGGAAGAAGGAGCATGGAACCAGGAGCAGGCCACCTGCAGGGTCCCCTGTTGGCGGGCGGGTGAGGGGGGTCTGCAGCCTGGCGTGGGTTGCCCACAGGGTCCTCTGGTGGCAGGGGGGGCTCAGAGACCAGGAGAAGGTTGCCCCCAGGGTTTCCTGGTGGGGGGGCATGCCAGAGCAGCAAGGGGGAGCAGCCAAAGAGCTGAATGTGGCTCTGGATCTGCAGGTTGCAGATGCCTGGTCTAGGTTTCCTCAAGAAGTACAAACTACCATAAAAGACCTTCCTTTTGATGGGCTTAAGTACTTTCCTGAGTCCATGGTTGAATCCCTTCACACTTTAAAAGGTACTCGGGTCCCTTGGCATTTATACTCCTGCAAATAAGAGACAATTTATCAGGTGTATACAGAACAAAGATCTCATCCAACTCAATAATCACCTTACCATTGATCTACTGAACCATCCGTAAAGAAGCCTAGATATCAAAAGAAAAGACTGTCCACCTTGACTGCCACCATCACCAGCAATTCTCCTCTTCCTAACATCAATTCTGATGTTTAGTCAAGGGCTTGGAGTTTCCCCAGAACAGGAACTTTCATCTGCTGCATCCTATCCACGAGAAGGGAGAGAAAGCCTCTTCTCTTTAGTGCGGAAGCCATAAAACTATGTGGCATATGCAATCAAATTCTAATTTCAGTTTCTTATCTACAAGGAATACAGAACAGCACAGCCAACAAATCTCAATGGGCATGTCTCCCTATATTATGAGGGGAACTAGAGTCAGGTGTTCTCCATTTCATTTTTCTAATTTGAACGTTCCCAGAAGTGGACCTGTTTGCTACTGCCCTCAACAGAAATGCAGGAATTTCTATTCAAAAAGCAGTCTGGTACTTTTTCCTTAAGGATTGCCCTCTTTGGCTTTCTCTACATACATCCTTCAACAATTTTGCTCCTGAGAGTGCTAATCAAGATCAAGCAACAGAAAGATACTGTTAAATAGCTGGAAGACTTCTGTACAAAATACTTAGCCCATGAAATAAGAGATTACAGTCTCTGACAACAGACTTTGCCTCTTCTCACTCTTTCTTTTCTGGTGTTCTCAACTACCTGCTGAATTAGAAAAGTCAGTTCTTGCTATGAGATCCATCAAAGTTCACTTGGTGGCTTCCACAACCATTCATTCATCTCTGGAGGGTTTTTCTGTTTTTGCTTACCACACGACAGCAAAATTCCTCAAGGGATTTATTAATCTTTTTCTGCAGATTAGGATACAGTGTAGGATTTCAACGTAGTCCTTAACTGTTTTATGAAGCCCCTTTTTGAACCACTGTCTGCTTGTTCACTGCTCCACATGTCTATGAAGACAGCCTTCCTCGTGGCCATCACTTCTGCCCAAAGGGCTGTGGAAACGGGGGTTCTGATGGCAAACCCTTCTTTTATAATGTTCTTCAGGGACAAAGTTTCATTATGACCCCCTCCTAGATTTCTTCCTAAAGTTCCTTCTGAATTCCATATTAACCAGTTTATTTGACTCCTGATTTTCTTTCCAAAGCCACACCAAACTATAGCAGAAGCTGCTTTACATTGATTGGATGTCAGAGGGACACTGGCCTAGTTAGACTGAACCAAAGATTTTTCAGAAAGTCTCCTAGACTTTTCGTGACAATTCCTGCAGATCCAGAGGATCTGCAATTTCATCACAAAGACTCTCAAAATGGATCTCTGGGAATATTATATCTTATTATGACATTACCAATGTTCAGCCTTCTTTTAGGGTGATAGCCCATTCTGCAAGGTCCCAGGCTACTTTTGTGGCCATACTGAGGAATTTCTCAGTTACTGAAATTTGTAGAGCTGCAACCTGGACCTCAGTATGTAGCATTCCCAAACATTATGCTCTGGTTTATGCCTCTAGAGCTGATGATGTTGGCAATGCGGTCTTCAGTGCTAGATCTGATGTGAAAGCTGTCACTTCCATCAGTATTTACTGCTCGGGAGTCACCTGCATTTGAACATTCATAGGATAATATTAAAAGAATAAGGAGAGTTACTTGCCTTGTGCAGTAATTGGAATTGTTTGTTATGTGCATCCCTGTTTCCCCTCTTCTTCCAAGTCTTGTCTTTTTGGTAGAGAAGGAACTGAGGTTAGCTTGCTCGCACAGCTCTGTATATCCTTAGTTTGGGGCCCGAGGAGGGGTAGAGTACAGTCACTGCTATCAAAAATGTCCAATGAAAGGTGCATGCGCACCGAAGTGGAGCACTTATAGGGATGAACATCTCAAAAAAACTCCAGGTATTGGCAAGGTGACTAACGTCTCCTTCCTACATTCCTGTTTACTTGAGAGGATACTTCCTAGTGTATTTTAAAAGAAAAAAAACGCGTATGTGAATTTTTTTTTTCTTTTACACAATTCTGAATGGTAAAGTCTCTGCTGTATATTCTATGTAGAAATCCTACCAAAGCTGGGAGAATGACTTCAGAGCACGATTGGAATCTGTCAATTAAATGAATAGCTGGGACTAGGTTCTTCCCTTAGTTCCCCTTTTCTGGGGGAAGTGACCATTGGTAGAATTGCTCTAAAATTTCTTAACACTTAAATGTTATTTACCAGTAATAAGATTGATCCATCACTGATAAGTATCCATTGTCACCAGGAGTGAAACTAGCCTATTCTTGCTGATATTAATTACATTGATTATGTTGATAAAATGGCATGTGCTAAAAGTATACTGAAAGCACAGTTCTGGGTTTTTTGTTGTGGTTACCATTTCCCTTTGGATTAATACGTTTTAGAGGTCTGAGCAATTTTTGACAGTTTGTTTTTTAGGCTTATATCCCAGATTTCTGTTGTTGTACAGCAGTCCTTGGTATCCTATACCAGATGTAACTAGGATTATGAAAGAAGTTGGGTTTTCAGGAGGGTGTTGGCGTAGAATCCAAGATCAGGAATAACGCTCCAAGGCTGGGGTGATCCATGAGAAAAAAGGAACAGGAGGAGGAGTCGGAACAAAGGAGGCATGGAGAGTTATGGAACTGGCAATTCATGGGTTCAGAACAGGAGAGTCGTACGAGAGCAGACTTGATAGCAGTACAGAGATTTTGCTACCTCTGCTGGTTACATGAAATTATATGAGACACAGTTGAATTTTCACAAGAATTTTAGTTTCTGTACTCTTTTTGACAGGAAAGCTTTATGATATTGGAGAGCCACTTGATAAAATTTCAGCCTTTTAATGTACAATTGAATAGGCACTGAACTTTTCAAGAAATTTCACAATGATTTTTTTTGTCTAGCTGTAAATTCAGCAGCATAGATATTGCTTGGACATTTTGTGTGTGTGATTTGTAATTAACTTTTGTTTGTATCAACTGAGATTATGCAACATCTCAGCAGCTAGCACCAGTTCTTACTGGTTGTTTTTCTTGCGTTTTCATTCATATCTGATTCAACTGCTTGATTCTGCAGAAAAATGACTGCTTAGAAAGTTCATAGAATTTCATTAACCTGTGTGGTATTATTGACTTGCAAACTGTCGATAATACAACGTGGTCAAAATTTTCTAACTTGCGTGTCTAAAATTGTCAATCCAAATCTATAAGTCACCTAACTAAATCTGTCAGTTGCTGTTATAATGATAAAATCTTTCAAACTTTCATCAGTGTGCTATAAGAAAGAGCTTTCGAATGAAGCAAAGATGTATATATTAATAAATTATTAACACATCGCCACAATTGTGCATGTAACTTGAGAAAGAGTAAAAAGCACAGTCCCAAAAATATATACAAGCTAAACAGACGGTTATAAACCAATAATTACCAATAACTGAATGGTAATTGGATGCTAAAATTAGGCACTTAGAGTGGCCTAACTTCTTTTCCACCCCCCAATGGGCTTGAGCACCCATAATTCCTGTGGAATATAATACTAGTTGCAGATGTCTAGGCCACTGAGTCAGGTTTTTTAACTTTGGCACCGAGGCTTGCAGACTCGACCTGTGTAACAGCTGATTTGGATTTGTGCAATTTCTCTATTCTCCTTTCTGTACTTAGTTAGATATTTATTTATTATTTTCCAAACCTGTAATCACTTGTTCAGTTATTGGTAATTATTGGTTTATAACCATCTGTTTAGCTTGTATATATTTTTGGGACTGTGCTTTTTACTCTTTCTTAAGTTACATGCACAATTGTGGTGATGTGTTAATAATTTATTAATATATACATCTTTGCTTCATTCTAAAGCTCTTTCTTATAGCACACTCTGATGAAGGGTTGCTGAACTTTATAGGCAGTAGGTGGTTGGTATTTTAAAGGCATATTCATTCACAGAAAAGATATTTCCTTGTATTCTTGTAGCATGAAAGAAACGTGAAAACAAATATCTGAAATTTTCTTCATTCAAACACCATTTCTTTGCTGCTCTGTCACATTTTTTGCATATCCATTAATTACCTTAATCAGGAAATACCTCTTATTTATATAGTGCCATTCATCCTGAAGGATCTGAAAGTACTTGACAACTATAACTAAGAGCTGACTTTCCTGATCTACTGATCAGATCTGTGAAGATCCCCTTAGTCCATCAGGAAGCCGATCTATTAAGACCACCCCAGTAACTGGAGTAGTGCTGAGCTGAAGGGAGTTATTTTAAGTAACTTGTGTATCTTTGTTCGACTGCTGCCGAAAATGGCAGGCAGTGCAGTCCTACCCTAACTGAAATACAAAGTATATTGAGGAAATACTTCATTACCATTGTGGAATGTGGAAAAGGTTTAGCACAAGAAATGAAGCGCACTTTATCCAACTGAAACCACAGGGAGTGTAATGATTTAAAATGATCATTTGGCTAGGCTACTGGGGGTTACATCTCTCTCTTCTTTGCAAAAGAACAAGGGGATATGCAATAAACACATGGGGCCAGGGCCACGTGTTTTATTTCATTGAAAGACAGTTAATGCTACATCCAGAAGCACAGTGGGCCACAATGCTATGCTTTCATTTGAGAGCATACTATGCCAGACTTCAGAATTGCCACACCCACTTCTGCAGCACCAAAGATCTTGTGTACATGGGGAAATTGATCAGAACAGCTATTTCAGAACAAGCTGTTCCACAGTTGCTTATGTTGAGATCTGAGTTGATAAGTTTGAGTTAATAAGGTTACAAAGAGTTAACTCTGCTGTATTCTTTAGCATTGCATAACCCTGTGTAAAAGAGGTGGAGTGGCAAAGAACACATTCTTGGCATAAATAGAGTATGCATCTTCAAGGAGGAAAACAAATCAGGGTATTTTTTTTCCGGATATGAAATCACACAGGTTAGAAAGGCACTGGCATTTTTAAAAGAGATTTCCTATTGTGATATAGAATAAAGCAAAAATTAATTACAGAGGCAACTTCTGTCATTTACATGCATCACTTCATAAAGATATTAATGCTAAGGTTAATACCTACTCAAATCCAAGAAGAGCCCTTTATGCCACGATAGAATCATGATAGTTATAGACTAGGCAGGGGTCACAAACACCTCATAGAAACCTCCATTGCACTCCACAAGTTTCCCATGTGCCAAGTTCCCATCCCCCTCTATTTTAGGTACTCCGTACCTACGTTTCTACTCCCCACACCCTTCTCTATACCAGGGACATAGTCTGCCCCCATTTACTTCTCCTCCCATATCAGTGTCCACCATTCTCCCTACCAGTTCTCTGTCCCATACCAGTCCCCTAATTTCCTCCCACTAGATGGTGTATATATATGTGCCTGCCCCCTTTCACCTCTTTCTATATGAGGGTCCCCCCCCCCAGGCTCTCCCCATGGTGTGGCTGTTTTCATGCCCTAATTCCCCCATTCCCTCTGTCTCCACATCCTCTCTTCCCCCTCATTATTATTATTATTTGTCTAGGAGATAAGTCATTCAGAAACTGGTGTTAAAATCTATTGGCAGGATGAGCAGGGATATTGTTATGCTGGAAGGCATTAATGGGTGCCATCAACTAGTTGCTTAATATGTAGGCAATCAGAGGTCTTTGAAGCAGTGGCTGTGCTACATAGTCAGCAGGGACTTTATAGGTATTTCTACGCAGCAACTAGACACCTGGGACTGGCCCATGCCAACTGACTCAGGCTTTGGCCACAGGATTGTTTAATTGTGGTGTAGACATTCTGGCGCAGGCTATAGCCTGAGCTCTGAGACCCTCCCACTTCACAGGTCGTAGAGCCCAGGCTCCAGCCCAAGTCCAGATGTCTCCATGGCCATTAAACAGCTCCACTGCCCGAGTCCCATAAGCCTGAGTCAGCGGGCACTGGCCAGCTGTGGGTTTTTAATTGCACTGCAGACAAACTCTCATGTGTCTCCCAATTCTTCTCTCTTTTTAGTTTTGAGTTTTGCCCAAAATCAATAGTGGTCTGATTGTTGATTGCTCGAACATTCTTTGAAATGTTGGCATTGGTTGGATGTAGTATTCAAAAGTCATCGTATTACAAAGAATGTGAAAATGTTATGTAGTTGAGCATATTGGGTAATGAAAAAAGACCTAGTAGGTTTTTTGAGTATATCCCCCAGCAATGAGGAAGAATGGTCTCATGATTAGGTGCTCACTTGATGTTTGGGAAACATAGGATCAGTTTTCTGTTCTGTCATAAACCTCCTGTGTGACCTCTTTCGACAAGTCATTTAGTCTTTCTGCCTAAATTTTCCCTCTGTAGAATGAGGATAAATGCACTGTCATTCATTACAGCAGTGTTGGGAAGATAAATATATTAAAAGTCATGAGGCCTTCAAATACTGAGGTAATGAGTGTCATATAAGTTTAGGTAGATGGATGGTGTAACAATGGTACCAGAGGACTATCAGATTTTTAACAGGATGTGACATTTGATCTTAGACAAAAGGTGAAAAGACTGACAAAACCCAATATTGACATTATATTTGAGGAACCTTTTAAAAAGCTTTTCCTTACTTAACATCTTGGCTAACATTTTACTACTTTTCTGATAAATTCTCTTATCTTTTCCTCACCTTCCAGTCTTTACTTTAAAAGGGGGGGGGGAACGGTGTGGAGGGTAAGGGGCAGCAAAAGATCAAATTCTAATGTTGTTATTTCAGTGTTAAACTTGAATGAAACAACTATTGATTTATTAACTTCAATTGAGTTATTCCAGATCTATAGTGGGTTTACTGAGAATATGGCCCAAAGGGTACAGTGATTTGTGTTAGGATAAATGGGATAGATGCAAAGCACACAGAGCAATAGGGCCTGTTTAGACATGTTAGTGGCACAAAGCCAGTCAGGGAAGAAGGCAGAAGTGATAGAAAGTGGGAACGGTTGCCTTTGTGCTAAGTGACTTAAGAAGGAATTTGAAGAGAACAACAAAAATGGGCCGTGCTGACTGGGAGACAGCACAAGTTGGGTGCTCAAGTAGAGCATCGATTGTACGTATCTTCTCAGGAAACTGTGAAATCAGAACCCCTATGGAAGAACTGACATAAGGTAAAGATACTGCTATGGGCAGACAGCAGTAGTGGTCCCTCCACCTCACATCCTTAAGGTTGACTCCCCCAGTGGAGGTAGGGGGCCATGCCGTGCTGGTGGAGAGAGGTGTACAGTGAATCATGTCTAGAGAATGCTCCGTAGTACAGCTCCTGGATAAAATGCCATTTTAATTGTTAATAGCAAATTGACTTTTCCCCTGTACCAGGCAAGTGTGGTATGAATATTATCAGTTGTGTATTTATTATTGATTTGTATCAGGGTGACACCTGAGAACTCCTGTCTGGCATCACGGCCCTATTATGCTAGCATTGTACTGACAAGAAACAAAGAACATAAAACAACCAAATTGTGTCGGACCAATGATCCATCTAGGCCAGTATCCCAGTCTTTTAACAGTGGCCAATGCCAGGTGCTTCAGAGGGAACAAACAGAAGAAGCAATCACATGACCCATCCCTTGCTGTCCAAGAAAACAGTTTTTGCCCTGAGAGACTTACAGACCTAGAGGAAAAGCATCATTTGTCCATGACTGTGTTTGAGTGCTGAACACGTAGAAGTCTGCCACCTGCTTCCTAGCATGGAATCATTTCTTCAACTACTAAAGTACTCTCTGCCTTGGCTGGGCTACTTGGATAGACTACAGTGAAAAATGTCTGCAGGAAAAGAAATCACATGACAATGCATGGCTACTCAGTGGAAAGAACGTTGTCTCTTTCCTAAATCTAAGAAAGAATTCTAATTAGGTGGATTGATTCAGGTGAGCCCAGCCTCCTTTACACTTATTTTTACCCTTCCCTAAAACTGCAAGCTCACACAGCACAAGCAAATTGCATCAATTATTTCTTTCTCATGCCCAGCCCAAGGTTACATAGTTCTGTTAGGTGTGCTGCTGCTCTGTAATATATGGAATGCTGGAAGAGTTCCAGAGTTTGATAGTAAATACAGGCTGCAGTTCTACACTAGTTATTTTCTTCTTGGAATTTCAGAAATTAAATTTAAAAGAAATGTAGTAGGAAAAGTCTTTTCTATATGATGCTAATTGATCAGTTTTTCTCCTCAAATACAGTATAGTAAAGTATTTGACATCTGTAACAAGAAGAGCAGAGCATATACTGAAAACATCACAAGAGTCTTCTTGGCCCTAATATATAGACTCCTCTTCCTCTAAAAATATTTAAGACCAGCATGGAAGTGAAAGAACTATTTGCAGTTGGAGCAACTGTTGCATCAGTGCCCTTCACCACACCCAAGCCTCAACAAATATGCCGGACACCTAGGGGCCAGCCCAAAAACTGAGGCGCCCCTAGGTGTGTGGCAGAGGTGGGACACCCCGCTGCTGAAAGACTGCCACATCTTCCAATGATGGTGCAATGCATGCTGGGTACCCTGCCGCTGAAAGACCACCATAACTATTTTCGGTGGGATCATGGCATGCAGAACAGAATGCTGGCCATGGAGGAACTAAATGGAATTGTGACATTGGCCTCTTCAGATGCATGAGAGGTGGTAATGGGTGTGATAGGTGGTATTCTGTTGTTTGCCCTTTTTGCTTAGCATAGGTCCCGTCTCAAGCTTTTTCCACTATGCTCTCCTACAGAGCAATAAATAGCATGCTGTTGGAAAGATAAATTTACATCTGAATCAGAGAGCTTAATCGGTAGAAAGCCTAAAAGGTTATGAGTGTTGTAAAAAAAGGCTAACAGAGTTTATCAGAAACCACATTTTAAAATAGAAATGCCTCAGAGCTGTGGACTGAATTGTGAGCTTGTACTTAGTCCTCATGCAAGCAAAATTCCCACTGAAGTCAAGAACTTCAGTGTTTGGCCAAGTATTTGCATAATCATACCGCTCTAAATACTACTTCTCCTCAATTGTTGGTTAAGGCTACAGTTTTCCTGTAACACCATCTTGGCCTTAAAGAAGAGTGCTCTAATTATGCACCCAAATTGTATTTTGAGTAAATGGCACAGTTTTATCCAAGAGGTTTTATTTCAGCATTTACTGTCCCCAAAATGTATTCTTTTCCAGCATATCACATATGAGGTATGGCTGGATATAAAACAGTGGACTAGCATAGATTATCGAGAAATAATTTCCGGTGGAGAGAGGGGGCTTATATTTTGCCTGACTGCTAAGCTAAAGAAGAAAAGCACATTTTATGGTAGCTGTATGTTTTAAATTTCTCAACTCTATTTTTATATCCTTGTTCCTTTGATCAGATGGTTTACACCAGTTCTACCAGTCTCAATAGACACTGAAAATTTCAAAGTTATATGTTACGTGAACGAAACAGTGATCCAACAGTTTAAATCCACTTCCACCAAAAGGAGATAAGGTTATTTATGCCTACCATTTCAGGGAGACTGAATGACCTCACATCCTCTTTAAGTTAAACTTCAGCAGATACACAGAAGTGCAGGGAAGTGTTCTCTTTGCAGAAAGAACCTGCAGATTTAAAAGATCTAGGGCTTGTCTACACTACAGGTTATGTTGGCATAATTTATATCGCTCAGGGGTGTGAATAAGTCATCCCCTGAGCCACCTGTTATGTTGACGTAAACGCCAGTATGGATGGCACTATGTCAGCAGGAAAGCTGTTCCCACCAACGTGGAGGTGGTTTTATTATGCTGATGTGAGAACATGGGTGTAGCTGTGCTACTCTATTGTAGTGTAGACTAGCCCCTTTGACTCTCTAGGCTGGGCTCGCATGGAGGAGCTGTCATAATGTTCAGAAACACCTAAAATTCAAGATAACAGATCTATGTTGCCTGTCTAGCGATTAGAAATGTGGAATAAGCCATTTGCTGCACACACCATTGTTGTTAATGGGGATGGATCCTAGTATCCTTCAGAAGCAAACAAATAAGCTTTAATTACTTAACCCAAAGCAATAATTCACTTACCACTGAGGAGGGAGGGAGTTCTTCCATGTGACCCAAGCATTGGAGGGAGACATGCACAGGCAAACTGTCAGTATCGTGTAACAATTGTGGGTCCAAGTGCTGTTTGCCGTTGTGCTAATGGGGGAGGACTGGTATCTTTCCACTCTCACTAGGATTTTTTTATGTAAAGGTAATGACTGCAAGAACATTGTCCCCTTTCTTTGAAGAAGGACGGTAATGATGGTATTTCTTGTCAAGGTGATGGAATGGGTGCCAGAGTAATTTAGTGTTTCTGCAGTGTGCATCCAGGTTATCATCTGTGTGTGGGAAGTATTTTGGCAAGAGTAAAAGAATGTGTGATTAAAGTGAGGTGGATGAACAGTCACATCTCCAAGAGGGCATGTAGTCCAAAGTTAGCAGCCTGTAATCTGGCAGGGGTCCAGTAAAAACTATTAGAGATTTTATTTTGGATTTGGGTTGGATTGGGAGAGGAGAAAGTTTACCAAATTTGTTCTCACACTTTATTCCCCAATGATTTTATTCATATAGCTTTCCAAGTAAATAACATGTCAATTTAACATCCATGGTAGCAATGGATTGGTTAATTATATTCTTCAATATTTCTTTGTTTAGTCTTTTCTGTCTAGCCGAAGTTTCACTGGGTCACCTCTAAGATGATATCTTTTCAGCCTTAGTACTAAAAGATCTGCATTCAGGAAAGATGTTCTTGGATAGGTTACTCCAGTTTTACAGATGACACATCATGTTGGCATCAAATGGTTTTTCATCAGTTTGGGAAAAATATTTTGCAGTACATAGTTTGCCTCTTAAATGAGTAGGTGCTGAAAAGTTTTTAAATTGCGGTCAGAACTCTCCATTCTGGCTTAGCTCTGAATTTGGGGAGGAAAAAAGATGTGGTATTTTTAATATAGCACCTTTCATCTTCAAAAATTCTTATAAACATTAAATAATACACAATAATTTTGTGAGGTTTTATTATCCCCATTCATATTATTAATCTTTTAGTGCCCCACCATTTCAAAGGAACTTCACTTCATCTTATAATTTTGGGACTTCAGTTTTGAATTAGCAATGAGTTGCAGGCAAAAGTATTAGAATTTAGACTTCTAACTACTTGAGGAATTAATACAAACCTCATTTCAGTTTAGCAGGTTTACTGGAATGACATTTGTAGTTTTTTGTTCTTGTTGTTCGTCCTCCTGTTGTTGTGTCCCACAAGCTTCCTCTGAACAACATTGTAACAAATTCTGAATCAGCAAAACACTTTTCTATGAGAAATGAAACCTAAGTAAAGAACACAATGAACCTCAATTTCAGCTTAGAAAAATTCATAAATTTCTGAGCTGGAAACTATGTGCTTTTCCTACATAAAATGCATTTTGCTATAACAAGGGGGATTGTTTAAAACAGAATTAAATATGCACACAATATTGATTTGATCCATCATTTTTTGGGTTGCTTTATTCATTTAATTGAAAGACTGTAGGCTTGTGAACAGAATTTGTGTTACAAATACCTCTTTAGTTTGTTAATTTGGCTAGGAAAGTTAACACGCTCTTTGATAACCTTGTAACTGGGAAGCAATGGTGATCCTGCCATGAAATAAACAATCTAGCATTTAATGTGTGTGTATATGTATATCTAACTGCTTTATTGTTGCCCAAAAAGTGTTTCCGTAAGCAGTTTGGTACATCTGCAATTAATTTGCTGTAGAAAATAATACTGGGCTGATTCTGGCATCCTTATATTTGAATTTTATCTTATTTTTGGGTTTTCACGTTGGTTTTAGTGAAACTACTCCTGGGATGAGATACTACGTAATATAAGAATGGCAGAACATAGCTCTCTGTGAGTGTATTTTCTTCATATTAGTCTGTAAACAGATTTCCTACCCAGAATTCACTGGCTTCTGTCAGCAAAACCCAGGCTGTTGGTTCTAGTAGCTAAAAGTTGCTCTGAACCCAGGATGCACCAGCACAAGCCACATCACAAGAGACTGAAAGCTTAGAATGGTCTTTTCATCTGTGTGTGTATAATACCTAGCACCTGTGGTCCTTGAGGCATGACCACAATACAAATAACAGAAGAAACAGATGTCTTTAGTTAAACGTTTTCAAAATGCTGCAGATTTTCGTTTATTTAATCTCAGCTCCTGACGAGCTTTTAGGAGAAAACCTATTTTTGTGAAAAAAATCAGCACACCTGTCCTTTTATTTGAGGGATGATAGAATTTTCCCTGCAGTTCTTGATTCCTCAGAATTATCAAATAAATATGGGTAGATAAGGATTGATGTTCCTGGTACTTCTAAGACTGAGGAGGAAGGGGGGAAAAGCAGGACAAAAGAAGGGGAAATAGAATCTTTCAGGCCTTTCTTATACATCCCGATGAAGGAAGTGAAGCAAAATCACAATTTCTCCATCCTTCACCTTGTATTTGAAGATCTTTTAAGGACCATAAGTGACCATGCTCTCTGTGTTATATCTTACTCAGAAAGTTTCATTTAAACCTGTAAAGTATCACCTTAAGATGGTGATGAAGACCAAAGAGTATATTTGCCTCTCCTCTTAATATGTGAGCAAACAGGAATGCTAGTCTAATGCACAGAATCAAAGGTAAGATTATCCTATTTTCATGTCACTGATTTTGTCATAAAATGGTTCTGGCTAGCTCAGCCTAAGATCTGTGGGAAGTGGGTTGTGGAAGGATGGGGTAAAACTGATAGATTTATTTTTTAGTTTAGTCTTTATTCGGCAAATAATTTAGTTTGTTAAAATTAATAGAATAATTTAATATAAAAGAAAGGTGCCAGAGGGAGACCATGGATACATAGTCAGCTTCTGTTTAATACGAAAAAATAGGCAGGGCAGAATTTCGTGAAGTTGGTGTACTTTAAAACAAACAAACCTCCCCCTCCCCCTCCAAAAAAACCCCAAACCAGTGTAGGCTAGTCTCCAAAGATAGGATAGGTTGGTGGTGGTTCTGATTAATAACATAAGTTGCATTGGCTGCCTGTGGACATTGGGGTATTGATTCTGACCTATAGAGCCCTGGTGTTCTGGGACCATCCATCTTGAGAGATTGCCTCTCACCTTGTGCCTGAGTGCTTCAGCTTGAATCTGAAGAAGCTCTCAAGTGGAAGCTTCCTTGGTAGCAAAGAGAGGAAGCAGCTGGCATTCCCACATCTTTGAAATTCACTTCGCGTCTTGTTCTGAAATAGCTTGGATCTCTGGCAGTGTGCAAAGCCCATTTTTCTGAGTAAGCATTTGGGGAGGGTAGAGGTGGCAGTGCCTAAATAAGTGGATGAGTGTATTTTTAAAGTCTTGTTTATGATGTTTATGCATTACATTTGTAACTAACTGAAGTGAAGCCTAGAGGAGAGGTGAGGTGTTTTGTTGTGTTTTTGTTTAAATCTGTTTAAATGAATAACATTTCCTGTGCTTTGCCATCCCCCCTCCTGTCAATATTTAGTTTTCTGAGGGTGGGTTTTGGTCTGTGTTTTAAGTGTGTGTTTATACAGTAATTTTCTTATTGTAAACTGTTATGCAGATAATACCCTGAGAATCCTGGCAAGAAACCAAATTTATTATACAATGATTAAAACTTTTATAACTTTTATTTATAATGCAATTATTATATAGTAAGACTTTCAAAGGACCTTAAAAGGAACGGGGTGCCCCTCTCATATTGGTTCAATGGTAGCTGGTTCGATCGCACCCTACTTGCATTATATTTTCACTTCTTTTGTGCTTTCCAGTGTTGGATCTCAAAGTCTGTGGTTAAAACAGGAATAGAACCCGTATCTTCTCACTTACAATCCTGTCTCATGCGTATAAGGCCTTCTTTGCTTTACCTCTGTAATGTCTGATGTTGATCCGTTGTTGTCTTATGAGCAACTAATAACATATTGAAGTTTCATTTTTGTTTTTCCTCCTTCAGTAACTGTTTGTTATTTTTAAGTATTATTATTAAGTTAAGATAACGTTTGTCTGCACAAGGAGATTAACTAGAGTAATTATTGTAAAACAAAAAATTCCAGATACACTCCCCAGATGAACACTCTCTTCTTAAATAAAAGTCACTTTTAATCTGGAATACTGACTTCGTGAGTGGAACTATTCCAGAAGTGTCTGTCCTGATGGGGAGCTGTTCTGGACTAGCTTATTCTCTGATAGCTGTTCTGGTCAATTTCCTTGTGTAACTAAGGCCTATTTATTTTAAAGTAATTTCTTTACTAAGTGAATACAGTGACTTTAAGATAAGAGCTCTCTAAAATTGGAATTGGATCATGAGAACAAAAGCAGAGACCAAAGAAAAATATTGGGTATGATGTGGGTCTATCCTTCCTAGATTGTCTATGATTTCTTTTTGTTTTTTCTAATTTTTAGCTTCAGACTGTTATCTTGTGTATATTAATGGGAAAAGAAACTCTCACACAGTTTACAAGACAAAGGTGTTAAGGCACTGAATAGAATTCCAAACACTGCATTCAAATCTTAGATCTTCTATAGACTTCCTAAATGATCATGGACAAGTTATTTCAATCTCTGTCTCTATTCCCAGTCTGTAAAATGTAGATGCTAATACTCTTGTGAGGCAGGGAAGTAGTATGAGGATAAATTCTTTAATGTTTGAGGTGTTCAGATGTTGTTGTGTTGCTGTGAGGTGTATAAATACACAAATATAAATATAATGCATGCACATGCATCTGTCTGTGTGCACAGAAGTTAGAGATGGAAGACATACCTACAGATGTGTTAGAAACTGGTTACTTACAGTAGGCATCACTAATTTCTGTGTGTTTCGTGGTGAAGTTATACTGCCTGGGCAATTATGAAAGCTGGGCAATAGCAGCTATTTTTAACTGCTGGTAAATGTCAAGGTAAGTGGCTTTGAAAAATGACTTTAACCAGTTGTATAGTGTTTGCATTGCTGGTCAGTGGTTATCACTTAAGTCTTTCTAATAATCACCATAGCAACTTAGTAAAAATGGAAAATAATTGATGAATGCAATTTCATGCCAAATGGTCTACGTGAGCAATGCACTGTCAATTTCAAATGTCATTACATTCAACTAAATTATGCAACATTTGATGGAATCACTTTGCTTTTCTTCAGCAGAACAAAAATGATAGCTTGATGTTATTCAGTATACACCTTTCTAAAATATTTGTTAAAAGCAAATGACCAAAACATACATGCCAAGCAAGGACCCAGAGGATTTTGCTTCCCAGCTTTTTCCTTTTTTATATTTATTTATATTTCTTTTTATATATTTATATTTCTGCAGGAGAAAATTTCACATTTTACCTCAAACTGCTTTTAAACTATTTAGTAATACCATAGCAAACCCCTTATTTTAGATTGAGAGCCTTCCTTTGTTTTGATATTAAAACTGTTCATAATTGACTTCAACTAAACTGAAATAAGATCTAGCCCTCTCAAAATTAAATAATCACTTCATTATACTTTTTTGAGAAATCTTTTCCTTTTCTAACTCTGTTATGTATTACCCCAAGGAGACAAACCTTGTCAGGGATTCAAATTCCAAAGGGGTAGCCGTTTTAGTCTATTGTAGAAAGACAACAGAGTCCTATGGCACTTTTAAAGACTAACAGATTTATTTATCGCATGAGCTTTCGCGATAAATAAATCTGTTAGTCTTTAAAAGTGCCACAGGACTCTGTTGTCTTGTCAGGGATGTGTGTGACTTCTAAAATAGTTTTAATTAAAAATAGTATATAAAATGTGTGGTCACCTCCTCCAATTTAACTTTATCTTCTTTGTCAGCTTCAATTACAGTCTTTTATTCCAGCTCAGAGTAGGAAATGTAACTGTTATGGAGCTGAAATGAGTAGAATGGCAGGAATGGCCCAACAGGACTTTTTCTTTAATGTCTCTGACACTTCTTCCCTTTCACATGCATTGTAGCCACTTTGGGCCAGATTTTTCAGTGGCGCTCAACACCGGCAGCTCCTGCTGACTTCAGCATCTCTGAAAATCAGGCTCTTTTGAATAGTTCAGTTTTGTAGCACTTCAAGCCAGTATTGAGTGCTGGCCTGGGGGCACCAAAGCTTTAGAACAAAGCTAGGTTATAGGTCCTTAAGTGGAGGTTAATAGTGGGAGAGTTAGCACCTGTGAATGAGGCTTGGTAGTACTAGATTTTTTAAAAAAGTAATTTTGATGGATAATATCAATGTTTATTTTAAAGCACTGTTTCAGTTTTCTCGGTTGTGGAAGATTGGGGGGGTGGAGACTTCAGACATTGGGAAGGTCCAGACAAATAATTTAATGACAGCAGACATGGAGATTCCAAAAAGTTAAAGGTTCATAATCATTCAAACATAATTTGTCAAATCACATGTCAAACTACAGAAAATAAATATCCTAATCAAACTATAAAACTATAAGTTCTCAAGCAGCATTTGTCTGTCTTTGTCTAGCCATAAATTGGAATTATTATCGATGGATTTTTTTTTTATAAAAAATCTTTTTTATAAAATATATCTTTTTTTAAAAAAATCTTCAAGCATCTCACTAAGTGGGATTTTCTCCCACAAAAGCTTATGCAAGAAATAAATGTTAGTCTTTAAAAGTGCCATGGGACTCCTTATTTGTTTTGCTGAACTAGACTAACACGGCTACCCTTTGGAACTTGTATGCACTGTGTAATCAATATTAACTGATAAAAATCTAATCTTTCTAACCCTATCTATACAATAGTTGCTTTTCTCGAGTATTCAAAAATTGGCTCAGACATTGAAGTTACCTTTAAAATTCCGCTCCAGAATATAGTTTTAAAATATTTTGTTGTATGTGGGGCTTCGTTGGTTTTGGGACCTGCAGAAACAAAGAAATAAGTCAGAAGTCTTTCTTTGAGTTTGAATCTTTACCATTATCACTGAACTTTAGTAACAACTTATCTTAATCCATATTGTTAACTATGCCTCATATTTATACGTTACAGGCATCCGTTGGAGTTGACCCTGGTATGGACAATTTTTTCCAGTCCTGGAGGAGAGGACTAGCATTCAAGACAAACCAAAAAACGTGCTGAAGATATCCAAAGTGTGACAGGAAGGGGCAGTCTTCCAGCCTAACAACCATGCCTTTCGGGCTGAAATTGCGACGGACCAGGCGCTATAATGTCTTGAGCAAGAACTGTTTTGTGACACAAATCCGTCTGTTGGACAACAATGTAATAGAATGTACACTGTCTGTGGAGAGCACGGGCCAGGAGTGTCTGGAGGCTGTGGCCCAAAGGCTGGAATTACGTGAGGTAAGGGTGACCCAGGAAAGACCATCTGTCACTTGTAATTTAACATTTTTAGCTCAAGCAATGTGTCATGTAGCATTTGTTTATTAAAATCCTGTTGTTACTAGTGTTGGCCTGATCTTATGCGTAAATGGAGCTTTGGCAAATGTATTCTGGTTTGATGAAAATCGAGGATAGCACTCTGCCTATAGTTTGTACTGTGATTTATATTCATCCTTGCTGGGAAGAACTCTCTGTGATCTGAAATAGAGCTTTCTTCTTTTCTTACAAAAATAAGTGTGTATTATTTTACCGTTGATTGAGTGGGTAGCTGATAATTTCCACATTTGGGCATCACATCAAAAATGTTAAAACTCCCACTAGTGGCAGAGAAAGTAGATTAATGTTCTGTCTTTTACTTTGTTGTTGTTGTTGAGAAAGGACTAGTTGTTAGGGACCATGAATACCAATATATATTTATTTAACCGTGAAAATTTTGGGTCAGATTCTAAGGTTCTTACATTGTCCTTAAGACTAGCTGGAAATAGACTTCAGGATTTTTCTTTTTTCATTCTTAGATAATGGGATTTGTTTCTTGTTAGCAGTCCTCTTGTCTAGACAATGAGTGTATATATAGTTTCAGCATTTGGATGTATTGAAAACACTATTAAAATTCATGAGTAATCAGATCATTCTATTAGCTTAGCATACTGACATCTCTTATTGAAACCCATGTTTTGTGGGAAGTTTCAGTGCAAAGGGAGCATTATTGAGAAAACTGAGTGAGTAAAAAATAGTTATAATAACTTGACTTAAACTTTAACTAAAGTTAATATGTGATAACTGTGTAATGGCTGAATGTTCCTTAAGACACCTCATCCTACTCTAGGGTTAGCTTTTGGGCCCCATTATATCAATATTATCTAAAACTAATTATATAAAATATATTATATAAAACCAATGTAACATTACTGATTTCAGTGACTCCACTCTAATTTATGGTGGTGGTAAAAGCAATTTATTTATTTATTTAAGTATAGATAGAAAAGAGGTGTGTGGGGAGAGGGGAGAGAGAAAGAGAGAGTGCTTCTTTTATGGTGTATAGTAATTCTCAGAATTTGTTAAAATGCGGATGAACTGAGCCTTCCTGTTTTATATCTTGTTCTTTATTTTCTATTTTGTGCCGTAGGGTTGAATGAATATTTTTAGAATTGATTTCATAAGAATGATATTTTTTTAAAAAAGTTTAGTTACTCTGGGCCAAATTCTGTACTTACTTACTTTCTGTGCAGCCCCACCATAGTCAACAGGGCTCTACAGGATGCAAGACTGGGCAGGGATTGACCCTTTGGGTTGGACTTCCTCTGTGAAGTGGTGCCCGTTCCTGTCCACACTTATCTCCAGGTTCCTATTGCCGATTAGTCCTTGGACTTTCATTTACAGTCTATATTTCTCCAAGTCCTGCATAGCTGGCAGGTAGCACCAGTGCTTCATGAATCTGTTGCATTTTAGATTGTGGCATAATGGAAACCAATTCTCTGAAGATAAGTAGTGCAAAATTCAGATGGACTGTGAGCAGCTGCTGCTCCCTCCATATTTATCTTGGGTACTTATATGGCTCCTGTAGTATTTGAGCACCTCACAATCTTTAATGTATTTTTCCTCAACACCTCTGTTGTTACCTTTGAACTTATATTTGATTGTTAGCTGCTCTTTTACCTTTATTAAGGATTAGCTCTCAATGTGATCGATTTACTAAATTTTACCTAGGGAACTTTCTAATCTGTCTCTCCGAGATACCAATATAGCCCTTCAGTCAAGGATTGACACTTAATTCAGTAATTCCTTCAAAAACCAGCATTCCTTTATTAAATCTTACTGTTAATACAATCAGGTTTTTCTTGAAAATTCCAACACCTAACCGAATACATTTTTACACTAATATACATCATTAATAGAACATTTAAATACAGTACTTATCACTCTGTGCATTACAAAAGTAACTATACAATTAGATATTTAACATTTAATTATCTTTAACACTAAACCTTAAATACCTAGACATTCAGTCATTGTGGATCAGACAGATGCTAAATGGGTAGAGAAGGAGAGCTTCTCATTCAGACTGCAAGTTCCAAAGGAGTGGCCGTGTTAGTCTAGTTCAGTAAAACAAACAAGGAGTCTAGTGGCACTTCTAAAGACTAACATTTATTTATTGCATGAGGTTTCATGGGAGAAAGCTCATGCGATAAATAAATTTGTTAGTCTTTAAAAGTGCCACTAGAATCCTTGTTCATTCAGACTGCAGGCCTTCAGCTCTATTTGCAGGCACATCCAAGCGTCCTTTTTATTTACAACCTTTTACAGAAAAATCTCCGGTTCGTCTGGGAAAAGGTCCCTCTGATCTGTGTCAGCACAGAAATTATATATTGGTTATAAGTGGAGAGCAGGGACGGAGTTGGCCCGTTTGCTTACCTGAGATGTATTTCTTCCCCATAGCGATGCTTACCGATGGGTCTCCTGGTCTTTGCACTGAGACCAGATGGATCTGTTCTTTCCTGTAATCATTGCAGTTCTTTCCCACAGACCTCTCTGCTCTGCTGTGGTCCTATGCTTCGATCTCTTCTTGATCTGTTTCTCCTTTGCAGTCTTCTCCATCTGCTTCTCTACGCAGTTCCACTGGCTGGCAGTTGGTTATTTATAGTCTGGCATGGGAAGGCGGGGGTAGCGCATACAGAAATGTCAGGTGGGAGGGGCTAGGAGCAGGTACCAAATGAAAGGTAAAAGCGGATTGTCTGGGACAACGAAGTAGAACATCAGGCTGGGTAAGGGATGGACTTCGTCTGGGAACAAGGAAGTAGAATGTCAGGATGGGTAGGGGAGGTGATGTGTATAGGTGTTATCTGTACATGGGTTGCCATTAGAGGAAGAACAGAGGGACGATGCTCCATGGGCTTTGTAAGAGAGACATAGAGGGACAGCATCCTAAGGCTACGTAATGGACATGTAAGGGGGAGTACACTGAATCTCCCATGCCAGATTTCATCCTATTGTTTTCTGTCTTTTCCTAACATTTTTATTTAAAACACCCCAGAATGTTTTATTGCTGATCTCACCCACTCCTTTACTTATCTTAATAAATTACCGAAGAATCTCTAGAATTTTAAACCTCATTTCAGGTTTTCTTTTAGCTTACATTGCTAAATTTGACTAATAGGTTTACACAGCTTTTGGACAAAAATCTTGGGCTACGCTGTGGGGTATAGAAGCGCTATTATTCCTATTTTATAGATGCCAGAACTAAGGTACAGGTGGGTTGTAACTTGCCCAAGGTCACAAAGGAAGTCTGTTGTGGAACAAAGAATTGAACCTGAGTCCCTGAAATGACAGACTAACGTCTTAGCTACTGGGCCACCTAGAATGGCAGGTTTATGGCCATTTTCATGTCTTCAGTTGAGTTACAGTTGTAATGAATTTGGCCCTTGAAGTCAACATCTGGATAATGTTAAGATTTACAGGTTCCACTGCTCTGGCAATGGATGCTGGAATATTGTTTGAGGTGATCTCACCTATGGAATTCACTTTTGGTGTTACTGGTCTCCTGATGGTGCTGAGATATAAAGTGGGCGTGGCTTAAGCCAGCTAAATATTTTGCACATTAACAAGGTAGGAGTCAGGACATAACTTAAGAAAACTTACTTTGGTGCCAGTCTATTCCCAATGAAATAAAAAGAGAATCAGTGTGTGACTACACTACAGTCTGGTGCTCAGATTCCATCTGAAACATTCTTGAGGCTAGACAGACTGGAAGTCTTTTAATTCTGTAGAAGGATATGAAGATGGATGCTACAGCCTCTGTAGATGGATGAATGGGTGAGGGAGTGAATCAAGAAGCTTAGGTAGCTAAAAAAATCCCTCAGTTCTGAGTCATTCAGCCACTGGCATTTAGTCTCATTCTTGACCCAAAGGGGAGGTGTTTCCCTTCAAACAATGCTGGACAACCACCTAGGCATCCTTCCGTACTTCTCATCATAACAGACAATGGCCAGCCTCTGCAATCTCACTGCTTTTGACAAGAGTGGAGATTTTCAGGAGGTCTCCACCTCAGGTCCTTCCCACACCTGGTGTATCAATTTGGGGTACTTTCCCAAAGTTTAGGCTGCTCTAAAAGACATAGCAGAGAGGGTACTCTAGTTACCTTTAATTTATTTCTTCCTAATCTAAACTAGTTCAGATGAACACCTACCCAGTGTCTGAGGATGAAAGTATCAGACCAGCATGCTTCATCCTCTCAGCTCCTATAATATTACTCCCAGCTAGTTTTAGCATGCTTGTCTATGCATGTGTCTTAACTTTGTCTGAGCACAGTGTTCTTAGTAGTATTCACTTATCCTTCCTTTCCCCATCTTTTTGATCAATGTCTCATGGTTTTCTTACGACACTTTTTTTTTTTTTTTTTTTTTTAAGTATGTAATGAGTCATTTAATTTCCTTTAGTGAAGCTGTGTATTGCTGGGGGAAGTTCTTAATCTACATTTTTCTACCAGAATTAATGCTCTTAATTTATTAATGGTATAAATGTCATTGGAATTTCCAATTTTCAATCTCCACCTGCTGGGTAGGAGGTCATATTACCCATGTGCAGGCTGATGATTTTCTTCAATTATCAGGTTTCTCAGATGTACTTAATTACATTTCATGTGACACCATCACAATCTCTAACAGCAAGTTGAGATGTCACAAATGGAAGATAGAGAATATGAAAACTGAAAGGCAATTTTCATACAAATGTCAATAGTGGTAAAGAATAAGAGAAGAATCCCCACTTTGGGGATGTGTGCGCACATATGAGCAGAAAATATGGCACAGAATCAGTGTTAGTGTTTTTCATAAACTGTCAGTAGCTTTTAGATTTTAGTAACTGCATGTTTTATGGTGTTGAAACACTCCTGTCTCCTCTTCTAAAACTGCAAAGATCCCAGTTAGTGCAACAAATGAAGTTCTGCTGAGATTAAGTGAACCTATACAGAAGATCCAAAGAGCTAGTTGTGTTAGTCTAGTCCAGCAAAATAAACAAGGAATCTGGTGGCACTTTTAAAGATTAATGCATTTATTTATCACATGAGCTCATGTGATAAATAAATCCATTAGTCTTTAAAAGTGCCACAGAACTCCTTGCTATACAGAAGAGACACACTGTGCATCAGCAAGTCCGGTTCTGCAGTAAACTCCATTGCACGGGGCTGGCAGATCTGCCTCCTTTGGGTCCTCCTGCCTTTTGAGGGTAGTGAACTGTGCTGAGATAGAAGCTCTATTTCCTGAAGGATTTTGAGATTTTTGAAATTTGTCTTCATTCTGAATTGCAGCACAAACTGAAAAACAGAAATTTTCATGCAAACGTTTTGTTTCAACTTTTAAAATGTTGCTTGTAATATAATAGTATAACAAAAGTAGTTTCAAAACAAAAAATTGCATTTCATTCTGAAAATGTCAGAATGCCTCAAACTTCTTCCTCAGTTTTCTTCTGAAATAAAATTGGACAAAATCAGTTGAATTTCAGAAGATGTTGGTTATAGGTAGAGCTGCCTGTTTCTACGGATTGTGGTTCCATCACTGGTTCTCTGGCCAGCTCTAGTGGCACCAAACTACTTTTTCTGAATTCTGGGGCAAGGGAAAATTCCTTTTTTACTAAGCCTTAACAGAATCTCCATGCATCAAAATGTGGTGTCTTACAGTTTAGGTCAAATAGCAGTCTTGTTTCTTGTCCTGCACCAACTCTGCATGTTTTCTCCCTTAAAATTCTCTCTCACTAACATTCACCGTGTCTTTATCTAGCTTATTTTATAATCCTGCTTTAGTCTCTTCTGTAAAACTGTGTAGTTTTTTATGTCTTGTATCTAAAAATCAGTATTTTAGGCTTTGATAGCCTGGTGATGTTAATTATATGAAAGACTATTAAAAACAAAAAGTAATTTTGTTTTTAATTTGATAGACTTGTACTCGTTCTCCTGCTATATAACTCCCATGTGTGCGGTAAAATGTACCTTCTGGATAAAAAATAAACGCCTTTCAGGCAGGCTGACTTGTAAGGAAAATATTTTGTTAAAAACAAAATTCAGTTTGCTTGAGTTGACTGTGTATTGTTGTGGAAGAGCTGTCAATCATAGCGCACATGACTGAAGAACAGTGTATAATGTGTTATGCATATTTTTATTTGATCTCCAGGGAATGCATATCTTTCCCTGACTGAGTCAGAGGTCAAACATAGGTCATCTGAAAATGTAGTGGTCTAACTACTGTAAAATTAGTTTGAATCCTTATAAAAAATGTCAGCTTGAAGACCTGATTCAGTTTGAGTTGATGACAGTAATCAGCTGCAGTATAATGAACTTTTATTAAGCATTGTAGGCCTTGATATAATGCTAAAAGTACTAAATAAATCTCCCACCCACACACAGAAGAGGAAAGGAATATAGCTTAAGACATGCCTCTCCAATAAAAGAACTGGTAAATAAATATGTACTATTACAGAAGAATTTTGGTGTGCTAGCCGGCGATGAAGCTTCAGTTTCTGTTTTTTTATTTTGGTTAAATATACGTATATGTAATAATGCACTTTTTAAAAGTGATTAAGAGATTAGTTGATTATTACTAAGCATGTGCAGCAAGCCTCACCTTGATATTAGGCTTCTCTCAATAGGCAGACATAATAGGGTGATGTCTAACTCTACCTTTTTCAGTAAGAAAAATGGCACTTCTGGCATAATAGGGTGCTACAGAATTTTATGTGGATCGCTGGTTCCGAGTGTTACCATCTAAACTGCCAACATACTTTACTACAGCACAGCTTTTTTTTGGAAGATCTCCCGTCCAAGTACTGGTTGGAGATGACAGGATGTCTGCAACCATACTGCATCAGATGTATCTGACTTGATTTATTTCCCAAGCTAAACAGGATTATACCCAGTCAGTACACTAATGGGAGACCTTACAAGAACAAGCAGTTGTGAGAAGTGGTAATCTGCCCTCTACATGAGTTTTGAATTGATATCCATATTCCTGTGTGATTAGAGGGAACTCATCTGCTAGAGAGGTATGCTGATACCTTATGGAAAAAGCAGCTGGGATGCTGCCTCTTGCTTCGAGTTTAGTTTATCATCAGTGTTAGAGCTGAATAGACTGGTAAGAGTTGAGTCACTAGATTCCTTTGAGGGAAGTTGATTAGTTCAGTAGTGTTATCTGATTTGGCCCCACTCAGCCTTTCTCCTCCAGGCATTCCCACCATGCCGTCTGACGGATAAGTAGGATGTCTCCATTATAGATTGCAGGATATAGGGAAATTCCAAAGGGGTAGCCGTGTTAGTCTATTGTAGAAAGACAACAGAGTCCTGTGGCACTTTTAAAGACTAACAGGGTATAGGGAGTTTGTTAAACTGAAAGTTGTAGGGTTTTGAAGCCTCTGCAGCAGAGTTTTGTGTAAACAAAGGTGTCATTGTTCATTTTTAATGAATTCATTATTATATCTTCTACCCCATCACATAAAGTGCGTTAATGTACTTTAACTTCACAGCTTCAGTTTATTTAGTTTGCTTTTGTGTCTCTGTGTAGACATGTCCTCAGGGAAAACTTCCTAACTGTAAGAAAGAACAGTAGGACAATGGAACAAACTGCCTGGTTACGTCATGGAAGCTCTTTCACTGGAGGTTTTCAAAAAGAGGCTGGATTGCTGTCTGTCTTGGATGATATGGACAAGTGGTCCCCAAGCTTTTTCTGTCACGGCTCCCCTCCACCCCCAATGGATCTGTCCTCATGGCTGGAGCTGTGTTTGGACTGATGCTGGGGCCGGGAGCAGGGCTGTGGCTGGAGTTGTGGTTGTGGTTGTGGGTGGGAACAGGAAAGGACTGGGCTGTGGGTAGAATGGAACTGGGCGGCATTCCCTCCCTGCCCTCTGTGGGGTGTGGCCTGGGGTCCATCACACCCTCTGTGCCCTCCTGGAATGGGGGGTGCCCCACCGTTTGGAGACCATTGGTTTAGATATAACAAATCCTACATCTTGGTAGGAGGTTAGACTAGATCAGGGGTTCTTAAACTGGGCGTCAAGAGTTTATTCTGGGGCAGGGGAGTCACGAGCTGTCAGCCCCCTGCATATGCTGGGAAGGGTAACATGGCGTGCGGGGAGAATCATTATTTTGGGAGAGAGAGTCGTCATCACAGCCTGAAATATTTTCAAAGGAGGTCCCAGCAAAAAAAAAATTTTTTTTTTGAGAATCTCTGGACTAGATGGTGCTTGCGGTCCCTTCTAACCTTATGGTTCTCTGATTCTAATCTGGGAGGCCATGGGTTTAACAGATACTGAAATGTACTCCCCTTTTATCCCTATAAGGAGTGGGGTGCCTCCACGTCAAGGTTGACATACAGTATTGGAATAGTGGGAGGGATGGTTACACTGCAGTTACCACTGTGGTATCAAGGTTAAAGCAAAACTAAAAATTTCAGTAAAGTCTTTAATAAACATTTCAATAAAAATATATATAAAATACATTGAAAAATATATTAAACCCTGTGAAATGTTTGAATCTTTTACAACTTTTAACATTCCAGCCGCCTCAAATTCTGATTGAAAAAAAATTTAAATAAAAATGTGTATTGTAGGCAAGGCTGTTTGAAAATTGTGACTTGCACCCTGCTTTTTGTATGTTTTTGGTACAGTGAGGCAAAGTGTCTCTGTTTTCAATGCTAACAGTTCCATCAGGATTTTAAAGGAATAAGCAGCATAAAACATTGAGACAACAATGCATCCCAAAGTGTAAATTAAAAAAAAAAAAAAACCCAACCCAAACTCATAGTTAAAACAGATTTGCTGCTACATAATCATTCCATGTGTGTTATCATCAAATGAATGTTCCCTCCTTACTAACTCATTGTGACATTAGATTAGATTTAGTTGAAGGTGGGAGGAGGGTAGAGAATGCAGAGAAAAGGAATGTGTGGGATATAGTAATTTCATCACCTTTAGAAAGAAATTCTTTAATACTTGAACTCTTGAAACTAGCTAGTTCACTCACCACATGAAATGACACAGACCTTACTGAAGATACTGTATTGAATTTCAAGTTATTAAAGGGCTTGCAGTAATCAGTCAGTTTGGACTGATGTTTACATTGTCAGTGATCTTAAAACTCTCCTGAATAACCACGATTTTTTATAGGCTAAAGTTTACATCAGTTATTAAAAGGCTAGGAAAAAAATTAAAATGCTGTGAATAAGAGGCTTTGAACAGAAGTTTTTACCCTAGGGATAAAAACTGAGGTTTGCTACAATGAAGAAGTTCTTTACTAACAGATTCAAGGGGGAAAATTCAGACATTTTGAATGACTACATTTTTCCAGGAAAATTAAGTGAATTCATCTCCATCTTCTAAGCTTCTGGCATGTTCTGGTGGATGTAACAGACAGGCTGTCCAGTGGTAATATGCCTCTCAGACAATTAAATGATGAGCTGTGGAAAAAGAGGGGGAAAGTTCAGTGGGCATTTATGGAATGAGAAAGAAGTGATATGCTAAATTCTTTAAAGGCCGAGAAATAATAAATCACAAACTGAATGGCTGGATACACTTGTGAGTGAACAGAGTTCTTTTTTGTGATAAATGACTCATAAAAAAACTGTGCTATCCGAATCTCAGCTACCTGGCTTAAAAGAAAACAAAATTCACTGAGGCATTAACTTGCAAATATTTTCTAATGCTAAAGGAGTTAAATAACCATCACCCACTTCTGAAGATTGCTGAACTCCCGTACACCAGGATAAATAATTCACAAATACAGAGACAGTATGTCTCTGGTTATTAGCCATGGAATACAGAACCTTTCATCTCTAGGCAAATTGTTCAGACACGGCCATATATATAATTCCCAAAAGGTGGTATCATCTAATGGCTGTTTGTATTAAGACAAACAACTTTTTTCACCCAGATCGCACTTCTTATTGGACAAGTATCTACATCAAATAACTCCACCACATAGACTGTTTGAGTGACAAGGCCAGTGACTGAAGTAGCATGCAGGGTGAACTGTCCTTCAAAATGCTACAGTGAGGGAAAATTGGCAATGGCAGTACCCACAGAGAACTTGGAGTTCACTGTGGCACCCTTTACACTCTTTCTGTGAGCAGAAAAAGGTTGTACATTTTTTCTTCTGTAGTTTTCTAAAAATCACTTTGTTCCACACAGTTTCAATCTTACGTACATAAGAAGGAATTTATTGGAATTTCTAAGATAGATGTTTCTGCATGTATAGTATATACTAATGTCACAGTTTAAATCCAACGGCTTAATACTTGGGCTGTGTGGAAAACATTTGTTTGTTTTTTGGGGAGGTGGGGGAGGAATTGAGCATTTAGAATTTGTCTTTATATTGGTGCAGAATGAATTTGAGACCTTTCACAACTTTTCTTGAGAGAGGTCTGTGAATATGTATAAATTATTTTATTTGAATCCTAAAGTCACATGTATAGGTTCTTTATATATCATTGTGCTATATGGGAGGAAAAGCCCACCAGTTAAACATCTGCAGCTAGCCCATGTCAGCAGCCTTAGACTCACGGGACTGTAAAATTGCAGTGTAGACATGCCCTTAATGTGCAAGCCTATACAGGCAGTAGTGAAAAGCATTGATATTGCATTATGATGTATGCTGTATTTCAAATGATTTGAGATTTTCTTCTAATTGATCTTAGGAAGTAAAAGAGAAAGCAAAAGACAATTCTGGCCCTGCCTGTGGGTTGGGAAGATTGATACACTACTGCTTTTCATTTTCATTTGCAGTTATGACCTCAGATGTGCATGTGTGGGGTCAGCGAGCCCAGAAAATAAATTGCCGCTATTTTATTTCCCTATCTAGACACACTACTTTGGCCTTTGGTTTCTCAGCAAGAGCCAACAAGCACGATGGGTAGAACTGGAAAAACCTCTGAAGAAACAGCTGGACAAATTTGCCAATGAGCCTTTGCTTTTCTTTGGGGTTATGTTCTATGTGCCCAATGTGTCCCGACTGCAGCAAGAGGTCACAAGGTATGTGAATTTCTTCTGGTCATGCTGTTGATGTTGAATCTGTGACATAGTTGGGTACGAATGAATCATCACTCTTTTTGGTTTTGATTTTTAAGATTTTGGATGTCATAGTCGTATAGTTCATTCCTTTCTGGTCCAGCTCCAGCTAAAACCAGTGAGAGAAACCACCAATTGGCATATCATTTAAAAAGATTGAGTCTAGATGTTGCATCAGCTAGCATTCTGCAAAAACAGTATGGTAAAATACACATTAAAAAGAGGAAATAAAAATGTCACCCATTCGCCTCCACTAATGGGGGAGTTTGATGGGGTCAGTGATGGAGAGACAGTCCCAGCAGCAAGGGAAGGAGCCACTCCGTGCGGAACTCCAGGCAGTTCCGTTCCATCTGTTGGAGTCTGACACATGCTGACCAGTTGGGGCAGAAGGTCATTGATTGGCCCATGTACACCAGCTTATCATAGAATCATAGAATAATAGGGATGGAAGGGACCTCACGAGGTCATCTAGTCCAACCCCCTGCTAAAAAGCAGGACTTACTCAGAGGCTTAACCTGGAGCATGCCTATGTGGAGTCTCTTTCTGCTCTGTTCCAGAAGCCTTGCCCTGCCCACCCTGAACAAGGAATGGGAGTCTGACCCGGCAGGTGCTGCGAGTCTAACCCGTTGCCTTTTTGGGGATCAGGATGGAATTTTACCTTGCACAGGGCCAATTGACAAAAGCCTGGGGAGCGTTTTTGTCTTTGCTACAGTGGGTTATGTGGGAATGCGCTTAGAACCTAACTGATCTGCTTGATTGAGGCATTCATTTGTAGCAACTTCCTGCAGATTTAAAGGATAAAATGAATGGGTCCAGAGGCAAAAGACTTGGGATTTTTTTGATGGACCTTAGACTCATGGCATAGCGGTCAGATCTTGTGGCCCTTATGGGCCAAAGTCTTCACCCTTTGGCATCCTTTCTTACCATCCTGCCTCATAAAATGGGGTAGTAAGACTCAAGGCAAGCTGAGTCCTGGGGAATAGTCTGAGGAGATTCCACCCCAAGTTATGGATTATATGGTAGGAACTTTGTCGCCCCCACAGAAGAGCTACATAAATATCTGGTATAGGAGAGTATGGGTTGCGCCGGTCCCTTGTGCTGAACTTCAGTAAAACTTGCAGCCTCCCGCTTAAAATCCATCCATGTGTCTGTCCCCATTTCGCCTCTGTGTTTGGATCAATTAGAAGGGCAATATAGCTGCCAGATCTTCATGTGTTCGGTGTGTTCTTCAGAAGCCCTGTAGACCTGTTTATATTTTTGGTTTCTATTTCATGTTCTTTTGGCATCTCCTAATAACGTGCTGTAAATATATCTTGATTTTGTTTTCTATTGACATTTTTCTTTCTTCTGACTGACTTTCTCCTCCTGCAGTTTATGAAAGGATCATAACCTTTTTTGTTTTTAATTTCAAACTTTGTTTTATGTAAGTTCTGTTTGCGTCACTTTCCACCATCATGACAACCCAATTCAGGAAACAGTGGCTGGATTCTGTAGAACGAGTAAGAGAAGGGATCACAGTGGGTTTTATCTAAGTTGTACATGAAAATTGGGGATTTCTTGTCAGGGGCATGGTGGATTACATTTTGGGCTTTTTTTAGTTTTAAAAGGAGCACCTTTGCCACCCTGGCGTTTCCACTGTATATTTAAGCTCCAAGGGGCTTCTTCCTGCCAAATTGTTGGCTAGACTGACATTAAAATCTGCCCTGGATAAGGGGCAGCCTAGAGAATGAATTGTGACTTGGTCCCAATTTATTCCCTGGTTCCCTCACTTGCTTGGCAATAGGTGGGATGAAACTTGTGACAGCCTTTCAGCAGGTCTCATTCCCCTTAGTGAATATATTGGGGAGCAGACTCAAGCAATTCTCTATTCCGCACTTCTGTCTGCCCACCTGCATGGAAGGAGAAATACTGGTATCCTGGGGTATGTCTGCACTACTGTGAAAAATCTGTGATGGGCCCATGTCAGCTGACTTAGGCTTGTTCGGTCTGGATTTGCATCCCAGGGTCTGGAACCCTCCTCCCCATGGGGTCCTTGCGCCCAGGCTCCAGCCTGGGATCAGATCTACAATGCAATGCAATAGCCCCGAGGGGCTGAATCAGCTGATGCAGACCAGAGGCAGTGTAGACATCCCCTGGGTGTTGTGACCTGCAGTGCTGGTAGATCTGACAGGGGGAAAGAATAACGCCCTTTTCTACCATGCATCGGTGTGTTAGGCATTTGCTCTAAATATTTTTTGGGGAAAGTAATTGTAAGGTCTTTTATACTACTGTTGTACTTGACAGTACTTCAGCTTTGAGTGGTGGCTGTTTTTTTCCTCTTAAGGAGTGGATAACACTAACTGTGGATTCCTACAATTACATTTTCTGTTTCTTTAAGCTGTGGTTGATGATTTTTTCTCATTAACTGGCTACAGTGAACATAGTAACTCACTAATGTATCTCTGGCACAGTGTATTTTATTTATAAAGGCATTCTATTATGAAGGATACAGTGGAAGTACGTGGCTTCTGTCTTTCTTATATTACTTCTTATGAGAACAAATGGACTCTGGAAATTGAAGGGGAGTAAATTTAAAATCAACAAAAGGCAACACAACCCTGCACAGTTCTATAGTGGTTCTTGTAGGCGTCTGGTGCACGGGACCCACCTACAGGGCGCTTCCTGGTGGTGTTTTGGGGAATTAGTCTCAAGTGATCCCCGCCAGCTGGTCTGTGCTCCGCCTATTGCATGCCAATTCTGCTCCTGAGTCTGTTGTTAGGACCTTTGGCCTCTGGCCAAGTCCCTTAGTCCACCCCTTCCAGGATACAGTCTCACTTGCGGGTCATCACCACTAGTTAAAACAGTCAACGGCCAGCGAGTGCTTGATGGTCTGGGGAAGTGAGGAGGGGCCCAGGCCCGCCCTCTTCTCCGGGCCCCAGTCCAGGGACCCTCTGTGCAGTGACCTCTGCACTGACCACCTCCCTCCAGTCTCTCGCTGCAGTCAATTTCCTGGGTTGCTTTCCCTGTAGCCCCAGTTGCCTGCAGACACTTACTGCTCTGGAGCTCAGCTGCTGTCCCTCTGGCCCCCTTGCCTCTGGACCGCTGCACTAGCCACAGCCTTCCATCTCTGGCTCTGGTCTGGTGTCCTGGAGTCCCAGCTGCTGTCCCTCTGGCCTCCTTGCCTCTGGACCACGGCTCTGGACCTCCACCCCTTCTGGCTGCTTTCACGATGCTGGTCAGTTCATAGTACAGCCACTCCAAGCTCTCCAGAGTGCTGGCTCTGTTAGCCAGCCAGACAGGAGGAGAACCTTCAGTCATGTTAAGGCAAAATTGGTGCTAGCAGGATAATCTCATGGCACCAACATTCAGCTATGCAAATCCAGGTAAGGAAAAGAAATTTCCTTTTTTAGGACATGGCATGCTCACTTGTGGGATCAGGAAGAACTCCTCTTTCCACTACGGGTGGTATAGGATGTCTGTGGCTGAAGTATCAGAGATCATTTGAGGCAAGACTAGCGGGACACAGTCTAATTTCTGGCAAATCTTGAATAATAGGATGATTATTCAGAGTAGTCAAACTGAAAACAACACATAAACAAACAGAGCTTCATGCCACTGCTCTATTGGAGGCAGCTGCTCCCTAGGATGGGGATTTGACTACTCTGTTTCTAGGGGTACGTCCACACTGGAGCCTTAGGTCGACTTAAGAATAGTTAAGTTGACCTACAGACCGTTGCGTCCACACTGGGCGCTTAAGTCAACTTAAGCGCTTCCTTAAGTTGACTTAATAACACCACCTCTTAAGGTCGACCTAAGGCTTAAGTCGACCTTATTAAATTGACTTAAGTCAGTGTCAACGGGGGATGGCCCTTAAGCCACTACTCCATTGACCTTGCACCTGCCAGTGTGGACGCAGGTCTGTGGAGTCTCTAAGTCGACTTCACAAGATCAACTTTAACCTTGGTTAAGTCGACTTAACAGATCCTCCAGTGTAGATGTATCCTAGGAGAGGAAGCCGTAACTTCTACTCAATGGTCCATGGAGTTTCCAGAGCTGCCCTTCCTGGGAGTACTGCTCCTTAGGGCAGGGGTTGTCACAAAAAAAATCTTTGGTGGTCTCAGAGATTGGCACCAACCTGCTGGTGGCTGCTCAGAAATTTTTCCTAAAACACTTTATTAACTCAAGGAGTAACAAATAAATAGACACATGTATATATCCAAATAATTGTTACGGAATTCATTTAGGTAGGGTTTTTTGCACACTCAAGAACAAAAATAAGGTACAGTTGTCTCTATTCTTTACTGGACCTAAAAACAAAATAGAAGCACAGATAAGGTGCTTTGCAGGTTCTTGTCTTTTTTGTTGTTTGTTTTGCTCTGTTGGTTAGGTTTTTTTTTTTAAGGCTTGATAGCTAATAAGTCTACTGCTGTGAAAAGTGATATTTCACTTTTTATGTGCGACTCCGAGAAGTGTTATTAACAAACATTCAAACGTCACTTTTCATAGCAGACTTACTCAGTCCCCCGCAAGTTCAGGGGCAAATTAAACTATGGATGGAAGCAGCGGGGTCAGGGAGATGAGGGAATGGATGGAGGGTCAAGGGAGGCAGTGTGGGGGTAGAGGGTTGGGAAGGCTCATGAGCCTGGGGCCAGAGCCTGTTACCACATGGCCCGGGACCAGATCCAGAGTGCATGGCCAGAGCCTGAAGCTCCACAGCTGAGGGACGGAGTTTGTCATTGTGGGACCAAAGCCTGGGGTCAGAGGTGATGGGTGGGAGTGAGCCTGGGGCTACAGCCCATCACTGCGTGAACAGAGCCCTCCCCCCGCCATCCCAGGGCTAAAACCCAAAGCCTGAGCCCCACCGTCCCAGGGAAAGTCACTAGCTGTCTGCTTCTCCAGTGTTTGTGTTTGGGGCAGGGTCCAATTCCTGCTGGCGACCCTGAGGAGGGGCCGTTGCTTTGCCAACCCTGCTTTCCCATCACTGTTCAGGAGGCTGTGGCCACAAGAAAAGCCCCTCCCGGCTGTTTTTGAGAAACAGTGCCTTAGGGCATGGCTCTACTGAGAGCAATACCATCTGCAATGTAGGATCGATTGTGCAGGTTCGATTGAGCATTGGTAAAGACATGCTCAGTCAAACCTGGAAGTATCTGGAGATTGATCTATTAAGACCACACTGGCAAGTAATGTAGTGCTGAGTTGAAGGGAGGGCATTTTCCTTTGACTTAGCGCTGTGAGGACACTGCGGAAACTGTTGTTAGGAAGTCAACGGCAGATACACAACTTACTGAACATAGCTTGTGCGTCTCCCATTGACTGCCGCCAAAATTTGTGGCAAATGTAGACCAGGGCTAAATGTTTGCTAGCAGCAGCCTTGTATCTGGTTTAATATCTTTCCCATATGAATCTCAAATACTAATAATTGTCTTTTTTGATTTTTTTTCAAGTATCTCCTTCTGATCAAACACATCTTTCACTCCATTTAAAGCTAAAAAACTAACAAAAAGAAATAGGGGTGGTGGGAGCTTACCTGCCTACAGAACCAATGATAGAGCCTTGCTAGTGGTGACCACTTTTCTTCTGGAATTTTGCTCTTGCTTGAAATCTATTTAAGCCTTAGCCTGGCCATGTTCCTAATGTGAGCTGAAACTTCTCTCTTTATCTAGGCTTTCCATTACCTGCCAGTCTGGAATTCCTGGCTTTGATTAATATTCCTGGTTTATTACATAAAGCGTTCAAGGCACATGTCACAGATGTGCAAACAGTCCACAGATACTCAGAATTCAAGGCATTTTTTTGGCAAGGTTTTCTCTGTGCCTGCCCTGTAAGATTAGTACGTGTGATTCTGCAGCGGGTTATGAACCAGATACTCCTGACTTCCATGAGTGAAGGGAAAAATCCAAGACTACAGCTCCCACGCTTTATGATGTGGAAGAGGGGGAAATCATCCCTTGGTTTTGGGCTTTGTGGTAGAAGGCAGGTAGGATATGCAGCTCTCCTGCAGTCTCTAATATGTCATCATACATTGTGAAAATACTGGTGAAAGGAAACTATACTGCAGAAATGTAAATACTGTCACTTTAAAGCTAGAATGAGCTTGACTCAAACTGACTTGGCACACCATTATCCGGTAGCTGTGACCCTTCAGGCCTGACTAAGGAGCAGGCAAGATCAAAGGGCATTCGGAAATGCTAGCATTTAACAGGAAATTGGGAATAGTTCCTAGTTAAGGGAGTGAATGTTAGGTGAGGAAAGAGTAAATAGCCACTATTAGTATTACACTCCCCCAGACCACCGTAGACTACTAGATTTGATCAGACATATGTAAGTTGGATTTCAAGAAGCATTTGGCACTGTCCTAATTCAGAAGTTTTACCATTGACTTCAGTGAGAGCAGAATTAGGCCAATACTGAGTGCTTCTGGAAATCCCACTCTGTGTTGTTCAAATGCTGGAGAATAAATTCACTCTGACATGGTGTGATATATGAAGACTGTTACGCCTTTTAACATAAAAATAGTCCATCAGTTAAAAAGGACTGGGATCTGGTAGAAAACTCCAGAAACCCTGCCTTAGACAGAAGAAGAAGTAGTAAACTGACTATAAATGAATTTATTAATCACCTAAACAGGGCCCTATATTTGCATAGATATTATTGGCTCTTCATTTAAATCAGTGAAGAGACTCCAGATGCTATGGTGATAATTGCCTTTATAAATGCATGTCATGGTAACTTATCATTAGATGAGTAAGATGATAAATTCCAAAGGGGTAGCTGTTTTAGTCTAGTTTAGCAAAACAAACAAGGAGTCTTGTGGCACTTTTAAAGACTAACAAAGTTATTTATTGCATGAGCTTTCGTGGGAGAAAAATCCCACTTTGTCAGATGCTTTGAAGGTGGGGAATTCCACCTTCAAAGAGTCTGACGAAGTGGGATTTTCTCCCAGGAAAGCTCATGCGATAAATAACTTTGTTAGTCTTAAAGTGCCACAGGACTCCTTGGTTGGTTTTTTTTTTTTTTTTTAAGATAAAGTCTATGGGGGCAGAAAACTGCACCTAGAAAGAAACTGGTAAAAGTTCCCTTCCCATTCAGAAATTCATAGCAGACTATAGTATAAAATGCATGCTGTTTTTCCCCTGCTTATTCAGCAGCAGTTTTATTAAAGTGTTTGTGTGTTTTTGCTACCTGATTTGTCCACTGAGTCTTCTAGGATTTCTCAAACCATCTGCCCTCAATGACAGCTATAGCAGAAGCAATTGGGATGGGAGTAGGGGGCTTGGCACATCAACAAAATATTTTTTCATGAAACGCACTACTTCAACTACAGCCTAGTTAAACAACTTTTCCAGTCTTCCAGCTGTTCTCCAAGTTACCAGTCATCACAGGTGGAGACGCTGTGCCTGCTTTGGCATATTTAAAGCACTTGGGATTTGCGTGGTGTCTGATATAAAACGGTCTTTGTAATGCCCTGCAGAATTGATATTTGCATAGATTAGAAATATGTCTGCCTTTTATTTGCTGCTAACTCAGAGGAGGCATCCTTCCAACCATTTGTGCTTAAAAATAAGCCTTTGTATAATGTCTAGTGCAAACAAACTTGTTTTCATTGTGTTCTTGTTCTGCAAATAGACCCCACATGCTCTCATGGCTGCTTCTCTTGTGTGTGTAATGCTGTTTTCCGTGCAAATATCAGTCAATCCCTTCCCCGCTCACTTCAGGCAATTCCAGGAGAAGCGTGCCCTAGAGATTGCATTAGTGCCCAGATCAGCCCAGTCTTCAGGCATGATCTTGCCTTGTGTTACCTATTTAAAATTCCACTTTGCAGGAGGTATTCAGTATCTTGTGGAATTTAAGTCCATTGCTTTAAGTTGTACGAGGCTGTGTTTGGCTCCTTGCCGAATTGGGCCTATGGAGCCAAATACTGCCAGATGCTGAGCACCTTTCACTGTTGTTGAAGTCAGTAGGGTTACCAAGTGTACAGCACCTCACGGAAGGCATGCTGCACCTTGGAGGATTTGGTTTGTCTGTGTAGGAAGATCAGAGTACTTGGCATCTTGTAGGAGTCGCACAGCACCATGGTGGATTGTGCCCTTAAATCTGAATCCCACTCCCAGCTTTGCATTTTCCTTGAAGGCAATGCACAGCTTTTATGCAGGGGCCAAGTCTGGAAAGGGACTGCCACAACTGCACCTGCAAAATTTGGAAATGAATGTATTTGCAAGTGGAAACAGAGTGTGGCTGCCAGGCATGTTTTTGGAGGCCCTTTGAAACTCTGGCCCCAGCCACTAACCCTCTTTTGACTCGATTTACATCCATTTCTTCTTACATTTCACCTCCTCCTCCTTTTCTTTCCCAGCTTTACTGTTCTTGCTTTAAACAAAGGTTTCTTCTTCACAGCCCTTCTCTTCCCCTTTAATTTTGCTTCAAATGCAAAGTAAGGAATTTATAATGTGCTGTTACCATTTACATAGCAACAGACTGCTATGAACGTATGCTTTTGACTTCACTGGAGAATACGGCTTGAGGAAAATCTGGGCTGTGGCTAGATGTGGAACATGAATATATTGCTGGGATGGGGTGAGGGGTAAACAGAAAATTGCTGCCAAGTTCAGTTTGTTTTGATCTGGGCTCTTTTTCCCCTTCACATTTCTGGTCTTTTTCCATTGAAGAAAAGTCCCTCTTTTAAATATCTAAGCTATTTGAGCTTATGTGTTCTGTGAATCTCTTTTCTTTGATGTTTTTTACATAAACTAAGGTTCCACATCATGAAATTCTGCAGAGTGTGGTTACTGTTTTTATAATTTCTCAAACAAATACTGTTTGATTGGTTTTTTTTATTAGTCACTGTTGTTTTTAAATGGTGTTTTTAATTGCCTTGATAAGGTTGGATAACATGTTTTCCCATTCCAGTCCTTCATTGTGCCAAGTTCAGTGATGTAGAACGATTTTGGCTATTAAGGCAGTACAGTATATTAAACTGCTTTTATTTTTAATTTTGGTCACATCTGTACCTTGTGGCTGAGAATGTTTTTGTTTGCTTCAGAATTCAGAGTGGAGTAAATGGTTTGTGCAATAGAGCAACTTCATTGGCCAAAATAGATCTTCAGAACATCATAATATATGTCAAGAAACCATAGGGTTTGTACCATAGCATTTATCTAGGACAACCAAGAATGCCCTTGCCTAAAGTAATGACACACGACAGATTATATGACAGTGCTGATTAATGCACACCAGAGGTGTGCATTAAAGGCATGAAAAAAAGAAGTGCCACATGCTTGTATCTTACTGAGATATTTACAACAGGCATTTAAGAAACTTAGATACTGATGACTTTTTTAAAATGACTGTTGCATAAAAGATCCCCAACTGTTTAAAAAGAGATCATTTTTAAATGAAAATTTGTAAAAAGAAAAAATAAAATAGAACATTTTATCACTTGATGGGCTGGGAGGGGTGTGTAAGAGCTGAGAGTGATGGGGGGGGGATGCAAGGAGTGGAAAGAAGGGATTTAAACACACAAGGCCAGAATCTGATGTGTCTTATGTCTGATTTATGAATCTGATGTGTCTTATGTCTGATTTATTCCACTGAAGTCATGGCTGTTCATTCAGATTTAAAACTCTGGACCTCACAGCCAAGTTCTCAGTCATTGGGAGCCTTAACAGGCTGTGCAAATCCTACATTAAGGCTATGTACACACGAGAACACTTGTCCCGCAATAAGTTATTGCGGGACAAGGAAAGCGCTATAAGTATAGCGCTTTCTTGTGTACACACGTGCTGTTTCTTTCGCAAAGGAGCATTCACCGTGTGAATGCTCCTTTGTGAAAGAAGAGCAGTGCGTGGTGGGCACCTGTCCCACCATGCACTGCCCACAGCCAGGCCCCTAGCCCAGCTGCAGGGCTTCCGGTGGCAGTGGGGGCTGCGTTGCCAGCCCCTGCTGTCATCTGAAGCCCGGAGGCTGAGCTGGGTGGCCGGGCTTCGGGAGTCAGCAGGCGCTGCGGCGCTTAAGCGCCGGAGTGCCTGCTGGCACTGAAGCCCGGGAGCTGAGCATATATGTCAATATCACTGCTCAGCTAGAGCAGTGAAATTGACATGTTTGACAGCTCCAATGTCCCAGAGTGGCCTGGATTGGCACTCTGGGACATTTCCGGGGGCTGTCTATTGCGCAAAATGATTACACACGAGCATTACCGCAGAACAGCTGTTCTGCGATAATGCTACCACTCTCGGTTTGAGTGGTTTAACTGTTGCGCGGCAAGAGGGTGTTGCCGCGCAACAGAGAAATTGATCGTGTGTACTCTATTTGCTTTATTGCGTGGTAAGGAGCCTTACCGCGCAATAAAGTGATCGTGTGTACATAGCCTTAGTTGCGCAAGTCAGTACTAAAGTATGTAAATGGCATTTCAAGTCTCAAACCAATTGCTAGATATCCATCACCTGTCTTTCTCAAGACAGTGTTGCTCCTCAAGAACACCTCATTTTCACAGTGGACTGTTGCAGCAGCTTCTCTCTGAAGCAGGCTATCATTTAATATAAGTGATCATGCTTTGATTTCTCCTTCAGTGCAGACTTTATCCACTGTTTTCACCTTTACCTTTCTGGAGTTGTCCTGTAGCCATTGGTGTATCTAGATTCTGATGTCTCAGTTCTGTAGCTTTTCAGTGCTCTAGTGGGAAAGACAACTTGTTTTAACAGTTCTTGTCCAGTTAGGTTCCCAAAATGTATTGTTTTTGTGATCAGATTTTAGCATCGTATAAATTGCGCTGACTTCAGTGGTAGCCGTTCCAGTTTACAACAGCAGAAAGTCTTGCCCCATTGATTGCAAATTTAAACAAGTAACCGTTTCAGGACGTAGCGGTCATAGCGAATGAGCACCATTAGAGAGATCCTAAAGTGGCAGACATTAGAAATGGGAAAGAGTGACTGAAGCCAACTATCTCCACCTTCTAATTGTTTATAGCATTACCATCTAGCTTTAAAAGTTCCAGCAGTGAGACATCCACCAGTTCTCTATCAGGGAATCTTCCATAGCTGAAAGATTTTCATGACATCGTCTAAATGTCCCTTTTCTTAGTTTCATCTCTTGACTCAAAGTTAAATGTTGTCATCTTCCAGTCAGTAATTCCTGCCAAAGAAACTGAATGATTACGTGCATTAAAGAGATACTATAAAGGTTGTCAGACTACATACACATTGACCCACTTTGGCAATTGTCTCATAGGCCTTACCTGAAGGAGTGATCCAAAGTGCTGTACCCAGGAGACATGTGATGACATAAAGAGAAGGAAAAGTTAGACTATCGGCAAAGATGGCTTAATAGTGATATTTAAATGTAATACAGTCTCCCAAAGGAAGCAGCAAAAAGTTGAATCATATAAATTCATGGTGGACAAAGCAAAGAAATTTACCCTCGGAGAATCCTGTATTAGACTAGGTAATCTGAAATATTTCCCTTCTCCCATTTCAGTGTTTCTGTGAGTTCTTTTTTTAAAACCACTGTATTTTTTTTAATACTGATAGTTACTGCATCACAAAATATATTCAAAAGCCTTATTTCCCTTTTCTTTTGTAAACAAACCAGTGTTCAAATGGCTTTAACATTTTCCTTATTTTTTAAAGAAGCAGCAGCAGCAGCAGGACATGAGTCCTTCACATTGTTATGATGTGGTGGGGTTTTTTTTCCCCCCTTTAACACCACTCATTGGATTTTTCCCTGTTTTTCACATTCCTTGGTAATGTTGTTTTTAATGGCTTGTAAAACTCTCTTGTGGGCTTAAAAATAAGAGCTCCTTCAGTGCAGACTAAAGATTTTGCATTAATTCCTGTTTATAAAATAATTTGCTGAGGATTGCAAACACTTCTCCCTGCCGACTCCCTCCAGTGAATGAGGAGTTTGTTCTCTCTGTATGTTGATTGTTGAAAGCTGAGCTTTCGTGCCAGATATTTTCAGAAGCCGTTGACACCCAGATCTAATCTAAAACATTATACTATGCTTTTAGCCCAGAAAGCGAGTGTGTTTTTGTGTGTGGTGGGGGTGGAGATGGAGTACATATTAACCATTCCATGGAATAATGTTGTGTAAGTGTTCAGATCCATGCTGCGTTAAAGCAGGAAAAAAAACACTGGTTGGTATGTTTTGAAGGCTAGAACAACAATGTCGTGGCAGTGGAAACGATAAGGTTTTCATGATGATCTTTAGGAAATACTACTTGGTTTTCATTTGAGGGCCTAGTTTTTAGTTCATTCATATGTCACTCCCGCTGGGAGCTGTGTACCTTTAAAATAAGTTGGATTTTTGCATAGTGCCTTGTTAAATGGCAGTATTTCCCCCAGGATTAGGCTCTGAGTTCCTAGTGTTCAAAAATTGTACATCTTTATAATAGATATTTAAAGACATTGGGCCAGACCTGCCTTTGTGATTGCAGGGGAGAACAGTGCTGGTGAAAGCATTGACAAATGGGAGTGGGCGGATGGCTTTCTTGGGCTGAACTCACCCACTTTGTGTGTCCTTTCCTGCACCTGGCTTTGGGTCCCTTTGCGGGGGAATACTTCTGACTGAAATACCGTAACTGGAGTCTACCACTTGGGAATGATTCAAACCCATTGTTAGTACAAATACATAATTGTACAGGTGCATTCTAACTAAATTAGTGTAAGATGCAGTCTTGCCAACTCTTGTGATATTGTGTGTCTCCCAATAGTTTTGTGTTAAATCCCCAGCTCCTGGAGTCATACAATTCCATGAGAATTTCGGCTTTTGTTTGATAAAAGTAGCAAATTTCTATCCAATGTGGTTACAAAGAAAAGCCTGAAAATGTGACACAGTGCACCTCAAAGTCTCAAAAGCCAACATGAAAATAAAAAGAACCCCACATTTGTTTTTAAAAAAATCTAATTGTTTCGTTCTAAATGTTATAAATTTCTGGGGACCTAACTCATGGTGTTTGAATACTTGGGGTTGGTAAAACTGGTATCAGTCAGTCAGTCACTTCTGTGATCGAGGGCAGTCAGCTAGCTGGACAGCTCTGACCGAAGGGAGAGAAGAGGGAAATTTGGTCTTGGCTATGGAGGAAAGCGTCTAACGTTATGAACGATGCTGTATGACTCATATAGAACAAACAGATTCCAAAGGGGTAGCCATGTTAGTCTATTGTAGAAAGACAACAGAGTCCTGTGGCACTTTTAAAGACTAACAGATTTATTTATCGCATGAGCTTTTGTGGGAGAAAATCCCACTTCGTCAGACGCTTTGAAGATGGGAAAGTTACAGAATGGGATACACTCCCCTGCATTTAATTTCCTCCCATTCTGTAACTTTCCCATCTTCAAAGCATCTGACGAAGTGGGATTTTCTCCCACGAAAGCTCATGCGATAAATAAATCTGTTAGTCTTTAAAAGTGCCACAGGACTCTGTTGTCTCACAGAACAGACAGGGCTTCCTTCTTGGAACTTTGTTTAACTCTGAAGGAGGACTAGGATTCAACATTAATTTTCTCTTTGTAAAATTTGCCGAGGATGATAAACCCTTCTCCCTCCTGACTGGGGTTCCATAAGACTTTTCAAACCAGTTCTCAGAATAACTCTACTGTCCTTGCACAGGGAAATAGTAAAGAATCATTGTGACAATCATTTTAAAGGCCTGCTCAAGATGTGATATTGTGCTACAGGGGTGTGGGATGTGACCATGTCTGTATCAGTTGGCCCCAGTGAGGATAAGGGCCTGTTGTTTACTCACTAGAAGTCAATTTTCTCTTTCAACTAAAGTTGTAAGGTTTAAGGTGTTGGAGATGCGGGTCCTGGGTTTTGTCCCTTCGGACAAACTATTGTCTGTGTATATGTGGCAGTGAAATTGTTGCACTAGCATTGGAATGATCTCTTCTGTTTTGCACTTTCCTCTGAAGCAGCTGTTCCTGGCTGCCATTGGGAGACAGGATCCTGGAGTAGATGTACCACTGATACAATCCAGTATATAAATTCCTATTTCCTCTCTTTTAAGTTCCTTTCTTTTATGGCTGTAGGCTTTTCTCCATTAGATTTTTCCAGTACTGCCCATAAATTTTTCAAGGACCTTCCAGCTAAAGTCTGCTTATGTGATCTGAATGTGTTCCTTTGTTTTTGTTTTATGCTTGATTGAGACTCTTTTAAAACCACATTTTGGCACCATTGTAAACTTCCTGTGATGTTCTGTAGCATGCATGAAAATTAAACTTTTTTTCCCTTTTGGAATGAAGTGGAAAATTACAAGTCTAGCTTTGTTTACGCGACACACTATCTTGGGGAAATAAACAGCCTTCTGAATAATGAACTTTAAAAAAAACTGTGGCCTAAGGGTTTGCAGAGGGAAGTGGTCTTTAACAGCAAATGTAGCTAGTAATGTAGCATTTCAGATAAGAAAACTTGTTGCATTAAGATAGGTATTTACTCTAGGAGGCTTTTTCAAAACTTTGATATGCGTTAGGGCAGGAAGCTTAAAAAAACCACATTTTTGTTTATAAATTCCTTTGTTGTTATATGTTATTGATGAGAGCAACATTTCTCTCAGCGGTGAAATAAATCTAGTGACTCCAGTTCAATTCCAGGTGGACAAAATCACAAAAATCATGCCACAAATATAGATTGGTGAAGAAATGAATGGATGTGGAAAGTGGAGTTCCCTCTTGATGGGGTAGCTTACACTATTGTTTCCTTTGATAAACCTTTTCCAGGGCTTGCAGATTTAATTCCCTTCTTCCCTTTTATGAAGCAGGGACATAGTGTAGAATTAAAAGATTGTATTAACTTTAGTTTAAAAAAACAGATTTCTAGGTGCAAATGCACCTTGGACAAGTGTTTTTTGTTTTTTTTTTTTTTTTTGAGGTTTGACCTGAAATACCTGTTTGCTGAACCTCTCCTTTTTATTTGAGCTCAGAAATTGACACTGAAAAGTAATAGCACATAGAAAATAAATAACTTTTTTTTTACATCTGCAAAAAGCAATAGAATGACTGTGTCAATTGTTAAACAATTGATTTCTGTGACGTTCTCTGCCTTTTGTGCATAAAGATGACTGTATCCAATGGAAATTTTACAATCTCCTCATGAACCCAGAGCATTTCAGGACACCACTCTTGCCTGGAAGTGTAGGTCCAGTGAGCCTGTTCTTTTCTGCGGAATGTGGTGTATGTAGTCAGGAAGACTCCCTAGCATGGGTTTAAGCTGCGATGTAGTTGGTGAGGTACTGCCTAGGTAAGTAGAGCTCAGACACACCTGAAGGGTTTGGTATGCACCTGAGTATATACCCTACATGCACATGCATGAGACTCCAGGGGGCGTTGGCCCCTGACCCTTCAGGGACAGGCTAAGGGCAAAAAGCTTCCAGCGACCTGTGCGCCGTGGCACATATACACCCTGAATCAGAATGTATGCGAGCAGCGCTTCTCAAAGAACAGCTGTTACTGGTAAATAACTGCTCTTTCCAGACACATCTGAAGGGTTTGGGTATGTACCTGAATATATATCCTACATGGCTCTCTACTTGCCTGAGCTGTACCTTCCTGTCTACATTGCTGCTTTTTCGCCATGGAGTATCTTGCTCCCTCCCAGTTGCTGGAGCCTTTCTCTGCCACAGAAAAAGATTCCAGCTGTTGGGGAAAGGCAGCAGCAGTAGCGAGGCAGCAGTGAAAGGCTATGTTGGCTTCCCACTGAGAGAGCCTTTCCCCACAGAAGGAAAGACTTTGGCAGCTTTCCACTGTTAGAGCCCTTTCCTAGCACAGATAAGGACGCTAGTGGGAGAAAAGCTCTGGCTGGTCCCTGCTGCTAGAGCCTTTCCTCACAGGAGAGAAAGGCTCTGGCAGTGGGAGTCGGCAGAGATAGGCTGTAGCAGGGGGAGTTACTGAAATCTTTTCCTGTTGCATCCCTCTGCCAGAACCATTCACTGACACATGATGTAGCTACTCACTGCAGTGTGGCTGTGGCCTGCTTTTCATTGTAGTACGTAGCTACACATGCTCTGCACAGTGCTAAGGGCCTAATTCTGAGCACTACAGAGTCCTGTCAGCTTTACCACCTGTTGTTCAGTTGGTGTTGAGGGAGCTTAGCCTCTTCAAGGATCTGTACCTTAGTCTTTGTGTACTTAAATATCATGATTTAAAAAAAATAAAATATCAGCATGGAAAGTCACTGTGAATACTGGTGAGAGGACCTGGTTTGTGATAGTCTCACAGGAAATGTGTACAACACCTAATTCACCGATGTAAGACTGGCCAGATTTTAATGCTTTTATGAAATTCAACAAACAAGCCTAAGGAAATATTTCCTACGTAGACTTTCCTGTTTCCTTCCCTCTTTTCAGTTAACTCTCATCTCCCATATGCTGGAAAGGAAAAACTTAATTAAAATGAGCTATGCTACAGCACAAATTTCTCATCAACCTATCTGAAATAGATCTACCAAAGCCCAAGCTAATTTTTTTTGTATGTTAATAGAATGTTAATAACATCTGGAAAAACATATTTTTCAAACAAACAAACAAACAAATATTCTATTTATTAATTAATATATATTTTAGATAAATATTTGTTGAACTGACCTTCCCTTTCCTGTCCTATTTATACCATTTTTCTGGTGGCTGGCAATAAGAAATTTGGTCCTAGCTGAAAGTGAGGTTAGTGAATGGAAAACCTATTAATTAATCTAATGTTGTCTCTTTTCTCCCCCAGTGTGTTGTCCAAAATTTCAGTACAGCTGACATGCAGATGGTTAACAAATCAGAGAGGTCTGTGTATTTTTTTTTCAAGGGCAATAGTGCTAGAAGGCTATGTACTGAATTTCTTGTTAGGAGGGGAGGGAAGGATAACTTTCCTTCCCTGGATTTTAGGGTCTTTGTGGTTGCCATTGGCCTTCCCTTTCATTTATATATGGTGATCTTTCAGGTGGAGACCTTAAAGCCTGGTGATCTTTGTCCTAAAAATTAGGCTTTTACAATGCGCTTTACATGGGGCTATCCTAAAAACGCCTCTTTCAATCAGTAGAGAATGGTATTGATGTTCATTAAGCATCGTTGTGTGCAAAGTGAACCTTACACCATTTCATAGTCCACACTGCTTCCAATTTGACTCAAGGTATAGTTGAAGGAACTCTTTCCCCCCTTGTCCCCCGACATATAAATGCCCTAAATGATTTGGAGCTAGTTTTCTCAAGAGCCTAGTTTCTTCCAGTGAGATGCTGCTACAGCAGTGGTTCCCAACCTTTTTGGCTTGAGGGCCACAGATATCTTGAAGTCTCCACCAGCAGCCCCCCCCCCCCCATCCCTGCCCACACATACACAGCAAGATGGAAGGAGTTCAGTGAGGAGGCACTCTCCTTGCTCAGCTCACTAGCAGTAGCAGGGAAAACGCATATGTCCTGTAGCCCTGTGCACTCCACCTGGGTCCCTAGCCTTCCCTTCTGCAGCTAGAGGAATGGAAGATCAGTGCTCCCCTTTCTCTGGCTGCAGCATGGACCTCAGGACCTAGGCAGAGTGCTTTGCCATGCTCCCTGCTACAGATGGGGGAGCCTGCATCCGTCTCTGAGCCCTGTGGAAATGTGCTCCACCTGGGCCCAACTCCTTAAGCAGTAGCTCCCTTCTGCACCCAGCAGGAGGGGAGCCATGAACCACTTTAAAAGACCACGTGGGCCACTTTTGGCCCCTAGGCCGCAGGTTGAAACCACTGTGCTGCAATGTCTATCAGCAGACACACAGAAGGGTTAACGATGTTGGTTTCAACCAAACCTATGTCTTCATTGCAGAGTTAACTTGAGATCTTACTTGGGTGTTGCCCCTAACCTCTCCTGTCCACACATAACTGTTTACCTGAGTTAAGTGGCTAACCTGGCAATCATGAGGCTGGTGTTTAAAGCTCTGGTTCCTCTCACTCGGGCTGGTAGCTCAGCCACTTTGTAGTGAGGACACAGGTTAAATCACATGAGTGCTGATAGTCCTCTAGCGCCTTCCCACAGTTCCCGCTGGGTGCTCAGCAGGACAGAAAAGTTCTCCCACAATTTGGTTGGAAAGAATCATAGGCTATGTCGACACTTACAAAGTTAAGTCAACTTAAAGTCGATCTTGTTAAGTCCACTTAACAAATTGGCTACACTTTAAGTTGACATAACAGCAGAGAGAGCTGTTTATATTGGCTTTAAGTTGACTTAATAAAGTCGACTTAGCGTTAATCCCTGTCTACACTGGCCTTAAGTCAATTTAAGGAGTCGATTTAAGGCTTAAGTTGACCTAAAAAAAGGTGTTAAGTCGACTTAAGATTTCCTTAAGTCAACTTAAGGAAATGCTTAAGTCAACTTAAGAAAAGCCCCGTGTGGACGTGGCTTCGTTTAGGTTGACTTAAGCGTCCTTAAGTTGACCTAACTTGCCAGTGCAGATGCACCCGTAGAGAGGCTCAGTTTAGTGCTGTGCAAAGAAGCGTGGGATATCTCTGCCCACACAAATCCTAAGGGGACACCCAGGGGAGCACATGGCATCTGTGAGGATACAGTAACTTGGGTGTGGCTTTGCAGCATGTCTACTCACATGCAGGCTAGCGGCTAAGCTAAGCTGAGCTCTCAGATATGGGTGTCAATTGCACAGCCTCATTGTAATGAAGATAGATCCCATGAGAATGCTGGTAGCAGGGATTCTCCATGAGAGAGCCTTGACCTTAAGGTTGGCAGAGTCTGGAATTGGGGGAATATTCGGGCCATAATGCTTGTCTACATAAGGAGAAAGCTGCAGTGTGAATCTGGTCCCGTGGACCCTGCTATCCTGCACTAAAATACTGCTGTAGCAGTAGCTCAGAGCACACTACAGAGCATTTCATGCGCAGTAGCTAGTTAGTACGCAGCAAGCAGTGGACTGAAGATGTACACCACAGCTTGCCTCACTCTGCATCTCCATACAGAAAAAGCACTTGTCTAGTTGCATTCCTTAGAGTTTGTAGTAATGGTGCTGGAGTGGCATTTATTTATCCATTTATTTATTTATTTGTTTTTTAAGAGTGCTGTATCCCTTGGAGGATGATCCGGACTGTTATGAGCAAGTCTTTATAGCTGAGATCTTTATCTTTAAATTCTGAATGTTTTCGGATTTCACACAAATGCCTGGAGATTGGGATAGATGCTTTTTCAAGCTAAATAAATAAATAACAATACTGACATGCCTAGGCACTTCATTTTTCTCTGTCTCCCCATCTCTTCCCCCCACCCTCCCACCCCCCGCCCATTAAAAATACACTAGAGGGGAAAAAAAACCCAAACCTCCCTATGTTGGTGCTACATTAAGGTTCTATATTTAAAACAGAACAACTAGGAAATGTGAAAATTGAAGCACGGTTCTTTTCTGGAGTGACTTGAAAATGATTTGTCTTAGAGTTGCACTGAATGAGATTGGGCCCACTGTGCTAGGCGCTGTACATGCTCATAGGCAGAGATGTTCCTTGCCTCAAAAGCTTGTAATCTAACTAGAGACAGACAAAGAGTGGGTGAAAGAAATGTTGTTATCCCTATGTGACATGTAGGGAACTGAGGTATAGCGAGATTTTAATGTATTCGGGGTCAGAGAGGAAGACTGTTAGAGAGCTGCATTTCCAGAATCTCTGTCCAGTGCTTAACTATGACACCATTCTTCCTCATTAGGCTTTGTGGCGTTTCATATTTATTGTCTCTCAAGGAGACGTATCAATTTTGCCCTATGTACAAGGAAAAAAGATGCTTTTAAATACCAGTCCTGTAAATTCAGCTGGGGATCTGAAAGCCTGGTTTTGTTTCTGTTGGTATGTGCATCTACACAAGTAGTGGGGACCAAATGAAGCCCATGTTTACCTGTGCAAACCCTGTTTTCCTCAGATTATTCACTCACCTATGCATGTGCAACTGCACTGAATGTCATGGTGTAAATGCAAAGTTTGAAGACAATGGTGTTGTACAGGTGACTCTGCAATTGGGAGCTGCTTAGCAAATCTGTTGATGTGTAACTCACAAAGAATGCAGTCCACTTCCCAGACCTGTGTTGGTTTGGTGCAGTAAAAAGCTGGGCATGTACGCGCGCACACACAAACACACCTGGTCCAGCAACACTGCAGACACACACTAAGCAGGTCTGCTGTGTAAGAAGTACTATTTTTACCATGACATTTCAGAACAGATCACACTTGAAGGATCACAAAATAATGTTAACTCACCTATACTGTACATGTGTAACATTGCTTAGTTACAGAGTCAGCTAATAAAGGAACCCTGGATATATTACAATGGACCTGTTTAAAAACCAGGTGAGTCCTGAGGTCCACATACATTTTTTGACAAAATTAAGTGATTCACATGTAATCGTGCAAGAAATGGCATGCAAAAACAAATGGGCTGGTGCTTTTAAATTCACTGTGTCAAAAGATAAGCAATGAAAATATTATTTGCAATAATCTAGCTAGTTTTTATTAAAATTGTTGAATTTGGTAGTTGTACTGCAGGATATGACAAACTTTCTCCTTCTCTAAAATGTATGCAAATCATGGAACTAATTCTATGGGCAGCCTTCTTCTCCAGCCAAATACCTTCAGCATTTTTCCCTCTTGGCAGGATACAAGGCTAAAAAAATCTGCAGTTGGATGGCAGTGCAATCCTGGGGACTCTGAATGAGTTTAAAAGAAGCATTTGTGTGGAGATCCTTATGAAAATCTCAACAAGAATTTGGCAGAAATACCAGTGTAGGAAGATGGCAGATTCCTGTGCAGCAAGATATTTATTCGTTCACTGTTTTATCCTCAGCAGCTGCTGGTGCGCTTGGTATCTTCAGCTGCTTTTGAAGGTTTTACAGAGAATAATTACTTACTTAATAAAATAAATCCATTTCACCCAGCAGGCAGGGCATTTATTCACATAGTGTGCTGGCAACATCCTGCCTGTATTAGAGTACTGTTCACCAAGCCAGGGTCATGTTTGCTGAGATGCAGGAATTTTCCTGTCTTCTACAGTTTGATACATTGGCTCCTTATAAGTGGGAACTAGTTTATACCATATCCAGGGTGGTGTGAAGGTCTCCACAGTCTGCAAAAAATAAAGATGAGGGTTGAGTACAATTTATTGCTTTCTTCAGGATTTCTAGCTATTAGTTACTACTACAAAGTGGGGGAGAGTACCTGAGCAATCTTTTTTCACGGGAATGTATGTTATTAAGATATACTGATGGTGCTGAAGCCAGAAAGTACGATCTGTTTGGAGAAGTTTCTGACTCCTCATATTTCATTTTAAGCCATATTTTCTTGCAACATTTCCGAGACAAGTCAGTGAAAAAGGCACTGTGCAGTGAATCGGTTAGCTTCTGATATTGTTGCAGAGAAAATACCCTCTGAAACAGGGGTGTCAAACTCATTTGTTATGGCGGGCCAGATTTGACTTAAATGTATTTCAAGTGGCCTGCACATACCATAAATCAAAATATTACGGCACTCACGCAGCACCGTGGAGTGCTGCGTATGCAAAACTGAGCTCCATGAGGCCACTCTCTGTGTGTTAGAGAGAGAATGTGGTCTTGTGGAGCAGTCTCGCATACCCAGAGCTCCATGATCTCATGAGACCTGACACTCCTGCGGCATTGCAGAGCGCTGGGTATGCAAGACCTCTCTCTCTCTCTCTCTCTCTCTCTCTGTGTGTGTTAAGGAGAGAGTGCGGTCCTGCGGAGCGTAGTCATGAGTCAGATGGAAGAGGTTCACGGGCCAAATGTTTTGACACTCCTGCTCTAAAATCCAGGGCTGTCCCATGGGGGGAGCGGGGCCCAGGGCCAATCGGCTGAGGCGGGGCCCCCGCCCCCATGCTGGAGGGGACAGTGGCGGGCCGGCCCACTCCGCTCCCCAGGGACCCCTGTCTCCACCTGGGGACTGGGAGCTGGCCCTGGCCGGGACCCCAGACTGCCTCCGGCATCGCAGCCGGGGACCCAAAGCCACTGCCGAGAACCAGCCCTGGCTGAGGCCACGCTGCCGGCAGGGGCCGGCCCCCCCGGCCGTAGCCGGGAGCCTTGTGTGGAGCTGGGGCAGGGCGGGCTGGCCCAGAGCAGGCCTGCTGTGTGCTGGCTGCTGCCTGGCCCGGCCCGCATACCAGCTTGCCTCGCACCTGAGCCAGCCAGCTGCTCCACCCTGGGGGCGGGGAGGGCCGGCCCAGGGGCCGAACAAAGCTCTCTCACCCCACCCCGTGCCATCGGCCCACTGCTGAAGGCAGCTGGGACTGGGGCGAAGCGTGGCCATGGGGCCGCAGCGCGGGCCCCACACCGCCCCGTTAGGAGTGGGACAGCGCAGGGCCCATGTAACCGCGGGGCCTGGGGCGATTGCCCCATCCACGCCCTCCCCCCCTCCCCCCCCGCCAGGACGGCCCTGCTAAAATCAATAACTGTTTTGAGATGCACAGGTTCTACTGCTGACTTTCCTAGTGACCCCATGTCTCCTACTGTTAATGATAAAATACTGACAGGCACATTTTCAGTTTGGGTTTTACCTGGCTTCCATTTGTGAATGTGTAAAATTCTGCTGCCAGTAACAGGGCCTGCAGTTTCAAAGTGCGAACACCTGCACATATTCTATAGAAGATTGAATGTGTACTTGCCCTTTAAGTAAACTAGCACCTGAGTACACACACGTGTCAGAGTTTGTACCCACAAGCCCCATTATTTTGAGATTGTGAACTTAGACGTATGCATGTGCACAGGTGGTGGTGTGGGTTCACAGGTGTTTGCACTGCTAAGTGCAGGCGCAGTGTTGTGTGAATGCAGTTTTACACAAAGGCTGGCTGGCCTTTTGAAAATCAAGGAGTTAGGTCTCTTCTCAAGCAGGTTGCTTTTTAAAAGAATTCTGTAAGTGACTTGTTTGTGTCTAAAAGAATAAATTAAGAGCAGTGGCAAGCTATTTTGGAATTAAAACCCATGTTTTAAAGAGACTTCTTTCCTATTAAGTATTTACCTTTCACGCTGCAACTACATAACATTTGCTCTAGTCAGCTCATGAAATTTTTTTAGCATGACACTCTAACTGCTTGACCATTAACCTGGCAGGCTACCAGAAAAATCTTCAAACTGTTGACTCATTTTGCTTCTATATGTAACTTAAGCCACCTTTCCCCAAAGCAATGATAACTCTAATGTTGCACTTACCTTTCCTGGCTGGCAACAACATATTCCGAACTGAGTCTGCCAGTGTTAGTGGAAGAAGTAGGTTGAGTTTGGGACATTTGTATTTTAGGGCAGAATTTAATGTGATTTCCCCCCCCTCCCCTCCCCTTGGAGGGTAGGTGGAAGAGAACCAGCATCTTTTGACTTGTCCTCTCTTTCCCCTAACAAGATGTTTATTCTTCCACGTACAAAGCCCTGGATCATATTTTAGTTTCTGTATATATAAAAGTAGAATTGCAGTTTAAATCAGAGTATAATTGTACTGCACATTCACAAATAATCGGCGTTACTCTCGTCACTTACAGATCAAAGACGACGAAGGACGTTTAGTGAGAGGGATTTTTCCCATCAGATTTTATATCCCCTGGACCTTGATGGAGGAAGCAGTGCAGCTTACTGGACAGTGCAATGGACAGGAGACCTAAATTCACTTGCCATCTCTGCCACTGCTTTGCTGGGTGACTGTTGGCAAGTCCCTCTTCGTGCATCTGTCTCCCTACCTGTTAAATGGGTCAATAATACTACCATCCTCTGTAAAGCACTTTTGAGAGCTATGGATTAAGAGTTCTGCATTTCATTAATTATTGATCTCATGATGGCTATAAAATATTGTTCCATTTTATTTATTTATATTTTAATATTTTGCGTTAAAGTGAACAGGAAAGGGAAGGAGTAATTGTCACAATATAGGCACTTGATCACAAAATATTTTAAGCTCTTTTTCCCCTTTACAACCAGGTCCAAACGTGGTTTAAAATAATGAAGGGGTCCATTTGTTTTGTTCAGTATTGAAGTTAGGCCTTCGTCATTTAGGCCCCAATTCAGGAAGACACGTAGGCATGTGCCTATGGTTAAGCACATAAATAGGCCTATTCGACTTATCTATTCATGTGCTTAACACTAGGTGTGTACTTAAATGCTTTCCTAGATCAGAGCAGCAGGCCTCAGCACACTTTCAAAGGAATATGGTTAGCAAATCTCCAAGTCTCTCTTGTACTAGTTTCTGTATAATGCGTATGTGTGCATCAAACACATTGTTCTCAACTGAAAATATGCCACAATATTCATTTCTACCCTCCTTCCCCTTTGATTCAGTTTGTGATTTCCCTTATTTTTCTCATTTCACTCCAAGCTCTAGAAACTGGGCTAAAATTGAGTGCTGAGGTGTTTATGTTGTCACTTGGGTTTATATTGACTGAAATTTATTAAGTCAATTCAGCTTGAAGTCAAGCTCAGCCTGTGTGAAGACTAGACGGTACCATACGTTTTTACTTTAAAAAGCATGTTGCTTTATTGTATTTTATTGATGAATACCTCTGGTATTTTGGATTAACTCAAATTAAATTATAGGTGGTTATTAGGGAGTTTATTGTGCTTCTAAATTGTACTTAGTCTCCCTGTAATTTGTTATAATTAATTCAAAAGTTCAAGGGCAGTAAATAAGGATCAGGTTGTGGCATGCCTTTCTCTGTTGCAAAAGCATGTTATTACTGGCCTTTATTATTTAAGATTTAACTTAATATTTAAGGGGTTATTTTAACTTGAGTATCCAAAAAAACAAAATACACCATTAACCAACAGTAAAGATTCTAGGTTGGAGCTTAGACCTGTCGTGGTTTAGATTTCTTTCTTTGAAAACGTTGTACAGATTGATGGATAGTGAAAGACTGAGTCTGCTGGATAAGCTTTTCAAAAGAGAAGTATGTGTTTTGGAAGGCTTGTAGCATGCCTGCAGGCCTCAACAAGGCCTAGGCACATGTAACAGCTTGTGGATTGTAGGAAGTGGCAGGAAGAACAAAACACTTGCAGAGCATTTTTCATCTGCCGCTTGTCTTTTTTTAGATGTAGTTTTCCCTCCCTCTCCCCATTCTCTCTCAAAAAGAATTTAGTGCTGGTGAAAAATGCTGAACTGACAGCCTTAGAGATAAAGGGAGTTCTCTGTTAATCAACAGAAAAGGCACAGCATGAACAGGAATGGCCCAGCAGCCAGCCTCCCCTACACTGCCCCGCCCACGTTCTCCAACCCTTACCAGGAGAGAGCCTTTGTAGGGCTAAGTTAGGTTCTCTGGGCATATTCAGTACTTGGCCCCTCTGATGTTTCATATACTCTGAGACCAGAAGGAACCACTGTGATCATCATCTCCTGTATAGCACAGGATACAGAACTTCCTCAAAATAATTCCTAGAACATAGCTTTTAGAAAAACATCCAATTTTGGAACTAAATTTTCAGTGATGGAGAATCCACCATGAACCTTGGAATGTTGTTCCAAGAGTTAATTGTTCTCACAGCTAAAAATGTATCCCTTATTTCTACTGTGAATTGGTTGTCTTCAACTTCATGTTAAACCCTAACTTGGGTTAGATTGAACAGCCCATTATTAGATATTTCTTTCCTAGGTAGGTACTTATACCCTGTAATCAAGTCACCCCATAATGTTTTCTTTTTTAAGCTAAATAGATTGAGCTCTTTGAGACTATCACTGTAAGGCAAGTTTTCTCATCCTTTAATCATTCTTCCAGCTCTTCTCTGACCCCTTCCAATATCTCAACATCTTTCTTGAATTGTGGACCACCAGAATTGGACACTGTATTCCAGCAGAGGTCTCAGCAGAGCCAAATACACATTTAAAATAACATCTCTAGTCCTACTCAAGATTACCCTGTTTATGCATCCCAAGATCTCATTAGCTCTCTTGTCTTCAGCATCACACTGAGAGCTCATGTTCAGCTGATTGTCAACCATGACCCTCAAATCTTTTTCAGGGCCATTGCTTCCCAGGATAGAGTCGGCCATCCTGAAAATATGGCCTACGTTCTTTGTTCCCAAAAATATACATTTACTTTTAGCCATATAAAGACACACATTGTTTGCTTGTACCAATTTACCAAGCAATCTAGATTGCTCTGATTCAGTGACCGGTGCTGTTTATTATTTACCACTCTCACAATTCTTATATCATCTTCAAACTATATCAGTGATAATTTTTTGTTTCCTTCAGGGTCAAAGATGTTAAATAGCATAGGACCAGGAACCAGTTCTTGCAGGATCCACTGGAAGAAGACCTGCTCTATGCCTATTCCCAGTTTAATTATATTTTGAGATCTTTCAGTTAGCCAGTTTTTTATTCATTTAATGCATGCTAATTTTATGTTCTAGCTTTTTTTAAAACAAAATTTTCTGCAATACTAAGTCAAATGCCTTACAGAAGTCTCAGTATATTACATCAACACTATCATCTTTATCAATCAGGTTTGTAATTTCATAAAAAAAATTTTGTTAGGATCTTTTTTCCATAAATCTGTGTTGATTTTCATTAATTATATTACCCCTTTTAGCTCTTGATTAATCAAGTCTGTATCGGCTGTTCTATTATCTTGCCTGGGATTGAGGCCTATAATTATATGGGTCACCTTGCTTACCCCTTCAAAAAATGATCACAAAATTCTTCCTGTCTTCTGGAACTTTCCCAGTGTGTCAAGACTTATTGAAAATCCAACATTAATGGTCCAGCAAACTCCTCCGCCAGCTCTTTTAAAAGTCTTGCAAGATGCAAATTATCTGAACCTGTTCATTTAAAAATGTCTGTTATCATCACCATCTAATGAAACTATGAAATTTTGTTTTTTCCCCAAATATAGAACAGAAATATTTATTCTTGTTAATTCTACAATTTCTATATAGTAATGGACCAGTGCTATTGTCAGGATTCTTCTTGTTCCTAATATATTTTACAAACTTACTGTCCTTAACTCTGCTGGCCATAGATTCATCTCAGCACAGCCTTCTTCCTTGATTGTGGCTTTTTAGGGCATCTAGTAATGTTTTCTTAAATGATTGTCAATTAACATTCACATTTTTCTGATTTAAATTCTTCCAATTGATTTGGCTCATAATTGTTTTCAGCTCTGAAAATTGTCCCAATTAAAGCACCAAGCATAGATGACTGTTCTGGAATGTATTGTGCTTGCACATTATAAAGTATGATCAAGTCATGATCACTTCTATCTAATCTACCGTTAACCTTTAATTCTGCAACCTTAATTATTTATTAGGACAAGGTCTAATATAGAATTCCCCTTTGACTGCAGTTGAGCTAAGTAAATGGTCATCTCTAACGTTTAGAAATTCCAATGATGTTTTAGTACTGGAAGCATAAAATCTCCAGGGACTTCAGTTTGAGTGACATATGCTGATGATCACACAGGTTTTTTATCCTCCCCCTTGCACTTCATGGATAGGTGCATAAGCAGACAGTCATCCTGTTCCTTACTGTGATTTGGTGGACTGTATCAGACACCAACTGGTATTCCATTTGTGTTTTTCTGTTAAGACATTGATCCGTAATCATTCTGCTTTATCAGTAAATTGGAAAGAGATTATAGCATTTTTAGTGCCACCCTCCCCTTGCCAATTGGCCTTTCCGAAATAGGTTATAAATAATTGGTTTCAACATTCCAGTTCTGCAGATCATCTCACGAGGTTTCAGTAATACCAGCTAGATGGAATTTATGCTCATAAGTAAGCAATCCCAATTCCTAGAGCCCTGCAAATCCATGAATATCCACGGATATCCGCATCTGCAGATATCCACAGACCATTTTTTTGCAGATGCAGATTGGATACAGATCCACATATTTTTATCTGTGCAGGGCTAGAGCCTTGTAAAAACGTGGATATCCGCGGATACAACATGGATAGCCGCAGACCATTTCTTGCAGATCGGATGCGGATCCACATATTTGTATCCACGCAGGGCTCTACCAATTCCTCTTGTTTGTTACCAAGATTCCCAGTATTGGTATATAGGCTATTCAAGAAATTATTATCTTTATATCCTTGGTTTCTTGATTAAATTTGTTTTCAACATCTCAGTTTTGTGTGGAGTATTCATATCTTCCTTCTTTTTGTCCTCCTTTTTGTTATTAGTTTAACCCCCTCCTGACTGCTTGGTCTGCCTTCTACTGAGGTGGAGGCTATCCTAACTGTACAGACCCAATGTTCCACACAACCAAAGCCCTCCACTCTATACCACTTACCCTTGTCACAATTCACTTCCAAAGACCCCTAGTAAAGATACTGACTGTGATAATGATTGGCAGCCAACCACTAGGAATTTCATTAGCAATGCAATTCAATTCACATTGACCACCAAATGGTAACAACTTTTGATCCCTAGTGAGTTTGGCTGGGTTTGAACCAAAAGTTTACACAAGAAAAGTTTAAAAGCCTGTTACCAATCTCTTGAGCCATCCAGTTCCAAATCCAAATAACTATACTTTTTTCCTCTCATGTGCCCGATTCCCTTCTCACTCACACCATTTTGATTCCATTGATTTCCCTGATATTACTTCTCATTTACAGCAGTAGGAGAATAGAATCAGGCACATGATTTCTGAAATGCATGTTTTTGTATATAATCTGACAGTGATTATGTATAGTGGAAGACAATAGATCTACAATTTTGACTGGCAAACTTTTTTGGAGTGCATAAATGACAACTTTTAAGTAGCAAAGTAAGCTAATGGGGCTTGCTAGTAACGTGAGCAGTGCAGCACTGTTGTTTGATTAGACTATACTTTTAATTGTGCTAGGTTTTTCACATTCTGCTGCCTTTAGATAAGTGTTTATATTGTAGCTAGCCTCAACTGAAAAATATTGAGCATCTTTTATGGGAGCTTGAATCAGTTTGGTCTGGTAACTTGCCTTTGCATATGCTTCTTATTGCTTTTGACAATATGCTGAGGTTAGCCAACCATATATATTATCTGAACATATATCCACAAAACGCCCACTGAAATGAATGGAATGTGACTCTCTGAAGTTGGCATCTCTGTTAATCAAAGTCGTTCATCTTCTGCTGTCCCTCACACAAGCCTCCTTCTCCTTTTTAGTAGATCACTTTCCTATAACTAGGGATAATTTTTGGTTGCTTGGAGGTTCCCCTCCTCAAAGTTCAGTTGGCAGATTTATTGCATGGGGGATTTGCCAGCCTGCAGGATAGGGTTGGCTCCATAATTCCTCTGAGCTTTGGCGGATAGAGATCCGCCCAGAACCCTAAGGAAACTCCCACACTGACCCTAAAAAGCCCTTTTGAGAAGAATTACAATAGAAGGTTTGCAGACAGGTGTCTCTAAGGTCTTTTGTTTGCTGAAGTAGGTAGAAGTAGGTGAATAGGTGTTGTGTATTTGAACTATCCTCCCTTTTGGTCCTATGAACAGATGTCATGGGAATAATATGGGCCCAGCAAGGACCTTTTGTATCATTAGGGAGGGTCAAGGTCTCCCAGAAGGTGATGGGTTGTTTTTTTTTGTTTTTTGTTTTTAATATCACAAAATGCAATGTTATATGCAGTAATTTTTTTTTACCCAGCTCTAAGGCACCAAGATGAAGGCATTTCTGATTCTGGATTTGTAAGGGTTTGAACCCTAATTTGTTGGTGAGGTTGTTCAAGCTTAGGATTTCCCAATCCAGAAACCTTTTTCTGTAACTTAAAAGTTGACACGGACAACTTGGGTTTCTAAAGTGAGGAGTCGAATGGGTGCAATACTGGCTCTTCAGTTTTTCCTGGCAAGGCTGCTGATATTTTCAAAGCTCTTTTTGCTGGGTGTGGTGGACTTTCACCAAATGACAGTCTTTCAAAACCATTACTCTTCGGCAGTGAAATACAGCTACTGTAGTTGATATACTACCACAAGTCCCTGATAAATGACTGTCATTAGTTTCCAGAAACCTCAGGCTTCCATTGGTAGATTAGTTAGTGCAATTCCAGTCAAGCAAGCTAGAGATTTTCTTGTGTTTGTCATCAAAATCTAAATGATTCCAGTGACAGGGAGGAGATGAGCACTTACCATGATGTTCTCAATTTCTATATTTTTATTTTTAAAGCACCTTTAGATTAAATTGCACTGATTAAATTACAGCTTCCAAAGTCTTTCATTGAGGAACAGAAATCATAATCTGATAGTAACACCATTTGTGCTGATATACTAAGATTGTATCTGGATGCCTGAAAGGACTGAGCATATCCCTTTTTCTGTTACCCGTTCAAAGCCACTCTAGGTCTGCAATGAGAAAAGTTATTAACCTCTCTTGCCTGTTGGCTTACCCATGTGAAATGAATTCCAAAGGGGTAGCCGTGTTAGTCTATTGTAGAAAGACAAAAGAGTCTTGTGGCACTTTTAAAGACTAA
>ML685763.1:8199228-8221165 GCA_007922175.1 Pelusios castaneus | reverse complement strand
TCATGCGATTAATAAATCTGTTAGTCTTTAAAAGTGCCACAAGACTCATGTGAAATGAGTTTGTAGTATCACTTCAAACCAGTGGAGAGTTGTCTGCATTACAGAGGTGCAGGATTTTAGTCAATATTAAATCAGCATTTTGGTTTGCACTCTCAGCACACAGACCAATGATTAAATCGACACACAGTATGAAAATATAAAAGATGACAAATTTAAAGGGAAATAAAGGAAATACTATTTAAAAAAATACAACACTCACATAATCAGTGGAACTCACTGCCACAGGATATAATTGATTTAAAGAGCATAGTAGGATTAGAAAAAGATTTAAATTCTATGGACAACAAAACAATCCATTTTGGAGATACTAATATTTAAAAAATTACCATGGGATATAAAAGTGTGTTGTTAGGAAAAAATATCCCCTGTGAATAAGGTTATTCCATGATTGCTCACTCCAGGGTTTCTTGTTCCATTCTGTGAAGAAGGTGATATTTGCCACTCTCAGACAGAATCCTCAACTAGCTGGACCAGTGTTTTGATCCAGTGTTGTACTTATGTTACTAATGTGTTAGGTCTGTATTATGATCTAATCACATTTAGTATTTCAGTATATTTTTTTAAAGTAAAAAGGAGTCAAAGGATTTAAAGTTAAAATCCTGTACTGTGCCTCAAATGGCCAAAATGCTTCCCTTCCATTTTCTTAATGATTTGTATTGCTTCTGCGTAACATTACAGCCATTCCCTTCTTTCCTCCATTAAAAAGAAAACCAAAACAAATAAAACCAAACTACATAGTTTTGCAGTTACCCAGTAGATCGGCTTAGCTCCAAAGAGGTACCTAATGAGTTATGAATAACTGCTAGTCAGTCCAGTAATTACATCATTAGGGACAATTCTAAAGGAGTTGTGCCTCTTGAGTAACTAATGCACATTTTGTAAGCTACTACCAAGATCCTGTGGTTGTTTTTCAAGTACATCCAAGATAATTAAATTAAACAAATCTTTCTTTTTAAAATGCTCTTTAAGTCCCAGCAAAATCAGCTCTGCATATTTTTTTTAATTAGAATTAATATTTGCCAGCTTTCCAAAACTGAGGTATCTGACAAAGAAGCCCACACTTTTGATGCATAGGGAAGGCAAGTAAAATAGAAATATTCAAAGTACTGTCCTGATCATGGTATCCCCTTCAGACGGTAATATATTTAATTCCTCTTTAGATCACTTTAAAAAAAAGCGAGATTTTTCTGTTGCAGGCATGTAAAGGAAAGCAATTTGGTTGCCCCTGTTCATGCTGGTTTTTTTCCCCCACCACACACACAGGTGCATAGAAAGAAAGAAAGAAAGAAAGAAAGAAAGATGTTTGGCTCTAACTTGGTGAATGTGTACTCTAAGTGAATGCCCTATCCCAAAGTCAGATATTTGCGCTCACTTGGAGAGCACCCTTAACGCAGTACAGAAGAACTGATGGAAACATCTCCTGAGGCGTGGAAGCCAGAAAGAGGAGGGAGGGTTCCTGATTGGTTTGTATAGCCTCTTCTGACCAATGCCTGTTCTCCATTGTTTGTCTTTTAGCGATGCCACTTTATAAACATGGGAAGTCTTGAAATATTTGTTTGGTTTAAGCTAAAATATGAGGGGCTGCAGGTTTGGCATTGGAGTTTCTGGGTTCTGTCTGCTGTATAGTTGACAGTCATCTATGGGTACCTCTACACAGCCTGTGGAAGCAAGCCTCCGTGCCCAGGCCAACACACTTGGGCTAAGAGGGCTCACGTTAGCACTCTAAAGATCAGTGTATAGACAGTAATTTGAAGTTGTGGTTCGAGTTGGAGGTTGGGCTCTGAAGCTTAGGGAGAATGAGCCCTGCTAACCAAACCTGTTGACCCAGGCCAGGAGTCCTGCTTCGCTGGGCTGTGTAGATGTGCGCTATATGTGCAGCCACAAATGTGTTAGTCTTCTCTGCCCAAGAAGCAGAGATCTTTGAAAACAATGTTTCCTTACCAAGTTCTATATGGGAATTTGTAGAAGAGGCGGGGAAGGACTCAACACTGATAATGGCTCTGCTATCTTTGAATGCCTCCTAAACTTCTCATCATAATCTCTCCTCCAGTATTCTCCAAGCCTATCCCTGCTTAGCTTTTGAGATTTATGAAGTTCATCACCCAAGATAACAGAAATCTAGTACAAATGGGGCATAATTAATTGATGAATGGGGAACCCAATTATTTCCTTGATACAGTAGGGTTATGCATCAAACAGAAAGTGGTGATGTTGAAACATAAGAGTAAGTGAAGTCATGTTGTGAGGACTAAAACAAAAAATATTTTAAATGAATGTTACAGTGAAACCAATATGAAAGATTGTGATGATATTGGCTGTGCTAAATTTGCAGTGCAAAATTATCTGATCAGTTGGAGTTACTCGACATGTACACAGCTCTAGCTAAGACAGGCTCTGGATCACAGAATGAAGTTTTAAACTTGCATTCTTTCCCTTAATTTTTAAGCTCATTTGATTTTTCACTTTTGTGTTACTGACTGATATTGATATTAGCAGGTTCTCTACGTTAGCAAAGTTTGGATACTTTCTGATAATGCTCTGCTTGCAGTTTTATTACTTTTTAAAGAACAGCACACACTTGTTGAAGCAATGGAGACAAATATACTCGTAATGTTTTCTGTGTTTGCTGAATGGAGTTGTGGGAAATTATATCCTTGTAATTACGGTTTTGTTCAGACTTGTTGTCCACTCCCATTCCCCTTGGAATTAGCTACAGGCTGGCAAACAGCAGTAGCCTTTATTATATTAAATGCACAAAATCTATGCTTAAAAATGTTAACCTAAAATGAGCAAAGCAGTTCAGTTCTCCACTCATTTGGTTATTTTAATTCTCCACCCTTTCCTCATAACTCTGGGAACGAGGCTTTCCTAATTATGAACTTCTTGCTTTCTGCCATCTTGTGTAACTGTTTCTAACAATATGCAGACATGTTTTTGTTTATTAAATTTGCTTATTTCTCCAACATATAAAATATTGAAAGTTTATAAAATGTATATTTTATCTACTTTTCTGAGGCAGTTTCTCTGAAGTGAATATATACTTAAACCATTTAAAAAAAATGTTTTATCCACCTAGGGTTCTATGAAAATATTTTATTTCACTTAAAGCAAAAATCATATAATCTTGGTTACTGACATAATAACATTTAATTAATATAATTTCACATGAAGGCACCCTCAGGACTTCACAGATTATGGGCTGACTCACCCGCTAAACGGGCATATGACTTGATTATGGTCTTGCTGCATGGCTGAGCTGTGGAGTGATAGTAGAATCTCTACTCTCTTCCACAGCACCCGAACTCCACTCCTTCCTGGAAAATAGAGCCTGTAATTCTTTCCCCCCAACACATATGATTTAGTATTACGTCAGGGAATTGGTGATTTCCCAGTGACCCTGCCTGTGGAGTATCACCAGTTCTTATGCAGGAAGGAGCCAGAGCTGGCACTCAGCAAGGTCCCATTTCTCCAAAGAGCTCTCTGTGGGTGCGTCTACACTTAGAAATTAAGTCGACTTAAGCTTGCTTAAATCGACTTAATTTAATCTGCGTCTACACTACACTTAATGAAAAATAAGTCGACTTTATTAAACCTGCTTTTAATTTGACTTTAGGCTTAAGTCGACTTCCTAAAGTCGACTTAAGCCAGTGTAGACCTGGAGTAGCCCTAAGTCAACTTAAAGTCGACTTAGGGCTCTCCAGGACTCTCCCACTGCCCTCCCCGCCAGGGGGTGTGGCACAGAGAGAGCCTGGCATGCCCTGCCCACCCTGCCCCTATGCCCTGCCAGGGTCCCTGTCCCCCTTTGCCCCATTGTACCAAAGTACAATGGGGCAAAGGCTGAGCCCCCTGGCACTGGGCAAGGGGTGCCCCCTGCCCCTGTGGACCTGCCCTAGGTCCCCCTAACCCCTAGAAGTCGACCTAGGCGTCCAGGGTGGATGCTCTAGGTCGACTTTGTAAGTTCCCCCTAAGTCGACTTTAAATTTAAGTGTGGACATGCTAAGTCGACTTAGCTAAAGTCGACTTAAATTAACAAGTGTAGACATAGCCCCTGATTCCTGTGGCAAAGGTGATGTCAGAGCCCCTATTTGCTCTTACCTCCAGCAGGCTTCTAGGTTTCTCTCTGTTCCTGATAGGGCTGCATTTCTTTACTGTATTCTGGGAGGGTTATAAATCCATATTATTCTCCTGGTTTTCCCTGCAAGCAAACATTTTCAAGACATCCTCTTTAAAAAGAAAAACCACCACCACCTACTGTTTGGATTTGGGGCCTAAACTCAACTGCTTATATTCCTGTAAAATAGATCAAGGAGCAGGCATTCCACACACGTATTTTTTTAAAAAAATTAAGAGAATGGTTTTCTGAATTGTACCCATCCACAGCCAGTTAATTTCCTTTTTTTTAAATAAAAGAGTGAAAATTGTCCAAGCAGATCATTTGTTTTGAGAACATAAATAATTAATTTACTCCAGGTTGAGCCTTTGCATGCCAAAGACTCAGCCTACAGCATATGGTTATGGCCAGGTTATAAATTCTGAACATAACGATTTATAAAGGAAATGGTCACAGCCCTGTAAAAATAACAAAAGCAGCCGTGACTAAGCCCCTTTGTGCAAGATACTACGCAACAATGACAGTAATTACGAACTCGATAGATGCTTTAGATAACCAGAAGCATAATCTAAAGACCACCTTAACTTTAATGTGCGTTAATGCGCATTAAGTTCAATGTGCTTTGGAGCAGGGCCTAAATAAGGATTGTTGTCAGTAACTTCCATATCTGTACCAAGTAACCATGTTAGTCTATTGTAGAAAGACAACAGAGTCCTGTGGCACTTTTAAAGACTAACAGATTTATTAATCGCATGAGCTCTTCAAAGCGTCTGACGAAGTGGGATTTTCTCCCACGAAAGCTCATGTGATAAATAAATCTGTTAGTCTTTAAAAGTGCCACAGGACTCTGTTGTCTTTCTACAATAGACTAACACGGCTACCCCTTTGGAATTTGACTACATGTTAGTCTAGTTCAGTAAAACAAACAAGGAGTCCTGTGGCACTTTTAAAGACTAACAAATGTATTTATCGCATGAGCTTTCATGGGAGAAAATCCCACTTCGTCAGACGCTTTCCCACAGTAAGCATGGGGAAGTACAAGGGAATACACAAATAACGAGTTGAGTGTGTATTTTAAGTAAGATTAGTAGGGTTTACAATTCTCCTGTTTATTTATTTATTGTGCATTTATTTTTTATTTGGATTTCTTTTACCATAGGTGCATGTATTTGTGAAACATTAGCAAATATCACAAAATAAACTAATGGCAAATATTGTACTCTTCTCACCCAGCAGCCAATTAGGTTTAATAAATGCTATCCATTTTAATCCAATTCAACAGTACATAACACAATGTTTATATAGGTGCTGTTAAAAAAAACATTTAGGCCAAGATTTTAAAAAATGACTTGTGCTTCTGCTTGTCCCCTTTTTCGGGTGTCCACTGTGGTTGTCAGAAGGTGGGTGCTAAGAACTTCCCTAAAATCAAGCCCTTAAAAGGTGTTGCAAATTGGGCACCTAAAAATCTGAGGAACCCAAAATCACTAGTTACTTTTCAAAATCTTGACATACCCTGATTACTATAGCAGCAGTTATCTTCATATTCTTCATATATTTCCTGCTGTACATGTATTTTGTAGTGTGGCTTATTTAGTTTTTGCGGGAACTATGATTGATATCCTGAAATCAGTGGCAGAACTCCCACGGACTATCAATCCCTTAGTGTGCAGAATGTGAAATTATGGGCATAGTGTCCCCCCTACTTCATTTACGGTGACATCAAATACAAGTCTAGCAGTCTTTCTGCCTGGCTCTGGTGCCATCTATTTGCAATTTCCCCTTTATGTTTTGCACAGCAGGCTGAATTCCAGACACCCAACCCCAGAGTTGTGAAAACTGAGGTTGGAAGCCAAGGGGCCAAGCAGAGAAGCTGTGGGTTATTCTCAGTGGCTCATGATTTCCTTTCTTTCTATCCAATTGTTCAAAGCATATTGAATTTAATAGGCGTTTTCAATTTTCTTCAGTCTCCATGTGCATGTCAAATCTAAACTTATAAAATGAAACTCATTTTGAATTACCAGAGCACAAGAAAATGTGCGATATTAGCTTTTTTAAAAAAAATAAATAAATCTGGGAACTCAAATTTATCTGCAAAGATTTTCTTCTAGCTTCGCCCAAATTTTCTTTTGGACCTTAAGTTAAGTTGAAAAATTTCAGCTCAATGGAGAATTTCTCAAATTTTAAGGAAATGAAAAAGGGGTTTACACTGGTAATGCCTTCTTCATAACTGCAGTATGAGTGCTGTTACTGAAATCCCGAGAGCAGGTCTGCCAAGAACTTTGGTGCTGTCTAGTGGCCAGTTCCTGCATCTCATTTGTGCAGATTTAGGAGTTCACTCTAGAAGAATGTGAAAGGGTTTATTAGATAAAGTACTGTGCAGAGACATTGGATGGTGCTTTGAGTGACTTGCTTTTACTCTTTGAACAAAAGTCTTTTCTAATACTGTTAAGGCTTGTCTGGAAAACAAATGTTAATGTTTTAACTTCGTATTATAAAAGTTCTCCTAGTGTTGATGCAGTTATGATAGAGGAACTATTCTCAGACAGAAAGATATAGCAGGCTGACTTACCAGGAAGAATTGGACAAAATTTTAACTATTTTGGCAAAAAATAACCTCCCAAATCAAAAAAGCTAAATTGGTTTAAGAAAAAAAAAAGGGGGGGGGGCATTGCTCACTCATAAGGGTCTAGGACATCCTATCCTTTTTTTCTGTGATTGCAAGTCAGACATATTACCTGCTGTTGTGACCAGTGAGGGGTTAGCTATAAGGGCTTGTCCGTGCACACAAGTTGTGCAACTTTAACTGTGCTAGTATAGTTAAATTTGTACAACACCGTCAGTGTGAACATAATTATATTAGTGTAAAGTTGCTTATGCTGGTACAACCTGTTCATGTACAAGAAGAACAATAAGCTGATACAGAACATCTTTATCCACGCTAAGAGTGATACCAGTGTAACTATTTTGGTAAAAATGACACCCCTAACTGAAACAGTGACACTTCTACAAAATCTGTATTAAAAAGTTTAGATCAGGCCTAATTCCATTTCCTGTTTTCCTGCATTTTCTGGCTGTGCCTTCCTCCCAGATTAATTTCATTCTGTTGCAAACGATCTGGGAATGCCAGGATTTATGCTCAGAGACACAAGTTTTCAAACTTACACAGAGTTCTTCTTCAGGTCTGAGCTGAGAGTAAGCTCAAAAGTTTTTTTTCCCTCAACAACAAAAGTTGTTCCAATAAAAAATATTACCTCATTCACCCCCACTACTAGCCTGAGAGCAACATGGCTACAGCAACACTGCATACAAGGATGTCCATTCCTCAATTGCACCGACAGAATTCGTGCGGGGATGTAATTCCAGCAGCTGTCATTATTGTGGTATGGTCCAATAAATGCACAGTGGAATTCTGATTTTTCTTTTTTGTACCATTGGGAACAATGGTCTTTATTGGGATCACACCAGTGATTCTAGCCTATTTATTTAAAATGCTATAATTATGATTATACGTGTGGAGTTGGCAACAGCAAACATATACAGTACAATTTAAAGATGTAACCTTTGCATAAAATTGTTATTTCTTTAACAATCTTTGTTCCATAGAAAATATGCAAGTCTATAAATGTTGGGTCTCATTTAATTGCTTTGCTTATTTACAGGTATCAGTATTACCTGCAAGTGAAAAAAGATGTTCTTGATGGTCGATTACGTTCTTCGTTGGATCAGGGGATCCGGCTGGCTGCTTTAGCTGTGCAAGGTAAAGTTAAATTACCTGCTTCTTCTCTTCCAGCATTGCCCTCTACAGTTAATCCCAAATGTTGATTTGACAATAATTAGGCCCACTACAACTCTTGGTTAGGATCATTATAGCCTTTCCATTGAGTTCAGTAGGATTAGGCTTTGATTAATTACTTGAAGAATTTTGGCTTAGATCAGTGGCTCCCAAACTGGGGGTTGTGAAGAAAATCCAAGTGGGGCGCGAGGCTGTGAAATGTTCATAGCAAAACATTTTTTGCACCAAGAAAACCTATTTGTGGTTATTTTTAATTGTAAATTACGAATTGAATTTTTCTTAAAAGGGGGTTGGATGATAATAAAGGAAAGGTTGGGACCAGTGTACCCTCTAAGCTGCGCGGGCGCGCGGCCGTGCAGCGGCCGTCGCACCCCCCCCGCGCAGCAGTGAGGGACCCCCGCACAGCCTGGCAGCCCCCGCTGCTCCCTCCAACCCCCGGGGCCGCGGCTTTGCTGCGGCACACCCAGCCTGTGCCCTGCCTCTGGGCTGGCCCTCCCCGCCCCCAGGGTGGGACAGGCAGGCTCAGGCTCGGGTCAGGAGCACGGGCCTGCCTGCCTGTCCCACGCAGCCGGGCCAGAGGGGTGGCTGCGGCCGCGGCGGGCTCCCGGGCTCCCACCCGCCGTCCGCCTCCTTCCTGGGGCCGGGGCCGGGCTAATCCACGGCCTCGGCCTCCCAGCACCGGGCCGGGATCAGCCTCCGGGGCTGGGGTATGCCCCCCCTCCCACCGGCAGCTTCCCAGGGCCGCGGTAGGGTCCTCCCCTGCCGGCGGCCTTGGCTTGCTTCTTTCTTTCTCTTTTCCTTATTTGTCTTCCTTTTTCTTTCCTTTTTTTCTTTCTCTTCTTTCCTTCCTTTTTCTTTTCTTTTTTCTTTCTTTCTTTTCTCTTCCTGTTTCCTCTTCTTTCCTTCTTTCTCTTTCTTTGCTTCCTTCCTTCCTTTCTCTTCCTTCTCTTCTTTCTTTCTTTCTTTCTTTCTTTCTTTCTTTCTTTCTTTCTTTCTTTGCTTCCTTCTCTTCTTTTCTTCTTTTCCTTCCTCCTTTCTCTTCCTTCCTTCTTTTCCTTCCTCCTTTCTCTTCCTTCCTTCTTTCTCTTCCTTCCTCCTTTCTCTCTTTTTTCTTTCCTTCTTTCTCTTCCTTCCTCCTTTCTCTCTTTTTTCTTTCCTTCTTTCTCTTCTTTGCTTTCTTTTTTCTTTCCTTCTTTCTCTTCTTTGCTTTCTTTTTTCTTTCCTTCTTTCTCTTCTTTGTCTTCCTTTCTCTTTTTTCCTTCCTTTTTCTTTCTTTCTTTCTTTCTTTCTTTCTTTCTTTCTTTCTTTGCCTTCTTTCTTTCTTTCTTTCTTTGCCTTCTTTCTTTTTTCTTTCTTCCTCTTTCTCTTCTTTGCCTTCTTTGCCTTCTTTCTTTTTTCTTTCTTTGTCTTCTTTTTTCTTTCTTTCTCCTCTTTCCTCTTCTTTCCTTCTCTCTTCCTTCCTTTTTCTCTCTTCCTTTCTTCTCTCTTTTTCTCTCTTCCTTCCTCCCTTCTTTTTTCCTTCCTTTTTTAAAAAGAACTTTAAAAAAATTAATTTTAAATAAAAACCTTTCTAAAAATTAAATTTCAATTCAAAATTCATTCAAATTCAATTAAACACAATTAATTAATTCTATTTACAATTACTTTAACTTCAATTAATGCCTATAATTTCTGTCGTGTGAGTTTGCACAAAAATTTTATTCAGAAAAAGTTTTGCACACGGCTTGAAAATTTTGCACACAAGCCGCCAAACCTTAGAGGGAACATTGGTTGGGAGGTGTCAAAGTTTCTCAAAAATTAGAAAGGAGGTGTGATGCTGAAAAGTTTGGGAGCCTCTGGATTAGATCATAGGTACCTTATAAGCATTACAAACAAAGAGTCCTGTGGCACTTTTAAAGACTAACAAATTTATCGCATGAGCTTTTGTGGGAGAAAATCCCACTTCTTCAGACTCTTTGAAGACGCTTTCTGTTTTGCTGACCTAGACTAACACGGCTACCCCTTTGGAATTTATAAGCATTGTTCAACTCCAGTATAGGATTCTGGATTAACAACAAACAAATCTAGATTCTTCTTCTAATGGTAGGGGACTACTTTGTAGAAATGATGGGAGCTGACTGTTTTTCAAATTCTATTTTTGGTGTAACTCTATAATTTTGCCTCTAATTAAAAATTCACTTTGCTGTAGCTGGCACTTCCTATTTGAAGTACTAGAGTACATAATAGTGGTTGCTGTTATCTGGATTATTGTTAATTTACAGCTTTTTGTTATAGTATGAATTTACTCTGGGCCTAATAAGGAGATAAATAAAAAGTTTACCTATGATGTAGAAAGTTATTAAGTTATAATAATATCTCTTAAACTGTCTAGTTCTGATTGACCTTCCTAGGCAGAATTTCAAAACCTGATGCAACAGATGTGCCTGTTGAGAAGAATCCAAATGTAAATGTTCAAATCAAGTAATTTGTACATACAAATAATAGCAAATACACAGCTACCTTCTCAGAAAAGAATGATTTTGGGGCTACAGTAGGTCCTAGGCATTTTTTAAACCTATTTTGAACATGTAACCATTCTGTCTCTGCTGATTAGTGGAGCATTCTGTTGCTGAGATGAAATTTTCTGGGGCTTAAATTGTGATCTGGAACTTCCATTTCTGTGTGGTCTAGTCTAGTGCAGTGGTTTTCAATCTTTTGTGGGTCGTGACACACTTGGCGGTGTGTTGCAACCCTACAGGACACATTAGCTCCTCCCCCACAGGTCAAATCCAGCCATCTCCCCATCCTTCCGCGACACACTTAACCATTGTGTGGCCACACAGAAACATGTCCCAACTCAGTTGTTGAGAACCATTGATCTACTGGTTAGAATAGGGACCTAACAATAGAGAACTTGCATGATATACCTCTAACTTGCTCTAAGGCCTTTGCAAGTGTCTTCCGGATTGATTTTCAGAGGTGCTGAGCACCGTCCATCCCTATTGACATCAGTGAGAGCTGAGGTTGCTCAGCACTTTGAAAATCAAGTCATTAACTCACTCTTTGCCTCAGTGTAGGAATACTAATATCCACCTGTTTGGAGCACTTTGAGAAACCAGGATGAAAGCTGCTGAACAGTAGTAATGTTGAGGAAGTAAATATGATCTTTGTCAGCCCTATAGCGATACCATTGTAATGTCCTACTGGGAGTTTAAAAACACAAGGAAAAAACGAAGCCTAATGTTTTCTGATGACCATTCCCTTGAACTCTTTTTATATAGTATAATTGAAAAGATAGGTCCGCCCTGAACTTTAGGAAAACCTCATTAAACCACACTGTAAAGTATAAGAGTTGGTGATGGACAGACACCAAAGCAGATACTATCTCAATTTGGGACCCCTCCAGTGGCTTTGTGCAGGCCTCACTTACCATATAATTGTCCATTCTCCTGCCTCTGTAAGTGGTTTGAGTAATAATAACTTCTTTTGTTTTGAATTTTCTGCATGATCTGTTATCATGATAGACAGCTACATCTGACACTTACTCCAATTTTTGTTGCTTTACTCATGACAGTGTGGCTGTCTTTTATCTTTTGCACGTGATCCAGTAAAGAGACTTGGAATATATTCAATTATTTTTAATTGCCTACTTTGTGTTTTATAGTCATTTTGATTCCCTGCTTATGTTAAGACATAACTCAGTGAGGTGAAACAAAATGAAACAGCATTTTTGGCATCCTGTAATACATGAAATTGTCTAGAAGCTTCGCAAGAACATTTGGCTAATGTGATTTATGATGGGGATTTCCAACTTCTTAAAATAATAGTATCTTCTGGTGTTCCATCTAGTTCACTTAAAATAAAATAACCTTCTAGTAAGTTCATTTTTTAGTTATAAGCTGTTGTGCATTTTACAAATGGATAAATATAGACATGGCTTTTTGGTGGGTGTGGGGATTGGTTTTGTTTGAGGGTTTTTTGTGTTTTAGAAAAAACATTTAACTTTTATGAAGCACTTTCAAAACTGCACTATTTTAAGAACATTTAAACAACAATAATCCTTTGGGTGTTGCACGTGGGTGACAAAGAGCAATGCAGTCAATGCCAAGATTGTATCAGCTCCTTAATGGATAGAGAGGGAAAGGGGACACATGAGAGGGAATTGCTGAGAGATGCAGGAGTAAAGTACTAGACAAGTATGTGTGGTAGGAATTCTTGGCTAGCCTGATATAATATCAGTCTGGGGTGAGAAGGAAAATCCAAGTTTACTTAATTTTCATTGACATTGTTAACTTTTAAGTGATTTCAGTCTCATGAGATTTAAATCTAGCTCCTTTCACGTAGGTATTCTGAAATATTTTAGCAAAGGCCGAGTGAAATGTTCAGGGCCACACGATGGTGTGTGTTATGGGAGTGTGCCCGATAGGGAGCTAAGAGAAGCACAGTGCCTACCAGAGGCCTCTTCACCTCTTCTTGGGGGGCAGGAGCCAAGGAGGCATTCATACAGAATAGCAATCCCTGCACTCCAGAGCGTGAGGCTCTGCTATTGGAATGACGAGGCAAAAGGAGAGACACAGGTCATTGTTTAACTGGCCTTCGGTGATAATACTACTATCTCAGGCCTGGATATTTTAAATGTATTTAATTAATTATTTAAACTGGTGTTCCAGGCTCCAATCCTACAAACATTTGGTCTGTGGTAGACAACTCACACACTTAAAATTAATCATGCGAGTGAAAGGGTCACATGATCGAGGCTTTGGTATTCATGGAAAGTGCTTTGTAATATGAGTAAATGTGGTGGTTTGTTTTTTTTTCCAGCGGATTTTGGTGACTACAATCAGTTTGAATCTCATGATTTCCTCCGAGAATACGTCCTGTTTCCTATGGTGAGTTACTTTTTCCCTCTTTATTTCATGATCTCCTGTGAGTAATTCCTCCACCCCTCAGAGATGGTGATGTTGATCGCTCAGTGAAAAGTGTTAGTGCAAAATTTTTAAATAACTAAAATAAGCTTTGCTTCCAAAGAGATTGTAGCATTCAGCTAAAACCATATGAAACAAGAAGCACAAATGTAACCTTTTAGAGTTCTGTTTTATAGTGATTAAATCTCCACCAGGAACAGATTTCAGCAGAAGAAATACAGTTACTTTAACAAAGGATAAAGTTATACTGCATTTTAACATATTCCTGATGGGAATCTCTGGGCAATCCTGCAATAAAAAGAGTAAATAATAATTGGATGAGAGGACTGGGTCATATAACAAATAAAGTCGCACATGGGCACATCATGCAGTCCTTACTTAAGAAAAATTCCCACCAAAACTTGGTCCTTCTGGGTAGGGTTAGGTAACGTAGTAATAAAATCCCTACACTAGTGCTGTAACCACTGCTAACTGGAGTAAAGCAGCCCCAGTGCTAGAGCAGCAACGAGAGGATTTACTCCTGGGAGTAAATGAGGTCTCAAAGTGGAACAGTGCTTTGTTGAAAAATTCACTGTTTTAGTGAATGGGGGAGGGGCAGCTGCATTTAGACTGTATTTGATCTTGTGAGGCTACAATATGTGTCAAATGGCATTTCTTAGCAGTGAAAAGAACAAAGTTATGTACACAGAACGCCCCACAGGTGTGTAGCTGTGTACAGACACGTACCATGCCATTTTTCTTTAGCATGCTACAACTTTCACATTTTTCTGTGGCAGAAACAAATATCACAGGGAAGCCTCTGTGGAGCAAGAAACAGGCAGTTTAGCCAAATACACACAGCCCTGGGGCTTATTTTTATATGAATATATCCACTTTGAGGCTTTGCTAGGTAACTTTCTAATTTTCCTTTTTTGCTTTGATTTTATGACTAGACTTCCTTTATTATTTTTCCCCAAATGGTGTCAGAATTATTTCTAGCCTACACAAACTACCACATTTACAAAATGTACAACAGTTTCCTCATCACAATATGTTGAAAATACATGGGAAACTTTACCGTGCCCTTAAAGGAAGAGCAAAGCCTTTGTTTCTCCTCCTTTGAAACAGTTTCTAAAAGAAAAGAAAGAGATCTATCTGTTCTGTGTTTGGGAAGATATTGCTAATCCCCTTTTTCGTTTTGAATTAACGATCCCCTTAACATTTCCAATCCCCCTTTTCCCTAACAATTCTAGTACCTTGCCCTCAGAAAAAAATTTGGTGAAACTAATCCATTGCAATCAGTATTAGATAAAATCACAATATCACAAGCTTAAAGACAAATGGCAACCTTAAAATGTCCACATCATAATGTCTCTTCTGGGGTTTGCTTTGTTTCTTTGTTGATGAGTATCCCTCAATAAACTGCGTGTTCTTATTTGTATTCTTAAAGGACTGGACTCAAGAGGAAGCAGTCCTAGAAGATCTGACTCAAAAGGTAGCTCAGGAGCATAAAACTCACAGGTGAGTCCCAAAATGTTAAGATACAGGTCTGTTCTGTTTTCATTGGCACTGGTCCATTCAGCTACTCTTCTGATACTTTAAGTTGGGTTTTTATTTATTCTGTTACAGAAAGTTAATAAGTGTCTCATAAAATTTTGCAAATAACAAATAATCCTGGTGGCAAACCTGTTTTAGACATTGGAGTAGAAGGTGCCTCTCTGTCATTTTGGTTGTTCCTCCCTACATTTCAACTTCCTGCTTCCCCCTAATGACAAGATAAATAACATACTAAAATGTCTACCCTGTCTTGATAATACAAGTAATCTGTTTTAATTATACTGTATGTTTTCTTCAGAATCTCAATAGTATCTAAAGTGAGTCAATCCAGAGGATTCTGCATCTGCCATTTTTCAGCTAGAATCTTTACTGTGAGTTATGCTGCACTATTTCTTACCATCCTACCTTATTTTAATTGTAGTGGCATACCAGCAGCAGAAGCTGAACTTATGTATATCAGTGAAGTGGAACGTCTTGAAGGGTTTGGTCAGGAAATCTTCCCGGTGAAGGTATGGCACTATAGTTACTGTTATTTATGTAGCCCTCTTACTACCCCCATCCAAAAAGAGAGAGAGAATCTAGAAATATATACAGTGACTTGCGTATAACACAATATTTGTGTATCCAGATGAGGAATGAACCCTTCCATATACCATAAGATAGAGAGAGGAGGGTTGTCTAACAGAACAAGGATTTAGGATGTGGACATTTAGGGTCTGATTGTTCACTGCCTAGCACCTTAGGTAGTCATATATGCCTATGCAAAATCAGTGTGTAAAACATTATCAGACTGGAATGGTAGCGTTTTACGTCTGTTTTGTATAAAGGTAAATGCTGTATCAGGTTACCATTGGCAAAAGTCACGTGACCGCTGTATCTCAATTTCCTCATGTGCGAAATGAGCATAGCAACGCTTCTTCACTTGGCATTGAGACTTCATTAGCTAAGGTCGTTTGTTTTGGTGGTGGTTTGTAGGACCACACCACGTTCTGTAAGCCGACTAGAAGCCAAGTAACATCAGCCTAACAACTGGGGTTTTCTCAGGTTCTTAAAATATATATTTTTTCCTTTTTTTGCTGCGTTTCCTTGAGCTTTTAATCAGTTTTCCTTGTCTTAATGCCCATGTTTGTTTGTTTGTTTGTTTGTTTGTTTGTTTGTTTGTTTGAAGAAGACTTTTAGCTCATTCTGCAATTGCAAACCTTTTCTGTACATGGATTTGGATGATTATTTGTTTTAAATACTGGACTTCTCAAAACGAAATATACAACTTCTTCCACAAAAGCTCATGCGATTAAATAAATTGGTTAGTCTTTAAAAGTGCTGCGAGACTTCTTGTTTCTTTTGCTGGACTTCTCAACATTCCCCTTATCTCCTGCCCCAATCGTTTCCTAGTAAAAGTGGGGAGGTTTGCCTTTGATGCTATTGAGATAAAAATAAAAACTCTGAAGTTAGCCTTAAGGGACAAAAATCTCAGGCTTGAAAAATATACCAGACACCTACTTCCTGGTGACTAATATTTGCTAGCTAGAAATAGATACAAAATGCATGTGTGGGGCACACTACCAGCAAATCTCTGTGGCAAAATCTTAGATGCCTGCCTATCCACAGAGTTTGAGAATGCGAAGGTGGCTAGAATTTCTAACAGGATGTTGTCTTGGACACTGTCAAGGTCATTCATCTTTTGTGTTATCCTGTTCTTCTAGGCTTCTGATAAATTTGAAGCTCCATCAATCTCTCTTTCATCTTAAAAGAGCAGGCAATGAAGAAAGAGAGAGAGTGTGGACCTCCCTAAGCTCTCTCTTTTCCAATATGTCCTGAATGGTGTGCGGGTGCTGGTGGACAGAAGGAAGTCTCCTCTGTTCACTCCTCTTCCATCTATTTTGGTCCTTTTGGCCCAAATACTGTGTGGGTCTCAGCCATGCGAGCATCATTATAATTCATAGAATTCTCTCGTAGCAGCGGCAGAGTGACAGCATTGCCCACCCAGCACTGAAACTTGTGTTAATTTCATGCGCTGGTGCTTTGCAAACTAGTGAGCTGCAGCTGAAGCACTTAAACTACCTGCTGACGCCTCAGTAGGAAAACAGTTGCATCAGTTTGTTTGGTTTTGTCTGTTCGCAATCTTAAGGGCTACAGACAAATTTCTTTTTGTCAAATCTTCAGAAACGTGAGAGCGTAGGCACCAGCCGTCAGGGAAAGCTTCCCACTTGGCACTGACAAGTGGATTTTTCAAACTTGGTATATGGGATGTCCCTGTTTGGCTAGTGCATGTCATTCTGTTCCATGTTAAATAAGGAGCACAAAGTGCCTGTTACTGTACAGAATAGGAAACCTAAAAATATACTTTGTATTTCAAAGAACTGAGCTCATATTATCTTCAGTGAATGAAGGTAATATTGTTTATTGTAAAAATAATAGTGCTTTACATCTTTAAAGCACTGTATAAATAGCCCTGTGAGGCAGGTAAGTATTATTTCTTCTAGAGAAGGGCAAACTGGGTCATGGAGATCCAGAGTTGTAAATACAGGTCTGTATTGCCATCCATAGATTGTATGAATATTTCTTTTTGGATACAGTTTGTCATTTAAATGTCTGATTACCAGATTGCATCCACAAATCAAATACTTAAGACATCTCTAAGCTACTTAAATTGTGTCCTCTAGTATTTGCACCCATTAAAATGGAGCCCCATTTAAGACCAGTCTGAAAATCTGGTCCCAGAAGTTCAAATGAATGGCTCAAATCCATATAGTATGAATTAAAATGCAGCAATGTCAGACTTTGTCTAGTGTTTATTCCTCTAGGACACACTAATTTCCCTTGTGTTGCTTTATATGGTAATCCTTTTAGCCACATGGCTTATTTTTGTAGGACATTTATTTTGAATTACTGTGCAAATACCTAGTAAATAAGAAGCAATTGCTATACAGATTGGGGTGGGTTTTGGTTAGTTAAACTACAAACTCCTGAATGCCTGATGTGCTGTACAACTTAGGGGACAATTTTGATTTAAATATTTTATTGAAATTCCATGAGCATTTTTTAATATAAAATCAGTTTCTGTAGTAATAAACTAAATGTGCATGCTGTTTTTGTGCAGGACAACCATGGAAATGATATGCATCTTGGCATTTTCTTCATGGGAATCTTCATAAAAAATAGAATTGGAAGACCAACAGTAATATACAGGTACCATCAAGAGACTTCTGCATTTAAAGTGAATTCCTTTTACAGAAAGCTCTACTTTTTCCCAAAGACTTAGGCCTCAACTGTAGCTTCAGTGGGACTATTTGTGTGATTAAAGGAGTACTTATGTGAGTAAGGATTTTCAGGAGTAGCCTCTTGGCCATAAAAGTCTATGCAGTAAAGGATAGTCTGTGATAAACATCCGTGAATGGGTTTGATGGCTAGAGAGCAAGACTATCATGAATGCTTGACTTGCATATGAAATTTTCATGCCTTTCCTTCTCTTGCCTTTCTAGGATAAGTTTTGCTTAAATGACTTCCCTTTCTTGCATCTGAAAGTAAATACATTAGAGTTCAGCGGAGATGGCTAAGTGTGCAGAACTTAAGAAAATAAGGTCGCTTACTTACTTACTGAGGTGTTTCAATAAGGGTAAAGGAACTGAATTTTAGGCTCATTTTTGAAACTCTTGATCACTGTCTTTTATTTATGTGCATAGCACTATGCTTATTTATGGAGCTATCTAAATAATAATGTTACAGCTATCCATGGGAAACTAGGTTCAAACTAACTCATAGGACACTGCCTTCAGATAAAGAGTTTTTGAGATCAGAATCTAAATCCATATCTGAATTTAAATCTGACCCTTACTTTTCTCATTGTGGGATTACCCAGTGTTGCTAATGCAAAATATGAGCACCTGGAGCCAAATAATTGCTTCGTCAAGTCCAGCTATTGTTTAAATTTTGTGATCTTTGTTACTCTGTCCAAAAGAAAAGAAAAAACATGTTTTAACTAAAAACTTTGAGTCAAATCCTTGCCCCTTTGAAAACAATGGCAAAACTCTCGTTGATTTCAGTGGAGCCAGGATTTCACACTCTTTTTTATTGTTGCTATGTTTTCATAGATAATTTTTGTTTTTCATTGTTATCTTAAAATGATAAACCACAATCTGTGGGATTGTTTCTGACCAGCACTCTTGGAGTTTGAATGTTTGTACAGAACTCATAGTAAAACAGATGTTTTGATGAGTCACACTGTATTTTTTAGCCAGTGGTAGAAGCTTTTTTTCAGAGACCTTAGCATTTATTTTAAAGGGGTTTGATTAATTTTTTCCCAATATTGTCAATATTTCCATCTGGTTTTGCACTTTCCACATGTTTTACATTTTTTAACGTGTAGTTTTAGGAAGAAATCAGAGTAGAATTCTTTTAAATTGTGCCACTCACAAGATTTTTTTTTTTTTTTAATGTATGTCCTCAGAAAATGCTGGTGTCCTTGTTTGTTCTGTTTCATCATGCATTCCCCTGCATGTCATGACAGGATGTATCAAGTACATTTTCCAGAAGAGCAAGTTATTTCCATCCCAAAAATGTGTATGTGATGGACACAAACAACACCACTAGCTGATTGGAAAAAAAAGATCATTCTTCTGATTTTAAGAAACCTGAAGGAAAGGATAAGTTAATACATGGCAAAATAATTAGGAGTATAAAACACAAAATATTAATGTGTTATATTTTGCGTATGTAAAAACGCTATTGGGTACAAGCTTATCTACACAAATAATTGGTGGCAAACTTGTGTATGTATTGACTCTGGACTAGCCTGCAGCAACCAGTCTATGTGGGCTCTGCTGATCTTCACTGACAATTTGTTAGTGCACTTTAGTCTCATTTCAAAAATCCTAGCACATTAACAGACACAGGTGATCTTAGCTATGGGGTAGGGTGGGCAAGTGCCATGGTGGGTAGGGCAGATTCCAGCAGCTGGCTGGCTGTAGCGTTCCAGCCAGCCAGGTGAGGTGGGGGGGCTCGGGCAGGAGGGAGGGAGTTAGGGAAGCACGCAGAGCGGGGAGCCAAGTGTGTTGGAGTTACGCAGGGAGGCGGCAGGAGCTGGCAGCAAGGGGGGATGGGGAAGGTGGGGGCCGGTGGCAGGGCAGGGGGAATGGTGGGGTCTTGGGGGAGGCAGTGGGAGGGTGTCAAGGCTGGGGGAAAAGAAAAATCAAGTATGGGGCCCCCACGTGGCGGGGGCCCCAATCCTTGACTTTTGCCCAGGATCCCCAAAACACTAAGACCACTCCTGCTAACAGGCAGTTAGTACACAGCAAGAGTCATTTAAAAAAATTCTTTCAATAACCATGTGTTTTGAGAGCTGCAGTGGGTATAGCCTCCTAGTGTGTGGGGGGGGGGGGGAAGAGGAGCTGGGCCAGGGCGCCTGCCTCCAGGTCCCCTGGGGGGGAGAGCCCCAGAACCAGGTGCAGCCCCCTCTGCAGGGTCCCCTGGTCGCGGGGGGAGAGGGGGGCAGAGCCAGGAGCCGCAAGAGGGCATCCAAAGAGCTGCATGCTGCTCTGGTGCTGCGGGTTGTAGACCCCTGGTTTAACCCTGCTGCTCAGGGTATGGATTTTTCACACCCCTCACCAACATAGTTAAGCTAACCTAATTCTCTGGTATAAACCAGGCCTCAATCTAGGAAATCAGAAAACAGTTTAGAAAAAAATCCAATGAGATATTTCCCTGTCAACTATTCACAGTAAAATCATTATTAAATTGAGACACAATGCTGTTCAGTTTACAATTAAGCATTCGTATCTTTCCAGTCATGTCTTTTATTGTAACCAGTGCTGAAGAAGAAAAGTTTTACTCTAAATTCTGTCTTGTTTGGGGGTGGCTTTTTCTTTAATCATGGTTTTTCTCTAGCTGTGTTTCTTCCTCAAACAGCCAATGAACATTTCTCACATAAAATGAGCCTGCACAGTAACTAATACATTCCTAACATGTCTGTGGAATGTTTGATTGTGACTCTTGGCAAAGTCACCTGCATTTCTTTTTCTACAGATGGAATGATATCGGGAACATAATACATAACAAGTCTTCAATCATCGTGGAGTTGATCAACAAAGAAGAAACAGCGCTCTTTCACACAGTAAGCAAAGGACTCAAACAGTATCAACAGGAAAGCTTTACAGTATCACTTACAGACAGCACTGCAGGTCAGACTATTTGAATAGGGCTGTCACTTCACTCACCTGCACTTGGAGAGTGGCAATCACAAATTCAGGCTATCACCTGCTCACCCTCTCCAACATTCATATCATCTGGTTTTGGGGGGTGATCTTTGTTTATTTTTACCTTTAAATGTCTTAAATACCATTAGGCAGCCTAAAATGCATTATATTGGAAGCTCTGTGAACACGACTGTCTCCTGGATGAAATGTCCATGGCTCCCACCACACTTCATGCATTCATAGCTGCGAAAGCCTAAGCAGTGGTGGAGCCTGCACATGTTCTCTGGAGCTCTAGGAGGGAGTGTGCAATGCTCTGAGAAAACTGCAACTCCATGAAACCACCAACATAGGCCAGTGTGTGAATTGTACAGCCTGGCTCTAACGGTTCTTTTTGTTTTTTCACTGTTTAATAGTGAGGTGGCAACACGTAAAGACATGCTGATGCATCTTTGTGGTCCAAAGCATTGGGTGAGGGCACTGCACATGTTATTGGCAGCTGACTTTACGTGTGGGAGCCTTTAAAAAGCATTATGGCTGTTGAACTTTTTAGAATTCTCTTTTGGTTGCTGAAATCCATTCATAATAACAACAACAGAATGATTAATCAGGTGGCTTTTCCAATTTTTCTTCTTGTGTTTTAAAGGATGATATTGAAAACGCCAAATATATTTCACGGCTGTTTGCGGCAAGACATAAGTTTTACAAACAGAATAAAATCTGCACAGAGTGAGTACACAAACTTCAGATTTCTTTTTCAATACACTGCATTGGAAGTGCTCTGATTCTTGGCTTGTCTGTCTTTTAAAAAAACAAATAAATAAATTGTGCCAACTACTTTTTACCCTCTCCCCTTTTTTCCCACGATATATGAGGCCTATGTGTCGCTTAAGTCTATTTTGAGCCCTTAGTAATGGACAGACATTGAGGTGGCCCTCTGTGCTAGGATGAAATTTACCTTAATGAAAGAGGAATACTTGAAGCTTAGGTTGTATAGTGTAGGGATAAAGGCCAGTTTATTAACTGCAAATCATCTCTCAGCATGTATCTACCTACTGCAGTGGGAAGCTGTGGTTTTTAGCAAAGTAGACTTTTTCAGAAGAATGCTAGGTTACATAGCAATGACACGCATAGAGAGAATGCCTTGTAAAGAATGCCCAGCACATTGATTAGTTAACTGTAAAGCCATGAAGAAGCTCCCATCATCATCGTAAAAATTCCATTTACACAGTTGGACATCCCATCTGTTCTGTTGGGTGTTGCCATCTGTTGGAGAATGGAATGAAAGATTGGAAGTGGTGTGTGTGTGTGTGTGTGTGTGTGTGTGTGTGTGTGTGTGTGTGTG
>ML685763.1:8178856-8199218 GCA_007922175.1 Pelusios castaneus | reverse complement strand
GTGTGTGTGTGTGTGTGTGTGTGTGTGTGTGTGTGTGTGTGTGTGTGAGAGAGAGAGAGAGAGAGGGGAGGGGGGGAGAGAGAGAGCGCGAGCGCATATAAAATAAATTTACATGTGGGCTGAGTGAGTGGAGGACTGATGGAGGGAATGCTAAATGTGACACTGCCTTATTGCCTCAAGAAAAAGCTTGTCGTGGATCATATTTCACGTGCCATCTACTCTTCTTGAGAGATTCACATGTTTTCCACAAAATATCTATAAAATGAGTTGTATATGTGCAAATGTATTTCTACCAAGAAATACACATTACACACACACAATTAACATGTATTTCTTGATAAAAATATGTTTACACTTTCACAATCCAAAATCAGGGATTTAATTTTGGTCTTGAACAGTTTCAGGAGAACAAGTTCAAAGGGAAGCTTCTGATTCTCTCCTCTGGAAAAACATAATGTGATGGGTAAAAGGTCAAAAAAACTGTTGGCCTGTTGACACTTGACCCTGAAGAGGAGCATATTTCTACTTTGAAACTGTATACCAGGTTCAACACAGGAGACTCCTGTTACAGTAAAGGCTGCATAATTTCAGACCCGTCAGCAATGGAGTTTGCTCAAGTTATATATTCCTTGATGCTGAGGAGTTGGTGGTTGGATACTGTGAATTCAGTGTAGACAGACATTTTAAATATATTACATCCTATAAACACTTGTAATCTGTCTGCAGACAAAAATAAGTGGCAGACTGAAGTTACTGAGGGAAATAAAAAGGACTAAAATGAAGTTACTAAGTTAACTGGTCTGGTCTTTGCAGGAGTCTCCTCTGTTACAAGCATTTATGAGTTACATGTATTCATAGCAACATATTGCAGTGTGTTTTCTAACGGAAACTGTTTCCCAACCTCTGTGTTAAAATGACTCTGTTGTTGTTTGTATTTCCTCTGTGTGCATTTCTTCTAATCGCACATAACATCATTCACGAGATCAGACTTGTAAGAGGAGAAATTCCACCTTTCCTCTCTACACGTAAGCACTATATTTCTAACCCCTCAATGTTTCTTTTCTTTCCCTCTCCTTTTAAAGTATTTCTGCTTCACCTGGCTACTCCACCATTACACCTGGCTCCGCTAGTATTGTCCAATCAGCAGCTCTTTCCTCTCCTGATCTGTGTGCACCGCCCTTTAATGACTTGCTATGGCCTCTGTAGGATGCTGTCACTTTCTTTTCTGGTCACCTAAATAATCTTGAGAGCTGGCCTGTGTTCTTCAAGAGACTTTTACTGCTTATGTTTGTCACTTTTAAACCAGAGTTTATTTTCTTTACCTTCTTTCCAATTAGACCAAATAGAGTAATGAACAGACAGCATTTGTATTTTGGAATACAAATATTTCTGTACTTAGAAAAGGAGCCAAATTATATTTCTATACTTAGAAAAGGAGCTGAATTAGAGAGAGAGAGTGTGTGTGTCTGTGTGTGTGTGAGAGAGAGAGAAAGTAAGTAAAATTTAAAAAAGGAATGATACCTTTAGTGTCTTAGGCTCTTATTTTCCTCACCCAATCTTGAATCAGAATTTAATCTTTTTAGTAAGACCAGTTCCTAGTATCTCTCTCCACTTTTCCTCACAGACAATCAAGCTCTCCTCCCCCGATCAGACGGCGACCCACCTGGAGTAAATCATCCTTGGTATGTACCATGGTGGGGTCTTTAATAACACTTCTAGTATTGCTGGTACAGGTAAGGAACAATACAGGAGATGGGATATTTTCTCAAGTTCAAATATATTGATTGACTAGACATTTGCGTTCTTGAAACTCATTCCTGCTATAAGTGAGTATATTTAAATATAAAGTAGTACTACTACTGATTCAAAAAATTACAGGCTTTGAGGCCTTAATGTTTCTACTTGACCTGAAAAAATGGAACATATTTTTGCAGGAATGCAGTGATATTCAATGGGATTTGCCCTGCAGAGTAAGAAATCTGCAGGTTGTGTAGAATTTGTAAAATTTATTACTGTTTACATAATGGGACTCCAAAACCTATTTACACCAAAACTGAATCAATGCATGATTTTACACTGTGTAACTCTGAACCCTTCCTCCAACCTCTGTTTTTTTGTCACCCTAATGTCAAGTCTGCATTTAGACTGTGAGCTCTTTGTGGTTGGAACTTTCTCTCTGTTATGTGTTTCTGTGAAGTGTCTAATATTTCTGATTAAACTTGTATAATCAATACACGATTCTGTGATTCTATATTTTCTTTTGTTGCAATTCCATGCAGGCTATGATCTACTATTTATTTGCTACATTTTTTCACTCAAATTTTCACAAAATAAGACAAAATTTTCATGTAAATTTTTTTGCAAATATGTCTCATTTTTCAACGTTAAGGATATGTTTTCTTTTGCTGCTACATTTTTCTCCCAGCACCCTTGTACCACTCCAAGAAATACTGATTTCCAGAGGAAAATCTAAGTGAGAATGGCAAAGTGCATTACAACATTCCCACTCCCTTCCATAGAGGGCAAATATTATCATAGCTGTATAAAATGGTTTGCGTGTGAAACAAAAGAAGATAGGCTTTCTTTTCGACTCATTTCAGGCCCAGTGGTAAAGGGTAGTATTCTCACTTGCTTTGTAACACTTTCTTGAAGTAATAAATCTTAATAGCATATCACTGAGTGACAGTTTCAATGTTGGTAGAGGTTTTTTTTTTTGGGGGGGGGGGGGTTGGTTTGGTTTTTTGACACCTTTTATCCATGCACAACAGCTGTCTCTTTTTAAAATGGACAGTTCCTGTGTTTTAATAAAATCTGTACCACTTGTTCATTTTGTTCCTTCTGAAAATCTGTTTTAGTCCATTTTAGTTTAATGATGTTAAAAGTTGTCATAATTTCCTCTCCAAAGACGTCTCGTAGCTTTCACATGTTGACAGGTAAGTACCTATGTTTCAAATTAGTAGTCCTGTTTGGTGTCCTTTCCAAAACTGTCTATCATTTTTAGCTTATTTCCAGAGAACCGCAGGCTAGCAGAGTTGGTTTATTGCAGTGTCTGTTACATTCTTTAAAATATACAATACTTATTATTTGCTACTTTGCTTTGTGATCCCCGCTGTGAAATATCTAATGTAAGGAAATGAAAGGGTCCTTGAATACCTTATGATCTGATCAGCCTCAGCTTTTTCACAAAGAAAACAGGATAATCTTCCTATCAGATTTGGAAAACGGAAGCCTACATTTTAACAGGAAAAATGAATCATGCCTCCTTTGTTTAGATTCTGTGTGTAAACATTTGGAGAATGAGAAACTGGATTGGAAGCAGTGAGAAGAGGAATAGGTTGCTCTCCTCTCAAAAACAAGCTAGTTTTCTCTGTGTTCAGATGAACCTTCACGTGCTTTTTTAAAAACGTAGTTTTGCTCATTTATTAGAGCAGTTAGTCTTTATAGTAATTAGGCTTGTGGACCGCACTATACTTACTACTTTGTCTTACATGGTAGCCTTGTAATAAATCAGTAGACATAAGTAGTATACTAAAGTGGAGGCTGCGGTGTGTGTCTGCCATTTGGACAAGACAGACTGGATTCTCATTTACACTAAGGCCTCTTTACACCGCTTTGGCAGCATAATTATATTTATATTCTAAACCCCTTTTATACTGCTCTATGAGGGTCTTAATGATATGATAATAAATGAGGATCAGGCCCATTAAGCTTGTACTTTATTTCCTGAGCAAAATTCCAAAGTCTTTACTCCATCCAACTTGCAATGACTAACCCTCCAATGATCCCTGAATTAGACTTCTGACTTCTCCAGGCTTCAAGCAGTTCCCCAATTATGGTTAGACCCTTTTGCCTGGCCTCTCAGAAAAGCCCTGCTGTGCCAGAAGAGTCCTTGCAGACCAGTCCCACAATATCATATGGGATTCAGCATGTTTCAGATTTCCCTACATAATACACTCCAATCAGGAGACCCCTTCTCATTGCTGGGAATGTTTTCTCTGGCTCAGACCTTTGTAGGCTCCTTCAGTTATTTGTAGGCTAAGTCCTGCTGTTCAGGTTGCAAAGAGAACCACTCTTCTGCTGACTAGAGTGATGCTCTTTGGAGTACCCTCATCTGTAACTCATCCAACAGGAGTATTTCCTGTTTTCCTCTAGTACTGGCTTAAACCTTTCCGTGCCGTATAGCATGCAAAGATTTATATGCCCCGTATCACAGTTCCTTTCACTTCTTTTCTTTTCCTCCCGATCCCATAGAAAATGTAGATGCAAACTGAGCCCAATTCCTTCTTGCCCAATTAGTGATTAGTTGTCATTGCAGCATATTTGTCTGTGCGCAGAAGTGAACTGTGCCTCTTCTCTTCTTGAAGGCACAAATTCAGTCAGTATTTTACTCTCCTCCAAATAGCTGTGTGAGAGACATTTCTGGTAGGTATGCTCGCTCAGAACTCGGGACAGTTTGCCCCTCTCTGAACCCACCTTCCATATGTCCTTTCATAAACTTCTCAACTTGATCACACCCACAATGCAGGTATCTGCAGCAGCGTCCTTCCACCTCCCAGTACTTCACTTTATCCATGGATAAAACTGGTGGTTATGAGTTCAGCCCCGCTTTATGTTATTGCCATTGATGTAACGCTAAAGCATCCCTGCCAGTGATTCCTACCAAATTCCAATGCTAGCTGCAATATTTATCAGTCAGGGATTTGATCGCTGAGATCCTGCATTCAAGGTACCTGTGTTACTCTGCTGAGCCACCTCATGTCACTGTTGCATTTGTCCTTATCTCCTACTACTACTTGTGTTTTTGTTTCCTCTTTTTGTCCTAACCTTGTTGCTAAACCCTTCAGGGACAAGGATTCTGGGTGAAAAAGGTTCAAATGTAAAGTGAGTGAGAAGCCTTAATCCTATTTGCAAAAGTCACTTATGTTTTAGTGGGTTTAAGTCCCAGTAAGTTTCAGTGAGAGACAGGCTTCTGAGTAGCTAACTAAGTAACTAACTAAGAGTAGCTAACTTTTGGAAATGGGATTTAGGCTTCTATGTCATTTAGGGACTTTTGAACTCATTACCCTCTCTAAAGAAATGTTCTTTGTTATGGAAAGAATATAGAGTAATTTCTTCTATCCTTCATTTTCAAAAAACTGTGGCAAAGCTCCACTTTGCTGAGGTTATTTATGTTTCTCTTTTCATTTCAGCCAAGACAGCATCCATTCATACTGCCTCCCATGCACGTCCAGTGTGGAGAACACTACACCGAAACACACAACTCACAAGGTATTTAGGGAGTACATTTTTCCTTTCAGAGTTCTGTGGAAGCAGAGGGGCTCTTGGTAATCAAATCTTGATTTCCAAAATGCCATCTTGGTCAAATGGGAATTATTGTGGAGGAGCGGTAGCAACTTCGCTGTTAAGTTTGCAGCAGGATTTTGTTTAAAGCCCAGTTTTGAAACTTCTCTAAAATACACATGTACAGGTAGGTGGGTGTGAGATTTGGTGTGCTAGTTCAGGGCAGTGGGTAGAGTTTATAGGGTATATTTTGAGGTCATTTGGCCAAGAGATTGCCAAGTTACAGATCTCTCCAAGTGGCCTGATTCTAAAATGGCAACTCTCTTGTAGTACTTTTTTGTGCAGATCCAGTGAAAATGGGCAGGTGAGGGGAAAAGATCCACACAGCCTGTATGTTCTGTGATGGTCTTTGATCTGTTCTAGTGTCTGACACCAGGGTCAAGCTTCAAAAATATGTGAATAAAAAGTTGTGTCTTTGGCTCTGTGCAGGGATGGGCTGAGAACTGTTCTCTGAGGAAAGTATGATGGTTGGAATCTTAAGGTGTAGAGATCAATTCTCACCAAATCTCCTGTAGCCTAGTGCGGTGGTTTTCAACTAGTATGTCAATGGCACGCTGGTGTGCCAGGAGAACTGTCCAAGTGTGCCGTGAACTTTTGTACAAAGGTAATGAAAACAAAAACATCGTTTCATCTTAAATATTTTATCCAACCAAAATTACAACTCATAAAACTTGTGAAAATTAATCATCAAATTAAAAGCGAGGTATCGGTCTTTTGATTCTAAAACGTGAATATTCTAAATGCAGGTGGCCAATGGGCAACATTGAGATGCGGTGTATTTTTTTCCGGTGGATTTGAAACATTAATGCATTTGATCTTTCTTTAGCTTGTTGTAGGCACTATGTTGCGAACCTCACTAGTAGGACCTTAATCGTAGTAAGTGTAAGTAAAAGTGACGTTTATGAGCAATCAATTCAGCTGAGAAAAGTGGGCGTGCCATGGCAATGTGTGTCTCATTGAAGTTTGCCGTGTTACTGAAAGGTTGGGAATCACTGGCCTGAGCATGAGTATACCATAAACTCTGCTGACATCTGCTTGATATTTAATGCATTATTATTCAGTGGCATTGGAAGAATTGTTATAATGGGGGTGATGAAAGACATTGAACAAAACTGTAAACCATGTATATGATGGAAGCCACTGCAAGCCAAGGGCTTCCCCAGCACCCTACTTCCAGCATCTCTGTTGTAATTGTCATAACTCTATGGTAGGAAGAAGCAGCTATTATTTCCCCACACGCCGCCACCACCACCACTTCTTCTGACAAATGAAATGATGGAGACGTCACACCAAGTCACTTCCACTGGAGCTGGGAACAGAGCTCAGCAGTCTCAAATCTCATTCACTTAAGCACATTATCTTTTGAAGTGATTTTGTCAAAACTACGTTGTCTGCATACTGTGAGAAACGCATCTGAAGTGCCATAGGAAATTGTCACCCATGAGTGTAGTGATTGTATGTCATAAATGAGGCAGGGGTGTAGAAAGAAATGGACTGAGACCTAGCAGGACTGGGTTCTGTCTTGGGGGTTTTACCACAGACTTCTTATGTGACATTGGACAACTGCTTACACTAGAATCATTGGAAGTAGCCGTCCCTCTGAGTCCTGTGAGGTTTAGGCGGAAGGATGGTTAAGGCATTCAACTGTGACTCAGAGATCTGATTTTTTTTTTATTTTATTTTTTTTAATTCCTTCCTCTTCTGCAAAATCCCTTAATGACCTTGGCCAAGTCATTTAAGTTCTGTGCTTCAGGTATAGTAGGTTGTTTTGGTTCCTCAGGGGCATGATCAACCTGCTTCAGCTGGCTTGCTTGGCTCCTGGAGACAGCAGATTGGTTTGATGGTGAGAAATCTGCTGCAGACCTGGAGGGACCCCCCTTTCACACTCTGCCTGCTTGGGGAGGGGAGGACAGTCCATCAAGAGCAGAGCTAAGGGAATGTTCAGTAGGCCTGGGACCTAGTGCTGTGAATGGTGTGATGTGTCTTTAGCCGAGCTGCAGATGAATGGAGACGGGGAGAGTTACACAACTACTTTCTCCACTGCAGGAACCTCCCAGAGGGTCTGGATCCGAACTCTCAAAGCTTGGGTACAATTTGGATTTAGGCTCAGCCAATTATACAGACAAGGTCCAACATCCAAATGTTCCCAAATTACAGGTGTGTTTCATTGCATGTGCCCTTGTTTGTTAAAGTATCCTTTTCTTTATCTCTGTCATCACAGACAGCATTTTCCATGGGAACGAAGAAACGTTCTATTGTAGATCTCAGACCAGCTTGGACAGGTGTCCAATGGACTTCAGCTTCTTAAATGGTAATGGACCAAACGGCAGTATGTGCAGCGCTCACAGCATGAACTCCCTCAACCGTTCACAGAACTTCATTCAGGCATCTCCAATGTCTTCCAATCTCAGCATCCCGGGAAGTGATATCATGAGAGCAGACTACATCCCCAGCCATAGACATAGTGCAATCATAGTACCATCTTACAGGCCAACTCCAGACTATGAAACTGTCATGAGGCAAATGAAGAGAGGGGTTTTTCATATGGATAGCCAAAGTCAATCTTTAAGGAACCTCAATATTGGAAATACACATGCTTACAACCAACCAGAAGACCTGGTTTACAGTCAACCTGAGATTCGGGAGAGACATCCCTATACCGTTCCTTATGGGCCACATGGTGGTTATAACAAACCTGTTGCCCCTTGTGACCAAACGCACCCTAATAATGCTATGCAGAATAAGACAGCAGCTAGTGCCATTTCTCACACAGTTAGCACACCAGAGCTGGCTAACATGCAGCTACAGAGCAGTCAAAGCTACAGTACTGCCCATATGTTAAAGAACTATCTTTTCAGGCCACCACCTCCGTATCCACGCCCACGTCCTGCCACCAGCACACCTGACCTAGCGAGCCACCATCATAAATATGTCAGTGGCAGTAGCCCTGATTTGGTTACTCGGAAGGTCCAGCTCTCAGTGAAGACATTCCAAGAGGACAGCTTGCCAGTGGTTCACCAATCACTCCAGGAGGTTAGTGAGCCACTTATGGCAGTCAAACATCGTGCAGCATTGAACAAGCGCCATAGTTTGGAGGTCATCAGCAGTATGGTACGTGGTATAGAAGCTATGGCTTTAAAGACTTTAAATGCTCCTTTGCCACGTAGAAACACCTTGCGAGAGCAGGTGCAGCCAGAAGAGGCAGCACAGATGGAACATGAGGCTCAGCAACTTCCTTGTTACCATCACAAGAAGACATTCTCGAGTGCCACAATGCTAATACACAGCAGTGAAAGTGAAGAGGAAGAAGAAGCTGCAGAATCGGTGTCACAGATAGCACCACTCCATGAAAACGTGGAATACAGTGCTCAGTTGCAAGCGGCTTTGGCTAGAATACCAAATAAACCTCCTCCTGAGTATCCTGGGCCAAGGAAAAGCGTTAGCAACGGGGCCCTGAGGCAGGACCAAGTAAACATTTCAGTGGCTGTAGCCAGGGCCAAAGCCATGAGGCCAGGGCCTGCCAAAGCCATTAGTGTCTCTCGAACTGATCAAATGACAGTGAATGGGTCTTCACTTGGACCGTCTATCTCAGAGCCTGACCTCACGAGTGTAAAGGAGAGGGTCAAGAAAGAACCAGTGAAGGAAAGGCCTGTGTCCGAAATGTTTTCCATTGAAGACAGCATTATAGAAAGAGAGATAATGATGAGGGTAAGTATTTTTCTTTAATGCAGAGGCTTCTTTGAACCCAAGAACCAACTGGAAGGTTTTTTTATGTACCAAAATACACAACTGAAAACTCTTACACCCCTAAACAACGAGGAGTTTAAAACAGCCTTATGCAGAAAAGGGGTTTTGAGTCATAGGATTAGCTGAAAGATAAGAATGAGTAAAAAAAAAAAAAAATAGGGACTGATTCTCCATTGCCTGACAGATTGTGAGACAATCATTTAGACCTTTGCGATTTCAAGGCAGAGGGGTTGTGAAATGCCACCCCCAGGACAGGTTGGAAATTCTGGTTCTGTAGCATATTATCCCCCCTTTGCAGGGATGTAAAGCTAATCACTGCCTAATATGCAGAGTTACTGGGGAGTCTAATCAATGGTATTTAGATGGCTTAACCCATAGGATTGCCACTTCTTCAATGAAGTAGCTTATCTTTAGCCTACAATTGTACTTATTTACATGACTGAATTTTATGAGGAATAAACTTTGGTAGCAGTAGAATTTGGATTGCCAACTTTCTAATCTAGTGACTTGATGCACAACAGAAGGAGCAATACTGCTCATTTGAGGAGGTTGAGATGCTTTTTCTTTCCCCGAGATATGGGGAATGGGAATCCTTAAATTCTCATTGTTTTCCTGGAACAAACAGATGATGCTTACTCAACTGCTTTTTCCTGCACAGCTGCATACTACAGATGTTTTCAGATGAACGTATCAGCCAGCAACACTTAGTTAATGAATTATGCACCTATCTGGCGAGTGCAGTGTTTAAAGAGATTAAACTGATAGAATGACTAACAGTGAAATACTATTTTTTAACAAATTAATTTAGACACTCTGCATTACTGATGTGTCTTGTTGAAGTGACTTATTATTTAGCGTCCCTTTTTTCTGCTTGTTTTAGGAATACATAATATGTTCCCTAATATATACTATAATAAATGGACAAATACAAAGTCTGGTCTTCCATAGATCTTCTAGATGACAGTCAGCAGGGAATGTATTAAAATATAAACAGATTTTAGGCTCCAGTCCTACAGAGACTTAGTTATGTGCTTAACTTTCCAAACTCTGGCTAGTCCTATTGAAGTCAAGTCTAGTTAAGCACATAAATATTTCTTTTTCAGGATGGGTCCTAGAGCAGAAGAAACATGGGGCATCTCATTAATGTAAATGGATTCAACGGGTTATCTGTGTTATTTATAATATAATATTAGCTTTGCTTTTAATATTCTTCACAGCAAGGCTATGAGTCAGCAGAGTAAATGAGGTTACTTCATAGCTCCATTTAGAATGTAACACTTCTCTGTACCCAAGGCAATTTTTCAAGCTTGTTTAGAAAGCTGCCGTTTTGTTATTGCTGCTTCTTGCACTTGAAGAAATGATTTAAAAGTTGTGAGAGCAAAATTATTTCTTAGTGTGGAGGTTGACAGGCCCTCCCTTTCCTTTGGGTTCTGCTAGAAGAAATGCAGAAATGGATCTCTCAGATCCTGAAAACTGTCACATTCTAAATCATTTGTGATTATTCTTGAGGTTCTAGTCACAAGATGGACTGCAAAGCTGTACACCCAAGAGGTTAAATTATTCCCTACAGAATCTAAGCTTTTATTTAACAAAAATGGTTATTTCTAACTTTTCTGCCTGCAAAATAGAACCTTTCATGTGTAAATACTGCAATAGTAGAGCTTATTAAATGTGTGGCATCCCAGAATATATTCACTAAAACTATCTAAATTTTAATTTTTTCTCCTTCAAATGTGAAGTGATCAAATGGACATGCACTGAGTGTAATTGCCTTCCTTAGATCGAATACAAAACAAATTAACGAGAGAGAGAGAGAGAGAGAGAGAGAGAGAGAGAGTCTGAGAACCCCCGTTCTGGATAGTCATTCAGTATTAGATAACTTTGTTCACCTCATCAGCATTGTGTGTGTGCACGCATCATGTGCACTTGCTTTTTGGAAAAGGGGGATTATTTTCTTGTTATGCTCAAATTGCTTTTAAAATGGCTTCCAGCCTAATTCTAGAATCATATGACAGTTAAACCTCTTTCACTATCGGCATCAAAAATTGTATCAGCTAAGCACTTATGAATTTGGTGCCGGGGCTGATCCCACAAGCATAGAATTCACCATTTTCACTTTGTGACATTCTATTTTGTTAGGCAGAGTTTTATGAAGCTTTTGCCAAAGCAGAAAACTAAACAGAAATTGGGCAAAAGGACCAGATCTCGAACTGTCGGTAAATTTGGTAAAAACATGGTTTTAGTTTTTTGCCAGTTTTATCAATAGAATGAATGTCTTTATGCAATTATGCCGAGGTATTTAATGGCACGGAAAAAGTTTGCAGGCTGGCCCATTCCAGAAACAATCCACTTACTATATGCCTGAGAGGGTTTCCATTTCTAGTAGGATAGTCTGGACCATGCTTCCATAGTAGTTTTCAAAAGTAGCTGTGACCCCAACTGCCTTTGTGTCTTGCTCCCCCTTCCACACCTCCCAGAGCAGGAGGGAAGAGCTGCCAAGTTTTTCCCCATCTTCAACTTCCTAGCGGTGTGGCTCTCCGTCTCTTTGATGTATCATCTCCCACTAGTCACAGAATAAAAATAAAACTGAAACTCTCCATACAGTAGTGTAACGTACTACACAAATATGATGTAAAGCAGATTCCATGCATAGCATGGCATTAAAATCTGATTTTAAACACAATGAATTCATTCTTAGTGCCTGGTATACAATGGGCACCTTTAACAATTGGCCCTTTACCTCACAGGGTAGTTTACATGTACCAAAGTATTTCCATTCTAAGCATTAAACACCACAGCAAAGATAAAAATTGCACTGTGGCAAGCATAGTCATGGTGTCTGCTGAAGTAAGTGGAAGTTGACACCATTTAACACCAGTGTAAGATATGCTTGCGTAAGTATTTCCATCATAACATGATGCGGTGATTCTTTAGGTCCCGTTAGTAACTTTATATTACAGAGAGATGCCGAGATTTGTATTTGCAAGTCTTTTGATAGCAAGTAAGCTGCATTTTGGATTGTTTCTTTGAAATTAAAATTCTGTGCTCATGTAGGAGCAGGCCCATGGGGAATAATAGGAAGAATAGAGGTTGTATTTGAATTTACTCTGCTAATGGTGATCATCTGCATTCCTTGGCCAGAGAGTTGCAGATTTGGGAGATTAAAAAAACATTCCAGTATTTTACTGGCATTATAGATAATAACACAGAGATGAAAACATGCCTTTTCTTGCCAAAAGAATCTAGAGAAGCAGAAGATGGCAGGCCTGGAGGCTCAGAAGAGGCCCTTGATGTTGGCAGCGCTAAATGGACTCTCGGTTGCTAGAGTTCCGGTGCCTGAGGACAGCCAGGATGAAGCAGCCAAGGTGCCAATGGATGAGAGGGTAAGAAAAAGATTCACAAAATGCTATTTGTTCCATTGTTTCTAGCGCCTGGTCTATACTTACTGGCAAATTAGGTGACGGTCAATGGGAGATACGCAAGCTACATAGAGGAGCTTTGTATGTTGAATCAAATTCCTAATGTCTGTTCTGTGCAACATCTCCGCTACGCTGTACCAACAGGAAATGTGTTCCCATTGATGCAGCATTACTCTTTTTCTGGGGGTGGATTATTAAATCGACTTCCAGATCAGTTGACCAGGTCTTCACTTCCATTCAATCGATCTGAAGTCGGCAAATTTGCCACCATCAGTGAAGACATGTCTTAGCAATGTAGGTATCTGATGTTTTAAAAATAGGAAACTGTTACTTGTGGCCACATTGAGAGCACTATCAGTGATAGAGGTCTTTGACTTGTCACTGATTTGATGAGGTCAAACATTTGGGTGATGAGCAAATATAAGAGTTTCTGAACACACTCATTGCCCCGTGAAGTGAGTGAAAGCTGAAGATGATTGGTCCCTCATAGAGTTTCCAATCTCACAGGATCAAACCCTAAATCTAAAATATTGAACATCTCCTCTTGACCAGGTTGAGCAATCACTCTTTTTGCAACAGAATGTGCTGAATGATGCATGTAAGTTGCTGAGAAGAGCCCTAGTTGTAACCCAGGATTCCTCTCTGTGTACATTTCTATGTATGCAAATGCATGCAATTAAAACAAAAGTTAAAAGTATCTTCTCCCATTAACTATAGGGGCAAATTGTCAAAGAAGCCTACCTCCTGATTTTGTGCATTGAATTTTGTATCCTATACAGTTTGTGCAAGCAAATGACAGCAATTACGTATAGTAAACCCATTTCTCTTGAATGCACATCAGAGGTTTTGCACATGCAAAGAAATTGCAATGTACAAATTAAAGTCATGCTTTGAAAATGTGAACCTAAATTCATTGCAAGGGATGAGTGACTATTTTTAAAGATCAGTTTTTCAAAAATATACTTGATAAGTCCATTTATGGAACCAGGCTTATAACTAGAAGGTTTTTGCTTTTGTCTAGCACCAGAATCTAACAATATAAAAAGAGAATATTCCAGAGACATAACATTCTTTCCTGAGTTAACTCCATTGATGTAGATGGAAATATGCAATCTCAGGCAACCTAAAACTTGGTTGAGTAAGTAGGATAGCGCCAAACAAAAATCAACATCCTAGTTTGTTGACTCATGTATTGAGATAAAATACTGCCCTGTGATACGTTTGCAGTAATTCTGTCTGGAAGAATTAATTGATTAAATTATTCCTTTCTTTCTGTTAAATCGTAGTGCAAAATCTTGAAGAGGAAGTTGGAAGAAGGAATGGTATTCACAGAATATGAGCAGATTCCAAAGAAAAAGTCAGATGGAATCTTCACCACTGCAGCATTGCCTGAAAATGCTGAGCGCAACCGCATCAGGGAAGTCATTCCTTATGAGGAGAACAGAGTAGAGCTGGTACCAACCAAAGAAAATAACACAGGCTATATCAATGCCTCACACATAAAGGTATAAAGGCTCTTGAAGCATCACATGGCAAACAAAGGAGAGAGGGTATGCTTTAACAGGCATGGCCAATGTTTTCTAATATTAGAGGACTTGCAAAAAGTCACTTACTCGCATCTACTAAGGTTTCTTAATAAAAATGGGCACGTTGTTTTACCTGGGATGACAATGTTGCTATTTCACATTCTCAGTTTTAAGGCTCAGCGAACAATCATGAATTGATGTATTTATTACATTTTAGGGACCTGGAAATCATTCTACAGAAATTCACTGATCTTTTGCAATGTCGTGTAGACTAACTGCTGAATGCTTACATTAAGCTGAAAAGGGCACTTGGCATATTTTAAATATAATTAATGGGCTGGCTTGCCCCCTGTTAATTCTGAACAGTGCAATTTGCATCATCCTGATCTTGCGACAGCACTTGTGCCAGCGGGAATTTCTTCCCAGAGGAGGAGGGTAGGCAGGGCTTCCACTGGGGACAGCTGTTAAGTAGAAACCTGCAGGGGGAGAAGGGAAGGACTGCTTGAGAGAAGGGTGGAATCAGTAGAAGGTCTGGCTTTAAGCTTTTATTGTACTTCTAAATCTTATGGCACTTTATTTTTAAAATGGGGGGGAGGGGTGTTAAATGCAAGTTTGTCTTTTGAGGTGTACCTGAGGTCAAGAAGTCTAGGGAATCAGACCCCTAAAATGATGACTCTTTCACTTACTGGTCATGTGAGCATTCGTAGTGCATTGTTTCAAATGGGAGTTTTGTAAAATATAGTTACGTTACTGTTCAGAAATTCATTGTATGGATTGTTTAGGTGGTTTGACCCCGTGTGTTGCTTGTAAGCATGCTGTACAGTCATTTCCAGCAGTAAGCTGTCTCTGCGTGGCTGCAAACTCATTTTTATCTTCTTAGCTTCCGGTAACATATTTTCAAGGCTCCTTGGCGATTATCACTGTGTCCTGAGAGGAGAAGTGCTACTCAGTTTATGCCAAGCTGGCATGTGGCATGATGGGGCTGCCTTTTCCCATTGTCAAAAATTAAATAAAAAAAATCAAATTATAATAATAAATAAAAGATTCTGTTCCTTTATACTTTTCTGGAAGAAAGGCCTTTAACTCCGAAGAGAACAGCTAGTCTCTTAGTCATGATTTACACCATTAAATCCTGTTGATTCAAAACAACTTTCTAAACCAGGACCCTGACGGGTTATCACTTTTCAACCAGCGTCCTGGTGGGTAGCAGATACTGGGTTTTTGGCATCATCTGCCACTTCTGGAATGATGGATTATTAAATCAGTTTTTTTCCATCTAATTTACAGGAGAAAACAAATCCTAACAGTATAAATTATGCCCATAAGTTGGTATCAGCCAGAAAAATAATTTTCCCCAGCCAGTTTTAAGAGTCCACATTTGATCTTGTGTATCAGAATTGGACACACACTCATTCGAGATCCAGAGAGCATGCAGGAACATGCACTAATGTTTTAGTATATGGCTCTGGCTCTTGCCAGTGTTTCTCCTTGCACTCCAAGTGGCTGTTACAGAAGCCAAGCAGATGTTCTTTTGCTTAGAAAGTGAAATTGCATCTGTGAAATTTACCTCAGTAGCAGAAAGTGTCTGCTTGAAGCCCAGTACTCAATTTTTAATAACCCGCAGTCAGGACATTAGAATGCAGTATACATTCCAAGCATCACTCTCCCTCCAGACTAGTTATGGTTCTTTCATATCATGCGCCAGGAGGCTGGATATTTGGACCAGAAGGCAATAGACAAGAAAACTCCTATATCATGTTGATAAGATCCATGCCTGGAGATCGTGACTCCCACCACTAATTTTCCAATCCCTTCAGCTTGTCAGCACTTCTCTGCTGTGCTGTCAAATTGTTAAGCGTAGTCCGAATACAGGACACAAACCATAATTTAAGTTATGGATTTTTTTAAAGAGGAAAACCTTTCTTGGTGTACTGAAAATAATCATTTAAATACAGCTTGAATCATTGTCAAGTCTAAGTGCAAAAGCTAAACATCTTAACTGAGTGCTGTTTAAGCAGTTAGAGCTAAAGTGACATTCCTTTCCTAAAATTTATTCAAAGACTTGCATCTTTAATACAATACATGCTTAGTTTTGTGGAAGTTATTAATTGCTCTTGGGCTGCCAGCACCTTGATATTTATGGTTGTCAGCACTTATAAATCTTTTTCTCTGGGATTTATAACTTTGTCAATAAGAAGTTGCTGTTGGCTAAAAGATGAGATTAGAAATCCCAGTTTGTGGGATATATTTATATATATAAAATACTAATTTTGTAAAAATAATTGATTCATCTGATTTGATTTATTTCATAGGATGATTACATATAATGTTTTAAATGGAAATTTTCAAGGTCTAAGAGTACACAGTAGTTATATGATATAGGGCATGTAAATCATATTTCAAATATCTTTTTTTAAATTACCTTTTTATATGTTGCAGTGCAAACCCACCAGAAGTATTTTCAAGATCTGCTAGATCAATTATATGTGTTGGGAAAGAATTTACGTAATTTACTCTTGAAAAACTGTTAAATGTTCCATATTTATTGTATAATGAATTGCAATGAATTGCTCATGTGCAGCTTCGAAAGCGATTCCGCATAACAGGACTTCTTTCTAGAAATAATTTTTGTCTTTTATAAAGCAAGCATGATCAAATCTAGTAATATCGAAAGATGAAGCAGCCTCTGGCTTTCCTTATGCAAAATGTTCAAATGGTGCTTACAAAACTGTATGTTATCTGCAGCCAGGCAGCGTCTTGTGAAATGAATGTAGAATCTCTCTAATGCCCACTGCTGTTTTTAGTGCACTAGCTCAAACTCTGTATTAGTTTGTCTGCCTGGACTGGGAAGCTCTGTCCCAGCTCCATGGATAGGCACATATTAGTGACTCCATGGGCTTTGAATCAGGCCTTTAAGCAGAGACTTTTCCTTTTCCATTTGATGCACTGCATTGTACTAATTTTCTTCAAAAACAGGAAGCAGCATTCTGGCTTCTCTAAAACTTCTCCTTTTTGGACCCTGCTGTAAACTGGCTGTATAGAATCTTGTGGGTGTCTTTTTTTTTTTTTTCCCCAGGCCCTTGTGTTCATGGGGATAGGAGAGGATTCGTAAGCACCAAGGGTTAAGTTTTTGCTGATTTGCTATAATTGTAGGGTGGAATAATGTGGAAATTTTAAGAGTAAAAGGTTGTATTATAGTCTTTTACATTTAAAAAATGTACTGGTTCAGGCACCACAGAAAAGTTTGGCATTAACTGTATTTTTTCTGACTTCCAGGTTACTGTTGGTGGGGAGGAATGGCACTACATAGCCACACAGGGACCTTTGCCACACACATGCCATGACTTCTGGCAGATGGTGTGGGAACAGGGGGTGAATGTTATAGCCATGGTCACAGCTGAAGAGGTACGTAGAATTACATGGAGCAATTCTTTCTGAATGTGAGCAATTCTGCCATTATCACTGCTTTCCATTGCACTAATGTGTTTTTCTTTGGCAGCCCCTTTATTTTCTCCTTTTATTCCCCTTGAACGTTTGTCTGGAGATAATCTACTGTTGTGACCTTGGGTTTTTTTATAGCTCGCTAGTATTTAGCTTGTCATTTACTAAAATGAAAAAAAAAATGTTTCCATTGGAATTTAAGAACCCTGATCTGCTCTTGGTTGAAATGACATTTATTCCCAACCCATCCAAGGCCAACTCTGCATACCATCATTCTTATCACTGAAAAGAGACCAGAAGCTGTTGTTCCTGTAAAAGTGTCCATTTAAAAAAATCTTTTTATTCCTATGCCAAGCAAAACAGTTATTTTTATTGTAATCCAAGAACTATGTGCTGTGTTATAAAAGCTGGCACCTGTTGCTAACTAACACTACATTCAGCTTTGAGCCCTACTGCCTTATCAGAATATAGGACTTACCATATCATATTAACCCAGTGTTCTGTCTTGTCCATTTTTGATCTCAGACATAGACCAGTACCAACCGTTCAGAGGTTAGAGAGACAAATCCTCTTAATGGGCAGTTATAAAATAACCTTACTTTGGGGAAATTTCTTCCTCACTTGTTGCAATCAGAAGCTGACTTAAGCCCTGAAGGATGAGAGTTTGTCCTCAGATTTTTTTTTTTTTTTTAGTCTCTTTAATGTACCTGTGGACATTCTCATTAGCCATATAAATGTTCAAGCCTCAGTCTTCCTAAACTCTTGGAGTAAATGATATTTTGTGGCATTGAAGTTCCACGGGTTAAATATATATTTTGTAAAACATGGAGTTTTACACTTAATGCTGTTTGGTTTCTTGCGATTCCCTTCTTATGAGAGAAGATAAATAGGAGTACCCCATTTAGCTGCACAAATGGTACTGTGCCCTCTGTTTATGAGAGTGATAATTGTGATGCTACAAGAATAATCATTTTAATTATGCTTTTTGTGGTTCAGGAGGGAGGAAGAAGCAAGAGTCATCGCTACTGGCCTAAACTGGGCTCTAAGCACAGCTCAGCCACTTACGGGAAGTTTAAAGTGACAACGAAGTTCCGCACGGATTCTGGATGCTATGCCACTACGGGGCTGAAGGTCAAGCATCTGTTGTCTGGGCAGGAGAGGACAGTGTGGCACTTGCAATATACTGACTGGCCAGATCATGGCTGTCCAGAAGAAGTCCAAGGCTTTTTATGTAAGATTCCTTAATTAATGCACACATCTACGGTTAATGGATGTTTTTAAGAGCCTACCTCTCCTGTATCAAAGATCTCATTTCCCCTGCTGCCCACTGTTGTTTATCTAAGAGATAAGTCACTCAGGGTGTCAATATGTTAAACTCTACCAGGAGGATGAGCAGAGATGAGGTGTACTATTATTATTTGGGAAGGTGTTAATGGCTGCCATCAACTGACTATTTGATCTGTATGTGTCCCCCATTTTTTCATCTGTCAGTTTTCCATTTGCCTCCATAATCAAGGCAGTTCTAGCTGTTGGCGCATAGGACATTCCCTTATATTTTGGAATTAAGTGGATGTGGCATTCAAAAGCTATCATGTTTTATTTATTTATTTATTTATTTATTTATTTATTCAGACAGACAGACAGACAGACAGAGACAGACAGAGAGAGAGAGAGAGAGAAATAAAAAACGTCCTCAAATTGAGTAAGCCCTTCAGAAGATGGCCAACTAAAAATGAGATCAGATGGGGAGACAGAGTCATAAAAATAATAGGATATGCTCAACTGTTAGTGTGTCACAGGCAGTAATCTCATTTCCTACCTGCCTAAGAGGTGTTTTATAGATCAGACTGTCCATTGGTGAAGTGTGGGAAATTTGGGTGAGAGACAAATTGCAACCATTGTATTGACTTTTATTAATATAGTACTGTTCCTTACTATTTTATTACTAATAAACAGTTAATACGCCAGTAATAGCAATACTTCCAGAAAGATCAGTAATGCACACCCATTTTATTTTACTTAACAACTGGAGAGAAGAGTATGCAAATTGAATTTTCAGCTTTGCCAAGGAAGTGACTCAGGGTATTATTATTGTGGGTTAGTAATGGAGTTTTCAGTCACTCTTTTAAGTTGGGTTACTCATTCTATTTCTCATTGTATTTCCCAGCTTTTTTTTTTTTTAAGGGCATTTTTCCAACATTCAACCACAGCTATTGGGAATATGTAAAAATGGGAACCTTGCTGTCCATAGAGACAGCTGGAGATAGAGATCATGATTCTCCATTACCATATACCTAATGAAATCACTTCCATGTCGAATCATAGAAAATTAGGATTGGAAGCAGTGCTTTTTTTAAAAAAAATAAAGAAAGAAAGAAAAAAAGGTGCTGGCAGGAGCGGTGCGAGGGGGGAGAAACGATGGACGGTGGATGTCAGGACCCTCTGCCACCACCGTGCTCCCCCAGGACCTCTCCAAACTTTCCCTTTCTCCTGCCCCTTCCCCACTCCTCTCAGCGCTCCCCCCCCAGCCCCTTTCCTGCTCCTCTTGGGCCCCCCCCCCGACCCTTTCCCTGCTCCTCTTGGCCCGCCCCCCATCCGACCCCGTTCCCTGCTCCTCTCGGGCCCCTCTGTTCTTTCCCCACTCCTCTAGGCCCCAGACCCTTCCCCGCTCGCTGGTTCCCTGACCCCCATGACCCCTGCCTGCCCCTCTCAGCCCTCCTGCCCCTTTCCTCTTCCTCTTCCCCTCCCCCCACCAGTTCCCTGACCCGTGGGCCCCCTCCCCACCCCACTCAGCCCCTCCCACCCCTTTCTTGGTCCTCTTGCCTCCCCCCCCCCAGGCCCCTTCCCCACATGCCCACCGGTTCCCTGACCCCTCCAGCCCCTTCCCCC
>ML685763.1:8138489-8165050 GCA_007922175.1 Pelusios castaneus | reverse complement strand
TTGTCCCAAGACACCCCTCCCCCTCCCCCCCGCCAAGGCTGCAACTCCCAGATTGAGAAACACTGATCTAGATGAGTTGAATATGTCCCAGAAGACCTCTGCATACCCTGGTTGAGAACCATTGCCCTAGTGTGCCGGAAATCAGTCAGTGCTTGAGTTACAGCCAGCTGGGGACTGGCGTGGTCCCTAAGGGTTGAATGGAGTTTGTGTTAGTGGAATATAGTCTAAAGGCTTTCATGTCAATGTATCTTTTGATTGTAGGTGGTACCAATGCGTTCATTTCACTCACATTGAACAGTGACCAGATGTTGTTTGGTTTGATTTGGATTGGATTGGAAGGAGAGCAGGCTGTGGTTGTTCTTTCACTAATTGCACCTGCTCACATTACTGATGCAGTCCAGACGTGTAAACCAATACACTGAAGGACACTTCTGTCCCATTAGCTGTGCCTTATTTAAATCTGGTCTCCCAGTTTCAAGTATCATTCAGTATTGATAGAATTAAAGAAGTTGTTTTTACTCATTTCATCTAAATTGACAGGGATGCAAGTTGAAAATGGGTTACTAAGTTTAAAATGCTTCCACAGAGATCTTTTAAAACTAGTACAGAAAGTTTTTGTTTTTTTAAAGCTTTAGTTGTATCTGAACACCACACTGTGACTTCATAAATTCTGATGGATCACTCTTCATGATGTCATTGCAACTTCCCCTCTTTATGGCAAGCCCTTTTATCAATGGGGGAAAGAAGCAAACTCTTGACTTACTGGCGTAACAGCTTTTATTCAGCAGTCTGCTCCTCACAGCTTCTCATGGGGTGGGACTCTCATCAAATTAGCTGTTGTCAGATCAGTCTAACAACCTGCAACCCACATGCCCAAGAAAGGAGCATACTAGCATTGATGGAAGTTGCTCAAGGGACTCTCTTGGGTGCTGATGGGAAAGGGAGAGAGAGTCTAGGGTCAGATTCTACAACCAACCCCTCTCTAACGAATAGTCGCAGAGCAGCACCCATTTAGAATGAGTGGTATTTCTTGCAGCTGAAGATGCTGTTCACCAGGAGTGACAGAATCTGGCCCTACTTGAGGGTAACTTGTAAATTTCATTTTCAGTACTTTTTGTAAAAGTGGGTCTGAATGAGCTTCTCAGCCTTCTAAGACAGGGCTCAGTGATGAGTTTTGATATCAATTCCCCTATCATGCTCAGTAGGCCACGTTCTGAATGAGTTCCCACTGTATCAATGGGAGGTTCCAGTGCTTGTCTTCTCCTAGAATTTTTTGAGAGTTTAGATATTGACTTCAGTGAAACAAGACTGGCCCTGTACTTTCAAAGGCAGGAATTGTGTGGCTCCTAAATATTCTGAACTTGGATGCTGGAGGGTTTAAGGTAAAGTCTTTCTTAGGAAATTTTGTTTTAACCTTCATTTTAATGTAAACTGTTATTTACCAGCAATGTGTGTGTCCAAAGCAACTATTTATATTAACCCAGTTCTTCCATAACATGCTGTACCTGAAACCACTATGATATTCCACAGCTTATCCTGCATTTGGCGGTTGATCACAATTTCATTGTATACAAGGGTTAGCTTTTCTGCATCTGATGCATATGCATTGTGAGCTTTACATGCACAAGAACTGCAGGGTTGTGACCCCCTTGCAACAAATGGAAATGTAGCTATAAACTGGCAGCTGTAGCTGAACAAGCCCAGCACCATTTTGAAATAGTGGAAATGTAACATTTCTAAAAACCAGTAAAATCTTTAAAATTGGCTATTTTACATGAGTCAATATTCACCTATCCAGGGCCCCAGGTCAGCATTCCTTATGCAGATCAATCCCAATCAAATCAGGCTTGGTGCCTGACAGAAATAAATAGGAATTGATTAGAACTTAATTCCTGCAGTTTTTTCCTGCAAAGATCTATTTTCTTGCTATTTTTAAAAAAGCAAAATCAACAAAATTAGAAGCATTTTGTTAATGGGATAATTAACAAATTGAGGTTGCTCCTTATAGAAAACACGTCCCTCACTAAGTGTTGCAGTGATATTTTACAAAGGAAAAAAGTTTACACATACATGATTGTGTGAGACATGTTACATGAAATGACATGTTAAATTAGTTTTACAACACTGGATGTTCTATTTTTCTTCAGTATTTTGAGGCTTCCAGTTGTATTTGTGCGGTAACTCTGTACATTACAGTTAAGTCCAAAACAGTGATTTAAAATTTCTCAGCCTCATGGTTTGTACACATTTTGTAGGCAATTGTTTTCCCCTCTTATTACAATATGAACAGTATAATCATTTTATACTATTGCCTTTTTTAAAAACTATGCATGCTATTTTATACTCTAATGTATATTATTCATATCAGTACATAAGCTTATGCTTGTCAGTTTTATCTTGTGTATAAAACTGTACTTTTGACAGTATTTTTGCACTGTTTCTCTTCTGTTCATAAAAAGATCTATTCAGCATTAGTTGACTGCAATAACGTTTTGACATCTTTCACTGCCTTTATGTAAATAGTTTCTTATATGCCTTTTCAGATGACTCTTTACTCAAAGCTTTTTTTTTTGTAAAAGATTGTCTATCCTTTGTATTCATAGTATGCAATAAAACTTTTTACCCCCAAGGAAATCCACTTGTTTTCCTTCCTGTCCAGCTTAGGTTTTTAAACTTGTTCCCTTCAGCACAATATTTGAGCACCTCCCATGTGTGTTAGGTTGGCAGAAGGAAAGGCCTTAGTGGACTTCATGGATTTTTCTGTTCTTCCTTTCATGACTCTGATACATTGGGAAGGATTATAAACACTAGTAGCAGTTGTCAGCATTTCCCCATCATAACTGGAATGATATCAAAAGACAAGTAGCTGTCGTAACAGTTCCTGGAAGTGGTCAGACTGGAGAAGTCTCATATCCTTGTGCTCAGTCAAGAACAGCACAGCAATGTCAGTCTGAGGGTATGTCTTCACTGAAGGCAGCAATTTGCTGCTATGAGGTCAATTTTTCCAGGATCAATTTGAGAGAAAGTGGAGATCTGCTCAGTTGATACGGAAATCGACTTAATGAATCCACGGAAATCGACTTAATGAATCCACTTCTGGAAAAACTAAACACTTTGACGGAAGGGCATTTCCTTTTGGAGCAGCGTAGTTGGGACACCACACATTAGAATTTAGGAAGTTGATGGGAGATATGCAAGCTACTCTATGTAGTTTGCATAGCTCCAATCATCTGCTGCTGAATTCCACAATAAATATAGACCAGGCCAGAATTGTGGGTCATGTTTTTGCGTTTGTCAATTAACCATCAGTCTACACTACACAGTTAGACAGACATAACCCAGTGTGTCGATCTAACTCTGTAAGCTTCTACACTAAAACGTAGCTCCCACTGATGTAACTTGGCCATTACGACAACTGCACCATTCCTAGAGGCATAGCCCTGAGGTCAATGCAGTGTCCGTGTAGATGCTGCATGGCTTACAATCAACAATTAAATTAGCACAAGAACTCCTAGCGGCAGCAGCACACAGTCTCACAAGGAGTGGAGCATGGACATATAAAAGCTATTTAATTACTGCGGAGGCTGGGTGTCAATGGAACTTAAGTCAATTTTGCAGTGTAAACCTGCAGAGAGGACTTGGGGTGTGATCTTGGTCCTTCCTTGACTGGAGAAAAAAGGCTGCTTACAGGGTAGAGAATGAAGGCAAGTAATCAGCTGTAGAACCGAGGCAGCAGCTAGCCTGACACCAGACTGCTACAAAAGCATTACCAATGGACATCTCATGTTCATTTTGCAAGCTGTAAAAATGGCATATTATGCTTGTGATTTAACTCCAAGCTCAGCTGTGAGTAGGGGGTTGGACTAGATAGCCTCATGAGGTCCAATCCAACCTTAAACGTCTATGATTCTGACTGACTTGAAATGTGTCATGCTGAAAGGGAAAGGAAGTTCCCTGGATTCTTAGACACAACTCACCCCCAACTGTCTATCCTTACTAGAAACAATCCTCGCAGGTGCAAATTGGTCTCTACCTCAGCACCTGGCAGGCAGGGATGTTCTGGCTCTTCAGTCAGCAGAGGCGGCAAAGGACTTCTTTGTAGAAAGGCTAGTAGCTTCCACTTCAGGTCAGCTCATTTCATGACCAGCCGGTGTATATAGTCCACCTTCAGCCAGACACTCTCACAGCCGAAGGCTGTCTATGGAACCCCATGAAGGCAGGGTTCCAAAATTAAGTTGCTGCTGTTATGCTTTATGGTGCCTTCCCTTGTGAGTTTGGTGTGAAGGTGAGTCCAGCTCTCCCTAACTCCAACCTCACCCTCTAAACCAACAGACGTAGAAACCTAGCAAAGAGCTGCACAGGCCAGAGACTATGTTAGCACCTATGACATAGGATATACTCAGACTCCTAGGTCAGAAGGGAAGAGTACGATCATCTAGTCTGACCTCCTGCAAAATATGCCTGCTTATGGACCCAGGCCTACATGTCTACCACTGTCATAGTTGTTACTGTGCCTACAACCATTCTGAGATGAAGTAACATTGGGATGGAAGCACACACCAATTCAGACCATTGAACTCTTAAGCTCAGTATTTTTTAAATGGAATAAAATTGGTAAGAATAGACATTTTATTTCCAAACACCTAAAGAAAAGTGTTGGAAACAATGGATATAGAAAAAAGGAGCAGCTTTCACTATTTAATTATTCAAAGAAAGTCTGCCACAGAATTAGGGAAACAGGAAGCAAACAAGGAGGTGATGAGGATGTACCACTTTTATTTAGTTCATACAGCTAATACATTAAAATCTGTAGAGGAAAAAAATTGGTCATTTCGGCACATGATCTGTCAAAGGCATAATTGTATGAAACCATGCCATTTCCTTTTGAAAAAACTGAAAATTAATTTGTGAAGGTGCAAGCTGTTTTGCATAAGCCTTAAAGAACTCAAGATGCAAGGCCCAACTGCACATGTTTCTCATATTACAGAAATGCTTTCATACCACAGCAATTTTCAAAGCACCCCTGTAAGTTTCCATTTTTTAAATAAAGGTAGAAGGATTGCATAGATTCAGAGGCTCAGTGGTCCTTGAATTCGTTTTTGATCTCTGAAATGTATGGATGATCTTTCCCGTGTGCTACTTCCATGATAGCAATTGCCTGTGAAAGGAAAAAAATATTCACATAATTGATTCATATTTAGCACTAGACTAGAAGTATTCTCCTCAGGGGTTTGGAACAGTTTGACACTTCTTGCTATTATCCCCTTAAAGGCATCTACCCCACAGGAAACAGTTTGAATTTCATTTTATAGAATACATTTTTACATTCAAACAGCATCTTTCATCCTGAAGGGTCCCAAAGCACTTTTCAAAATTACATACATACAGCACCAGTGGGAATGCTACCAACTCCAGAACAGAAAGTTGCAAGCTTGGGAGTAGGGTAGAGAATAGTTTGACATACGTGCCAGAGAGATGAGCTCAACTCCTAGCATCCTATCCTACACCCCTGGTAAGTTGCTGGGGACCCCATTTATTGACCTCAAAGCCAGAGGGCTACAGTAACCGTAACAAGATCTGATGGTTCAAGTCTGATGCCTTAGACCCCAAAGTCACTCCCACCTGCACATAATCAAGTAAGCAAACACCACATCAAAAAAGAAAATAGTGCCAAGACTTGAATATTTTATACTGCAATAAGATGCAGAGGCTCTAGTCAGGCTCAGGGGCCTATTGCATCAGGTGATCAACAATCTCATTCCAAGACACACACCTACCACAGGTGTTTAAAACTGTGCATAGACAAAACCAGTTTGTTCTAGTGACAATGTCCAATCTGCTTTAGAGTGTATTCCACTATTTTTTTTTTTTTTTTAAAAAGTGAGAATTGAGGGAGACTACTATGCAGCCAGGAAAGGATAGCTGAAAAAACAAGACTTGTGTGCAATAAAGAGGATAGAGAAGAAAGAGTGGTGTGCATCGATTGTGGGTGGAGACAGTCAGTGAAGAGTTTAAGACCAAACTCTGCCAAGAGCAGAAGCCACCATGGAGCCAACCGTTTTCAACAAATATCTAAAGACCGGAACCATCTTCCCGATTTAACTGTTGCTTATGACAGTGTTTGGCACGGAGGCCATCTACATAAACTCTCTCAAGCTGCCCCATGTTGGGTGGTCAAAATAATAAAACTTTGTCCAAAATAGACAATTAAGAGTACACTTGGACAATGGGTGCAGTTCCAGGAACCGCAGACTAACAGTCGTCCTCAAGGTTCACTTCTTTCACCAATACTGTTCAATGTATACATCAACTTGTGACCAACACTCTCTCCCAAGTTTATCTATGCCAACAAAATCTGCTGCAACTCTCAAGCTCAGTCCTCCTCAGAAATTGACATGGTCCTGAATGAGGATATGAAGCTCATGGTACACTACTACAGTCTATGGTTCCCGCAGCCAAGCTTTTCCAAGACTGTTACTAGAATATTTCATCTGTGTACGGCAAGTGCAAGCCACAAATGAAATAATTTCATAAATGGCCAATGCCTGCAGCATGACCCACCCCCAATACACCTCAGCTTGATGTTGGCTAGGTCACTGAAGTACTACAACCAGCTGAAGACAGCAGCCAAAGATAGCACTTGGAACAACTTGCACAGAAAACTGGCCAGCTCAACCTGAGTAGTAAATGCTCCCAGATGCTTAGAACATCAGCCCTTGCCCTCCGCTCTTCAGACTGTACTCCTGTCTGGGGTCACTTGTCTTATACGAGGCTGGTCAAAGAAGAGCTTAACAAAGCTATGCATGTTACTGGGACTTTGTCAACTCTGTTGCCATAGGTGCTATAACTTAGTAACAGAGCATTGCCCCATACTCCTCATGAAAGGACCTCCATCATGCTCCTGGTCATGAGAATAACAACTTGCTTCTGTACTCAGACCTCTTCAACAACCCGCCAGTCTGCCTGTCTTCTAGATGCCCTTTATGCTCATTTACACTACCACAGGACATGCCTCAGGAATCTGCTTGGCATAATGAGTGGTCAGTGATGAGTCATTAATCACACACTCATCACCACCCCAACTACCTGCCCACTCCGTTTTGACCTGTCAAGGCACGTACGGTCATCCCTCAACTAGTTTCAAACAGGAAAGGGCAATTGGTTGGCCAGTCTTCAAATAGTGTTTCTCTAGCAACCCACAATGTAGATGCGGTCAACCTCAGATAATACTGCATATCCTTCATGAGTGCCCACCCACTTTCTTTGACAGCAGGCACCTGGCTCTTCCCCTGGCTGGTGACAATGCTATCAAATGGCTGAGCACACTGAACATAGACGGAGACACCATGCAGTAAGAGCTCCCAACATCTTAGACGCTAGAACTCATTTTACTGAGGGAATATTGACTAGGATTACCCTCTACTCTTCCTGGCAAGTGATTTAGCTTCCTCCTGAATAAGCCCTACTTTCCCATCTCCCTCTAAGGATGCAAGCTAAAGCTCCTGTCTGAGCTATTTGTAAAGAAAAATCAGAAGACAATTGTTTTGTTCTCTAATAAATCTCACAATGTAGTACCACTATCTGGGATGCTTTTGCCAATTTGTTCAAGGGTTCTTGTAGGTGATTTTTTTAAATGAATCATTAGAAAAATATATTTAGGTTGGAAAACTACATATGCCAACAGATTTACCTACACTCTTTGCATTCTGACTGATAGAAAACCAGGCAGATTCTCAATACCAAGAAGCAGGAATTTGAACATTAAATTTAGTTTAAACTATATATTTTAAATGTAATCTGTGCAGACTCATGTAACACTCACACGATGGCTGGCTGTCTTGATGGCTTAAGTCTGTTTTATCTAAGCCCCCTGCATAAAAATTATGGAATTCCAGACTATAGTAATAAGTACAATAAAAAGTTATTGAGGTTAAGGAAACTACAAAAGGTATTTACTTGCATCCAATAATGTATGCATCCAAGACCAGCAGGAAGAAAGCATCATAAAACACACTACAGTATAGTAATGAGAGGAGAGAAAAGAAATGGGAAATGTGAGGAATATGCTCTCACAGCACTATATAATATAGCACAGGCATTAAAAATTCAACCCAATGAATATTAATTTGCCTATGTCCTGTTCCAGAATGAGTGACAGCCAAAAATATGCTCAGTTTTTGAACAACTCAACAATTTAGGAACAATTATGGGGCAAGGAGGTGGGGGGTGGAGGAAAGATACACAGCTCATTAACAGGCATATATGAAATGCAATTGGACCCACAGTTATTTCTCTAGCTGAAGTGAACAGGCAGGGAATGCTACATACATACTGTATGATTTTGATTCTGAATTATTAAAGTCCACTGTGAAAAGATCAGGAAAGAGTTCCTTTGCATAACATGAATACAGTGAAATGATGAGACCAGTTGCATTGCATCTTTATAAAAAGACACACAATTAAAATCAAGTGACTAAATACAACAAGGCATGGTTCCCAGCAAGTCATTCATTGGTTAAAAAATGGTGACTACGTCAATGGGCACATGCCTAGCTAAAATGGCTGTAATTACAGTGTAAGGATGGAAATACCTTTTTTAGAGCCTTAACTCCAGCTGTTCTGTTTTCCAGTCCCATATAAAGCCTTCCTAACTTCAGCCACATGGAGGCAACATTCAGAGAGTATAAGGGATAATGCTTACTGTGAAAGAAAGACAGACTTTGCTTAATCCGATCCTGCAGGCACTTTCACAGCATTTCCCCACAAGCGCTCTCCTGGCCCCTGGCTCTAGCAGTGGGAAGCCGGCTCATTCCCCCATCCATTCAGTCCTTACCCTCTCTGCTGTGGCTGCCATCAGTTAGTACCTATTGTTTGTGGGACAGGGACACAACTGGGAACTGAACTGAGACCCTAACGTTCATTTCATTCACCACAGGCCTCTGAACAGCCACCAGGTGGCAGTGAGTTTCGGTCACTGGATTTAAATCTGTCCACCTAAAAGGGTGACGGGCTGTGTATTGTTACCAATTCCCTGTGCCACCTCGTCTCCTAAGCACTAAGGATTCCTATTTCAAAAAGGCTCCTTGGGCCATGTGTGTACCTCTGTGACTGAGGGGCACAGACAGAATATGTGTTTTGAATGCAGCACCATAGTTGGAGCAAAGTGAACTACAAGCTGCAGGAGCTGGAATGTCAGGCTCCAAGCCAGTGGAATCTGGGCAAGTCACAGGGATGATAAATACTATTCAGTCCCTGGGGAGAATGTGCTGGCTCGCTCTCACAGTGCCCTGCCAGCTGATCCAGGACTTTACACCAGCATCATCTCCAAAGAGAGTGGTTCACTTGCACTCCCAGAGCTGCTGAGAAAATTACACCTTAAAGATGAAAAGTTCCGGGGCAGAACTGTGGCAGCGTCAGACCCACGCGTAATGTACCGTCTGTAACAAGCTAGGGAAGCGCAGCCCAGAAAAGAAACCAGACACAGGACATTATTTTCCGCCCTCCAAGGCAACATCCAAGTGACTTTAGCTCTGCTGCACTGGCCCATCCCTGTGCAAGAGACCTGAGTGTGCTCCGACTCATTCTCCAGGGGAGTGGTAGCCAAGGATATTCAGGCATTGACAAGCCCAGTCTTGGAATCAAGGGGGGAGTGGGGGAGGGCAGAATTCAATTGCAGCACCCTCTGCTGGCGGGACAAGAGTCTTGTGTTAATCCTTTAGCACAGGTGCTACCAGATGAAGTGAACCAACAGGAAGAGTGGAATCAGTATTAATCTGAAAGGGCTGGGATACTAACTACAGTATTCAGACAGAGCTAAGATTAAAGAGGCAAGCTATCAAAATGCCATTAGAGACTAACATTTAATTGACTTAGTACAGTCACCAATAGAAGGAAAGACATGGGGAGGTAAACAGCTCCTGTGATTCTCTGGCAGGAACATCTAGGCTGTGTCTACACTGGCAAGTTTAGTTCGAATTAAGCCTCCTTAATTCGAACTAAACCATGGCTACACTAGGCTTTAGTTAGTTCAAATTAAGGGCTTCCTTAATTCGAACTAATAAGTTCGAATAGGGTATTCGAACTAAGAGGTTAATTCAAACTAACTAGTTTGAATTAACCAATGTGGCCATGTTAATTCGAACTAATTTCTTAGTTCGAATTAACCAGCCATTGAAATGAATGGGGATCGCTAATTCGAACTAAGCAAGTGCTTACTTAGTTCGAACTAACGTTCCAGTGTGGCCATGCTAGTTCGAATTAAGCTAATTCTAAGCTAATTGGAACTAATTTTAGCAAGTGTAGACATAGCCCTAGTGAGCCAAGTGTTGTTAATCCCTTGGGCCCTATTCTGATCAGTCTAAAAATTATCTCAATCTGCTGTGCAGGTGCTTCTAAACTAGGGGTCTCAAACACTTTACCTCCTGCAGCACGCGACAAGTGCCAGAATTCAGGGGTTCCCAGCCCCTGGCTGGCTTCTCACGTGGCCCGAATGCTGCCAGCTGGGAACCAGCAGCCAGGCTGCGGCTGCCTGCCTCCCACCTGGGCTGAGCTCAGCGCCATCTGCAGTACTTCCAGGCCACCCACGCAATGTCCCCTGCCCTCTCTCCCCCCAGAGGCCTCAGCAGCTGCCAGGCAGCCGGTGGGGAGGAGCCAACCACTGCCTGGGAGTGGGACTGGAGCCGTGCCGCTCACTAGGCAGAGCCCCAGCCTGCAGCAGTGGGGGAGCACGGTGGGCCAGGGGACCGGAGCGCACCTGGGGCCAGGTCAGGGCTCAGGAAGGGCACCTGGGGGTGTGAGGAGGGTTCCCATGGGGGCTCCAAGCTTGGGTTTGCATGCAGCTCTTTCTTTCTTGTTTCCTTCCTTCTCTTTCCTTCTCTTCCTTCTTTGTTTCCTTCCTCCTTTCTTTTTTTTTTCCTTTCTTTCTCTTCCTTCCTTCTTTTCCTTTTTTCTCCTCCTTCCTTGTTTTTCCTTCTTTTTTCTTTCTTTCTCTTCCTTCCTTCTTTTCTCTCTCTTCCTTCTTTCTTTTTTTAAAAAAAACTTTAAAAATTTAATTTTAATTAAAAACCTTTTTAAAAGGTTTTTTAAAAAACCTTTCTAAAAATTAAATTTCAATTAAAAATTCATTCCAATCCAATTAATTAAACCCAATTAATTATTTTTATTTGCAATCATTTTGAATCCAAGTAATTAATTTTTAATTTAATTTTAATTAAATAAACTGGTGGCCCTTCAGGGTTTTAAAAACTCTTGTATGAAAAGGTTTCAATGATGCGGCACTTGAGCCAATATCCTAGTCCTCATGTGGCCCTCGTGATGATTTGAGTTTGAGACCTTGCTCTAAACCAAGCCAATGCTATCCAATGCATTTATACACAATGTGCAATCAGATTAGTGATGCTTGTCCCTATGTTTTGTTTTAACGTGTTCAACTTACTGCAGTGTGTAATTAAAAATAAAAGCCTGTATGTTTACCTGTATGGTTTGATAATTTTTTGCCCATAGCGCAATGCACCATCCCAGTCTTGCGTGTACAGACAGACTCCCATGGCCTGATACATCATATGTAGCATATAAACATTACTGTCTTCAAACACGGAGCCCATCTTGTCCAGACTAAGTTCGCAAACCTCCAGTAATTCACTAGGAGGTACAGGAGTCAAGGAACACATTAAATGAGTGGCATCCAATTATATACAGATTGAGGATACTCACCTCATGGTTGTCTAGTAAAGAATGTGTTTTTGAGGATTTTTTCTTTAGGTAGCAGCTCTTCTTTGAAAAAGACATTATTAAAAATGGCATCATGGGGTTCCAGGTTTCAGCAACTCTAGATCAAGTGTACTCAGTTTGCATGTTTTTAACCCCTCTAACTGTCAGATGTGCAAACCCACTCTTGAGACCTGAGTAATTTTCTTGCACTAGTACTGATGTATTTGGGGGAAGGGAGGAGCGGGGGAAGGCAATGCAGCAGTAACTATGCAAGAATGGAATTTCCCACAACTCTTCCAGAATCCCTCCTGCACAAATTCCCTATCCCTCCATAAAAGCTGAGAAAAAAGGATTTGAGCCACAGGCTATGACGGACTATAAACTCTGGCTACAGGGGCCTAAAGTTGCACCTCCTATTTCAACATCACTTCTGTAGTGCTTTCTGAACAAGATTTTTCATAGCAACACCCTACAGTGAGTGACAAAACTTACTACTACTGCTTCCAAAACAAGCATACACTACAAAGTGCCCGTTCTACCACTGGATCCAAGCCTACTCTGGTAACACATAGCAGAGCTCAACAAAACCTGGGAGCCAGGTCACCATGGTGACCGGGGTTTGTAGCTTGGCTCCTAGCTCTGCTGAGGAAATGCAGCAGAGGAGTGCCCTCTGGCGACCAAATATAAAATTGCTGGCACCTAGCTGGGAGCCAATTTTGTCAAGCCCTACACATAGGTATTCCTGTTGAAGTGGAAAACAGGAACTGAAGAAACAGTGGTCTCAATTTCAAAGATGAACATCAAAGATTTTGTGTTGAGTGTGGTACTGTGTCCCTAAAATACTCAGCGCTTGTGACTGCAGTGATCTACAAGATCTACAGTGAAATCTTGGCCTCCCTGATGTCAATGATAAAACTCCCAATGACTTCAGTGGAGCCAGGATTTCATCCCTAGACTTGAACAGTAGTTGGTGGGAAATATTTTGGCAATTGCACAAATCTTTCATTACCACGTTGCGTCTCTATTACACAGAGAGGCATTATGAGCTAGCAGACTGAACATATAACCAGAAGACAGGAACTCTAGTGTTCTAACTCTAGCCCTGTCACAGACTTGCAAGTTGGTCTTGCTGTGTCACCTTTCCATGCTCCATTTCTTCCAAGGGATAAGACAGCACTTGCCTCCTTGCCAAGGGCATTGTGAGGATTAGTGTTTGTAAAGCACTTTGAAGAGCTCTGGAATCACATACACATTGCTCTCTTGCACGCACACACCCCTTGCGCATTCCAAGAGTCATTTACTTTTTAAAGAAAAGTTTGTTTTTAAATTCTGTAATCGTTATAAAAAGCCTTCCTCGCCCTCACTATTCATTGCTATTTACCTGTCATTTCTCGTCTTCCCTCAATTTTTATTGTAACTCCAGCTTTCCTTAGCATGACCACTAGCTGATCTCTCTCTGGTCTGCTCTGTGCTCCTTTCTCACACGGGATGTCAAGTGGGTGGTTAAACTGCTGAGGCAAGCCTTTGATTTTTATGGTTAAAAATACAAAGAAATCCATCTAATTTTAAAAGCCTTTTGAAGGGTTTTTTCCCCCTCACGGGTGTGTTCAAGACTTACATTGCACTAGCAAACGCAGATCCCAGTCATGATTCTGCACAACACATGTGAAGACACAATCCCTGCTCTGAAAAGTTCACAATGTAATTATCAGTGGAAACAGGATTTCTGTGGGCCACACCTCTCTCCTATGGTGCAAAACCAGGCTCAGTGTGCAAGGTGACACGCTCAGCTCAGTTTTATTGTGATAGACTCTACTGTGTGTGCAGCTGCTGCTCCACAGAGATGCTGTAACCTCTTGTGTTGCACAAGCAGAGAGTCCCACTTAACTCCATGGAGCCACTTCTTCCCTCCCCACTGCCCCATAAAACGTTCACTATCAAGACTCTTCTATCATTATATCTTCAGACTGGACATTGCTGAGTTCAGCTAGGGAGAACCACAGACAGTAGCCACTGACCCCTACCACCTCCCCATCCACTGATTCTGGTGTCATGGCCCCAAACGTGTGACAATCAGGGCAGGTGCAGGCAGAGTGCCAAATCCAGACCTAGTATAAATGGGTGAAAGTCTACCAACTGCACCCAGAATGGAAGCTAATACTTTTTTAAAAAAAGCAACTGACACAGGCTTGTCCCAGATACCCATAGAAGGAATCTGGTGATGAGCAATTAGCCTGTATGACTTTGCTAATAGGCATAACCACTGCTGTCCATTGGATTGGTCCTTAACTGCAGGACAGTAAAACCAGACACTCTGTAACTAGCATCACTAACTTTCCTAAGTGCTTTAACATTTTAAGGCTTTAAAATCATCCTGCTGCTGCCTCAGTTCTTGATTTTTTAATCCACGATATCTTTAAAAGTATTGGACTTTTGCACAACACAGATCGGCCAAAAAGCCATGCAGCTCTGCACTGTGGTGGAGCTATTTGACTGTTGAACACCTGTTAAAATGTCCCTGACTCAAAACAGGAAACATTTTCAGACCAAAGCAAAACAAAGATACATTCTTCATCAAAGAGAAGGCAGAAACATAATGATCTGACAATCTCTCTCATACACACACATGCACACACTCCAGAGAAAATTCTCTCTTCATAAACAAAGAAGAGAACCAGACCGTCTAGTTTCTAACTACCTTCAGAAGTGCACGTAGGGGCTAGGGGGGAGTCTAAAAGAAATGAGCCTCATGTTATCGAAGATTTAATCTTGCAAAACAAGGCAGCAGGGGAAAGAGAGGCAAGGCAAAGGATATATTTGTAGTGCTTGGCTCTCCTGAATTCCTCAATCACATTTCGGGCATATCTGATCATGTCTTGGACAGTTTCTGCTGATGGAGGTTCATTAAGTTTGCGGATTTCCAATTTGTCTTTGTCCTGAAGAAAGCACAAGAGAATTACAAATGCAATCCCAAGCCTCACAAGCAAAGACACATCCACACACAGCTTAAATGCTACATAAAATAAAAGGACATTGGAATTTCAGGCTCCCACAACTAATGAAATCTTTAGGGAAGAAAAGAGATAAAAATGGCTATTCCTCTGCAACTTTTTTCTAAACCTTCAGCTGTAATGCTCTGAGCTTACAAACTCTTGGACAATGGCTGTGTCCACATGCAAGAGTTATCCCGAGCGGTTCTATAAATATCAGTTGTACCAGCTTCATGTAATAATGGCAATAAAGTCTCCAACTCAGGGCCAGCTCCCATAGTTTCTCTCCAGTGTTAGTGGGAAGCTACTAATGGTGCGAAGTGCACTGATTTAGCAATGCCTCCTACTCCATTACACAAGGCACTGCCACAGGACAGGACTCAACCCCCCCGATCTCTTGAATAGTGTTTGGTCCCAATAAGATAGGTTCCTCAGAGCACGGTACTACACCGGTATAACCAAGCACATAGTGCTGCATGTGACAATGTGGCATAAACAGTGCTGGTTTCTGGTCATGCTGAACACTACAAACCAGAAAACCATTCCTTGCTCTCATCTCCACAACAGGTTCCTCGTTTAGTACAAGCACACCTTACAGGTCTATTGCCCCACTGCCTCACCAAGAAGACTACGGTGCATCCTCAGTTAGGGTTAAAAAGAGAACTGAGCGTTGGAAGCTACAGTGCACTCTTCATTTAAAAAACTCTGAACTGCTGCCTTGTGATTTTGGGCTTTTAGTAGCCCGTCTAGTGAGAGCTCCAGTTCAATCTAAAGTGTGAATTACTGGTATCAGAAGGCACTTGGTCTTGGCCATGAAATAACGCAAGAACAGCCATACTGAGTGAGACCAATGGTCCATCTAGCCCAGTATCCTGTCTTCTGACAGCAGCCAACTCCAGGTGCTTCAGAGGGAATGAACACAACAGGTAAACGTCAAGTGACCCATCTTCTGTAACCCATTCCCGGTTTCTGGTAAACGGAGGTTATGGATACTTCACAGCATGGTTTCGCATCCCTGCCCATCCTCCCTCTAATGACACCTCAACCCAGGACAGTTCCTCACATTTGTCACCTAAAAAGAATGGCTCAGGTGTGCGAATCTCTCTCACAGCCTTAGCCGTGTCATTTAGTTTCTCCGCAATGGCCTTTGAGAGGTGTGGGAAGACTGCTGATTACAGCCTGCAGAATAAGGAAGTGCAGTGCAGATTAACAAGGTTCTACTGTACATGCAGGCCATCTTGCATGACTAGAATTAATCAAACTTCTGGGGAAAAAAATCCAGCCAAACTTTTCTAAATTCACCTTTCCAATCATTTAAAATTAAAGAGATATAGGGCCAAATTCTGCTTTCAGTTTCACTAGGGATTTCACAGATCTTCAGGCCAGGCAGGCTGTTATGACCATCTACTCCAGTAGTTCCCAACCTGTCACCCAGGGCCAAAAGTGGCCTTGAGGGCTTTCAAAGTGGCCCGCCACTCCCCTCCCACTGGCTGCAGAAGGAAGCTGCTGCTAAAGGACCCAGGCAGAGCTCATTGCTAAAAGGAAGGTGCAGGCTCCTTGCTGCAGCCAAGGGGACAGGAGATCATCGCTCCCCTCCCCCTGGCTGTAACAGGAAGCACAGCAAAGCATTCTGCTTGGGTCCCTAGGTACTAGTGTCCTTGCTGAAGTCAGAGAGAGGAGGGCACTGATCTCCCGTCCCCCTGGCTGCCGACAGGAGCCTCTGCCTAGGGAACCAGGTGGGGCGCAAGGAGCTGCAGGACGCATGCAGTTTTTCTGCTGCAGCCAGGGGGATGGGAGATCAGTAAGGAACTGAACTCCTCCTGTCTGGTTGCAGTGGGGGGCAGGATGCAAGAGCAGACTGGTGGCCCTTCAAGGTTGTAACAATGATATATGTGGCCCTCGAAACAAAAAGGTTGGGAACCACTGATCTAGTCTCACCTCTTGTATAACATAGGACAGTGGTGGCGATCCTATGGCACGCGTGCCAGAGGTGGCACTCGGCGCCCTCTCTGGTGGCACGCACGCAGCAGTGAGGGACCCCCGCGCAGGCGGGCAGCCCCCACCGCTCCCTGCAGACTCCCCGGGCTGCAGCTTCGCCGCGGCAGACCCGGCCCGAGCCCGGCCTCTGGGCTGGCCCTCCCCGCCCCCAGGGCGGAGCAGGCAGGCTCAGGGCCGGAGCATACGCGCAGGCCTCCCTGCCTGCCTACCCCATGCGGCCGGGGCAGCGGGGTGGCCGCGGCCGGAGCAGGCTCCCGGGTTCTCACCCGCCAGCCGCCTCGACTTCCCAGCCCGGGGCTGGGGCCGGGGCCGGCTCCGCTCCGCCAACAGCCTCGGCCTCCCGGCACGGGGCCAGGATCGGCCTCCGGTGTCGGGGTCTGCCCTGCTGGGGCAGCGTTCGGGTCCCCGCCGCCAGCGGCCTTGGCTTCTTTCTTTTTTTTTTTTTCTTCCTTCTCTTCTTTGCCTTCCTTTCTCTTTCCTTCCTTTTCTCTTCTTTGCCTTCCTTTCTCTTTCCTTCCTTCTCTAACTTCTTTCCTTCTCTCCACCTCTCTTTTCCTACCTTTTTTCTTCCTTTCTCTTCCTTTCTTTCTCTTGTTTGCCTTCCTTTTTCTTTCCTTCTTTCTCTTCCTTTTTTCTTTCTCTTCTTTGTCTTCCTCTTCCTTCCTTCTTTCTTTCTCGTCTTTCTCTTCCTTCTTTCCTTCTCGTCTTCCTCTTCCTTCCTTTCTTCTTTCTCTTCCTTCCTTCCTTCCTTCTTTTTTAAAAAGCTTTTTAAAAATTAATTTTAAATAAAAACCTTTCTAAAAATTAAGTTGTTTGTATCATTGAAAGCTCCGTTATTGTGTTTTTCTTTTAAGACAAAAGATGTTAATGTATAAGTTGTTTTTTCTAAACTAAAACCTCAGTATTGGCACTTTGCGATAAATAAGTGGGTTTTGGGTTGCAGTTTGGGCACTCGGTCTCTAAAAGGTTCGCCATCACTGACATAGGACATACAATTTCCATCAGTCTGGCCCCATTGCCTTAAGTGGGGTTGCGTAAGTATAACAGCCAATTTTGTCCACTATTCTGTATTTGCTTGATTTGCTCATCTGAAATCATCTTCCTTTGTCAATAAACCATGAGGTATCAAGTATTCTTTACACACATTTGTAAAGTCCCCATCACCGTGGTAACTTGTCACATCTCCAGTCACGAAACCACTTCACAATGAGATGATTCACTGCTTATTTGATTTAAGTTTTCTAAATTCCAATACTAAAAGCTCAGACATTCAAGTCCCACCAAGAAACTTACTGCAATGGAAAACGAATCCTATTCCATATTTCCCCTCCACAGCCGTTTGACTGTAGGCATTTCCATAAAAGGTAGAATGACAGGTTCTTCTGCGAGTGGTGCTCTGTTAAATGCTCTGGGTGTAATCCCAGTTCCACTCAGGCCAGTGGCAAAACTCCCATTGACTTTAACAGGGGCAGGATTTGACCCTGTATTTATATTTCAGAAAACTGAGCCTGGTGGTCATGGAGCTGCTGTATAAAAATCTAAGAATACCAGTATGTTTACTTAGTTAATGAGAAACTCATTTATAGTGGGGATTATAGCTATTTATTATAGGTCTATAATGCTTGAATGGGGACTATGGAAAGAACAAGCAGGAAAGCGATGCAGTGATCCCAGATAAGAACCTCCAGGCACATTTGAAAGACAATGAGGGAAGCTGTTCCTGTCAAGGACCCTACACCCTGTCACCTCTTAGACAAAGCCCTCGAGCAGCCTAGTCAGTCCTAGAGCTCGGCAGCAGTGGCAGAAAACAAAATGAGAGGTTAAGTCCATAAACATATCTTAACAGAGTCAAAAAGAAAAAGGGTGGTGGCGGGAAGAACACAAACACCTTCGGTCCTCCAGGCTCCCATCTCCAGCTAACCTCCTTTGTACTTCTGGGAGAGAGTTAAGTCTCTCAGAGGCAGGCTGGAACTTTACTGCTCCTTTGAAATCTCTGCTCTTCTCCCCATTCTCTTTTTTCCTCTTTGTACTCAGGCTGGCCCTCATTAGCTACAGCAGCTGAGGCACTCGCTCTCCCTCACTGAGACTTCTCTGGGCCTGGGTGGGACTGGCTTTGCTGTTTGGAGGCAGGGAGGATTCTACTCCCTTGCCTGCCTTTTTTTGTGTAGACCCCATCACAAGGAGGCTGTAAGAATCTTAGACCTACAAGATCCCTATGTAGAAAAGAGATACCTGGTAAACTAGACAGGTATGTTTCTGTTTTATCATTTTAAAACTTGTCTTCTCTAAAATGCTTTTGTTTATTGAATAAGACTGTAGGTCACCACTATCTTTGCCCTGAAGGGAAGAGAGCTGCAGGTGCTCACCAGAAGTCAGGCCTTCTGAGTAATCATGTTGACCACAGCGGCCTGCAGTCCAGGACTTTATCGGAGACTGTGAGAATTGTATAACAGCACCCTGAGAAAGTCGATAGCTACAGGCAGGAGAGCTGAAAGAGGATGTACTCAAAGAGATCAGGTGAGGTCAAAGAGGCAGTCAGCCCAGTAATTGTGATACTCCGCACAGCACATTTCCTACTAAAATAAAGCCATCTATATATGGGTCCTGGGTTAAATTTGTACAGTTAACAGTAACCTACTATATGTGACAAATTCATTATTTTTTCTGCTTAAGACAAAAAAAATCCATTTTCTTTAATAAAAACGTTTATTAAAACCTGGTTCCTACAGCTATCATCACACTCAGGCTACATCTAAGAATGGTAACACACAAGGCCATGGAAATTATACATAAGTTAGCCTTGCTGGTAGTTAGTGCCACAAATTAGTTGTCACATTAAAGCTGAACTGCAGTGCAGTTAAGCAGAGATTTGTTTGTTGAAAATCCCCAATTTTTATGCAGTGGGAGCCATTCAGCACAGAATTAAGTTTTAAGTAACTCTTTTAATTGTGCTCTTTGAAATCAAAGAGTGGCAAGGCACAACTGACACTGATGGATACAAGATCAAGTCCTAAATTCCTCCCGAGAAATGTTCATGGTACTACTTAGTTCACAGAAGAAAGACCAGAATTAATCTATCATTCAGTACATCTCTGGTACTATGAAGTGCAATAGGAATTCTGGTCCTTGTAATATTGCATCCTTAGACACCTTCAGAAAGCCAAGAAGAACCAAGAGTTTTTCACAACATGGCTAGGAGGAAGGAAAGAATACTGAAGTCAGAAAAAACTGATTTCCGTGCTAAATGCCCATATGTCCAATTTGTAGAGACATTCAATACAACAACCTGGGTCTAGCAGTTTTCATTTTACCTTTAAACAAGTACCTATCACACTATTCCAGGATAATTCATGGTTAGAGTAGAGAGAAGGGGTATGAAAAGGTTTCAGACAGAAAGCACTCCCCACATTCCAAATCTGATTAATCAGATAGAAAACAGCACATGAGCTTCTGGTATGTGGCTAGGTCATCAGTAAATTATTTCTCTACCATTGTTATATTACCTTTTCCTTAGTGATGCATTCCCTGCAGTCACAGGTAAAGAAATAGCAGTCTCGTAACCGATCATTTCTATCTTCTGTTGGGTACAACAGATCAATATAACTGGTAAAAATCTAGAGAAAAAAATGTATAAAATAAAATAAATCACATACAACAAAATAAGTATACCCATATTTTATAAACAAACATCCCACATACATGTAATCCATACATTTCAAACTAATATCCAATATACTCAGATCATCATAGAATCTTAGGGCTGGATGGGACCTCATGAGGTCATCTAGTCCAACCCCCTGTTAAAAGCAGGACCACTCCCACTAAATCATCCCAGCCAGGCTATTGTCTAACCGGACCTTAAATATCTCCAAAGACGGAGATTCCACCACATCCCTAGGTAGCCCCTTCTAATACTTCACCACCCTCCTAGTGAGAAAGTTTTTCCTAATATCCAACCTCGACCTCCCAACCTGCAACTTGAAATCACTGCTCCTTGTTCTGTCCTCTGTTACTACTGAGAACAGCCTACCTCCTCCTCTTTGGAGCACCCCTTCAAGTAGTTGAAGGTTGCTATCAAATCTCCCCTCAGACCTCTCTTCTGCAGACTAAAGAGGCCTAGTTCCTTCAGTCTTTCCTCATACGTCATGTGTCCCAGCCCCCTAATCATTTTCATTGCCCTCTGCTGGACTCTTTCTAATTTGTCCACATCCTTTCTGTAGTGGGGAGCCCATAACTGGACACAGTATTCCAGATGCGGCCTCACCAGTGCTGAATAGAGGGGAATAATCACATCCCTCGATCTGCTGGCAACACTCCTACTGATGGCAGCCCAATCTGCCACTGGCCTTTTTGGCAACAAGAGCACACTGCTGACTCATATCCACTTCCCGACCACCATAACGCCCAGATCCTTTTCTACAGTGCTGCTACTTAGCCGATCGGTCCCCAGCCTGTAGCAGTGCATGGGATTTTTCTGTCCTAAGTGCAGGACTTTGCACCTGTCCTTGTTGAACCTCATCATATACCTCTACAATCCCACACATCCTTACAATCTCATCACTTGTCCGCTGCTCCATCTTGCTGAGACTAATTCTTACATTCAAAACCTCTCAGCAGCTTCAATCATTCACTATTTTATTAATTCAGTCTGCCAGAGAAATGCTTCCTTCATCGATTAGGAGTGGAATTTTCCCATGACTGAGGGTCAGGAAAAGGTAAGATTCTGAATTGGGCAAGCGGGCTTCTCTGTACCTACAAATATCCTGGCTTTAAGTGTGACATCTCAGGCTCCTGGCAAGGTAGAAACAGGCACTTAAGTGATCAGTGATTTGGGATGCCCAACTTGAGAAGCCTTAAAGGAGAATGACTGTCAGAGGCTAGGTGCTTAGCTCTTTTTGAAAATCAGTCCCTTTATGATGTCTCCACTTGGGCACCCAGACACTGGCAGTTTTGGAAAATTTCGGACAAGAGCTTTAATTCATTGAGGAGATTTCCACTTTCTAAAATAGACCTACTGTTTCAGTTCTGGAAGGGTGTGTTTACAAAATAAATAAATCAGACTTTAAACCAGTGATATTTTTAAGTACAGAAAAATTATTATAGGTTATTTTACAGGCATTTCTCATTCAGTAGTTTTAATTTCCCTCTCCCACTGAGCCCTGCACAGGGGAGCTTTGGACAACTAATTAAACAATTTTGTGTTTTAAAATGGCAACCTGCCAAAAATTTTCCTATCTATACAACACAGTTGACTATAGCCAGAAAATAAGCTATAAATATGAAAACTGAACCATGTCTTAAAATGTTGTGCTCAATCTGATCTTGCCTTTGCTAGCTCTTTATCCTCTCTTTATAGCACTCGATTTCACTTACTAGATATTATGTGTTTTTATCCCACTCTGGCACTCAATTTATTTCACCAGGCTCAAAACACAGAAGATGCAGGAGCTGTACGTTGCAGTGGAATCTGACAGTTTTCTGGTGCAATGGTTATACTGGACCAGAAGATGGAGACACAGGCCACGTGACTATAGTCTACAAACAAAGCGATTCATTCCAACACACTTTTTTGACACACAGCAAGTGTTAAAAGACCAATGTTTTGGAATTGTCTACCAGAGGGTTAGTAATCTTTTTGTAAGTAACAGTCCAGCTTTAAAAATCACAGTTCACCATCAAGTAAGATGTCAAGGGATGCAGTATATTTCTCATTTTAACCCCACACAAGTCCACTCTGTCCAAGATATCACACTAAATGGCCAGCTCAACTATCTCATGTGCATTAATAAAACTTGTCTGCAACATGTGCTGATGTTAAAGGGACAGACTGTGACCACCTCCCGTACTCATAAGGATAAGCTGTGCGCCTGAGTCGTCAGGCAAGTAACTCTAACATTGTGAACACTCCTTATTGACAATCTGCCCCCGAACAGTCTTTCTCTTCTTAATGACTTAAGTCACATTATTTTCATTATAGTTTGAAAAACCCAAAACAATAAGTAAATAAATAGAAACAGGCAACTGCTACCAAAAACCTCTCAAACTCATTTTAACGAGATTAGTCTTTATCATTCACATGCCATTATCAAGGGGGTAACAGTGAAATCTTACATAAACGCCATGGTTATTTAGCAAATAATACACCATTATTGTCACTCCATGTTACGGTTGAGCAGCCTCCCTCGACCCTGCCCGAGACAAATTTAACAGATAAAGGTGGTCTTCGCTAATAAAGACACACTGTCAAAGATCAGTGACTGACCCAGATGAGCCTGACACAGCCTAAAAGGCCTTGTTCTAATCAGGGATAATTAAATCCAGCCTTCATGAACAGTCTGGGGTCATAGGTCAAAGTAACTGCCTTCTTTCATTGCATGGTCCTGTTTTAGCTAGTCTGGTATGGATAAGCTCTGTGTTACATGAAAACTCTGTCCAGACAGAAGTAGGCTAGCAGAGAAGTGATCAGTCCCTCTTTTATTTGTCCCCATTTTACTGATGGGAAAAGTGAAGCACAGAAGGGTAAAGTTCATGTATTGAACCAGAGTCAAAGACAGAATTCTCTGCCACACATTCCCCTGCTCTAACCACCAAAAAGACACTGTTACCCCTAATGCCACCCCTGATTGTTTTTAGAAGGAGTTTTGAGAACTAATTGAAAGACACAAGACATGAGGAACAGGCTTTCTTTTTAGCTGGAGTGAAGCATGGAAAACCAAGTTCACCCCCACTTTTCTACACCCACATGCACACAGAGCACTGTATTTACACATGATATGCATTTACCTCATCTCCAGGTTCAATCTCTTGTACAGCTCTGACTTCAGCTAAGGTCCCTTTATAGGTTACAATCACATTTGGGCAACAACTGTGGTTCATCAGTGCAACACTGTAAAAACAGAAGAGCAATTTTTTTTTTCTGAAAGCAAAAAGCATCACTTCAGAGGATAAGCAAATCCAAAAGCTCTAGTCACCCTGATCTGCAAGATGCACCTCCGCTAAAAATTGTACATCACCTCAGGAAACGCTACAGTATTGTTATTAAAAAATTTTACAGCAAACTGTCTTGGTAATGAATAGGGTAGACTCTTGGTATATTTTATTAGAGAGAGAAGTAGAACCATGAGTTAATTCAATTAGAGTACCACATCTGTTACATGTCTGAGGACTTTTTTAAAAAATAAAATATTTATATTGTTTAAAAAAAATAAAAATTCAACGTACTCAGGAAATATTGCTGATCCCAAGTGAGACAGTTCTTCATCTTCAATTGTAAAGCCATTACAATTAACCTAAGGAAAAGAGAGAGTGATTAACTCAGATCTCTGGTAATCACAGTCCTATGGTTTTATTGTCCATGTTTATGTACCATATTCCCCTGGATATAAGGGACCATGCTGAGGAGTAAAGTGCAGTAAACTGGTTGCAATTTTGTTTATTTTTATTCAGTATTTATACCGACTATTGGTGTTCATAGTACTCCACAGAGTCCCCACCTTGAGGTGTTTACGGGTTTTTTTAAGGCAGACTAAATGTAAAGGATTTAGACTCAAGCACAGGTGTAGGATCAGACCACAACAAAAGACAAAAATCAGCCTTGAAGCTTGAGAAGAGTTTGGAAGGAGAGAGAGGTTGCCTGTAGAGCGAGACTATTCCAAGCAGAGAGGACATTGTGAAGCAAAGCACAAATTTGAGAGACAGAGAGAAAAGGGGACAACCCTGCCTCAAATGGGAATTTAATCACAGTTTTCAATGGGACCAGGACCTGGCCCAGGGGGGTGCTAAGAAAAGAAGACTGGACAGACCTATGTGCACAAAGAAAAGTGGAGGATGAACAGAAACACACAGAGAGAGTGAAGGGCATGTGCAGAACCTGGACTACATGATACACGGGGCCTGGCACGGTGAGGCTGAAATCTGGTCAAGGCCTCAAGTTGAAACTGCAATACAAATAATAATTAAAAATAAATAGCAACAGATAAAGAGCTTGAACTTTATGTAGGAAAAAAGAGTAAACACTGATGGGAATGAGGATGGTGATGTGGTGGGTGGGGCAGGAGCAGAAAGACTTAGTTTAAATACATGGGCACAGGACAAGGCCAGACATTTGTCAATATATGTCAAAGGAAGGAATAAAGCAGACAAAAGTCTTATTGCCAGTGCATATGTTCTAAACAACAACAAACTTTAAAACGGCTCTTCCCGTATATGCTCACAATGACTAAAATCCATCTTAACCCAGGCCCCAACAAATCAATGTTTCTGGTTGCCATGGCAATCAGTTTTAGTAGTCTGTTGCCTAGCTCCACTGCAGAAATGTAACAAAGGAGCTCCCTCTTGTGACCAAAAGTAAAATTGCTGGCACCTAGCTGTGAGCTAATTTTGTCCACCCCTGTCTTAACCCCAGTCAAATAGTTCAGTTGCCATTTTGATGACAGCTGCATTGATGCCCACAGAAAGTTAACCCCAGCTCCATCTCTCTGCCAGTATTGATAAGCTTTCCTTTTGACGATAATACCAGAATAGAATGAAAACTGCTGATTCATGTGTGCCAAATAAAGACACAACAGACCCAGATGTTGCTGATCAAGTACAGAATAACAGAACTGATAAATGCACAGGAACCCCCCTAAAGAATCCCTTGTCTTTTCCCTTTACACAAACTAAAAAACTGGAAATAAATATTGGGAACATAACTGTACTTTGGCTAGTGAAGCACAGAGATAAGACAATATTTTAGAAGCAGTGTGAAACCCCTTTATAAATCCCTCAAATAAAGACCACTGAACTACAAAGTTCTTTTAAAAAAAACAACCCCCACGGGGGGGGGGGAGCCCTCACTACCAGTTTCAGCGCAACACAATTACTTCTAGAAGTTACTACTTCTAGTGTAGTAGTATCCTTAGTTCTTAGTCAGGACGGGGCCCTCACCATGCTAAAACATCCTGCCCAAAGAAGCCCACAATCAAATTTAAAACATGACAAAACAGAAGAGTAGAAAACAATAGGAGGGAAGGGGGATGGGTTAACAGCAATAAGAACACAGGGTAATATAAGCTGGCTACGGATACAAAACTTGATAGTTCAGATTCATTTGTAAATTTTTTACATAGATACATACATAGTCAATAATCTTCGACTACCCTCAACCTACTTACTGGAAGCAGCTCTTTCTGGTAAGCACTATAGCAGACATGCGTCAGGAGAGATTTGAAGACAAGAGGTTAGTGGTTTGGGAGTTTAAGTCAAGGAGAGCATTCCATGTGTAAAGGGAAGTTTGTGAAAAAACTTGCACTCAAGGCTGGCATAAGTAGTAAAGCAGAGAACAAGAGACGAGACCTAGCAAGAAAGATGGGGGCAGAGTTTTGCAGACTCGAGAGGAGAGAGGACAAGAAACTTGAGCTTGATGTGACAGAGGTGTCAGTGGATGGACATGGAGGGATGAGTAGAGCATAATGTGGTCACAATGATAGGCTAAGATATTGATCTCATTAGCTGTGTTTTGCATGGACAGAAAGTAGCAATGCATATGGCAGGGATGCTGGGGAAGACAGGATTGCAGTAGCCAAAAGCAAGAAATGAGGAGTCAGCAGCACGAAAATAGTAGCTGAAGCCATGGGAGCTGACGAGACTGCCCAAGAACAAAGCGGAGAGGGAGAAATTATTGTTTTTGAAAAAATAAATTAATCTTTGGGGACTCTTGCTGTTTTTCAGCAAAATATTCAGACTCTCAAGAAGGATTTGGACAGTTAATATTCCTTAAAAGAAAGTGGGGTCTCGATGCATCTCCTTCTATATCAGTCCACAAACTAAAAAGGCTGAAAGAAAGAAAGAAAGAAAGAAAGAAAGAAAGAAAGAAAGAAAGAA